>CP144193.1:9839968-10584468 GCA_036452645.1 Capsella bursa-pastoris | reverse complement strand
CGAGACTATCACATCTCATCCAAGACTATCACATCACACCCGAGCAAATAAGTCTAAACGCCCCCGAGCATATCTCCGGATTAGATATACCTCCCGTGGTTCCCCTATAGCATCGCAATGCTATACTAACCACAATCCCAAAACTTTCTAAAAATAGTACTGTCAAACCCGACATTTTCTATTTTTAGAAACTCACACATATTTCTCTTCACATGACACCAACAAGTCAAATCCAAGAAATACTCACAAAACACACAACTTACCGTGGAATCTCATTAAAGGCTCGAGAGGATGATCTAGGTCTCTATGCTCACACAATTGATTAAACACCCAAATCAATCAGCATGCAATCCACATCATCATTTCTCATCAACGAAATTCACACATCACATTAAAAATCACAAATTTACTCCGGCCCTAGAACCGTAAGGGCTCTGATACCAAATTGAAAAGACCCGACCCGTTTTTTTTAAAAAATTCATTAATTAATTGTCTCATATCTACTAATTAATCTAACCGAATTAACCCATCAACAAACCATCATGCACTGCGGAAACATATTAAACCAACACCAATTAATCATTCAATAACCATACTTTACACCAGCAACCTAGCATGCCTTTAAACCAGGTTCCAACAATAATTAAACATATTAATAACTATAACAACCGAGACCCTAGATCATCCTCCTCTCCTCGCCATGATTCCACGGATCACACTTTACTTGCATCACAAACACAATGAGATGCGTGAGTATTATCACAAATACTCAGTAAAGCGATCCTCCCATCCACTGGGCTATACACACAAGCATATTAAACCAATCTAACATACATCAGATTAACCAAAATAAACAAACCATGCATAAAAAGTCACGAACTACTCGCTGTCTAGAAAATTGGTGTCGAGCGACATCAACCCCGCAGAAACCCTGAAATCGCCTCACAATTCCCCAGAGAACGAATCCATCACCTCCAAAGCCCCAAGCATGAGCCCTAACACTCAAACATACCATAACGGCAACCAAAACACACAAACATGGCCACACAAAACAAATCTAGCCATCCAAATCAATCAAACACACATAAGAAGGGTTAAACATGCTTAGATCAGCCATAGTCACACACTCACCTTAACAAGGTGATTTGAACAACAAAATCAACCAGGAAAGACTCTCCTCGCGACTGCAACAGCCAAACAACACCCTACAACAATCCACACAAACAAAATCTCTAAGAACCAATTGGGCATAAACAGCAGAAAAACTACAGCCGCAGAAACGAAACACTAAAACATAAACCAACCGTTAACTCCTTAATCCCTTCGGTGGAACGCAAGAACCAGACGTCCTGAAGCTTCCCACAAAATTTGGTGCCGATCAGAGAAACGATGAAACCACGATCGCACTTATAAGCTTCGCTGATCCCAGTTCGCAACAGAGAAAGAGCGTCTCACCAAAGTGCATATAATTCACTGAATATTAATCCGATTTCATTTCTGTAAAAAGGAGAATCAACGTACACACCTTAGGAACAGACCTTCCAAATTTCGTTACCTTTCTATAAGATTTGATACGTCGGACCTCTATTCTACCAAAACGTGACGAGTCTTCTTCTCTTGCCTTAAACACAAAAGCAAAGCTAACCCTCCCCTTCTCACAAGGGAACTTCTCCTTCTTTTTTTTTTCTCAACTCAATTTTCAGAAACAATAGCGACAAAACAAAAGAGAGAATAAGCGTTCTTTAAAAAACTAGGGTTTTTGGTTTAATTCTGATTAATCCAGGATTTACCTAAACCGACATTAATTAAACCTCCTTTGATTCAATTAACAAAACCACCAGTTTAGGAAATCAACCGGAATTAAACCGACTCTACCCTAATTCTTATACACACTCAAGTCCTCTATTATATTCCAAAACACGGGCGTTACAATTCTCCCCCTCTAACATGGATTCGTCCTCGAATCCTTCAACACCGTCCGTTAGTCTAGGACTCCGTGCAACCGTCCCAAACGATCCGCACTCCCACAACTGACTCCTATAAGGCTCCTATCTAATCCATATACTCACGTTCCAGGCCCTATTTGCTCATACTCACCCACTTCCCCCGTCCACAAGTCGCAACCCATGAATCATACCGGCTCGTCCTCAGGCCTCAGCCTTACACTACGGTATCCAAGAAATCTCACCACTTCCCCCGCTCTCAGGTTGCAACCTTCGAGTCATACCGGCTCACTATTAGGCCATCAGCCTTTAAGTTACGGTATCCGGGAAGTCTCACCACTCCCCCCATCCACAGGTCGCAACCCATGAATAATACCGGCTCACTATTAGGCCTCCCGCCATCAAGCTACGGTATCCGGGAAGTGTCACACTCGCTCTCAGGTCGTCACCCTTAAGCGTGCTCTCGAATCGTCATCCGAGACTATCACATCTCATCCAAGACTATCACATCACACCCGAGCAAATAAGTCTAAACGCCCCCGAGCATATCTCCGGATTAGATATACCTCCCGTGGTTCCCCTATAGCATCGCAATGCTATACTAACCACAATCCCAAAACTTTCTAAAAATAGTACTGTCAAACCCGACATTTTCTATTTTTAGAAACTCACACATATTTCTCTTCACATGACACCAACAAGTCAAATCCAAGAAATACTCACAAAACACACAACTTACCGTGGAATCTCATTAAAGGCTCGAGAGGATGATCTAGGTCTCTATGCTCACACAATTGATTAAACACCCAAATCAATCAGCATGCAATCCACATCATCATTTCTCATCAACGAAATTCACACATCACATTAAAAATCACAAATTTACTCCGGCCCTAGAACCGTAAGGGCTCTGATACCAAATTGAAAAGACCCGACCCGTTTTTTTTAAAAAATTCATTAATTAATTGTCTCATATCTACTAATTAATCTAACCGAATTAACCCATCAACAAACCATCATGCACTGCGGAAACATATTAAACCAACACCAATTAATCATTCAATAACCATACTTTACACCAGCAACCTAGCATGCCTTTAAACCAGGTTCCAACAATAATTAAACATATTAATAACTATAACAACCGAGACCCTAGATCATCCTCCTCTCCTCGCCATGATTCCACGGATCACACTTTACTTGCATCACAAACACAATGAGATGCGTGAGTATTATCACAAATACTCAGTAAAGCGATCCTCCCATCCACTGGGCTATACACACAAGCATATTAAACCAATCTAACATACATCAGATTAACCAAAATAAACAAACCATGCATAAAAAGTCACGAACTACTCGCTGTCTAGAAAATTGGTGTCGAGCGACATCAACCCCGCAGAAACCCTGAAATCGCCTCACAATTCCCCAGAGAACGAATCCATCACCTCCAAAGCCCCAAGCATGAGCCCTAACACTCAAACATACCATAACGGCAACCAAAACACACAAACATGGCCACACAAAACAAATCTAGCCATCCAAATCAATCAAACACACATAAGAAGGGTTAAACATGCTTAGATCAGCCATAGTCACACACTCACCTTAACAAGGTGATTTGAACAACAAAATCAACCAGGAAAGACTCTCCTCGCGACTGCAACAGCCAAACAACACCCTACAACAATCCACACAAACAAAATCTCTAAGAACCAATTGGGCATAAACAGCAGAAAAACTACAGCCGCAGAAACGAAACACTAAAACATAAACCAACCGTTAACTCCTTAATCCCTTCGGTGGAACGCAAGAACCAGACGTCCTGAAGCTTCCCACAAAATTTGGTGCCGATCAGAGAAACGATGAAACCACGATCGCACTTATAAGCTTCGCTGATCCCAGTTCGCAACAGAGAAAGAGCGTCTCACCAAAGTGCATATAATTCACTGAATATTAATCCGATTTCATTTCTGTAAAAAGGAGAATCAACGTACACACCTTAGGAACAGACCTTCCAAATTTCGTTACCTTTCTATAAGATTTGATACGTCGGACCTCTATTCTACCAAAACGTGACGAGTCTTCTTCTCTTGCCTTAAACACAAAAGCAAAGCTAACCCTCCCCTTCTCACAAGGGAACTTCTCCTTCTTTTTTTTTTCTCAACTCAATTTTCAGAAACAATAGCGACAAAACAAAAGAGAGAATAAGCGTTCTTTAAAAAACTAGGGTTTTTGGTTTAATTCTGATTAATCCAGGATTTACCTAAACCGACATTAATTAAACCTCCTTTGATTCAATTAACAAAACCACCAGTTTAGGAAATCAACCGGAATTAAACCGACTCTACCCTAATTCTTATACACACTCAAGTCCTCTATTATTTTCCAGAACACGGGCGTTACAATTCTCCCCCTCTAACATGGATTCGTCCTCGAATCCTTCAACACCGTCCGTTAGTCTAGGACTCCGTGCAACCGTCCCAAACGTTCCGCACTCCCACAACTGACTCCTATAAGGCTCCTAGTTAATCCATATACTCACGTTCCAGGCCCTATTTGCTCATACTCACCCACTTCCCCCGTCCACAAGTCGCAACCCATGAATCATACCGGCTCGTCCTCAGGCCTCAGCCTTACACTACGGTATCCAGGAAGTCTCACCACTTCCCCCGCTCTCAGGTTGCAACCTTCGAGTCATACCGGCTCACTATTAGGCCACCAGCCTTTAAGTTACGGTATCCGGGAAGTCTCACCACTCCCCCCATCCCCAGGTCGCAACCCATGAATAATACCGGCTCACTATTAGGCCTCCCGCCATCAAGCTACGGTATCCGGGAAGTGTCACACTCGCTCTCAGGTCGTCACCCTTAAGCGTGCTCTCGAATCGTCATCCGAGACTATCACATCTCATCCAAGACTATCACATCACACCCGAGCAAATAAGTCTAAACGCCCCCGAGCATATCTCCAGATTAGATATACCTCCCGTGGTTCCCCTATAGCATCGCAATGCTATACTAACCACAATCCCAAAACTTTCTAAAAATAGAACTGTCAAACCCGACACTTTCTATTTTTAGAAACTCACACATATTTCTCTTCACATGACACCAACAAGTCAAATCCAAGAAATACTCACAAAACACACAACTTACCGTGGAATCTCATTAAAGGCTCGAGAGGATGATCTAGGTCTCCATGCTCACACAATTGATTAAACACCCAAATCAATCAGCATGCAATCCACATCATCATATCTCATCAACGAAATTCACACATCACATTAAAAATCACAAATTTACTCCGGCCCTAGAACCGTAAGGGCTCTGATACCAAATTGAAAAGACCCGACCCTTTTTTTTTTAAAATTCATTAATTAATTGTCTCATATCTACTAATTAATCTAACCAAATTAACCCATCAACAAACCATCATGCACTGCGGAAACATATTAAACCAACACCAATTAATCATTCAATAACCATACTTTACACCAGCAACCTAGCATGCCTCTAAACCAGGTTCCAAGAATAATTAAACATATTAATAACCATAACAACCAAGACCCTAGATCATCCTCCTCTCCTCGCCATGATTCCACGGATCACACTTTACTTGCATCACAAACACAATGAGATGCGTGAGTATTATCACAAATACTCAGTGAAGCGATCCTCCCATCCACTGGGCTATACACACAAGCATATTAAACCAATCTAACATACATCAGATTAACCAAAATAAACAAACCATGCATAAAAAGTCACGAACTACTCGCTGTCTAGAAAATTGGTGTCGAGCGACATCAACCCCGCAGAAACCCTGAAATCGCCTCACAATTCCCCAGAGAACGAATCCATCACCTCCAAAGCCCCAAGCATGAGCCCTAACACTCAAACATACCATAACGGCAACCAAAACACACAAACATGGCCACACAAAACAAATCTAGCCATCCAAATCAATCAAACACACATAAGAAGGGTTAAACATGCTTAGATCAGCCATAGTCACACACTCACTTTAACAAGGTGATTTGAACAACAAAAACAACCAGGAAAGACTCTCCTCGCGACTGCAACAGCCAAACAACACCCTACAACAATCCACACAAACAAAATCTCTAAGAACCAATTGGACATAAACAGCAGAAAAACTACAGCCGCAGAAACGAAGCACTAAAACATAAACCAATCGTTAACTCCTTAATCCCTTCGGTGGAAATCAAGAACCAGACGTCCTGAAGCTTCCCACAAAGTTTGGTGCCGATCAGAGAAACGATGAAACCACGATCGCACTTACAAGCTTCGCTGATCCCAGTTCGCAACAGAGAAAGAGCGTCTCACCAAACTGCATATAATTTACTGAATATTAATCCGAATTCACTTCTGTAAAAAGGAGAATTAAAGTACACGCCTTAGGAACAGACCTACCAAATTTCGTTACCTTTCGATAAGATTTGATACGTCGGAACTCTATTCTACCAAAACGTGACCAGTCTGCTTCTCTTGCCTTAAACACAAAAGCAAAGCTAACCCTCCCCTTCTCACAAGGGAACTTCTCCTTCTTTTTTTTTTTCTCAACTCAACTTTCAGAAACAATAGCGACAAAACAAAAGAGAGAATAAGCGTTCTTTAAAAAACTAGGGTTTTTGGTTTAATTCTGATTAAACCAGGATTTACCTAAACCGACATTAATTAAACCTCCTTTGATTCAATTAACAAAACCACCAGTTTAGGAAATCAACCGGAATTAAACCGACTCTACCCTAATTCTTATACACACTCAAGTCCTCTATTATATTCCAAAACACGGGCGTTACAATTCTCCCCCTCTAACATGGATTCGTCCTCGAATCCTTCAACACCGTCCGTTAGTCTAGGACTCCGTGCAACCGTCCCAAACGATCCGCACTCCCACAACTGACTCCTATAAGGCTCCTATCTAATCCATATACTCACGTTCCAGGCCCTATTTGCTCATACTCACCCAATTCCCCCGTCCACAAGTCGCAACCCATGAATCATACCGGCTCGTCCTCAGGCCTCAGCCTTACACTACGGTATCCAGGAAATCTCACCACTTCCCCCGCTCTCAGGTTGCAACCTTCGAGTCATACCGGCTCACTATTAGGCCACCAGCCTTTAAGTTACGGTATCCGGGAAGTCTCACCACTCCCCCCATCCACAGGTCGCAACCCATGAATAATACCGGCTCACTATTAGGCCTCCCGCCATCAAGCTACGGTATCCGGGAAGTGTCACACTCGCTCTCAGGTCGTCACCCTTAAGCGTGCTCTCGAATCGTCATCCGAGACTATCACATCTCATCCAAGACTATCACATCACACCCGAGCAAATAAGTCTAAACGCCCCCGAGCATATCTCCAGATTAGATATACCTCCCGTGGTTCCCCTATAGCATCGCAATGCTATACTAACCACAATCCCAAAACTTTCTAAAAATAGAACTGTCAAACCCGACACTTTCTATTTTTAGAAACTCACACATATTTCTCTTCACATGACACCAACAAGTCAAATCCAAGAAATACTCACAAAACACACAACTTACCGTGGAATCTCATTAAAGGCTCGAGAGGATGATCTAGGTCTCCATGCTCACACAATTGATTAAACACCCAAATCAATCAACATGCAATCCACATCATCATATCTCATCAACAAAATTCACACATCACATTAAAAATCACAAATTTACTCCGGCCCTAGAACCGTAAGGGCTCTGATACCAAATTGAAAAGACCCGACCCGTTTTTTTTTTAAAATTCATTAATTAATTGTCTCATATCTACTAATTAATCTAACCGAATTAACCCATCAACAAACCATCATGCACTGCGGAAACATATTAAACCAACACCAATTAATCATTCAATAACCATACTTTACACCAGCAACCTAGCATGCCTCTAAACCAGGTTCCAAGAATAATTAAACATATTAATAACCATAACAACCAAGACCCTAGATCATCCTCCTCTCCTCGCCATGATTCCACGGATCACACTTTACTTGCATCACAAACACAATGAGATGCGTGAGTATTATCACAAATACTCAGTGAAGCGATCCTCCCATCCACTGGGCTATACACACAAGCATATTAAACCAATCTAACATACATCAGATTAACCAAAATAAACAAACCATGCATAAAAAGTCACGAACTTCTCGCTGTCTAGAAAATTGGTGTCGAGCGACATCAACCCCGCAGAAACCCTGAAATCGCCTCACAATTCCCCAGAGAACGAATCCATCACCTCCAAAGCCCCAAGCATGAGCCCTAACACTCAAACATACCATAACGGCAACCAAAACACACAAACATGGCCACACAAAACAAATCTAGCCATCCAAATCAATCAAACACACATAAGAAGGGTTAAACATGCTTAGATCAGCCATAGTCACACACTCACTTTAACAAGGTGATTTGAACAACAAAAAAACCAGGAAAGACTCTCCTCGCGACTGCAACAGCCAAACAACACCCTACAACAATCCACACAAACAAAATCTCTAAGAACCAATTGGACATAAACAGCAGAAAAACTACAGCCGCAGAAACGAAGCACTAAAACATAAACCAATCGTTAACTCCTTAATCCCTTCGGTGGAAATCAAGAACCAGACGTCCTGAAGCTTCCCACAAAGTTTGGTGCCGATCAGAGAAACGATGAAACCACGATCGCACTTACAAGCTTCGCTGATCCCAGTTCGCAACAGAGAAAGAGCGTCTCACCAAACTGCATATAATTTACTGAATATTAATCCGAATTCACTTCTGTAAAAAGGAGAATTAAAGTACACGCCTTAGGAACAGACCTACCAAATTTTGTTACCTTTCGATAAGATTTGATACGTCGGAACTCTATTCTACCAAAACGTGACCAGTCTGCTTCTCTTGCCTTAAACACAAAAGCAAAGCTAACCCTCCCCTTCTCACAAGGGAACTTCTCCTTCTTTTTTTTTTCTCAACTCAACTTTCAGAAACAATAGCGACAAAACAAAAGAGAGAATAAGCGTTCTTTAAAAAACTAGGGTTTTTGGTTTAATTCTGATTAAACCAGGATTTACCTAAACCGACATTAATTAAACCTCCTTTGATTCAATTAACAAAACCACCAGTTTAGGAAATCAACCGGAATTAAACCGACTCTACCCTAATTGTTATACACACTCAAGTCCTCTATTATATTCCAAAACACGGGCGTTACAATTCTCCCCCTCTAACATGGATTCGTCCTCGAATCCTTCAACACCGTCCGTTAGTCTAGGACTCCGTGCAACCGTCCCAAACGATCCGCACTCCCACAACTGACTCCTATAAGGCTCCTATCTAATCCATATACTCACGTTCCAGGCCCTATTTGCTCATACTCACCCAATTCCCCCGTCCACAAGTCGCAACCCATGAATCATACCGGCTCGTCCTCAGGCCTCAGCCTTACACTACGGTATCCAGGAAATCTCACCACTTCCCCCGCTCTCAGGTTGCAACCTTCGAGTCATACCGGCTCACTGTTAGGCCACCAGCCTTTAAGTTACGGTATCCGGGAAGTCTCACCACTCCCCCCATCCACAGGTCGCAACCCATGAATAATACCGGCTCACTATTAGGCCTCCCGCCATCAAGCTACGGTATCCGGGAAGTGTCACACTCGCTCTCAGGTCGTCACCCTTAAGCGTGCTCTCGAATCGTCATCCGAGACTATCACATCTCATCCAAGACTATCACATCACACCCGAGCAAATAAGTCTAAACGCCCCCGAGCATATCTCCAGAATAGATATACCTCCCGTGGTTCCCCTATAGCATCGCAATGCTATACTAACCACAATCCCAAAACTTTCTAAAAATAGAACTGTCAAACCCGACACTTTCTATTTTTAGAAACTCACACATATTTCTCTTCACATGACACCAACAAGTCAAATCCAAGAAATACTCACAAAACACACAACTTACCGTGGAATCTCATTAAAGGCTCGAGAGGATGATCTAGGTCTCCATGCTCACACAATTGATTAAACACCCAAATCAATCAGCATGCAATCCACATCATCATATCTCATCAACGAAATTCACACATCACATTAAAAATCACAAATTTACTCCGGCCCTAGAACCGTAAGGGCTCTGATACCAAATTGAAAAGACCCGACCCGTTTTTTTTTTAAAATTCATTAATTAATTGTCTCATATCTACTAATTAATTTAACCGAATTAACCCATCAACAAACCATCATGCACTGCGGAAACATATTAAACCAACACCAATTAATCATTCAATAACCATACTTTACACCAGCAACCTAGCATGCCTCTAAACCAGGTTCCAAGAATAATTAAACATATTAATAACCATAACAACCAAGACCCTAGATCATCCTCCTCTCCTCGCCATGATTCCACGGATCACACTTTACTTGCATCACAAACACAATGAGATGCGTGAGTATTATCACAAATACTCAGTGAAGCGATCCTCCCATCCACTGGGCTATACACACAAGCATATTAAACCAATCTAACATACATCAGATTAACCAAAATAAACAAACCATGCATAAAAAGTCACGAACTACTCGCTGTCTAGAAAATTGGTGTCGAGCGACATCAACCCCGCAGAAACCCTGAAATCGCCTCACAATTCCCCAGAGAACGAATCCATCACCTCCAAAGCCCCAAGTATGAGCCCTAACACTCAAACATACCATAACGGCAACCAAAACACACAAACATGGCCACACAAAACAAATCTAGCCATCCAAATCAATCAAACACACATAAGAAGGGTTAAACATGCTTAGATCAGCCATAGTCACACACTCACTTTAACAAGGTGATTTGAACAACAAAAAAACCAGGAAAGACTCTCCTCGCGACTGCAACAGCCAAACAACACCCTACAACAATCCACACAAACAAAATCTCTAAGAACCAATTGGACATAAACAGCAGAAAAACTACAGCCGCAGAAACGAAGCACTAAAACATAAACCAATCGTTAACTCCTTAATCCCTTCGGTGGAAATCAAGAACCAGACGTCCTGAAGCTTCCCACAAAGTTTGGTGCCGATCAGAGAAACGATGAAACCACGATCGCACTTACAAGCTTCGCTGATCCCAGTTCGCAACAGAGAAAGAGCGTCTCACCAAACTGCATATGATTTACTGAATATTAATCCGAATTCACTTCTGTAAAAAGGAGAATTAAAGTACACGCCTTAGGAACAGACCTACCAAATTTCGTTACCTTTCGATAAGATTTGATACGTCGGAACTCTATTCTACCAAAACGTGACCAGTCTGCTTCTCTTGCCTTAAACACAAAAGCAAAGCTAACCCTCCCCTTCTCACAAGGGAACTTCTCCTTCTTTTTTTTTAACAACTCAACTTTCAGAAACAATAGCGACAAAACAAAAGAGAGAATAAGCGTTTTTTAAAAAACTAGGGTTTTTGGTTTAATCAGAATTAAACCAGGATTTACCTAAACCGACATTAATTAAACCTCCTTTGATTCAATTAACAAAACCACCAGTTTAGGAAATCAACCGGAATTAAACCGACTCTACCCTAATTCTTATACACACTCAAGTCCTCTATTATATTCCAAAACACGGGCGTTACAATTCTCCCCCTCTAACATGGATTCGTCCTCGAATCCTTCAACACCGTCCGTTAGTCTAGGACTCCGTGCAACCGTCCCAAACGATCCGCACTCCCACAACTGACTCCTATAAGGCTCCTATCTAATCCATATACTCACGTTCCAGGCCCTATTTGCTCATACTCACCCAATTCCCCCGTCCACAAGTCGCAACCCATGAATCATACCGGCTCGTCCTCAGGCCTCAGCCTTACACTACGGTATCCAGGAAATCTCACCACTTCCCTCGCTCTCAGGTTGCAACCTTCGAGTCATACCGGCTCACTATTAGGCCACCAGCCTTTAAGTTACGGTATCCGGGAAGTCTCACCACTCCCCCCATCCACAGGTCGCAACCCATGAATAATACCGGCTCACTATTAGGCCTCCCGCCATTAAGCTACGGTATCCGGGAAGTGTCACACTCGCTCTCAGGTCGTCACCCTTAAGCGTGCTCTCGAATCGTCATCCGAGACTATCACATCTCATCCAAGACTATCACATCACACCCGAGCAAATAAGTCTAAACGCCCCCGAGCATATCTCCAGATTAGATATACCTCCCGTGGTTCCCCTATAGCATCGCAATGCTATACTAACCACAATCCCAAAACTTTCTAAAAATAGAACTGTCAAACCCGACACTTTCTATTTTTAGAAACTCACACATATTTCTCTTCACATGACACCAACAAGTCAAATCCAAGAAATACTCACAAAACACACAACTTACCGTGGAATCTCATTAAAGGCTCGAGAGGATGATCTAGGTCTCTATGCTCATACAATTGATTAAACACCCAAATCAATCAGCATGCAATCCACATCATCATTTCTCATCAACGAAATTCACACATCACATTAAAAATCACAAATTTACTCCGGCCCTAGAACCGTAAGGGCTCTGATACCAAATTGAAAAGACCCGACCCGTTTTTTTTAAAAAATTCATTAATTAATTGTCTCATATCTACTAATTAATCTAACCGAATTAACCCATCAACAAACCATCATGCACTGCGGAAACATATTAAACCAACACCAATTAATCATTCAATAACCATACTTTACACCAGCAACCTAGCATGCCTTTAAACCAGGTTCCAACAATAATTAAACATATTAATAACTATAACAACCGAGACCCTAGATCATCCTCCTCTCCTCGCCATGATTCCACGGATCACACTTTACTTGCATCACAAACACAATGAGATGCGTGAGTATTATCACAAATACTCAGTAAAGCGATCCTCCCATCCACTGGGCTATACACACAAGCATATTAAACCAATCTAACATACATCAGATTAACCAAAATAAACAAACCATGCATAAAAAGTCACGAACTACTCGCTGTCTAGAAAATTGGTGTCGAGCGACATCAACCCCGCAGAAACCCTGAAATCGCCTCACAATTCCCCAGAGAACGAATCCATCACCTCCAAAGCCCCAAGCATGAGCCCTAACACTCAAACATACCATAACGGCAACCAAAACACACAAACATGGCCACTCAAAACAAATCTAGCCATCCAAATCAATCAAACACACATAAGAAGAGTTAAACATGCTTAGATCAGCCATAGTCACACACTCACCTTAACAAGGTGATTTGAACAACAAAATCAACCAGGAAAGACTCTCCTCGCGACTGCAACAGCCAAACAACACCCTACAACAATCCACACAAACAAAATCTCTAAGAACCAATTGGGCATAAACAGCAGAAAAACTACAGCCGCAGAAACGAAACACTAAAACATAAACCAACCGTTAACTCCTTAATCCCTTCGGTGGAACGCAAGAACCAGACGTCCTGAAGCTTCCCACAAAATTTGGTGCCGATCAGAGAAACGATGAAACCACGATCGCACTTACAAGCTTCGCTGATCCCAGTTCGCAACAGAGAAAGAGCGTCTCACCAAACTGCATATAATTCACTGAATATTAATGCGATTTCATTTCTGTAAAAAGGAGAATCAACGTACACACCTTAGGAACAGACCTACCAAATTCCGTTACCTTTCTATAAGATTTGATACGTCGGACCTCTATTCTACCGAAACGTGACGAGTCTGCTTCTCTTGCCTTAAACACAAAAGCAAAGCTAACCCTCCCCTTCTCACAAGGGAACTTCTCCTTCTTTTTTTTTTCTCAACTCAATTTTCAGAAACAATAGCGACAAAACAAAAGAGAGAATAAGCGTTCTTTAAAAAACTAGGGTTTTTGGTTTAATTCTGATTAATCCAGGATTTACCTAAACCGACATTAATTAAACCTCCTTTGATTCAATTAACAAAACCACCAGTTTAGGAAATCAACCGGAATTAAACCGACTCTACCCTAATTCTTATACACACTCAAGTCCTCTATTATTTTCCAGAACACGGGCGTTACAATTCTCCCCCTCTAACATGGATTCGTCCTCGAATCCTTCAACACCGTCCGTTAGTCTAGGACTCCGTGCAACCGTCCCAAACGTTCCGCACTCCCACAACTGACTCCTATAAGACTCCTAGTTAATCCATATACTCACGTTCCAGGCCCTATTTGCTCATACTCACCCACTTCCCCCGTCCACAGGTCGCAACCCATGAATCATACCGGCTCGTCCTCAGGCCTCAGCCTTACACTACGGTATCCAGGAAGTCTCACCACTTCCCCCGCTCTCAGGTTGCAACCTTCGAGTCATACCGGCTCACTATTAGGCCACCAGCCTTTAAGTTACGGTATCCGGGAAGTCTCACCACTCCCCCCATCCACAGGTCGCAACCCATGAATAATACCGGCTCACTATTAGGCCTCCCGCCTTCAAGCTACGGTATCCGGGAAGTGTCACACTCGCTCTCAGGTCGTCACCCTTAAGCGTGCTCTCGAATCGTCATCCGAGACTATCACATCTCATCCAAGACTATCACATCACACCCGAGCAAATAAGTCTAAACGCCCCCGAGCATATCTCCAGATTAGATATACCTCCGTGGTTCCCCTATAGCATCGCAATGCTATACTAACCACAATCCCAAAACTTTCTAAAAATAGAACTGTCAAACCCGACACTTTCTATTTTTAGAAACTCACACATATTTCTCTTCACATGACACCAACAAGTCAAATCCAAGAAATACTCACAAAACACACAACTTACCGTGGAATCTCATTAAAGGCTCGAGAGGATGATCTAGGTCTCCATGCTCACACAATTGATTAAACACCCAAATCAATCAGCATGCAATCCACATCATCATTTCTCATCAACGAAATTCACACATCACATTAAAAATCACAAATTTACTCCGGCCCTAGAACCGTAAGGGCTCTGATACCAAATTGAAAAGACCCGACCCGTTTTTTTTAAAAAAATTCATTAATTAATAGTCTCATATCTACTAATTAATCTAACCGAATTAACCCATCAACAAACCATCATGCACTGCGGAAACATATTAAACCAACACCAATTAATCATTCAATAACCATACTTTACACTAGCAACCTAGCATGCCTTTAAACCAGGTTCCAACAATAATTAAACATATTAATAACCATAACAACCGAGACCCTAGATCATCCTCCTCTCCTCGCCATGATTCCACGGATCACACTTTACTTGCATCACAAACACAATGAGATGCGTGAGTATTATCACAAATACTCAGTGAAGCGATCCTCCCATCCACTGGGCTATACACACAAGCATATTAAACCAATCTAACATACATCAGATTGACCAAAATAAACAAACCATGCATAAAAAGTCACGAACTACTCGCTGTCTAGAAAATTGGTGTCGAGCGACATCAACCCCGCAGAAACCCAGAAATCGCCTCTCAATTCCCCAGACAACGAATCCATCACCTCCAAAGCCCCAAGCATGAGCCTTAACACTCAAACATACCATAACGGCGACCAAATTACACAAACATGGCCACACAAAACAAATCTAGCCATCCAAATCAATCAAACACACATAAGAAGGGTTAAACATGCTTAGATCAGCCATAGTCACACACTCACCTTAACAAGGTGATTTGAACAACAAAAACAACCAGGAAAGACTCTCCTCGCGACTGCAACAGCCAAACAACACCCTACAACAATCCACACAAACAAAATCTCTAAGAACCAATTGGACATAAACAGCAGAAAAACTACAGCCGCAGAAACGAAGCACTAAAACATAAACCAACCGTTAACTCCTTAATCCCTTCGGTGGAAAGAAAGAACCAGACGTTCCAAAGCTTCCCACAAAATTTGGTGCCGATCAGAGAAACGATGAAACCACGATCGCACTTACAAGCTTCGCTGATCCCAGTTCGCAACAGAGAAAGAGCGTCTCACCAAACTGCATATAATTCACTGAATATTAATCCGATTTCATTTCTGTGAAAAGGAGAATCAACGTACACACCTTAGGAACAGACCTACCAAATTTCGTTACCTTTCTATAAGATTTGATACGTCGGACCTCTATTCTACCAAAACGTGACGAGTCTGCTTCTCTTGCCTTAAACACAAAAGCAAAGCTAACCCTCCCCTTCTCACAAGGGAACTTCTCCTTCTTTTCTTTTTCTCAACTCAATTTTCAGAAACAATAGCGACAAAACAAAAGAGAGAATAAGCGTTCTTTAAAAAACTAGGGTTTTTGGTTTAATTCTGATTAATCCAGGATTTACCTAAACCGACATTAATTAAACCTCCTTTGATTCAATTAACAAAACCACCAGTTTAAGAAATCAACCGGAATTAAACCGACTTTACCCTAATTCTTATACACACTCAAGTCCTCTATTATTTTCCAGAACACGGGCGTTACAATTCTCCCCCTCTAACATGGATTCGTCCTCGAATCCTTCAACACCGTCCGTTAGTCTAGGACTCCGTGCAACCGTCCCAAACGTTCCGCACTCCCACAACTGACTCCTATAAGGCTCCTAGCTAATCCATATACTCACGTTCCAGGCCCTATTTGCTCATACTCACCCACTTCCCCCGTCCACAGGTCGCAACCCATGAATCATACCGGCTCGTCCTCAGGCCTCAGCCTTACACTACGGTATCCAGGAAGTCTCACCACTTCTCCCGCTCTCAGGTTGCAACCTTCGAGTCATACCGGCTCACTATTAGGCCACCAGCCTTTAAGTTACGGTATCCGGGAAGTCTCACCACTCCCCCCATCCACAGGTCGCAACCCATGAATAATACCGGCTCACTATTAGGCCTCCCGCCTTCAAGCTACGGTATCCGGGAAGTGTCACACTCGCTCTCAGGTCGTCACCCTTAAGCGTGCTCTCGAATCGTCATCCGAGACTATCACATCTCATCCAAGACTATCACATCACACCCGAGCAAATAAGTCTAAACGCCCCCGAGTATATCTCCAGATTAGATATACCTCTGTGGTTCCCCTATAGCATCGCAATGCTATACTAACCACAATCCCAAAACTTTCTAAAAATAGAACTGTCAAACCCGACACTTTCTATTTTTAGAAACTCACACATATTTCTCTTCACATGACACCAACAAGTCAAATCCAAGAAATACTCACAAAACACACAACTTACCGTGGAATCTCATTAAAGGCTCGAGAGGATGATCTAGGTCTCCATGCTCACACAATTGATTAAACACCCAAATCAATCAGCATGCAATCCACATCATCATTTCTCATCAACGAAATTCACACATCACATTAAAAATCACAAATTTACTCCGGCCCTAGAACCGTAAGGGCTCTGATATCAAATTGAAAAGACCCGACCCGTTTTTTTTTTTAAATTCATTAATTAATAGTCTCATATCTACTAATTAATCTAACCGAATTAACCCATCAACAAACCATCATGCACTGCGGAAACATATTAAACTTACACCAATTAATCATTCAATAACCATACTTTACACCAGCAACCTAGCATGCCTTTAAACCAGGTTCCAACAATAATTAAACATATTAATAACCATAACAACCGAGACCCTAGATCATCCTCCTCTCCTCGCCATGATTCCACGGATCACACTTTACTTGCATCACAAACACAATGAGATGCGTGAGTATTATCACAAATACTCAGTGAAGCGATCCTCCCATCCACTGGGCTATACACACAAGCATATTAAACCAATCTAACATACATCAGATTAACCAAAATAAACAAACCATGCATAAAAAGTCACGAACTACTCGCTGTCTAGAAAATTGGTGTCGAGCGACATCAACCCCGCAGAAACCCTGAAATCGCCTCTCAATTCCCCAGACAACGAATCCATCACCTCCAAAGCCCCAAGCATGAGCCTTAACACTCAAACATACCATAACGGCAACCAAATTACACAAACATGGCCACACAAAACAAATCTAGCCATCCAAATCAATCAAACACACATAAGAAGGGTTAAACATGCTTAGATCAGCCATAGTCACACACTCACCTTAACAAGGTGATTTGAACAACAAAAACAACCAGGAAAGACTCTCCTTGCGACTGCAACAGCCAAACAACACCCTACAACAATCCACACAAACAAAATCTCTAAGAACCAATTGGACATAAACAGCAGAAAAACTACAGCCGCAGAAACGAAGCACTAAAACATAAACCAAATGTTAACTCCTTAATCCCTTCGGTGGAAAGAAAGAACCAGACGTTCCAAAGCTTCCCACAAAATTTGGTGCCGATCAGAGAAACGATGAAACCACGATCGCACTTACAAGCTTCGCTGATCCCAGTTCGCAACAGAGAAAGAGCGTCTCACCAAACTGCATATAATTCACTGAATATTAATCCGATTTCATTTCTGTGAAAAGGAGAATCAACGTACACACCTTAGGAACAGACCTACCAAATTTCGTTACCTTTCTATAAGATTTGATACGTCGGACCTCTATTCTACCAAAACGTGACGAATCTGCTTCTCTTGCCTTAAACACAAAAGCAAAGCTAACCCTCCCCTTCTCACAAGGGAACTTCTCCTTCTTTTTTTTTTCTCAACTCAGTTTTCAGAAACAATAGCGACAAAACAAAAGAGAGAATAAGCGTTCTTTAAAAAACTAGGGTTTTTGGTTTAATTCTGATTAATCCAGGATTTACCTAAACCGACATTAATTAAACCTCCTTTGATTCAATTAACAAAACCACCAGTTTAGGAAATCAACCGGAATTAAACCGACTCTACCCTAATTCTTATACACACTCAAGTCCTCTATTATTTTCCAGAACACGGGCGTTACAATTCTCCCCCTCTAACATGGATTCGTCCTCGAATCCTTCAACACCGTCCGTTAGTCTAGGACTCCGTGCCACCGTCCCAAACGTTCCGCACTCCCACAACTGAGTCCTATAAGGCTCCTAGCTAATCCATATACTCACGTTCCAGGCCCTATTTGCTCATACTCACCCACTTCCCCCGTCCACAGGTCGCAACCCATGAATCATACCGGCTCGTCCTCAGGCCTCAGCCTTACACTACGGTATCCAGGAAGTCTCACCACTTCCCCCGCTCTCAGGTTGCAACCTTCGAGTCATACCGGCTCACTATTAGGCCACCAGCCTTTAAGTTACGGTATCCGGGAAGTCTCACCACTCCCCCCATCCACAGGTCGCAACCGATGAATAATACCGGCTCACTATTAGGCCTCCCGCCTTCAAGCTACGGTATCCGGGAAGTGTCACACTCGCTCTCAGGTCGTCACCCTTAAGCGTGCTCTCGAATCGTCATCCGAGACTATCACATCTCATCCAAGACTATCACATCACACCCGAGCAAATAAGTCTAAACGCCCCCGAGCATATCTCCAGATTAGATATACCTCCGTGGTTCCCCTATAGCATCGCAATGCTATACTAACCACAATCCCAAAACTTTCTAAAAATAGAACTGTCAAACCCGACACTTTCTATTTTTAGAAACTCACACATATTTCTCTTCACATGACACCAACAAGTCAAATCCAAGAAATACTCACAAAACACACAACTTACCGTGGAATCTCATTAAAGGCTCGAGAGGATGATCTAGGTCTCCATGCTCACACAATTGATTAAACACCCAAATCAATCAGCATGCAATCCACATCATCATTTCTCATCAACGAAATTCACACATCACATTAAAAATCACAAATTTACTCCGGCCCTAGAACCGTAAGGGCTCTGATACCAAATTGAAAAGACCCGACCCGTTTTTTTTTTTAAATTCATTAATTAATAGTCTCATATCTACTAATTAATCTAACCGAATTAACCCATCAACAAACCATCATGCACTACGGAAACATATTAAACCAACACCAATTAATCATTCAATAACCATACTTTACACCAGCAACCTAGCATGCCTTTAAACCAGGTTCCAACAATAATTAAACATATTAATAACCATAACAACCGAGACCCTAGATCATCCTCCTCTCCTCGCCATGATTCCACGGATCACACTTTACTTGCATCACAAACACAATGAGATGCGTGAGTATTATCACAAATACTCAGTGAAGCGATCCTCCCATCCACTGGGCTATACACACAAGCATATTAAACCAATCTAACATACATCAGATTAACCAAAATAAACAAACCATGCATAAAAAGTCACGAACTACTCGCTGTCTAGAAAATTGGTGTCGAGCGACATCAACCCCGCAGAAACCCTGAAATCGCCTCTCAATTCCCCAGACAACGAATCCATCACCTCCAAAGCCCCAAGCATGAGCCTTAACACCCAAACATACCATAACGGCAACCAAATTACACAAACATGGCCACACAAAACAAATCTAGCCATCCAAATCAATCAAACACACATAAGAAGGGTTAAACATGCTTAGATCAGCCATAGTCACACACTCACCTTAACAAGGTGATTTGAACAACAAAAACAACCAGGAAAGACTCTCCTCGCGACTGCAACAGCCAAACAACACCCTACAACAATCCACACAAACAAAATCTCTAAGAACCAATTGGACATAAACAGCAGAAAAACTACAGCCGCAGAAACGAAGCACTAAAACATAAACCAACCGTTAACTCCTTAATCCCTTCGGTGGAAAGAAAGAACCAGACGTTCCAAAGCTTCCCACAAAATTTGGTGCCGATCGGAGAAACGATGAAACCACGATCGCACTTACAAGCTTCGCTGATCCCAGTTCGCAACAGAGAAAGAGCGTCTCACCAAACTGCATATAATTCACTGAATATTAATCCGATTTCATTTCTGTGAAAAGGAGAATCAACGTACACACCTTAGGAACAGACCTACCAAATTTCGTTACCTTTCTATAAGATTTGATACGTCGGACCTCTATTCTACCAAAACGTGACGAGTCTGCTTCTCTTGCCTTAAACACAAAAGCAAAGCTAACCCTCCCCTTCTCACAAGGGAACTTCTCCTTCTTTTTTTTTTCTCAACTCAATTTTCAGAAACATTAGCGACAAAACAAAAGAGAGAATAAGCGTTCTTTAAAAAACTAGGGTTTTTGGTTTAATTCTGATTAATCCAGGATTTACCTAAACCGACATTAATTAAACCTCCTTTGATTCAATTAACAAAACCACCAGTTTAGGAAATCAACCGGAATTAAACCGACTTTACCCTAATTCTTATACACACTCAAGTCCTCTATTATTTTCCAGAACACGGGCGTTACAATTCTCCCCCTCTAACATGGATTCGTCCTCGAATCCTTCAACATCGTCCGTTAGTCTAGGACTCCGTGCAACCGTCCCAAACGTTCCGCACTCCCACAACTGACTCCTATAAGGCTCCTAGCTAATCCATATACTCACTTTCCAGGCCTTATTTGCTCATACTCACCCACTTCCCCCGTCCACAGGTCGCAACCCATGAATCATACCGGCTCGTCCTCAGGCCTCAGCCTTACACTACGGTATCCAGGAAGTCTCACCACTTCCCCCGCTCTCAGGTTGCAACCTTCGAGTCATACCGGCTCACTATTAGGCCACCAGCCTTTAAGTTACGGTATCCGGGAAGTCTCACCACTCCCCCCATCCACAGGTCGCAACCCATGAATAATACCGGCTCACTATTAGGCCTCCCGCCTTCAAGCTACGGTATCCGGGAAGTGTCACACTCGC
Source organism: Capsella bursa-pastoris (assembly GCA_036452645.1). Lineage (NCBI taxonomy): Eukaryota > Viridiplantae > Streptophyta > Magnoliopsida > Brassicales > Brassicaceae > Capsella > Capsella bursa-pastoris. Next base: position 10,562,743 of record CP144193.1, on the reverse strand, counting down.
TCTCAGGTCGTCACCCTTAAGCGTGCTCTCGAATCGTCATCCGAGACTATCACATCTCATCCAAGACTATCACATCACACCCGAGCAAATAAGTCTAAACGCCCCCGAGTATATCTCCAGATTAGATATACCTCCGTGGTTCCCCTATAGCATCGCAATGCTATACTAACCACAATCCCAAAACTTTCTAAAAATAGAACTGTCAAACCCGACACTTTCTATTTTTAGAAACTCACACATATTTCTCTTCACATGACACCAACAAGTCAAATCAAAGAAATACTCACAAAACACACAACTTACAGTGGAATCTCATTAAAGGCTCGAGAGGATGATCTAGGTCTCCATGCTCACACAATTGATTAAACACCCAAATCAATCAGCATGCAATCCACATCATCATTTCTCATCAACGAAATTCACACATCACATTAAAAATCACAAATTTACTTCGGCCCTAGAACCGTAAGGGCTCTGATATCAAATTGAAAAGACCCGACCCGTTTTTTTTTTTAAATTCATTAATTAATAGTCTCATATCTACTAATTAATCTAACCGAATTAACCCATCAACAAACCATCATGCACTGCGGAAACATATTAAACTTACACCAATTAATCATTCAATAACCATACTTTACACCAGCAACCTAGCATGCCTTTAAACCAGGTTCCAACAATAATTAAACATATTAATAACCATAACAACCGAGACCCTAGATCATCCTCCTCTCCTCGCCATGATTCCACGGATCACACTTTACTTGCATCACAAACACAATGAGATGCGTGAGTATTATCACAAATACTCAGTGAAGCGATCCTCCCATCCACTGGGCTATACACACAAGCATATTAAAACAATCTAACATACATCAGATTAACCAAAATAAACAAACCATGCATAAAAAGTCACGAACTACTCGCTGTCTAGAAAATTGGTGTCGAGCGACATCAACCCCGCAGAAACCCTGAAATCGCCTCTCAATTCCCCAGACAACGAATCCATCACCTCCAAAGCCCCAAGCATGAGCCTTAACACTCAAACATACCATAACGGCAACCAAATTACACAAACATGGCCACACAAAACAAATCTAGCCATCCAAATCAATCAAACACACATAAGAAGGGTTAAACATGCTTAGATCAGCCATAGTCACACACTCACCTTAACAAGGTGATTTGAACAACAAAAACAACCAGGAAAGACTCTCCTCGCGACTACAACAGCCAAACAACACCCTACAACAATCCACACAAACAAAATCTCTAAGAACCAATTGGACATAAACAGCAGAAAAACTACAGCCGCAGAAACGAAGCACTAAAACATAAACCAACCGTTAACTCCTTAATCCCTTCGGTGGAAAGAAAGAACCAGACGTTCCAAAGCTTCCCACAAAATTTGGTGCCGATCAGAGAAACGATGAAACCACGATCGCACTTACAAGCTTCGCTGATCCCAGTTCGCAACAGAGAAAGAGCGTCTCACCAAACTGCATATAATTCACTGAATATTAATCTGAATTCACTTCTGTAAAAAGGAGAATCAACGTACACGCCTTAGGAACAGACCTACCAAATTTCGTTACCTTTCTATAAGATTTGATACGTCGGACCTCTATTCTACCAAAACGTGACGAGTCTGCTTCTCTTGCCTTAAACACAAAAGCAAAGCTAACCCTCCCCTTCTCACAAGGGAACTTCTCCTTCTTTTTTTTTTCTCAACTCAACTTTCAGAAACAATAGCGACAAAACAAAAGAGAGAATAAGCGTTCTTTAAAAAACTAGGGTTTTTTGTTTAATTCTGATTAATCCAGGATTTACCTAAACCGACATTAATTAAACCTCATTTGATTCAATTAACAAAACCACCAGTTTAGGAAATCAACCGGAATTAAACCGACTCTACCCTAATTCTTATACACACTCAAGTCCTCTATTATTTTCCAGAACACGGGCGTTACAATTCTCCCCCTCTAACATGGATTCGTCCTCAAATCCTTCAACACCGTCCGTTAGTCTAGGACTCCGTGCAACCGTCCCAAACGATCCGCGCTCCCACAACTGACTCCTATGAGGCTCCTATATAATCCATATACTCATGTTCCAGGCCCTATTTGCTCATACTCACCCACTTCCCCCGTCCAACAATAATTAAACATATTAATAACCATAACAACCGAGACCCTAGATCATCCTCCTCTCCTCGCCATGATTCCACGGATCACACTTTACCTACATCACAAACACAATGAGATGCGTGAGTATTATCACAAATACTCAGTGAAGCGATCCTCCCATCCACTGGACTATACACACAAGCATATTAAACCAATCTAACATACATCAGATTAACCAAAATAAACAAACCATGCATAAAAAGTCACGAACTACTCGATGTCTAGAAAATTGGTGCAGAAACCCTAAAATCGCCTCTCAATTCCCCAGAGAACGAATCCATCACCTCCAAAGCCCCAAGCATGAGCCCTAACACTCAAACATACCATAACGGCAACCAAAACACACAAACATGGCCACACAAAACAAATCTAGCCATCCAAATCAATCAAACACACATAAGAAGGGTTAAACATGTTTAGATCAGCCATAGTCACGCACTCACCTTAACAAGGTGATTTGAACAACAAAAACAACCAGGAAAGACTCTCCTCGCGACTGCAACAGCCAAACAACACCCTACAACAATCCACACAAACAAAATCTCTAAGAACCAATTAGACAGAAACAACAGAAAAACTACAGCCGCAGAAACGAAGCACTAAAACATAAACTAACCGTTAACTCCTTAATCCCTTCGGTGGAAAGAAAGAACCAGACGTTCCAAAGCTTCCCACAAAATTTGGTGCCGATCAGAGAAACGATGAAACCACGATCGCACTTACAAGCTTCGCTGATCCCAGTTCGCAACAGAGAAAGAGCGTCTCACCAAACTGCATATAATTCACTGAATATTAATCCGATTTCATTTCTGTAAAAAGGAGAATCAACGTACACGCCTTAGGAACAGACCTACCAAATTTCGTTACCTTTCTATAAGATTTGATATGTCGGACCTCTATTCTACCAAAACGTGACGAGTCTGCTTCTCTTGCCTTAAACACAAAAGCAAAGCTAACCCTCCCCTTCTCACAAGGGAACTTCTCCTTCTTTTTTTTTTCTCAACTCAATTTTCAGAAACAATAGCGACAAAACAAAAGAGAGAATAAGCGTTCTTTAAAAAACTAGGGTTTTTGGTTTAATTCTGATTAATCCAGGATTTACCTAAACCGACATTAATTAAACCTCCTTTGATTCAATTAACAAAACCACCAGTTTAGGAAATCAACCGGAATTAAACCGACTCTACCCTAATTCTTATACACACTCAAGTCCTCTATTATTTTCCAGAACACGGGCGTTACAATTCTCCCCCTCAAACATGGATTCGTCCTCAAATCCTTCAACACCGTCCGTTAGTCTAGGACTCCGTGCAACCGTCCCAAACGATCCGCACTCCCACAACTGACTCCTATGAGGCTCCTATATAATCCATATACTCACGTTCCAGGCCCTATTTGCTCATACTCACCCACTTCCCCCGTCTAACAATAATTAAACATATTAATAACCATAACAACCGAGACCCTGGATCATCCTCCTCTCCTCGCCATGATTCCACGGATCACACTTTACCTACATCACAAACACAATGAGATCCGTGAGTATTATCACAAATACTAAGTGAAGCGATCCTCCCATCCACTGGGCTATACACACAAGCATATTAAACCAATCTAACATACATCAGATTAACCAAAATAAACAAACCATGCATAAAAAGTCACGAACTACTCAATGTCTAGAAAATTGGTGCAGAAACCCTAAATCGCCTCTCAATTCCCCAGAGAACGAATCCATCACCTCCAAAGCCCCAAGCATGAGCCCTAACACTCAAACATACCATAACGGAAACCAAAACACACAAACATGGCCACACAAAACAAATCTAGCCATCCAAATCAATCAAACACACATAAGAAGGGTTAAACATGCTTAGATCAGCCATAGTCACGCACTCACCTTAACAAGGTGATTTGAAGAACAAAAACAACCAGGAAAGACTCTCCTCGCGACTGCAATAGCCAAACAACACCCTACAACAATCCACACAAACAAAATCTCTAAGAACCAATTAGACAGAAACAACAGAAAAACTACAGCCGCAGAAACGAAGCACTAAAACATAAACTAACCGTTAACTCCTTAATCCCTTCGGTGGAAAGAAAGAACCAGACGTTCCAAAGCTTTCCACAAAATTTGGTGCCGATCAGAGAAACAATGAAACCACGATCGCACTTACAAGCTTCGCTGATCCCAGTTCGCAACAGAGAAAGAGCGTCTCACCAAACTGCATATAATTCACTGAATATTAATCCGATTTCATTTCTGTAAAAAGGAGAATCAACGTACACGCCTTAGGAATAGACCTACCAAATTTCGTTACCTTTCTATAAGATTTGATACGTCGGACCTCTATTCTACCAAAACGTGACGAGTCTGCTTCTCTTGCCTTAAACACAAAAGCAAAGCTAACCCTCCCCTTCTCACAAGGGAACTTCTCCTTCTTTTTTTTTCTCAACTCAATTTTCAGAAACAATAGCGACAAAACAAAAGAGAGAATAAGCGTTCTTTAAAAAACTAGGGTTTTTGGTTTAATTATGATTAATCCAGGATTTACCTAAACCGACATTAATTAAACCTCCTTTGATTCAATTAACAAAACCACCAGTTTAGGAAATCAACCGGAATTAAACCGACTCTACCCTAATTCTTATACACACTCAAGTCCTCTATTATTTTCCAGAACACGGGCGTTACAATTCTCCCCCTCTAACATGGATTCGTCCTCAAATCCTTCAACACCGTCCGTTAGTCTAGGACTCCGTGCAACCGTCCCAAACGATCCGCGCTCCCACAACTGACTCCTATGAGGCTCCTATATAATCCATATACTCATGTTCCAGGCCCTATTTGCTCATACTCACCCACTTCCCCCGTCCAACAATAATTAAACATATTAATAACCATAACAACCGAGACCCTAGATCATCCTCCTCTCCTCGCCATGATTCCACGGTTCACACTTTACCTACATCACAAACACAATGAGATGCGTGAGTATTATCACAAATACTCAGTGAAGCGATCCTCCCATCCACTGGACTATACACACAAGCATATTAAACCAATCTAACATACATCAGATTAACCAAAATAAACAAACCATGCATAAAAAGTCACGAACTACTCGATGTCTAGAAAATTGGTGCAGAAACCCTAAAATCGCCTCTCAATTCCCCAGAGAACGAATCCATCACCTCCAAAGCCCCAAGCATGAGCCCTAACACTCAAACATACCATAACGGCAACCAAAACACACAAACATGGCCACACAAAACAAATCTAGCCATCCAAATCAATCAAACACACATAAGAAGGGTTAAACATGTTTAGATCAGCCATAGTCACGCACTCACCTTAACAAGGTGATTTGAACAACAAAAACAACCAGGAAAGACTCTCCTCGCGACTGCAACAGCCAAACAACACCCTACAACAATCCACACAAACAAAATCTCTAAGAACCAATTAGACAGAAACAACAGAAAAACTACAGCCGCAGAAACGAAGCACTAAAACATAAACTAACCGTTAACTCCTTAATCCCTTCGGTGGAAAGAAAGAACCAGACGTTCCAAAGCTTCCCACAAAATTTGGTGCCGATCAGAGAAACGATGAAACCACGATCGCACTTACAAGCTTCGCTGATCCCAGTTCGCAACAGAGAAAGAGCGTCTCACCAAACTGCATATAATTCACTGAATATTAATCCGATTTCATTTCTGTAAAAAGGAGAATCAACGTACACGCCTTAGGAACAGACCTACCAAATTTCGTTACCTTTCTATAAGATTTGATATGTCGGACCTCTATTCTACCAAAACGTGACGAGTCTGCTTCTCTTGCCTTAAACACAAAAGCAAAGCTAACCCTCCCCTTCTCACAAGGGAACTTCTCCTTCTTTTTTTTTTCTCAACTCAATTTTCAGAAACAATAGCGACAAAACAAAAGAGAGAATAAGCGTTCTTTAAAAAACTAGGGTTTTTGGTTTAATTCTGATTAATCCAGGATTTACCTAAACCGACATTAATTAAACCTCCTTTGATTCAATTAACAAAACCACCAGTTTAGGAAATCAACCGGAATTAAACCGACTCTACCCTAATTCTTATACACACTCAAGTCCTCTATTATTTTCCAGAACACGGGCGTTACAATTCTCCCCCTCAAACATGGATTCGTCCTCAAATCCTTCAACACCGTCCGTTAGTCTAGGACTCCGTGCAACCGTCCCAAACGATCCGCACTCCCACAACTGACTCCTATGAGGCTCCTATATAATCCATATACTCACGTTCCAGGCCCTATTTGCTCATACTCACCCACTTCCCCCGTCTAACAATAATTAAACATATTAATAACCATAACAACCGAGACCCTAGATCATCCTCCTCTCCTCGCCATGATTCCACGGATCACACTTTACCTACATCACAAACACAATGAGATCCGTGAGTATTATCACAAATACTAAGTGAAGCGATCCTCCCATCCACTGGGCTATACACACAAGCATATTAAACCAATCTAACATACATCAGATTAACCAAAATAAACAAACCATGCATAAAAAGTCACGAACTACTCAATGTCTAGAAAATTGGTGCAGAAACCCTAAATCGCCTCTCAATTCCCCAGAGAACGAATCCATCACCTCCAAAGCCCCAAGCATGAGCCCTAACACTCAAACATACCATAACGGAAACCAAAACACACAAACATGGCCACACAAAACAAATCTAGCCATCCAAATCAATCAAACACACATAAGAAGGGTTAAACATGCTTAGATCAGCCATAGTCACGCACTCACCTTAACAAGGTGATTTGAAGAACAAAAACAACCAGGAAAGACTCTCCTCGCGACTGCAATAGCCAAACAACACCCTACAACAATCCACACAAACAAAATCTCTAAGAACCAATTAGACAGAAACAACAGAAAAACTACAGCCGCAGAAACGAAGTACTAAAACATAAACTAACCGTTAACTCCTTAATCCCTTCGGTGGAAAGAAAGAACCAGACGTTCCAAAGCTTTCCACAAAATTTGGTGCCGATCAGAGAAACAATGAAACCACGATCGCACTTACAAGCTTCGCTGATCCCAGTTCGCAACAGAGAAAGAGCGTCTCACCAAACTGCATATAATTCACTGAATATTAATCCGATTTCATTTCTGTAAAAAGGAGAATCAACGTACACGCCTTAGGAATAGACCTACCAAATTTCGTTACCTTTCTATAAGATTTGATACGTCGGACCTCTATTCTACCAAAACGTGACGAGTCTGCTTCTCTTGCCTTAAACACAAAAGCAAAGCTAACCCTCCCCTTCTCACAAGGGAACTTCTCCTTCTTTTTTTTTCTCAACTCAATTTTCAGAAACAATAGCGACAAAACAAAAGAGAGAATAAGCGTTCTTTAAAAAACTAGGGTTTTTGGTTTAATTATGATTAATCCAGGATTTACCTAAACCGACATTAATTAAACCTCCTTTGATTCAATTAACAAAACCACCAGTTTAGGAAATCAACCGGAATTAAACCGACTCTACCCTAATTCTTATACACACTCAAGTCCTCTATTATTTTCCAGAACACGGGCGTTACAATTCTCCCCCTCAAACATGGATTCGTCCTCAAATCCTTCAACACCGTCCGTTAGTCTAGGACTCCGTGCAACCGTCCCAAACGATCCGCACTCCCACAACTGACTCCTATGAGGCTCCTATATAATCCATATATTCACGTTCAAGGCCCTATTTGCTCATACTCACCCACTTCCCCCGTCCAACAATAATTAAACATATTAATAACCATAACAACCGAGACCCTAGATCATCCTCCTCTCCTCGCCATGATTCCACGGATCACACTTTACCTACATCACAAACACAATGAGATGCGTGAGTATTATCACAAATACTAAGTGAAGCGATCCTCCCATCGACTGGGCTATACACACAAGCATATTAAACCAATCTAACATACATCAGATTAACCAAAATAAACAAACCATGCATAAAAAGTCACGAACTACTCGATGTCTAGAAAATTGGTGCAGAAACCCTAAATCGCCTCTCAATTCCCCAGAGAACGAATCCATCACCTCCAAAGCCCCAAGCATGAGCCCTAACACTCAAACATACCATAACGGCAACCAAAACACACAAACATGGCCACACAAAACAAATCTAGCCATCCAAATCAATCAAACACACATAAGAAGGGTTAAACATGCTTAGATCAGCCATAGTCACGCACTCACCTTAACAAGGTGATTTGAACAACAAAAACAACCAGGAAAGACTCTCCTCGCGACTGCAACAGCCAAACAACACCCTACAACAATCCACACAAACAAAATCTCTAAGAACTAATTAGACAGAAACAACAGAAAAACTACAGCCGCAGAAACGAAGCACTAAAACATAAACTAACCGTTAACTCCTTAATCCCTTCGGTGGAAAGAAAGAACCAGACGTTCCAAAGCTTCCCACAAAATTTGGTGCCAATCAGAGAAACAATGAAACCACGATCGCACTTACAAGCTTCGCTGATCCCAGTTTGCAACAGAGAAAGAGCGTCTCACCAAACTGCATATAATTCACTGAATATTAATCCGATTTCATTTCTGTAAAAAGGAGAATCAACGTACACGCCTTAGGAATAGACCTACCAAATTTCGTTACCTTTCTATAAGATTTGATACGTCGGACCTCTATTCTACCAAAACGTGACGAGTCTGCTTCTCTTGCCTTAAACACAAAAGCAAAGCTAACCCTCCCCTTCTCACAAGGGAACTTCTCCTTCTTTTTTTTTTCTCAACTCAATTTTCAGAAACAATAGCGACAAAACAAAAGAGAGAATAAGCGTTCTTTAAAAAACTAGGGTTTTTGGTTTAATTCTGATTAATCCAGGATTTACCTAAACCGACATTAATTAAACCTTCTTTGATTCAATTAAAAAAACCACCAGTTTAGGAAATCAACCGGAATTAAACCGACTCTACCCTAATTCTTATACACACTCAAGTCCTCTATTATTTTCCAGAACACGGGCGTTACAATTCTCCCTCTCAAACATGGATTCGTCCTCAAATCCTTCAACACCGTCCGTTAGTCTAGGACTCCGTGCAACCGTCCCAAACGATCCGCACTCCCACAACTGACTCCTATGAGGCTCCTATATAATCCATATACTCACGTTCCAGGCCCTATTTGCTCATACTCACCCACTTCCCCCGTCCAACAATAATTAAACATATTAATAACCATAACAACCGAGACCCTAGATCATCCTCCTCTCCTCGCCATGATTCCACGGATCACACTTTACCTACATCACAAACACAATGAGATGCGTGAGTATTATCACAAATACTAAGTGAAGCGATCCTCCCATCCACTGGGCTATACACACAAGCATATTAAACCAATCTAACATACATCAGATTAACCAAAATAAACAAACCATGCATAAAAAGTCACGAACTACTCGATGTCTAGAAAATTGGTGCAGAAACCCTAAATCGCCTCTCAATTCCCCAGAGAACGAATCCATCACCTCCAAAGCTCCAAGCATGAGCCCTAACACTCAAACATACCATAACGGCAACCAAACCACACAAACATGGCCACACAAAACAAATCTAGCCATCCAAATCAATCAAACACACATAAGAAGGGTAAAACATGCTTAGATCAGCCATAGTCACGCACTCACCTTAACAAGGTGATTTGAACAACAAAAACAACCAGGAAAGACTCTCCTCGCGACTGCAACAGCCAAACAACACCCTACAACAATCCACACAAACAAAATCTCTAAGAACCAATTAGACAGAAACAACAGAAAAACTACAGCCGCAGAAACGAAGCACTAAAACATAAACTAACCGTTAACTCCTTAATCCCTTCGGTGGAAAGAAAGAACCAGACGTTCCAAAGCTTCCCACAAAATTTGGTGCCGATCAGAGAAACAATGAAACCACGATCGCACTTACAAGCTTCGCTGATCCCAGTTCGCAACAGAGAAAGAGCGTCTCACCAAACTGCATATAATTCACTGAATATTAATCCGATTTCATTTCTGTAAAAAGGAGAATCAACGTACACGCCTTAGGAATAGACCTACCAAATTTCGTTACCTTTCTATAAGATTTGATACGTCGGACCTCTATTCTACCAAAACGTGACGAGTCTGTTTCTCTTGCCTTAAACACAAAAGCAAAGCTAACCCTCCCCTTCTCACAAGGGAACTTCTCCTTCTTTTTTTTTTCTCAACTCAATTTTCAGAAACAATAGCGACAAAACAAAAGAGAGAATAAGCGTTCTTTAAAAAACTAGGGTTTTTGGTTTAATTCTGATTAATCCAGGATTTACCTAAACCGACATTAATTAAACCTTCTTTGATTCAATTAAAAAAACCACCAGTTTAGGAAATCAACCGGAATTAAACCGACTCTACCCTAATTCTTATACACACTCAAGTCCTCTATTATTTTCCAGAACACGGGCGTTACAATTCTCCCTCTCAAACATGGATTCGTCCTCAAATCCTTCAACACCGTCCGTTAGTCTAGGACTCCGTGCAACCGTCCCAAACGATCCGCACTCCCACAACTGACTCCTATGAGGCTCCTATATAATCCATATACTCACGTTCCAGGCCCTATTTGCTCATACTCACCCACTTCCCCCGTCCAACAATAATTAAACATATTAATAACCATAACAACCGAGACCCTAGATCATCCTCCTCTCCTCGCCATGATTCCACGGATCACACTTTACCTACATCACAAACACAATGAGATGCGTGAGTATTATCACAAATACTAAGTGAAGCGATCCTCCCATCCACTGGGCTATACACACAAGCATATTAAACCAATCTAACATACATCAGATTAACCAAAATAAACAAACCATGCATAAAAAGTCACGAACTACTCGATGTCTAGAAAATTGGTGCAGAAACCCTAAATCGCCTCTCAATTCCCCAGAGAACGAATCCATCACCTCCAAAGCTCCAAGCATGAGCCCTAACACTCAAACATACCATAACGGCAACCAAACCACACAAACATGGCCACACAAAACAAATCTAGCCATCCAAATCAATCAAACACACATAAGAAGGGTAAAACATGCTTAGATCAGCCATAGTCACGCACTCACCTTAACAAGGTGATTTGAACAACAAAAACAACCAGGAAAGACTCTCCTCGCGACTGCAACAGCCAAACAACACCCTACAACAATCCACACAAACAAAATCTCTAAGAACCAATTAGACAGAAACAACAGAAAAACTACAGCCGCAGAAACGAAGCACTAAAACATAAACTAACCGTTAACTCCTTAATCCCTTCGGTGGAAAGAAAGAACCAGACGTTCCAAAGCTTCCCACAAAATTTGGTGTCGATCAGAGAAACAATGAAACCACGATCGCACTTACAAGCTTCGCTGATCCCAGTTCGCAACAGAGAAAGAGTGTCTCACCAAACTGCATATAATTCACTGAATATTAATCCGATTTCATTTCTGTAAAAAGGAGAATCAACGTACACGCCTTAGGAATAGACCTACCCAATTTCGTTACCTTTCTATAAGATTTGATACTTCGGACCTCTATTCTACCAAAACGTGACGAGTCTGCTTCTCTTGCCTTAAACACAAAAGCAAAGCTAACCCTCCCCTTCTCACAAGGGAACTTTTCCTCCTTTTTTTTTTTCTCAACTCAATTTGCAGAAACAATAGCGACAAAACAAAAGAGAGAATAAACGTTCTTTAAAAAACTAGGGTTTTTGGTTTAATTCTGATTAATCCAGGATTTACCTAAACCGACATTAATTAAACCTCCTTTAATTCAATTAACAAAACCACCAGTTTAGGAAATCAACCGGAATTAAACCGACTCTACCCTAATTCTTATACACACTCAAGTCCTCTATTATTTTCCAGAACACGGGCGTTACAATTCTCCCCCTCAAACATGGATTCGTCCTCAAATCCTTCAACACCGTCCGTTAGTCTAGGACTCCGTGCAACCGTCCCAAACGATCCGCACTCCCACAACTGACTCCTATGAGGCTCCTATATAATCCATATACTCATGTTCCAGGCCCTATTTGCTCATACTCACCCACTTCCCCCGTCCAACAATAATTAAACATATTAATAACCATAACAACCGAGACCCTAGATCATCCTCCTCTCCTCGCCATGATTCCACGGATCACACTTTACCTACATCACAAACACAATGAGATGCGTGAGTATTATCACAAATACTAAGTGAAGCGATCCTCCCATCCACTGGGCTATACACACAAGCATATTAAACCAATCTAACATACATCAGATTAACCAAAATAAACAAACCATGCATAAAAAGTCACGAACTACTCGATGTCTAGAAAATTGGTGCAGAAACCCTAAATCGCCTCTCAATTCCCCAGAGAACGAATCCATCACCTCCAAAGCCCCAAGCATGAGCCCTAACACTCAAACATACCATAACGGCAACCAAAACACACAAACATGGCCACACAAAACAAATCTAGCCATCCAAATCAATCAAACACACATAAGAAGGGTTAAACATGCTTAGAACAGCCATAGTCACGCTCTCACCTTAACAAGGTGATTTGAACAACAAAAACAACCAGGAAAGACTCTCCTCGCGACTGCAACAGCCAAACAACACCCTACAACAATCCACACAAACAAAATCTCTAAGAACCAATTAGACAGAAACAACAGAAAAACTACAGCCGCAGAAACGAAGCACTAAAACATAAACTAACCGTTAACTCCTTAATCCCTTCGGTGGAAAGAAAGAACCAGACGTTCCAAAGCTTCCCACAAAATTTGGTGCCGATCAGAGAAACGATGAAACCACGATCGCACTTACAAGCTTCGCTGATCCCAGTTCGCAACAGAGAAAGAGCGTCTCACCAAACTGCATATAATTCACTGAATATTAATCCGATTTCATTTCTGTAAAAAGGAGAATCAACGTACACGCCTTAGGAATAGACCTACCAAATTTCGTTACCTTTCTATAAGATTTGATACGTCGGACCTCTATTCTACCAAAACGTGACGAGTCTGCTTCTCTTGCCTTAAACACAAAAGCAAAGCTAACCCTCCCCTTCTCACAAGGGAACTTTTCCTCCTTTTTTTTTTTCTCAACTCAATTTGCAGAAACAATAGCGACAAAACAAAAGAGAGAATAAACGTTCTTTAAAAAACTAGGGTTTTTGGTTTAATTCTGATTAATCCAGGATTTACCTAAACCGACAATAATTAAACCTCCTTTAATTCAATTAACAAAACCACCAGTTTAGGAAATCAACCGGAATTAAACCGACTCTACCCTAATTCTTATACACACTCAAGTCCTCTATTATTTTCCAGAACACGGGCGTTACAATTCTCCCCCTCAAACATGGATTCGTCCTCAAATCCTTCAACACCGTCCGTTAGTCTAGGACTCCGTGCAACCGTCCCAAACGATCCGCACTCCCACAACTGACTCCTATGAGGCTCCTATATAATCCATATACTCATGTTCCAGGCCCTATTTGCTCATACTCACCCACTTCCCCCGTCCAACAATAATTAAACATATTAATAACCATAACAACCGAGACCCTAGATCATCCTCCTCTCCTCGCCATGATTCCACGGATCACACTTTACCTACATCACAAACACAATGAGATGCGTGAGTATTATCACAAATACTAAGTGAAGCGATCCTCCCATCCACTGGGCTATACACACAAGCATATTAAACCAATCTAACATACATCAGATTAACCAAAATAAACAAACCATGCATAAAAAGTCACGAACTACTCGATGTCTAGAAAATTGGTGCAGAAACCCTAAATCGCCTCTCAATTCCCCAGAGAACGAATCCATCACCTCCAAAGCCCCAAGCATGAGCCCTAACACTCAAACATACCATAACGGCAACCAAAACACACAAACATGGCCACACAAAACAAATCTAGCCATCCAAATCAATCAAACACACATAAGAAGGGTTAAACATGCTTAGAACAGCCATAGTCACGCTCTCACCTTAACAAGGTGATTTGAACAACAAAAACAACCAGGAAAGACTCTCCTCGCGACTGCAACAGCCAAACAACACCCTACAACAATCCACACAAACAAAATCTCTAAGAACCAATTGGACATAAACAGCAGAAAAACTACAGCCGCAGAAACGAAGCACTAAAACATAAACTAACCGTTAACTCCTTAATCCCTTCGGTGGAAAGAAAGAACCAGACGTTCCAAAGCTTCCCACAAAATTTGGTGCCGATCAGAGAAACGATGAAACCACGATCGCACTTACAAGCTTCGCTGATCCCAGTTCGCAACAGAGAAAGAGCGTCTCACCAAACTGCATATAATTCACTGAATATTAATCCGATTTCATTTCTGTAAAAAGGAGAATCAACGTACACGCCTTAGGAACAGACCTACCCAATTTCGTTACCTTTCTATAAGATTTGATACTTCGGACCTCTATTCTACCAAAACGTGACGAGTCTGCTTCTCTTGCCTTAAACACAAAAGCAAAGCTAACCCTCCCCTTCTCTCAAGGGAACTTCTCCTTCTTTTTTTTTTTCTCAACTCAATTTTCAGAAACAATAGCGACAAAACAAAAGAGAGAATAAGCGTTCTTTAAAAAACTAGGGTTTTTGGTTTAATTCTGATTAATCCAGGATTTACCTAAACCGACATTAATTAAACCTCCTTTGATTCAATTAACAAAACCACCAGTTTAGGAAATCAACCGGAATTAAACCGACTCTACCCTAATTCTTATACACACTCAAGTCCTCTATTATTTTCCAGAACACGGGCGTTACAATTCTCCCCCTCAAACATGGATTCGTCCTCAAATCCTTCAACACCGTCCGTTAGTCTAGGACTCCGTGCAACCGTCCCAAACGATCCGCACTCCCACAACTGACTCCTATGAGGCTCCTATATAATCCATATACTCACGTTCCAGGCCCTATTTGCTCATACTCACCCACTTCCCCCGTCCAACAATAATTAAACATATTAATAACCATAACAACCGAGACCCTAGATCATCCTCCTCTCCTCGCCATGATTCCACGGATCACACTTTACCTACATCACAAACACAATGAGATGCGTGAGTATTATCACAAATACTAAGTGAAGCGATCCTCCCATCCACTGGGCTATACACACAAGCATATTAAACCAATCTAACATACATCAGATTAACCAAAATAAACAAACCATGCATAAAAAGTCACGAACTACTCGATGTCTAGAAAATTGGTGCAGAAACCCTAAATCGCCTCTCAATTCCCCAGAGAACGAATCCATCAACTCCAAAGCCCCAAGCATCAGCCTTAACACTCAAACATACCATAACGGCAACCAAAACACACAAACATGGCCACACAAAACAAATCTAGCCATCCAAATCAATCAAACACACATAAGAAGGGTTAAACATGCTTAGATCAGCCATAGTCACGCACTCACCTTAACAAGGTGATTTGAACAACAAAAACAACCAGGAAAGACTCTCCTCGCGACTGCAACAGCCAAACAACACCCTACAACAATCCACACAAACAAAATCTCTAAGAACCAATTAGACAGAAACAACAGAAAAACTACAGCCGCAGAAACGAAGCACTAAAACATAAACTAACCGTTAACTCCTTAATCCCTTCGGTGGAAAGAAAGAACCAGACGTTCCAAAGCTTCCCACAAAATTTGGTGCCGATCAGAGAAACAATGAAACCACGATCGCACTTACAAGCTTCGCTGATCCCAGTTCGCAACAGAGAAAGAGCGTCTCACCAAACTGCATATAATTCACTGAATATTAATCCGATTTCATTTCTGTAAAAAGGAGAATCAACGTACACGCCTTAGGAATAGACCTACCAAATTTCGTTACCTTTCTATAAGATTTGATACGTCGGACCTCTATTCTACCAAAACGTGACGAGTCTGCTTCTCTTGCCTTAAACACAAAAGCAAAGCTAACCCTCCCCTTCTCACAAGGGAACTTCTCCTTCTTTTTTTTTTCTCAACTCAATTTTCAGAAACAATAGCGACAAAACAAAAGAGAGAATAAGCGTTCTTTAAAAAACTAGGGTTTTTGGTTTAATTCTGATTAATCCAGGATTTACCTAAACCGATATTAATTAAACCTCCTTTGATTCAATTAACAAAACCACCAGTTTAGGAAATCAACCGGAATTAAACCGACTCTACCCTAATTCTTATACACACTCAAGTCCTCTATTATTTTCCAGAACACGGGCGTTACAATTCTCCCCCTCAAACATGGATTCGTCCTCAAATCCTTCAACACCGTCCGTTAGTCTAGGACTCCGTGCAACCGTCCCAAACGATCCGCACTCCCACAACTGACTCCTATGAGGCTCCTATATAATCCATATACTCACGTTCCAAGCCCTATTTGCTCATACTCACCCACTTCCCCCGTCCAACAATAATTAAACATATTAATAACCATAACAACCGAGACCCTAGATCATCCTCCTCTCCTCGCCATGATTCCACGGATCACACTTTACCTACATCACAAACACAATGAGATGCGTGAGTATTATCACAAATACTAAGTGAAGCGATCCTCCCATCCACTGGGCTATACACACAAGCATATTAAACCAATCTAACATACATCAGATTAACCAAAATAAACAAACCATGCATAAAAAGTCACGAACTACTCGATGTCTAGAAAATTGGTGCAGAAACCCTAAATCGCCTCTCAATTCCCCAGAGAACGAATCCATCACCTCCAAAGCCCCAAGCATGAGCCCTAACACTCAAACATACCATAACGGCAACCAAAACACACAAACATGGCCACACAAAACAAATCTAGCCATCCAAATCAATCAAACACACATAAGAAGGGTTAAACATGCTTAGAACAGCCATAGTCACGCTCTCACCTTAACAAGGTGATTTGAACAACAAAAACAACCAGGAAAGACTCTCCTCGCGACTGCAACAGCCAAACAACACCCTACAACAATCCACACAAACAAAATCTCTAAGAACCAATTAGACAGAAACAACAGAAAAACTACAGCCGCAGAAACGAAGCACTAAAACATAAACTAACCGTTAACTCCTTAATCCCTTCGGTGGAAAGAAAGAACCAGACGTTCCAAAGCTTCCCACAAAATTTGGTGCCGATCAGAGAAACGATGAAACCACGATCGCACTTACAAGCTTCGCTGATCCCAGTTCGCAACAGAGAAAGAGCGTCTCACCAAACTGCATATAATTCACTGAATATTAATCCGATTTCATTTCTGTAAAAAGGAGAATCAACGTACACGCCTTAGGAATAGACCTACCAAATTTCGTTACCTTTCTATAAGATTTGATACGTCGGACCTCTATTCTACCAAAACGTGACGAGTCTGCTTCTCTTGCCTTAAACACAAAAGCAAAGCTAACCCTCCCCTTCTCACAAGGGAACTTTTCCTCCTTTTTTTTTTTCTCAACTCAATTTGCAGAAACAATAGCGACAAAACAAAAGAGAGAATAAACGTTCTTTAAAAAACTAGGGTTTTTGGTTTAATTCTGATTAATCCAGGATTTACCTAAACCGACAATAATTAAACCTCCTTTAATTCAATTAACAAAACCACCAGTTTAGGAAATCAACCGGAATTAAACCGACTCTACCCTAATTCTTATACACACTCAAGTCCTCTATTATTTTCCAGAACACGGGCGTTACAATTCTCCCCCTCAAACATGGATTCGTCCTCAAATCCTTCAACACCGTCCGTTAGTCTAGGACTCCGTGCAACCGTCCCAAACGATCCGCACTCCCACAACTGACTCCTATGAGGCTCCTATATAATCCATATACTCATGTTCCAGGCCCTATTTGCTCATACTCACCCACTTCCCCCGTCCAACAATAATTAAACATATTAATAACCATAACAACCGAGACCCTAGATCATCCTCCTCTCCTCGCCATGATTCCACGGATCACACTTTACCTACATCACAAACACAATGAGATGCGTGAGTATTATCACAAATACTAAGTGAAGCGATCCTCCCATCCACTGGGCTATACACACAAGCATATTAAACCAATCTAACATACATCAGATTAACCAAAATAAACAAACCATGCATAAAAAGTCACGAACTACTCGATGTCTAGAAAATTGGTGCAGAAACCCTAAATCGCCTCTCAATTCCCCAGAGAACGAATCCATCACCTCCAAAGCCCCAAGCATGAGCCCTAACACTCAAACATACCATAACGGCAACCAAAACACACAAACATGGCCACACAAAACAAATCTAGCCATCCAAATCAATCAAACACACATAAGAAGGGTTAAACATGCTTAGAACAGCCATAGTCACGCTCTCACCTTAACAAGGTGATTTGAACAACAAAAACAACCAGGAAAGACTCTCCTCGCGACTGCAACAGCCAAACAACACCCTACAACAATCCACACAAACAAAATCTCTAAGAACCAATTGGACATAAACAGCAGAAAAACTACAGCCGCAGAAACGAAGCACTAAAACATAAACTAACCGTTAACTCCTTAATCCCTTCGGTGGAAAGAAAGAACCAGACGTTCCAAAGCTTCCCACAAAATTTGGTGCCGATCAGAGAAACGATGAAACCACGATCGCACTTACAAGCTTCGCTGATCCCAGTTCGCAACAGAGAAAGAGCGTCTCACCAAACTGCATATAATTCACTGAATATTAATCCGATTTCATTTCTGTAAAAAGGAGAATCAACGTACACGCCTTAGGAACAGACCTACCCAATTTCGTTACCTTTCTATAAGATTTGATACTTCGGACCTCTATTCTACCAAAACGTGACGAGTCTGCTTCTCTTGCCTTAAACACAAAAGCAAAGCTAACCCTCCCCTTCTCTCAAGGGAACTTCTCCTTCTTTTTTTTTTTCTCAACTCAATTTTCAGAAACAATAGCGACAAAACAAAAGAGAGAATAAGCGTTCTTTAAAAAACTAGGGTTTTTGGTTTAATTCTGATTAATCCAGGATTTACCTAAACCGACATTAATTAAACCTCCTTTGATTCAATTAACAAAACCACCAGTTTAGGAAATCAACCGGAATTAAACCGACTCTACCCTAATTCTTATACACACTCAAGTCCTCTATTATTTTCCAGAACACGGGCGTTACAATTCTCCCCCTCAAACATGGATTCGTCCTCAAATCCTTCAACACCGTCCGTTAGTCTAGGACTCCGTGCAACCGTCCCAAACGATCCGCACTCCCACAACTGACTCCTATGAGGCTCCTATATAATCCATATACTCACGTTCCAGGCCCTATTTGCTCATACTCACCCACTTCCCCCGTCCAACAATAATTAAACATATTAATAACCATAACAACCGAGACCCTAGATCATCCTCCTCTCCTCGCCATGATTCCACGGATCACACTTTACCTACATCACAAACACAATGAGATGCGTGAGTATTATCACAAATACTAAGTGAAGCGATCCTCCCATCCACTGGGCTATACACACAAGCATATTAAACCAATCTAACATACATCAGATTAACCAAAATAAACAAACCATGCATAAAAAGTCACGAACTACTCGATGTCTAGAAAATTGGTGCAGAAACCCTAAATCGCCTCTCAATTCCCCAGAGAACGAATCCATCAACTCCAAAGCCCCAAGCATCAGCCTTAACACTCAAACATACCATAACGGCAACCAAAACACACAAACATGGCCACACAAAACAAATCTAGCCATCCAAATCAATCAAACACACATAAGAAGGGTTAAACATGCTTAGATCAGCCATAGTCACGCACTCACCTTAACAAGGTGATTTGAACAACAAAAACAACCAGGAAAGACTCTCCTCGCGACTGCAACAGCCAAACAACACCCTACAACAATCCACACAAACAAAATCTCTAAGAACCAATTAGACAGAAACAACAGAAAAACTACAGCCGCAGAAACGAAGCACTAAAACATAAACTAACCGTTAACTCCTTAATCCCTTCGGTGGAAAGAAAGAACCAGACGTTCCAAAGCTTCCCACAAAATTTGGTGCCGATCAGAGAAACAATGAAACCACGATCGCACTTACAAGCTTCGCTGATCCCAGTTCGCAACAGAGAAAGAGCGTCTCACCAAACTGCATATAATTCACTGAATATTAATCCGATTTCATTTCTGTAAAAAGGAGAATCAACGTACACGCCTTAGGAATAGACCTACCAAATTTCGTTACCTTTCTATAAGATTTGATACGTCGGACCTCTATTCTACCAAAACGTGACGAGTCTGCTTCTCTTGCCTTAAACACAAAAGCAAAGCTAACCCTCCCCTTCTCACAAGGGAACTTCTCCTTCTTTTTTTTTTCTCAACTCAATTTTCAGAAACAATAGCGACAAAACAAAAGAGAGAATAAGCGTTCTTTAAAAAACTAGGGTTTTTGGTTTAATTCTGATTAATCCAGGATTTACCTAAACCGATATTAATTAAACCTCCTTTGATTCAATTAACAAAACCACCAGTTTAGGAAATCAACCGGAATTAAACCGACTCTACCCTAATTCTTATACACACTCAAGTCCTCTATTATTTTCCAGAACACGGGCGTTACAATTCTCCCCCTCAAACATGGATTCGTCCTCAAATCCTTCAACACCGTCCGTTAGTCTAGGACTCCGTGCAACCGTCCCAAACGATCCGCACTCCCACAACTGACTCCTATGAGGCTCCTATATAATCCATATACTCACGTTCCAAGCCCTATTTGCTCATACTCACCCACTTCCCCCGTCCAACAATAATTAAACATATTAATAACCATAACAACCGAGACCCTAGATCATCCTCCTCTCCTCGCCATGATTCCACGGATCACTCTTTACCTACATCACAAACACAATGAGATGCGTGAGTATTATCACAAATACTAAGTGAAGCGATCCTCCCATCCACTGGGCTATACACACAAGCATATTAAACCAATCTAACATACATCAGATTAACCAAAATAAACAAACCATGCATAAAAAGTCACGAACTACTCGATGTCTAGAAAATTGGTGCAGAAACCCTAAATCGCCTCTCAATTCCCCAGAGAACGAATCCATCACCTCCAAAGCTCCAAGCATGAGCCCTAACACTCAAACATACCATAACGGCAACCAAACCACACAAACATGGCCACACAAAACAAATCTAGCCATCCAAATCAATCAAACACACATAAGAAGGGTTAAACATGCTTAGATCAGCCATAGTCACGCACTCACCTTAACAAGGTGATTTGAACAACAAAAACAACCAGGAAAGACTCTCCTCGCGACTGCAACAGCCAAACAACACCCTACAACAATCCACACAAACAAAATCTCTAAGAACCAATTAGACAGAAACAACAGAAAAACTACAGCCGCAGAAACGAAGCACTAAAACATAAACTAACCGTTAACTCCTTAATCCCTTCGGTGGAAAGAAAGAACCAGACGTTCCAAAGCTTCCCACAAAATTTAGTGCCGATCAGAGAAACAATGAAACCACGATCGCACTTACAAGCTTCGCTGATCCCAGTTCGCAACAGAGAAAGAGCGTCTCACCAAACTGCATATAATTCACTGAATATTAATCCGATTTCATTTCTGTAAAAAGGAGAATCAACGTACACGCCTTAGGAATAGACCTACCAAAGTTCGTTACCTTTCTATAAGATTTGATACGTCGGACCTCTATTCTACCAAAACGTGACGAGTCTGCTTCTCTTGCCTTAAACACAAAAGCAAAGCTAACCCTCCCCTTCTCACAAGGGAACTTTTCCTCCTTTTTTTTTTTCTCAACTCAATTTGCAGAAACAATAGCGACAAAACAAAAGAGAGAATAAACGTTCTTTAAAAAACTAGGGTTTTTGGTTTAATTCTGATTAATCCAGGATTTACCTAAACCGACAATAATTAAACCTCCTTTAATTCAATTAACAAAACCACCAGTTTAGGAAATCAACCGGAATTAAACCGACTCTACCCTAATTCTTATACACACTCAAGTCCTCTATTATTTTCCAGAACACGGGCGTTACAATTCTCCCCCTCAAACATGGATTCGTCCTCAAATCCTTCAACACCGTCCGTTAGTCTAGGACTCCGTGCAACCGTCCCAAACGATCCGCACTCCCACAACTGACTCCTATGAGGCTCCTATATAATCCATATACTCATGTTCCAGGCCCTATTTGCTCATACTCACCCACTTCCCCCGTCCAACAATAATTAAACATATTAATAACCATAACAACCGAGACCCTAGATCATCCTCCTCTCCTCGCCATGATTCCACGGATCACACTTTACCTACATCACAAACACAATGAGATGCGTGAGTATTATCACAAATACTAAGTGAAGCGATCCTCCCATCCACTGGGCTATACACACAAGCATATTAAACCAATCTAACATACATCAGATTAACCAAAATAAACAAACCATGCATAAAAAGTCACGAACTACTCGATGTCTAGAAAATTGGTGCAGAAACCCTAAATCGCCTCTCAATTCCCCA
Source organism: Capsella bursa-pastoris (assembly GCA_036452645.1). Classification (NCBI taxonomy): domain Eukaryota; kingdom Viridiplantae; phylum Streptophyta; class Magnoliopsida; order Brassicales; family Brassicaceae; genus Capsella; species Capsella bursa-pastoris. Next base: position 10,539,887 of record CP144193.1, on the reverse strand, counting down.
GAGAACGAATCCATCACCTCCAAAGCCCCAAGCATGAGCCCTAACACTCAAACATACCATAACGGCAACCAAAACACACAAACATGGCCACACAAAACAAATCTAGCCATCCAAATCAATCAAACACACATAAGAAGGGTTAAACATGCTTAGAACAGCCATAGTCACGCTCTCACCTTAACAAGGTGATTTGAACAACAAAAACAACCAGGAAAGACTCTCCTCGCGACTGCAACAGCCAAACAACACCCTACAACAATCCACACAAACAAAATCTCTAAGAACCAATTGGACATAAACAGCAGAAAAACTACAGCCGCAGAAACGAAGCACTAAAACATAAACTAACCGTTAACTCCTTAATCCCTTCGGTGGAAAGAAAGAACCAGACGTTCCAAAGCTTCCCACAAAATTTGGTGCCGATCAGAGAAACGATGAAACCACGATCGCACTTACAAGCTTCGCTGATCCCAGTTCGCAACAGAGAAAGAGCGTCTCACCAAACTGCATATAATTCACTGAATATTAATCCGATTTCATTTCTGTAAAAAGGAGAATCAACGTACACGCCTTAGGAACAGACCTACCCAATTTCGTTACCTTTCTATAAGATTTGATACTTCGGACCTCTATTCTACCAAAACGTGACGAGTCTGCTTCTCTTGCCTTAAACACAAAAGCAAAGCTAACCCTCCCCTTCTCTCAAGGGAACTTCTCCTTCTTTTTTTTTTTCTCAACTCAATTTTCAGAAACAATAGCGACAAAACAAAAGAGAGAATAAGCGTTCTTTAAAAAACTAGGGTTTTTGGTTTAATTCTGATTAATCCAGGATTTACCTAAACCGACATTAATTAAACCTCCTTTGATTCAATTAACAAAACCACCAGTTTAGGAAATCAACCGGAATTAAACCGACTCTACCCTAATTCTTATACACACTCAAGTCCTCTATTATTTTCCAGAACACGGGCGTTACAATTCTCCCCCTCAAACATGGATTCGTCCTCAAATCCTTCAACACCGTCCGTTAGTCTAGGACTCCGTGCAACCGTCCCAAACGATCCGCACTCCCACAACTGACTCCTATGAGGCTCCTATATAATCCATATACTCACGTTCCAGGCCCTATTTGCTCATACTCACCCACTTCCCCCGTCCAACAATAATTAAACATATTAATAACCATAACAACCGAGACCCTAGATCATCCTCCTCTCCTCGCCATGATTCCACGGATCACACTTTACCTACATCACAAACACAATGAGATGCGTGAGTATTATCACAAATACTAAGTGAAGCGATCCTCCCATCCACTGGGCTATACACACAAGCATATTAAACCAATCTAACATACATCAGATTAACCAAAATAAACAAACCATGCATAAAAAGTCACGAACTACTCGATGTCTAGAAAATTGGTGCAGAAACCCTAAATCGCCTCTCAATTCCCCAGAGAACGAATCCATCAACTCCAAAGCCCCAAGCATCAGCCTTAACACTCAAACATACCATAACGGCAACCAAAACACACAAACATGGCCACACAAAACAAATCTAGCCATCCAAATCAATCAAACACACATAAGAAGGGTTAAACATGCTTAGATCAGCCATAGTCACGCACTCACCTTAACAAGGTGATTTGAACAACAAAAACAACCAGGAAAGACTCTCCTCGCGACTGCAACAGCCAAACAACACCCTACAACAATCCACACAAACAAAATCTCTAAGAACCAATTAGACAGAAACAACAGAAAAACTACAGCCGCAGAAACGAAGCACTAAAACATAAACTAACCGTTAACTCCTTAATCCCTTCGGTGGAAAGAAAGAACCAGACGTTCCAAAGCTTCCCACAAAATTTGGTGCCGATCAGAGAAACAATGAAACCACGATCGCACTTACAAGCTTCGCTGATCCCAGTTCGCAACAGAGAAAGAGCGTCTCACCAAACTGCATATAATTCACTGAATATTAATCCGATTTCATTTCTGTAAAAAGGAGAATCAACGTACACGCCTTAGGAATAGACCTACCAAATTTCGTTACCTTTCTATAAGATTTGATACGTCGGACCTCTATTCTACCAAAACGTGACGAGTCTGCTTCTCTTGCCTTAAACACAAAAGCAAAGCTAACCCTCCCCTTCTCACAAGGGAACTTCTCCTTCTTTTTTTTTTCTCAACTCAATTTTCAGAAACAATAGCGACAAAACAAAAGAGAGAATAAGCGTTCTTTAAAAAACTAGGGTTTTTGGTTTAATTCTGATTAATCCAGGATTTACCTAAACCGATATTAATTAAACCTCCTTTGATTCAATTAACAAAACCACCAGTTTAGGAAATCAACCGGAATTAAACCGACTCTACCCTAATTCTTATACACACTCAAGTCCTCTATTATTTTCCAGAACACGGGCGTTACAATTCTCCCCCTCAAACATGGATTCGTCCTCAAATCCTTCAACACCGTCCGTTAGTCTAGGACTCCGTGCAACCGTCCCAAACGATCCGCACTCCCACAACTGACTCCTATGAGGCTCCTATATAATCCATATACTCACGTTCCAAGCCCTATTTGCTCATACTCACCCACTTCCCCCGTCCAACAATAATTAAACATATTAATAACCATAACAACCGAGACCCTAGATCATCCTCCTCTCCTCGCCATGATTCCACGGATCACTCTTTACCTACATCACAAACACAATGAGATGCGTGAGTATTATCACAAATACTAAGTGAAGCGATCCTCCCATCCACTGGGCTATACACACAAGCATATTAAACCAATCTAACATACATCAGATTAACCAAAATAAACAAACCATGCATAAAAAGTCACGAACTACTCGATGTCTAGAAAATTGGTGCAGAAACCCTAAATCGCCTCTCAATTCCCCAGAGAACGAATCCATCACCTCCAAAGCTCCAAGCATGAGCCCTAACACTCAAACATACCATAACGGCAACCAAACCACACAAACATGGCCACACAAAACAAATCTAGCCATCCAAATCAATCAAACACACATAAGAAGGGTTAAACATGCTTAGATCAGCCATAGTCACGCACTCACCTTAACAAGGTGATTTGAACAACAAAAACAACCAGGAAAGACTCTCCTCGCGACTGCAACAGCCAAACAACACCCTACAACAATCCACACAAACAAAATCTCTAAGAACCAATTAGACAGAAACAACAGAAAAACTACAGCCGCAGAAACGAAGCACTAAAACATAAACTAACCGTTAACTCCTTAATCCCTTCGGTGGAAAGAAAGAACCAGACGTTCCAAAGCTTCCCACAAAATTTAGTGCCGATCAGAGAAACAATGAAACCACGATCGCACTTACAAGCTTCGCTGATCCCAGTTCGCAACAGAGAAAGAGCGTCTCACCAAACTGCATATAATTCACTGAATATTAATCCGATTTCATTTCTGTAAAAAGGAGAATCAACGTACACGCCTTAGGAATAGACCTACCAAAGTTCGTTACCTTTCTATAAGATTTGATACGTCGGACCTCTATTCTACCAAAACGTGACGAGTCTGCTTCTCTTGCCTTAAACACAAAAGCAAAGCTAACCCTCCCCTTCTCACAAGGGAACTTCTCCTTCTTTTTTTTTTCTCAACTCAATTTTCAGAAACAATAGCGACAAAACAAAAGAGAGAATAAGCGTTCTTTAAAAAACTAGGGTTTTTGGTTTAATTCTGATTAATCCAGGATTTACCTAAACCGACATTAATTAAACCTTCTTTGATTCAATTAAAAAAACCACCAGTTTAGGAAATCAACCGGAATTAAACCGATTCTACCCTAATTCTTATACACACTCAAGTCCTCTATTATTTTCCAGAACACGGGCGTTACAATTCTCCCCCTCAAACATGGATTCGTCCTCAAATCCTTCAACACCGTCCGTTAGTCTAGGACTCCGTGCAACCGTCCCAAACGATCCGCACTCCCACAACTGACTCCTATGAGGCTCCTATATAATCCATATACTCACGTTCCAGGCCCTATTTGCTCATACTCACCCACTTCCCCCGTCCAACAATAATTAAACATATTAATAACCATAACAACCGAGACCCTAGATCATCCTCCTCTCCTCGCCATGATTCCACGGATCACACTTTACCTACATCACAAACACAATGAGATGCGTGAGTATTATCACAAATACTAAGTGAAGCGATCCTCCCATCCACTGGGCTATACACACAAGCATATTAAACCAATCTAACATACATCAGATTAACCAAAATAAACAAACCATGCATAAAAAGTCACGAACTACTCGATGTCTAGAAAATTGGTGCAGAAACCCTAAATCGCCTCTCAATTCCCCAGAGAACGAACCCATCACCTCCAAAGCTCCAAGCATGAGCCCTAACACTCAAACATACCATAACGGCAACCAAACCACACAAACATGGCCACACAAAACAAATCTAGCCATCCAAATCAATCAAACACACATAAGAAGGGTTAAACATGCTTAGATCAGCCATAGTCACGCACTCACCTTAACAAGGTGATTTGAACAACAAAAACAACCAGGAAAGACTCTCCTCGCGACTGCAACAGCCAAACAACACCCTACAACAATCCACACAAACAAAATCTCTAAGAACCAATTAGACAGAAACAACAGAAAAACTACAGCCGCAGAAACGAAGCACTAAAACATAAACTAACCGTTAACTCCTTAATCCCTTCGGTGGAAAGAAAGAACCAGACGTTCCAAAGCTTCCCACAAAATTTGGTGCCGATCAGAGAAACAATGAAACCACGATCGCACTTACAAGCTTCGCTGATCCCAGTTCGCAACAGAGAAAGAGCGTCTCACCAAACTGCATATAATTCACTGAATATTAATCCGATTTCATTTCTGTAAAAAGGAGAATCAACGTACACGCCTTAGGAATAGACCTACCAAATTTCGTTACCTTTCTATAAGATTTGATACGTCGGACCTCTATTCTACCAAAACGTGACGAGTCTGCATCTCTTGCCTTAAACACAAAAGCAAAGCTAACCCTCCCCTTCTCACAAGGGAACTTTTCCTTCTTTTTTTTTTCTCAACTCAATTTTCAGAAACAATAGCGACAAAACAAAAGAGAGAATAAACGTTCTTTAAAAAACTAGGGTTTTTGGTTTAATTCTGATTAATCCAGGATTTACCTAAACCGACATTAATTAAACCTCCTTTAATTCAATTAACAAAACCACCAGTTTAGGAAATCAACCGGAATTAAACCGACTCTACCCTAATTCTTATACACACTCAAGTCCTCTATTATTTTCCAGAACACGGGCGTTACAATTCTCTCCCTCAAACATGGATTCGTCCTCAAATCCTTCAACACCGTCCGTTAGTCTAGGACTCCGTGCAACCGTCCCAAACGATCCGCACTCCCACAACTGACTCCTATGAGGCTCCTATATAATCCATATACTCACGTTCCAGGCCCTATTTGCTCATACTCACCCACTTCCCCCGTCCAACAATAATTAAACATATTAATAACCATAACAACCGAGACCCTAGATCATCCTCCTCTCCTCGCCATGATTCCACGGATCACACTTTACCTACATCACAAACACAATGAGATGCGTGAGTATTATCACAAATACTAAGTGAAGCGATCCTCCCATCCACTGGGCTATACACACAAGCATATTAAACCAATCTAACATACATCAGATTAACCAAAATAAACAAACCATGCATAAAAAGTCACGAACTACTCGATGTCTAGAAAATTGGTGCAGAAACCCTAAATCGCCTCTCAATTCCCCAGAGAACGAACCCATCACCTCCAAAGCTCCAAGCATGAGCCCTAACACTCAAACATACCATAACGGCAACCAAACCACACAAACATGGCCACACAAAACAAATCTAGCCATCCAAATCAATCAAACACACATAAGAAGGGTTAAACATGCTTAGATCAGCCATAGTCACGCACTCACCTTAACAAGGTGATTTGAACAACAAAAACAACCAGGAAAGACTCTCCTCGCGACTGCAACAGCCAAACAACACCCTACAACAATCCACACAAACAAAATCTCTAAGAACCAATTAGACAGAAACAACAGAAAAACTACAGCCGCAGAAACGAAGCACTAAAACATAAACTAACCGTTAACTCCTTAATCCCTTCGGTGGAAAGAAAGAACCAGACGTTCCAAAGCTTCCCACAAAATTTGGTGCCGATCAGAGAAACAATGAAACCACGATCGCACTTACAAGCTTCGCTGATCCCAGTTCGCAACAGAGAAAGAGCGTCTCACCAAACTGCATATAATTCACTGAATATTAATCCGATTTCATTTCTGTAAAAAGGAGAATCAACGTACACGCCTTAGGAATAGACCTACCAAATTTCGTTACCTTTCTATAAGATTTGATACGTCGGACCTCTATTCTACCAAAACGTGACGAGTCTGCATCTCTTGCCTTAAACACAAAAGCAAAGCTAACCCTCCCCTTCTCACAAGGGAACTTTTCCTTCTTTTTTTTTTCTCAACTCAATTTTCAGAAACAATAGCGACAAAACAAAAGAGAGAATAAACGTTCTTTAAAAAACTAGGGTTTTTGGTTTAATTCTGATTAATCCAGGATTTACCTAAACCGACATTAATTAAACCTCCTTTAATTCAATTAACAAAACCACCAGTTTAGGAAATCAACCGGAATTAAACCGACTCTACCCTAATTCTTATACACACTCAAGTCCTCTATTATTTTCCAGAACACGGGCGTTACAATTCTCTCCCTCAAACATGGATTCGTCCTCAAATCCTTCAACACCGTCCGTTAGTCTAGGACTCCGTGCAACCGTCCCAAACGATCCGCACTCCCACAACTGACTCCTATGAGGCTCCTATATAATCCATATACTCATGTTCCAGGCCCTATTTGCTAATACTCACCCACTTCCCCCGTCCAACAATAATTAAACATATTAATAACCATAACAACCGAGACCCTAGATCATCCTCCTCTCCTCGCCATGATTCCACGGATCACACTTTACCTACATCACAAACACAATGAGATGCGTGAGTATTATCACAAATACTAAGTGAAGCGATCCTCCCATCCACTGGGCTATACACACAAGCATATTAAACCAATCTAACATACATCAGATTAACCAAAATAAACAAACCATGCATAAAAAGTCACGAACTACTCGATGTCTAGAAAATTGGTGCAGAAACCCTAAATCGAATCTCAATTCCCCAGAGAACGAATCCATCACCTCCAAAGCCCCAAGCATGAGCCCTAACACTCAAACATACCATAACGGCAACCAAAACACACAAACATGGCCACACAAAACAAATCTAGCCATCCAAATCAATCAAACATACATAAGAAGGGTTAAACATGCTTAGATCAGCCATAGTCACGCACTAACCTTAACAAGGTGATTTGAACAACAAAAACAACCAGGAAAGACTCTCCTCGCGACTCAACACCCTACAACAATCCACACAAACAAAATCTCTAAGAACCAATTAGACAGAAACAACAGAAAAACTACAGCCGCAGAAACGAAGCACTAAAACATAAACTAACCGTTAACTCCTTAATCCCTTCGGTGGAAAGAAAGAACCAGACGTTCCAAAGCTTCCCACAAAATTTGGTGCCGATCAGAGAAACGATGAAACCACGATCGCACTTACAAGCTTCGCTGATCCCAGTTCGCAACAGAGAAAGAGCGTCTCACCAAACTGCATATAATTCACTGAATATTAATCCGATTTCATTTCTGTAAAAAGGAGAATCAACGTACACGCCTTAGGAATAGACCTACCAAAGTTCGTTACCTTTCTATAAGATTTGATACGTCGGACCTCTATTCTACCAAAACGTGACGAGTCTGCTTCTCTTGCCTTAAACACAAAAGCAAAGCTAACCCTCCCCTTCTCACAAGGGAACTTCTCCTTCTTTTTTTTTTCTCAACTCAATTTTCAGAAACAATAGCGACAAAACAAAAGAGAGAATAAGCGTTCTTTAAAAAACTAGGGTTTTTGGTTTAATTCTGATTAATCCAGGATTTACCTAAACCGACATTAATTAAACCTTCTTTGATTCAATTAAAAAAACCACCAGTTTAGGAAATCAACCGGAATTAAACCGACTCTACCCTAATTCTTATACACACTCAAGTCCTCTATTATTTTCCAGAACACGGGCGTTACAATTCTCCCCCTCAAACATGGATTCGTCCTCAAATCCTTCAACACCGTCCGTTAGTCTAGGACTCCGTGCAACCGTCCCAAACGATCCGCACTCCCACAACTGACTCCTATGAGGCTCCTATATAATCCATATACTCACGTTCCAGGCCCTATTTGCTCATACTCACCCACTTCCCCCGTCCAACAATAATTAAACATATTAATAACCATAACAACCGAGACCCTAGATCATCCTCCTCTCCTCGCCATGATTCCACGGATCACACTTTACCTACATCACAAACACAATGAGATGGGTGAGTATTATCACAAATACTAAGTGAAGCGATCCTCCCATCCACTGGGCTATACACACAAGCATATTAAACCAATCTAACATACATCAGATTAACCAAAATAAACAAACCATGCATAAAAAGTCACGAACTACTCGATGTCTAGAAAATTGGTGCAGAAACCCTAAATCGCCTCTCAATTCCCCAGAGAACGAACCCATCACCTCCAAAGCTCCAAGCATGAGCCCTAACACTCAAACATACCATAACGGCAACCAAACCACACAAACATGGCCACACAAAACAAATCTAGCCATCCAAATCAATCAAACACACATAAGAAGGGTTAAACATGCTTAGATCAGCCATAGTCACGCACTCACCTTAACAAGGTGATTTGAACAACAAAAACAACCAGGAAAGACTCTCCTCGCGACTGCAACAGCCAAACAACACCCTACAACAATCCACACAAACAAAATCTCTAAGAACCAATTAGACAGAAACAACAGAAAAACTACAGCCGCAGAAACGAAGCACTAAAACATAAACTAACCGTTAACTCCTTAATCCCTTCGGTGGAAAGAAAGAACCAGACGTTCCAAAGCTTCCCACAAAATTTGGTGCCGATCAGAGAAACAATGAAACCACGATCGCACTTACAAGCTTCGCTGATCCCAGTTCGCAACAGAGAAAGAGCGTCTCACCAAACTGCATATAATTCACTGAATATTAATCCGATTTCATTTCTGTAAAAAGGAGAATCAACGTACACGCCTTAGGAATAGACCTACCAAATTTCGTTACCTTTCTATAAGATTTGATACGTCGGACCTCTATTCTACCAAAACGTGACGAGTCTGCATCTCTTGCCTTAAACACAAAAGCAAAGCTAACCCTCCCCTTCTCACAAGGGAACTTTTCCTTCTTTTTTTTTTCTCAACTCAATTTTCAGAAACAATAGCGACAAAACAAAAGAGAGAATAAACGTTCTTTAAAAAACTAGGGTTTTTGGTTTAATTCTGATTAATCCAGGATTTACCTAAACCGACATTAATTAAACCTCCTTTAATTCAATTAACAAAACCACCAGTTTAGGAAATCAACCGGAATTAAACCGACTCTACCCTAATTCTTATACACACTCAAGTCCTCTATTATTTTCCAGAACACGGGCGTTACAATTCTCTCCCTCAAACATGGATTCGTCCTCAAATCCTTCAACACCGTCCGTTAGTCTAGGACTCCGTGCAACCGTCCCAAACGATCCGCACTCCCACAACTGACTCCTATGAGGCTCCTATATAATCCATATACTCATGTTCCAGGCCCTATTTGCTCATACTCACCCACTTCCCCCGTCCAACAATAATTAAACATATTAATAACCATAACAACCGAGACCCTAGATCATCCTCCTCTCCTCGCCATGATTCCACGGATCACACTTTACCTACATCACAAACACAATGAGATGCGTGAGTATTATCACAAATACTAAGTGAAGCGATCCTCCCATCCACTGGGCTATACACACAAGCATATTAAACCAATCTAACATACATCAGATTAACCAAAATAAACAAACCATGCATAAAAAGTCACGAACTACTCGATGTCTAGAAAATTGGTGCGGAAACCCTAAATCGAATCTCAATTCCCCAGAGAACGAATCCATCACCTCCAAAGCCCCAAGCATGAGCCCTAACACTCAAACATACCATAACGGCAACCAAAACACACAAACATGGCCACACAAAACAAATCTAGCCATCCAAATCAATCAAACACACATAAGAAGGGTTAAACATGCTTAGATCAGCCATAGTCACGCACTCACCTTAACAAGGTGATTTGAACAACAAAAACAACCAGGAAAGACTCTCCTCGCGACTCAACACCCTACAACAATCCACACAAACAAAATCTCTAAGAACCAATTAGACAGAAACAACAGAAAAACTACAGCCGCAGAAACGAAGCACTAAAACATAAACTAACCGTTAACTCCTTAATCCCTTCGGTGGAAAGAAAGAACCAGACGTTCCAAAGCTTCCCACAAAATTTGGTGCCGATCAGAGAAACGATGAAACCACGATCGCACTTACAAGCTTCGCTGATCCCAGTTCGCAACAGAGAAAGAGCGTCTCACCAAACTGCATATAATTCACTGAATATTAATCCGATTTCATTTCTGTAAAAAGGAGAATCAACGTACACGCCTTAGGAATAGACCTACCAAATTTCATTACCTTTCTATAAGATTTGATACGTCGGACCTCTATTCTACCAAAACGTGACGAGTCTGCATCTCTTGCCTTAAACACAAAAGCAAAGCTAACCCTCCCCTTCTCACAAGGGAACTTTTCCTTCTTTTTTTTTTTTCTCAACTCAATTTTCAGAAACAATAGCGACAAAACAAAAGAGAGAATAAACGTTCTTTAAAAAACTAGGGTTTTTGGTTTAATTCTGATTAATCCAGGATTTACCTAAACCGACATTAATTAAACCTCCTTTAATTCAATTAACAAAACCACCAGTTTAGGAAATCAACCGGAATTAAACCGACTCTACCCTAATTCTTATACACACTCAAGTCCTCTATTATTTTCCAGAACACGGGCGTTACAATTCTCTCCCTCAAACATGGATTCGTCCTCAAATCCTTCAACACCGTCCGTTAGTCTAGGACTCCGTGCAACCGTCCCAAACGATCCGCACTCCCACAACTGACTCCTATGAGGCTCCTATATAATCCATATACTCATGTTCCAGGCCCTATTTGCTAATACTCACCCACTTCCCCCGTCCAACAATAATTAAACATATTAATAACCATAACAACCGAGACCCTAGATCATCCTCCTCTCCTCGCCATGATTCCACGGATCACACTTTACCTACATCACAAACACAATGAGATGCGTGAGTATTATCACAAATACTAAGTGAAGCGATCCTCCCATCCACTGGGCTATACACACAAGCATATTAAACCAATCTAACATACATCAGATTAACCAAAATAAACAAACCATGCATAAAAAGTCACGAACTACTCGATGTCTAGAAAATTGGTGCAGAAACCCTAAATCGAATCTCAATTCCCCAGAGAACGAATCCATCACCTCCAAAGCCCCAAGCATGAGCCCTAACACTCAAACATACCATAACGGCAACCAAAACACACAAACATGGCCACACAAAACAAATCTAGCCATCCAAATCAATCAAACACACATAAGAAGGGTTAAACATGCTTAGATCAGCCATAGTCACGCACTAACCTTAACAAGGTGATTTGAACAACAAAAACAACCAGGAAAGACTCTCCTCGCGACTCAACGCCCTACAACAATCCACACAAACAAAATCTCTAAGAACCAATTAGACAGAAACAACAGAAAAACTACAGCCGCAGAAACGAAGCACTAAAACATAAACTAACCGTTAACTCCTTAATCCCTTCGGTGGAAAGAAAGAACCAGACGTTCCAAAGCTTCCCACAAAATTTGGTGCCGATCAGAGAAACGATGAAACCACGATCGCACTTACAAGCTTCGCTGATCCCAGTTCGCAACAGAGAAAGAGCGTCTCACCAAACTGCATATAATTCACTGAATATTAATCCGATTTCATTTCTGTAAAAAGGAGAATCAACGTACACGCCTTAGGAATAGACCTACCAAAGTTCGTTACCTTTCTATAAGATTTGATACGTCGGACCTCTATTCTACCAAAACGTGACGAGTCTGCTTCTCTTGCCTTAAACACAAAAGCAAAGCTAACCCTCCCCTTCTCACAAGGGAACTTCTCCTTCTTTTTTTTTTCTCAACTCAATTTTCAGAAACAATAGCGACAAAACAAAAGAGAGAATAAGCGTTCTTTAAAAAACTAGGGTTTTTGGTTTAATTCTGATTAATCCAGGATTTACCTAAACCGACATTAATTAAACCTTCTTTGATTCAATTAAAAAAACCACCAGTTTAGGAAATCAACCGGAATTAAACCGACTCTACCCTAATTCTTATACACACTCAAGTCCTCTATTATTTTCCAGAACACGGGCGTTACAATTCTCCCCCTCAAACATGGATTCGTCCTCAAATCCTTCAACACCGTCCGTTAGTCTAGGACTCCGTGCAACCGTCCCAAACGATCCGCACTCCCACAACTGACTCCTATGAGGCTCCTATATAATCCATATACTCATGTTCCAGGCCCTATTTGCTCATACTCACCCACTTCCCCCGTCCAACAATAATTAAACATATTAATAACCATAACAACCGAGACCCTAGATCATCCTCCTCTCCTCGCTATGATTCCACGGATCACACTTTACCTACATCACAAACACAATGAGATGCGTGAGTATTATCACAAATACTAAGTGAAGCGATCCTCCCATCCACTGGGCTATACACACAAGCATATTAAACCAATCTAACATACATCAGATTAACCAAAATAAACAAACCATGCATAAAAAGTCACGAACTACTCGATGTCTAGAAAATTGGTGCAGAAACCCTAAATCGAATCTCAATTCCCCAGAGAACGAATCCATCACCTCCAAAGCCCCAAGCATGAGCCCTAACACTCAAACATACCATAACGGCAACCAAAACACACAAACATGGCCACACAAAACAAATCTAGCCATCCAAATCAATCAAACACACATAAGAAGGGTTAAACATGCTTAGATCAGCCATAGTCACGCACTCACCTTAACAAGGTGATTTGAACAACAAAAACAACCAGGAAAGACTCTCCTCGCGACTCAACACCCTACAACAATCCACACAAACAAAATCTCTAAGAACCAATTAGACAGAAACAACAGAAAAACTACAGCCGCAGAAACGAAGCACTAAAACATAAACTAACCGTTAACTCCTTAATCCCTTCGGTGGAAAGAAAGAACCAGACGTTCCAAAGCTTCCCACAATATTTGGTGCCGATCAGAGAAACGATGAAACCACGATCGCACTTACAAGCTTCGCTGATCCCAGTTCGCAACAGAGAAAGAGCGTCTCACCAAACTGCATATAATTCACTGAATATTAATCCGATTTCATTTCTGTAAAAAGGAGAATCAACGTACACGCCTTAGGAACAGACCTACCCAATTTCGTTACCTTTCTATAAGATTTGATACTTCGGACCTCTATTCTACCAAAACGTGACGAGTCTGCTTCTCTTGCCTTAAACACAAAAGCAAAGCTAACCCTCCCCTTCTCTCAAGGGAACTTCTCCTTCTTCTTTTTTTTCTCAACTCAATTTTCAGAAACAATAGCAACAAAACAAAAGAGAGAATAAGCGTTCTTTAAAAAACTAGGGTTTTTGGTTTAATTCTGATTAATCCAGGATTTACCTAAACCGACATTAATTAAACCTCCTTTGATTCAATTAACAAAACCACCAGTTTAGGAAATCAACCGGAATTAAACCGACTCTACCCTAATTCTTATTCACACTCAAGTCCTCTATTATTTTCCAGAACACGGGCGTTACAATTCTCCCCCTCAAACATGGATTCGTCCTCAAATCCTTCAACACCGTCCGTTAGTCTAGGACTCCGTGCAACCGTCCCAAACGATCCGCACTCCCACAACTGACTCCTATGAGGCTCCTATATAATCCATATACTCACGTTCCAGGCCCTATTTGCTCATACTCACCCACTTCCCCCGTCCAACAATAATTAAACATATTAATAACCATAACAACCGAGACCCTAGATCATCCTCCTCTCCTCGCCATGATTCCACGGATCACACTTTACCTACATCACAAACACAATGAGATGCGTGAGTATTATCACAAATACTAAGTGAAGCGATCCTCCCATCCACTGGGCTATACACACAAGCATATTAAACCAATCTAACATACATCAGATTAACCAAAATAAACAAACCATGCATAAAAAGTCACGAACTACTCGATGTCTAGAAAATTGGTGCAGAAACCCTAAATCGCCTCTCAATTCCCCAGAGAACGAATCCATCACCTCCAAAGCCCCAAGCATGAGCCCTAACACTCAAACATACCATAACGGCAACCAAAACACACAAACATGGCCACACAAAACAAATCTAGCCATCCAAATCAATCAAACACACATAAGAAGGGTTAAACATGCTTAGATCAGCCATAGTCACGCACTCACCTTAACAAGGTGATTTGAACAACAAAAACAACCAGGAAAGACTCTCCTCGCGACTGCAACAGCCAAACAACACCCTACAACAATCCACACAAACAAAATCTCTAAGAACCAATTAGACAGAAACAACAGAAAAACTACAGCCGCAGAAACGAAGCACTAAAACATAAACTAACCGTTAACTCCTTAATCCCTTCGGTGGAAAGAAAGAACCAGACGTTCCAAAGCTTCCCACAAAATTTGGTGCCGATCAGAGAAACAATGAAACCACGATCGCACTTACAAGCTTCGCTGATCCCAGTTCGCAACAGAGAAAGAGCGTCTCACCAAACTGCATATAATTCACTGAATATTAATCCGATTTCATTTCTGTAAAAAGGAGAATCAACGTACACGCCTTAGGAATAGACCTACCAAATTTCGTTACCTTTCTATAAGATTTGATACGTCGGACCTCTATTATACCAAAACGTGACGAGTCTGCTTCTCTTGCCTTAAACACAAAAGCAAAGCTAACCCTCCCCTTCTCACAAGGGAACTTTTCCTTCTTTTTTTTTTTTTCTCAACTCAATTTTCAGAAACAATAGCGACAAAACAAAAGAGAGAATAAACGTTCTTTAAAAAACTAGGGTTTTTGGTTTAATTCTGATTAATCCAGGATTTACCTAAACCGACATTAATTAAACCTCCTTTAATTCAATTAACAAAACCACCAGTTTAGGAAATCAACCGGAATTAAACCGACTCTACCCTAATTCTTATACACACTCAAGTCCTCTATTATTTTCCAGAACACGGGCGTTACAATTCTCCCCCTCAAACATGGATTCATCCTCAAATCCTTCAACACCGTCCGTTAGTCTAGGACTCCGTGCAACCGTCCCAAACGATCCGCACTCCCACAACTGACTCCTATGAGGCTCCTATATAATCCATATACTCATGTTCCAGGCCCTATTTGCTCATACTCACCCACTTCCCCCGTCCAACAATAATTAAACATATTAATAACCATAACAACCGAGACCCTAGATCATCCTCCTCTCCTCGCCATGATTCCACGGATCACACTTTACCTACATCACAAACACAATGAGATGCGTGAGTATTATCACAAATACTAAGTGAAGCGATCCTCCCATCCACTGGGCTATACACACAAGCATATTAAACCAATCTAACATACATCAGATTAACCAAAATAAACAAACCATGCATAAAAAGTCACGAACTACTCGATGTCTAGAAAATTGGTGCAGAAACCCTAAATCGCCTCTCAATTCCCCAGAGAACGAATCCATCACCTCCAAAGCCCCAAGCATGAGCCCTAACACTCAAACATACCATAACGGCAACCAAAACACACAAACATGGCCACACAAAACAAATCTAGCCATCCAAATCAATCAAACTCACATAAGAAGGGTTAAACATGCTTAGATCAGCCATAGTCACGCACTCACCTTAACAAGGTGATTTGAACAACAAAAACAACCAGGAAAGACTCTCCTCGCGACTGCAACAGCCAAACAACACCCTACAACAATCCACACAAACAAAATCTCTAAGAACCAATTAAACAGAAACAACAGAAAAACTACAGCCGCAGAAACGAAGCACTAAAACATAAACTAACCGTTAACTCCTTAATCCCTTCGGTGGAAAGAAAGAACCAGACGTTCCAAAGCTTCCCACAAAATTTGGTGCCGATCAGAGAAACAATGAAACCACGATCGCACTTACAAGCTTCGCTGATCCCAGTTCACAACAGAGAAAGAGCGTCTCACCAAACTGCAAATAATTCACTGAATATTAATCCGATTTCATTTCTGTAAAAAGGAGAATCAACGTACACGCCTTACGAACAGACCTACCAAATTTCGTTACCTTTCTATAAGATTTGATACGTCGGACCTCTATTCTACCAAAACGTGACGAGTCTGCTTCTCTTGCCTTAAACACAAAAGCAAAGCTAACCCTCCCCTTCTCACAAGGGAATTTCTCTTTCTTTTTTTTTTTTTTCTGAACTCAATTTTCAGAAACAATAGCGACAAAACAAAAGAGAGAATAAGCGTTCTTTAAAAAACTAGGGTTTTTGGTTTAATTCTGATTAATCCAGGATTTACCTAAACCGATATAAATTAAACCTCCTTTGATTCAATTAACAAAACCACCAGTTTAGGAAATCAACCGGAATTAAACCGACTCTACCCTAATTCTTATACACACTCAAGTCCTCTATTATTTTCCAGAACACGGGCGTTACAATTCTCCCCCTCTAACATGGATTCGTCCTCAAATCCTTCAACACCGTCCGTTAGTCTAGGACTCCGTGCAACCGTCCCAAACGATCCGCACTCCCACAACTGACTCCTATGAGGCTCCTATATAATCCATATACTCACGTTCCAGGCCCTATTTGCTCATACTCACCCACTTCCCCCGTCCAACAATAATTAAACATATTAATAACCATAACAACCGAGACCCTAGATCATCCTCCTCTCCTCGCCATGATTCCACGGATCACACTTTACCTACATCACAAACACAATGAGATGCATGAGTATTATCACAAATACTCAGTGAAGCGATCCTCCCATCCACTGGGCTATACACACAAGCATATTAAACCAATCTAACATACATCAGATTAACCAAAATAAACAAACCATGCATAAAAAGTCACGAACTACTCGATGTCCAGAAAATTGGTGCAGAAACCCTAAATCGCCTCTCAATTCCCCAGAGAACGAATCCATCACCTCCAAAGCCCCAAGCATGAGCCCTAACACTCAAACATACCATAACGGCAACCAAAACACACAAACATGGCCACACAAAACAAATCTAGCCATCCAAATCAATCAAACACACATAAGAAGGGTTAAACATGCTTAGATCAGCCATAGTCACGCACTCACCTTAACAAGGTGATTTGAATAACAAAAACAACCAGGAAAGACTCTCCTCGCGACTGCAACAGCCAAACAACACCCTACAACAATCCACACAAACAAAATCTCTAAGAACCAATTAGACAGAAACAACAGAAAAACTACAGCCGCAGAAACGAAGCACTAAAACATAAACTAACCGTTAACTCCTTAATCCCTTCGGTGGAAAGAAAGAACCAGACGTTCCAAAGCTTCCCACAAAATTTGGTGCCGATCAGAGAAACGATGAAACCACGATCGCACTTACAAGCTTCGCTGATCCCAGTTCGCAACAGAGAAAGAGCGTCTCACCAAACTGCATATAATTCACTGAATATTAATCCGATTTCATTTCTGTAAAAAGGAGAATCAACGTACACGCCTTAGGAATAGACCTACCAAATTTCGTTACCTTTCTATAAGATTTGATACGTCGGACCTCTATTATACCAAAACGTGACGAGTCTGCTTCTCTTGCCTTAAACACAAAAGCAAAGCTAACCCTCCCCTTCTCACAAGGGAATTTCTCCTTCTTTTTTTTTTTTCTGAACTCAATTTTCAGAAACAATAGCGACAAAACAAAAGAGAGAATAAGCGTTCTTTAAAAAACTAGGGTTTTTGGTTTAATTCTGATTAATCCAGGATTTACCTAAACCGATATAAATTAAACCTCCTTTGATTCAATTAACAAAACCACCAGTTTAGGAAATCAACCGGAATTAAACCGACTCTACCCTAATTCTTATACACATTCAAGTCCTCTATTATTTTCCAGAACACGGGCGTTACAATTCTCTCCCTCTAACATGGATTCGTCCTCAAATCCTTCAACACCGTCCGTTAGTCTAGGACTCCGTGCAACCGTCCCAAACGATCCGCACTCCCACAACTAACTCCTATGAGGCTCCTATATAATCCATATACTCACGTTCCAGGCCCTATTTGCTCATACTCACCCACTTCCCCCGTCCAACAATAATTAAACATATTAATAACCATAACAACCGAGACCCTAGATCATCCTCCTCTCCTCGCCATGATTCCACGGATCACACTTTACCTACATCACAAACACAATGAGATGCATGAGTATTATCACAAATACTCAGTGAAGCGATCCTCCCATCCACTGGGCTATACACACAAGCATATTAAACCAATCTAACATACATCAGATTAACCAAAATAAACAAACCATGCATAAAAAGTCACGAACTACTCGATGTCCAGAAAATTGGTGCAGAAACCCTAAATCGCCTCTCAATTCCCCAGAGAACGAATCCATCACCTCCAAAGCCCCAAGCATGAGCCCTAACACTCAAACATACCATAACGGCAACCAAAACACACAAACATGGCCACACAAAACAAATCTAGCCATCCAAATCAATCAAACACACATAAGAAGGGTTAAACATGCTTAGATCAGCCATAGTCACGCACTCACCTTAACAAGGTGATTTGAACAACAAAAACAACCAGGAAAGACTCTCCTCGCGACTGCAACAGCCAAACAACACCCTACAACAATCCACACAAACAAAATCTCTAAGAACCAATTAGACAGAAACAACAGAAAAACTACAGCCGCAGAAACGAAGCACTAAAACATAAACTAACCGTTAACTCCTTAATCCCTTCGGTGGAAAGAAAGAACCAGACGTTCCAAAGCTTCCCACAAAATTTGGTGCCGATCAGAGAAACGATGAAACCACGATCGCACTTACAAGCTTCGCTGATCCCAGTTCGCAACAGAGAAAGAGCGTCTCACCAAACTGCATATAATTCACTGAATATTAATCCGATTTCATTTCTGTAAAAAGGAGAATCAACGTACACGCCTTAGGAATAGACCTACCAAATTTCGTTACCTTTCTATAAGATTTGATACGTCGGACCTCTATTATACCAAAACGTGACGAGTCTGCTTCTCTTGCCTTAAACACAAAAGCAAAGCTAACCCTCCCCTTCTCACAAGGGAACTTTTCCTTCTTTTTTTTTTTTTCTCAACTCAATTTTCAGAAACAATAGCGACAAAACAAAAGAGAGAATAAACGTTCTTTAAAAAACTAGGGTTTTTGGTTTAATTCTGATTAATCCAGGATTTACCTAAACCGACATTAATTAAACCTCCTTTAATTCAATTAACAAAACCACCAGTTTAGGAAATCAACCGGAATTAAACCGACTCTACCCTAATTCTTATACACACTCAAGTCCTCTATTATTTTCCAGAACACGGGCGTTACAATTCTCCCCCTCAAACATGGATTCGTCCTCAAATCCTTCAACACCGTCCGTTAGTCTAGGACTCCGTGCAACCGTCCCAAACGATCCGCACTCCCACAACTGACTCCTATGAGGCTCCTATATAATCCATATACTCATGTTCCAGGCCCTATTTGCTCATACTCACCCACTTCCCCCGTCCAACAATAATTAAACATATTAATAACCATAACAACCGAGACCCTAGATCATCCTCCTCTCCTCGCCATGATTCCACGGATCACACTTTACCTACATCACAAACACAATGAGATGCATGAGTATTATCACAAATACTCAGTGAAGCGATCCTCCCATCCACTGGGCTATACACACAAGCATATTAAACCAATCTAACATACATCAGATTAACCAAAATAAACAAACCACGCATAAAAAGTCACGAACTACTCGATGTCCAGAAAATTGGTGCAGAAACCCTAAATCGCCTCTCAATTCCCCAGAGAACGAATCCATCACCTCCAAAGCCCCAAGCATGAGCCCTAACACTCAAACATACCATAACGGCAACCAAAACACACAAACATGGCCACACAAAACAAATCTAGCCATCCAAATCAATCAAACACACATAAAAAGAGTTAAACATGCTTACATCAGCCATAGTCACGCACTCACCTTAACAAGGTGATTTGAACAACAAAAACAACCAGGAAAGACTCTCCTTGCGACTGCAACAGCCAAACAACACCCTACAACAATCCACACAAACAAAATCTCTAAGAACCAATTAGACAGAAACAGCAGAAAAACTACAGCCGTAGAAACGAAGAACTAAAACATAAACTAACCGTTAACTCCTTAATCCCTTCGGTGGGAAGAAAGAACCAGACGTTCCAAAGCTTCCCACAAAATTTGGTGCCGATCAGAGAAACGATGAAACCACGATCGCACTTACAAGCTTCGCTGATCCCAGTTCGCAACAGAGAAAGAGCGTCTCACCAAACTGCATATAATTCATTGAATATTAATCTGAATTCACTTCTGTAAAAAGGAGAATCAACGTACACGCCTTAGGAACAGACCTACCAAATTTCGTTACCTTTCTATAAGATTTGATACGTCAGACCTCTATTCTACCAAAACGTGACGAGTCTGCTTCTCTTGCCTTAAACACAAACGCAAAGCTAACCCTCCCCTTCTCACAAGGGAACTTCTCCTTCTTTTTTTTTCTCAACTCAACTTTCAGAAACAAGAGCGACAAAACAAAAGAGAGAATAAGCGTTCTTTAAAAAACTAGGGTTTTTGGTTTAATTCTGATTAATCCAGGATTTACCTAAACCGACATTAATTAAACCTCCTTTGATTCAATTAACAAAACCACCAGTTTAGGAAATCAACCGGAATTAAACCGACTCTACCCTAATTCTTATACACACTCAAGTCCTCTATTATTTTCCAGAACACGGGCGTTACAATTCTCCCCCTCTAACATGGATTCGTCCTCAAATCCTTCAACACCGTCCGTTAGTCTAGGACTCCGTGCAACCGTCCCAAACGATCCGCACTCCCACAACTGACTCCTATGAGGCTCCTATATAATCCATATACTCACGTTCCACGCCCTATTTGCTCATACTCACCCACTTCCCCCGTCCAACAATAATTAAACATATTAATAACCATAACAACCGAGACCCTAGATCATCCTCCTCTCCTCGCCATGATTCCACGGATAACACTTTACCTACATCACAAACACAATGAGATGCGTGAGTATTATCACAAATACTCAGTGAAGTGATCCTCCCATCCACTGGGCTATACACACAAGCATATTAAACCAATCTAACATACATCAGATTAACCAAAATAAACAAACCATGCATAAAAAGTCACGAACTACTCGATGTCTAGAAAATTGGTGCAGAAACCCTAAAATCGCCTCTCAATTCCCCAGAGAACGAATCCATCACCTCCAAAGCCCCAAGCATGAGCCCTAACACTCAAACATACCATAACGGCAACCAAAACACACAAACATGGCCACACAAAACAAATCTAGCCATCCAAATCAATCAAACACACATAAGAAGGGTTAAACATGCTTAGATCAGCCATAGTCACGCACTCACCTTAACAAGGTGATTTGAACAACAAAAACAACCAGGAAAGACTCTCCTCGCGACTGAAACAGCCAAACAACACCCTACAACAATCCACACAAACAAAATCTCTAAGAACCAATTAGACAGAAACAGCAGAAAAACTACAGCCGTAGAAACGAAGCACTAAAACATAAACTAACCGTTAACTCCTTAATCCCTTCGGTGGAAAGAAAGAACCAGACGTTACAAAGCTTCCCACAAAATTTGGTGCCGATCAAAGAAACGATGAAACCACGATCGCACTTACAAGCTTCGCTGATCCCAGTTCGCAACAGAGAAAGAGCGTCTCACCAAACTGCATATAATTCACTGAATATTAATCTGAATTCACTTCTGTAAAAAGGAGAATCAACGTACACGCCTTAGGAACAGACCTACCAAATTTCATTACCTTTCTATAAGATTTGATACGTCAGACCTCTATTCTACCAAAACGTGACGAGTCTGCTTCTCTTGCATTAAACACAAAAGCAAAGCTAACCCTCCCCTTCTCACAAGGGAACTTCTCCTTCTTTTTTTTGTCTCAACTCAACTTTCAGAAACAATAGCGACAAAACAAAAGAGAGAATAAGCGTTCTTTAAAAAACTAGGGTTTTTGGTTTAATTCTGATTAATCCAGGATTTACCTAAACCGACATTAATTAAACCTCCTTTGATTCAATTAACCAAACCACCAGTTTAGGAAATCAACCGGAATTAAACCGACTCTACCCTAATTCTTATACACACTCAAGTCCTCTATTATTTTCCAGAACAC
Organism: Capsella bursa-pastoris; assembly: GCA_036452645.1. Lineage (NCBI taxonomy): Eukaryota > Viridiplantae > Streptophyta > Magnoliopsida > Brassicales > Brassicaceae > Capsella > Capsella bursa-pastoris. The sequence continues at coordinate 10,517,098 of CP144193.1, read as the reverse complement.
GGGCGTTACAATTCTCTCCCTCTAACATGGATTCGTCCTCAAATCCTTCAACACCGTCCGTTAGTCTAGGACTCCGTGCAACCGTCCCAAACGATCCGCACTCCCAAAACTGACTCCTATGAGGCTCCTATATAATCCATATACTCACGTTCCAGGCCCTATTTGCTCATACTCACCCACTTCCCCCGTCCAACAATAATTAAACATATTAATAACCATAACAACCGAGACCCTAGATCATTCTCCTCTCCTTGCCATGATTCCACGGATCACACTTTACCTACATCACAAACACAATGAGATGCGTGAGTATTATCACAAATACTCAGTGAAGCGATCCTCCCATCCACTGGGCTATACACACAAGCATATTAAACCAATCTAACATACATCAGATTAACCAAAATAAACAAACCATGCATAAAAAGTCACGAACTACTCGATGTCTAGAAAATTGGTGCAGAAACCCTAAATCGCCTCTCGATTCCCCAGAGAACGAATCCATCACCTCCAAAGCCCCAAGCATGAGCCCTAACACTCAAACATACCATAACGGCAACCAAATAACACAAACATGGCCACACAAAACAAATCTAGCCATCCAAATCAATCAAACACACATAAGAAGGGTTAAACATGCTTAGATCAGCCATAGTCACGCACTCACCTTAACAAGGTGATTTGAACAACAAAAACAACCAGGAAAGACTCTCCTCGCGACTGCAACAGCCAAACAACACCCTACAACAATCCACACAAACAAAATCCCTAAGAACCAATTAGACAGAAACAACAGAAAAACTACAGCCGCAGAAACGAAGCACTAAAACATAAACTAACCGTTAACTCCTTAATCCCTTCGGTGGAAAGAAAGAACCAGACGTTCCAAAGCTTCCCACAAAATTTGGTGCCGATCAGAGAAACGATGAAACCACGATCGCACTTACAAGCTTCGCTGATCCCAGTTCGCAACAGAGAAAGAGCGTCTCACCAAACTACATATAATTCACTGAATATTAATCCGATTTCATTTCTGTAAAAAGGAGAATCAACGTACACGCCTTAGGAACAGACCTACCCAATTTCGTTACCTTTCTATAAGATTTGATACTTTGGACCTCTATTCTACCAAAACGTGACGAGTCTGATTCTCTTGCCTTAAACACAAAAGCAAAGCTAACCCTCCCCTTCTCTCAAGGGAACTTCTCCTTCTTTTTTTTTTTCTCAACTCAATTTTCAGAAACAATAGCGACAAAACAAAAGAGAGAATAAGCGTTCTTTAAAAAACTAGAGTTTTTGGTTTAATTCTGATTAATCCAAGATTTACCTAAACCGACATTAATTAAACCTCCTTTGATTCAATTAACAAAACCACCAGTTTAGGAAATCAACCGGAATTAAACCGACTCTACCCTAATTCTTATACACACTCAAGTCCTCTATTATTTTCCAGAACACGGGCGTTACAATTCTCCCCCTCAAACATGGATTCGTCCTCAAATCCTTCAACACCGTCCGTTAGTCTAGGACTCCGTGCAACCGTCCCAAACGATCCGCACTCCCACAACTGACTCCTATGAGGCTCCTATATAATCCATATACTCACGTTCCAGGCCCTATTTGCTCATACTCACCCACTTCCCCCGTCCAACAATAATTAAACATATTAATAACCATAACAACCGAGACCCTAGATCATCCTCCTCTCCTCGCCATGATTCCACGGATCACACTTTACCTACATCACAAACACAATGAGATGCGTGAGTATTATCACAAATACTAAGTGAAGCGATCCTCCCATCCACTGGGCTATACACACAAGCATATTAAACCAATCTAACATACATCAGATTAACCAAAATAAACAAACCATGCATAAAAAGTCACGAACTACTCGATGTCTAGAAAATTGGTGCAGAAACCCTAAATCGCCTCTCAATTCCCCAGAGAACGAATCCATCACCTCCAAAGCCCCAAGCATGAGCCCTAACACTCAAACATACCATAACGGCAACCAAAACACACAAACATGGCCACACAAAACAAATCTAGCCATCAAAATCAATCAAACACACATAAGAAGGGTTAAACATGCTTAGATCAGCCATAGTCACGCACTCACCTTAACAAGGTGATTTGAACAACAAAAACAACCAGGAAAGACTCTCCTCACGACTGCAACAACCAAACAACACCCTACAACAATCCACACAAACAAAATCTCTAAGAACCAATTAGACAGAAACAACAGAAAAACTACAGCCGCAGAAACGAAGCACTAAAACATAAACTAATCGTTAACTCCTTAATCCCTTCGGTGGAAAGAAAGAACCAGACGTTCCAAAGCTTCCCACAAAATTTGGTGCCGATCAGAGAAACGATGAAACCATGATCGCACTTACAAGCTTCGCTGATCCCAGTTCGCAACAGAGAAAGAGCGTCTCACCAAACTGCATATAATTCACTGAATATTAATCCGATTTCATTTATGTAAAGAGGAGAATCAACGTACACGCCTTAGGAACAGACCTACCAAATTTCGTTACCTTTCTATAAGATTTGATACGTCGGACCTCTATTCTACCAAAACGTGACGAGTCTGCTTCTCTTGCCTTAAACACAAAAGCAAAGCTAACCCTCCCCTTCTCACAAGGGAACTTCTCCTTCTTTTTTTTTTTTCTCAACTCAATATTCAGAAACAATAGCGACAAAACAAAAGAGAGAATAAGCGTTCTTTAAAAAACTAGGGTTTTTGGTTTAATTCTGATTAATCCAGGATTTACCTAAACCGATATTAATTAAACCTCCTTTGATTCAATTAACAAAACCACCAGTTTAGGAAATCAACCGGAATTAAACCGACTCTACCCTAATTCTTATACACACTCAAGTCCTCTATTATTTTCCAGAACACGGGCGTTACAATTCTCCCCCTCTAACATGGATTTGTCCTCAAATCCTTCAACACCGTCCGTTAGTCTTGGACTCCGTGCAACCGTCCCAAACGATCCGCACTCCCACAACTGACTCCTATGAGGCTCCTATATAATCCATATACTCACGTTCCAGGCCCTATTTGCTCATACTCACCCACTTCCCCCGTCCAACAATAATTAAACATATTAATAACCATAACAACCGAGACCCTAGATCATCCTCCTCTCCTCGCCATGATTCCACGGATCACACTTTACCGACATCACAAACACAATGAGATGCGTGAGTATTATCACAAATACTCAGTGAAGCGATCCTCCCATCCACTGGGCTATACACACAAGTATATTAAACCAATCTAACATACATCAGATTAACCAAAATAAACAAACCATGCATAAAAAGTCACGAACTACTCGATGTCTAGAAAATTGGTGCAGAAACCCTAAAATCGCCTCTCAATTCCCCAGAGAACAAATCCATCACCTCCAAAGCCCCAAGCATGAGCCCTAACACTCAAACATACCATAACGGCAACCAAAACACACAAACATGGCCACACAAAACAAATCTAGCCATCCAAATCAATCAAACACACATAAGAAGGGTTAAACATGCTTAGATCAGCCATAGTCACGCACTCACCTTAACAAGGTGATTTGAACAACAAACACAACCAGGAAAGACTCTCCTCGCGACTGCAACAGCCAAACAACACCCTACAACAATCCACACAAACAAAATCTCTAAGAACCAATTAGACAGAAACAGCAGAAAAACTACAGCCGCAGTAACGAAGCACTAAAACATAAACTAACCGTTAACTCCTTAATCCCTTCGGTGGAAAGAAAGAACCAGACGTTCCAAAGCTTCCCACAAAATTTGGTGCCGATCAGAGAAACGATGAAACCACGATCGCACTTACAAGCTTCGCTGATCCCAGTTCGCAACAGAGAAAGAGCGTCTCACCAAACTGCATATAATTCACTGAATATTAATCCGATTTCATTTCTGTAAAAAGGAGAATCAACGTACACGCCTTAGGAACAGACCTACCCAATTTCGTTACCTTTCTATAAGATTTGATACTTTGGACCTCTATTCTACCAAAACGTGACGAGTCTGCTTCTCTTGCCTTAAACACAAAAGCAAAGCTAACCCTCCCCTTCTCTCAAGGGAACTTCTCCTTCTTTTTTTTTTCTCAACTCAATTTTCAGAAACAATAGCGACAAAACAAAAGAGAGAATAAGCGTTCTTTAAAAAACTAGAGTTTTTGGTTTAATTCTGATTAATCCAGGATTTACCTAAACCGACATTAATTAAACCTCCTTTGATTCAATTAACAAAACCACCAGTTTAGGAAATCAACCGGAATTAAACCGACTCTACCCTAATTCTTATACACACTCAAGTCCTCTATTATTTTCCAGAACACGGGCGTTACAATTCTCCCCCTCAAACATGGATTCGTCCTCAAATCCTTCAACACCGTCCGTTAGTCTAGGACTCCGTGCAACCGTCCCAAACAATCCGCACTCCCACAACTGACTCCTATGAGGCTCCTATATAATCCATATACTCACGTTCCAGGCCCTATTTGCTCATACTCACCCACTTCCCCCGTCCAACAATAATTAAACATATTAATAACCATAACAACCGAGACCCTAGATCATCCTCCTCTCCTCGCCATGATTCCACGGATCACACTTTACCTACATCACAAACACAATGAGATGCGTGAGTATTATCACAAATACTAAGTGAAGCGATCCTCCCATCCACTGGGCTATACACACAAGCATATTAAACCAATCTAACATACATCAGATTAACCAAAATAAACAAACCATGCATAAAAAGTCACGAACTACTCGATGTCTAGAAAATTGGTGCAGAAACCCTAAATCGCCTCTCAATTCCCCAGAGAACGAATCCATCACCTCCAAAGCCCCAAGCATGAGCCCTAACACTCAAACATACCATAACGGCAACCAAAACACACAAACATGGCCACACAAAACAAATCTAGCCATCAAAATCAATCAAACACACATAAGAAGGGTTAAACATGCTTAGATCAGCCATAGTCACGCACTCACCTTAACAAGGTGATTTGAACAACAAAAACAACCAGGAAAGACTCTCCTCACGACTGCAACAACCAAACAACACCCTACAACAATCCACACAAACAAAATCTCTAAGAACCAATTAGACAGAAACAACAGAAAAACTACAGCCGCAGAAACGAAGCACTAAAACATAAACTAACCGTTAACTCCTTAATCCCTTCGGTGGAAAGAAAGAACCAGACGTTCCAAAGCTTCCCACAAAATTTGGTGCCGATCAGAGAAACGTTGAAACCATGATCGCACTTACAAGCTTCGCTGATCCCAGTTCGCAACAGAGAAAGAGCGTCTCACCAAACTGCATATAATTCACTGAATATTAATCCGATTTCATTTCTGTAAAGAGGAGAATCAACGTACACGCCTTAGGAACAGACCTACCAAATTTCGTTACCTTTCTATAAGATTTGATACGTCGGACCTCTATTCTACCAAAACGTGACGAGTCTGCTTCTCTTGCCTTAAACACAAAAGCAAAGCTAACCCTCCCCTTCTCACAAGGGAACTTCTCCTTCTTTTTTTTTTTTCTCAACTCAATTTTCAGAAACAATAGCGACAAAACAAAAGAGAGAATAAGCGTTCTTTAAAAAACTAGGGTTTTTGGTTTAATTCTGATTAATCCAGGATTTACCTAAACCGATATTAATTAAACCTCCTTTGATTCAATTAACAAAACCACCAGTTTAGGAAATCAACCGGAATTAAACCGACTCTACCCTAATTCTTATACACACTCAAGTCCTCTATTATTTTCCAGAACACGTGCGTTACAATTCTCCCCCTCTAACATGGATTTGTCCTCAAATCCTTCAACACCGTCCGTTAGTCTTGGACTCCGTGCAACCGTCCCAAACGATCCGCACTCCCACAACTGACTCCTATGAGGCTCCTATATAATCCATATACTCACGTTCCAGGCCCTATTTGCTCATACTCACCCACTTCCCCCGTCCAACAATAATTAAACATATTAATAACCATAACAACCGAGACCCTAGATCATCCTCCTCTCCTCGCCATGATTCCACGGATCACACTTTACCGACATCACAAACACAATGAGATGCGTGAGTATTATCACAAATACTCAGTGAAGCGATCCTCCCATCCACTGGGCTATACACACAAGCATATTAAACCAATCTAACATACATCAGATTAACCAAAATAAACAAACCATGCATAAAAAGTCACGAACTACTCGATGTCTAGAAAATTGGTGCAGAAACCCTAAAATCGCCTCTCAATTCCCCAGAGAACAAATCCATCACCTCCAAAGCCCCAAGCATGAGCCCTAACACTCAAACATACCATAACGGCAACCAAAACACACAAACATGGCCACACAAAACAAATCTAGCCATCCAAATCAATCAAACACACATAAGAAGGGTTAAACATGCTTAGATCAGCCATAGTCACGCACTCACCTTAACAAGGTGATTTGAACAACAAACACAACCAGGAAAGACTCTCCTCGCGACTGCAACAGCCAAACAACACCCTACAACAATCCACACAAACAAAATCTCTAAGAACCAATTAGACAGAAACAGCAGAAAAACTACAGACGCAGTAACGAAGCACTAAAACATAAACTAACCGTTAACTCCTTAATCCCTTCGGTGGAAAGAAAGAACCAGACGTTCCAAAGCTTCCCAAAAAATTTGGTGCCGATCAGAGAAACGATGAAACCATGATCGCACTTACAAGCTTCGCTGATCCCAGTTCGCAACAGAGAAAGAGCGTCTCACCAAACTGCATATAATTCACTGAATATTAATCTGAATTCACTTCTGTAAAAAGGAGAATCAACGTACACGCCTTAGGAACAGACCTACCAAATTTCGTTACCTTTCTATAAGATTTGATACGTCGGACCTCTATTCTACCAAAACGTGACGAGTCTGCTTCTCTTGCCTTAAACACAAAAGCAAAGCTAACCCTCCCCTTCTCACAAGGGAACTTCTCCTTCTTTTCTTTTTCTCAACTCAACTTTCAGAAACAATAGCGACAAAACAAAAGAGAGAATATGCGTTCTTTAAAAACTAGGGTTTTTGGTTTAATTCTGATTAATCCAGGATTTACCTAAACCGACATTAATTAAACCTCCTTTGATTCAATTAACAAAACCACCAGTTTAGGAAATCAACCGGAATTAAACCGACTCTACCCTAATTCTTATACACACTCAAGTCCTCTATTATTTTCCAGAACACGGGCGTTACAATTCTCCCCCTCTAACATGGATTCGTCCTCAAATCCTTCAACACCGTCCGTTAGTCTTGGGCTCCGTGCAACCGTCCCAAACGCTCCGCACTCCCACAACTGACTCCTATGAGGCTCCTATATAATCCATATACTCACGTTCCAGGCCCTATTTGCTCATACTCACCCACTTCCTCCGTCCAACAATAATTAAACATATTAATAACCATAACAACCGAGACCCTAGATCATCCTCCTCTCCTCGCCATGATTCCACGGATCACACTTTACCTACATCACAAACACAATGAGATGCGTGAGTATTATCACAAATACTAAGTGAAGCGATCCTCCCATCCATTGGGCTATACACACAAGCATATTAAACCAATCTAACATACATCAGATTAACCAAAATAAACAAACCATGCATAAAAAGTCACGAACTACTCGATGTCTAGAAAATTGGTGCAGAAACCCTAAAATCGCCTCTCAATTCCCCAGAGAACGAATCCATCACCTCCAAAGCCCCAAGCATGAGCCCTAACACTCAAACATACCATAACGGCAACCAAAACACACAAACATGGCCACACAAAACAAATCTAGCCATCAAAATCAATCAAACACACATAAGAAGGGTTAAACATGCTTAGATCAGCCATAGTCACGCACTCACCTTAACAAGGTGATTTGAACAACAAAAACAACCAGGAAAGACTCTCCTCACGACTGCAACAACCAAACAACACCCTACAACAATCCACACAAACAAAATCTCTAAGAACCAATTAGACAGAAACAACAGAAAAACTACAGCCGCAGAAACGAAGCACTAAAACATAAACTAACCGTTAACTCCTTAATCCCTTCGGTGGAAAGAAAGAACCAGACGTTCCAAAGCTTCCCACAAAATTTGGTGCCGATCAGAGAAACGATGAAACCATGATCGCACTTACAAGCTTCGCTGATCCCAGTTCGCAACAGAGAAAGAGCGTCTCACCAAACTGCATATAATTCACTGAATATTAATCCGATTTCATTTCTGTAAAGAGGAGAATCAACGTACACGCCTTAGGAACAGACCTACCAAATTTCGTTACCTTTCTATATGATTTGATACGTCGGACCTCTATTCTACCAAAACGTGACGAGTCTGCTTCTCTTGCCTTAAACACAAACGCAAAGCTAACCCTCCCCTTCTCACAAGGGAACTTCTCCTTCTTTTTTTTTTTCTCAACTCAACTTTCAGAAACAATAGCGACAAAACAAAAGAGAGAATAAACGTTCTTTAAAAAACTAGGGTTTTTGGTTTAATTCTGATTAATCCAGGATTTACCTAAACCGACATTAATTAAACCTCCTTTGATTCAATTAACAAAACCACCAGTTTAGGAAATCAACCGGAATTAAACCGACTCTACCCTAATTCTTATACACACTCAAGTCCTCTATTATTTTCCAGAACACGGGCGTTACAATTCTCCCCCTCTAACATGGATTCGTCCTCAAATCCTTCAACACCGTCCGTTAGTCTAGGACTCCGTGCAACCGTCCCAAACGATCCGCACTCCCACAACTGACTCCTATGAGGCTCCTATATAATCCATATACTCACGTTCCAGGCCCTATTTGCTCATACTCACCCACTTCCCCCGTCCAACAATAATTAAACATATTAATAACCATAACAACCGAGACCCTAGATCATCCTCCTCTCCTCGCCATGATTCCACGGATAACACTTTACCTACATCACAAACACAATGAGATGCGTGAGTATTATCACAAATACTCAGTGAAGCGATCCTCCCATCCACTGGGCTATACACACAAGCATATTAAACCAATCTAACATACATCAGATTAACCAAAATAAACAAACCATGCATAAAAAGTCACGAACTACTTGATGTCTAGAAAATTGGTGCAGAAACCCTAAAATCGCCTCTCAATTCCCCAGAGAACGAATCCATCACCTCCAAAGCCCCAAGCATGAGCCCTAACACTCAAACATACCATAACGGCAACCAAAACACACAAACATGGCCACACAAAACAAATCTAGCCATCCAAATCAATCAAACACACATAAGAAGGGTTAAACATGCTTAGATCAGCCATAGTCACGCACTCACCTTAACAAGGTGATTTGAACAACAAAAACAACCAGGAAAGACTCTCCTCGCGACTGCAACAGCCAAACAACACCCTACAACAATCCACACAAACAAAATCTCTAAGAACCAATTAGACAGAAACAGCAGAAAAACTACAGCCGCAGAAACGAAGCACTAAAACATAAACTAACCGTTAACTCCTTAATCCCTTCGGTGGAAAGAAAGAACCAGACGTTACAAAGCTTCCCACAAAATTTGGTGCCGATCAGAGAAACAATGAAACCACGATCGCACTTACAAGCTTCGCTGATCCCAGTTCGCAACAGAGAAAGAGCGTCTCACCAAACTGCATATAATTCACTGAATATTAATCTGAATTCACTTCTGTAAAAAGGAGAATCAACGTACACGCCTTAGGAACAGAACTACCAAATTTCATTACCTTTCTATAAGATTTGATACTTCAGACCTCTATTCTACCAAAACGTGACGAGTCTGCTTCTCTTGCCTTAAACACAAAAGCAAAGCTAACCCTCCCCTTCTCACAAGGGAACTTCTCCTTCTTTTTTTTTTCTCAACTCAACTTTCAGAAACAATAGCGACAAAACAAAAGAGAGAATAAGCGTTCTTTAAAAAACTAGGGTTTTTGGTTTAATTCTGATTAATCCAGGATTTACCTAAACCGACATTAATTAAACCTCCTTTGATTCAATTAACAAAACCACCAGTTTAGGAAATCAACTGGAATTAAACCGACTCTACCCTAATTCTTATACACACTCAAGTCCTCTATTATTTTCCAGAACACGGGCGTTACAATTCTCCCCCTCTAACATGGATTCGTCCTCAAATACTTCAACACCGTCCGTTAGTCTAGGACTCCGTGCAACCGTCCCAAACGATCCGCACTCCCAAAACTGACTCCTATGAGGCTCCTATATAATCCATATACTCACGTTCCAGGCCCTATTTGCTCATACTCACCCACTTCCCCCGTCCAACAATAATTAAACATATTAATAACCATAACAACCGAGACCCTAGATCATTCTCCTCTCCTCGCCATGATTCCACGGATCACACTTTACCTACATCACAAACACAATGAGATGCGTGAGTATTATCACAAATACTCAGTGAAGCGATCCTCCCATCCACTGGGCTATACACACAAGCATATTAAACCAATCTAACATATATCAGATTAACCAAAATAAACAAACCATGCAAAAAAAGTCACGAACTACTCGATGTCTAGAAAATTGGTGCAGAAACCCTAAAATCGCCTCTCAATTCCCCAGAGAACGAATCCATCACCTCCAAAGCCCCAAGCATGAGCCCTATCACTCAAACATACCATAACGGCAACCAAAACACACAAACATGGCCACACAAAACAAATCTAGCCATCCAAATCAATCAAACACACATAAGAAGGGTTAAACATGCTTAGATCAGCCATAGTCACGCACTCACCTTAACAAGGTGATTTGAACAACAAAAACAACCAGGAAAGACTCTCCTCGCGACTGCAACAGCCAAACAACACCCTACAACAATCCACACAAACAAAATCTCTAAGAACCAATTAGACAGAAACAGCAGAAAAACTACAGCCGCAGAAACGAAGCACTAAAACATAAACTAACCGTTAACTCCTTAATCCCTTCGGTGGAAAGAAAGAACCAGACGTTCCAAAGCTTCCCACAAAATTTGGTGCCGATCAAAGAAACGATGAAACCACGATCGCACTTGCAAGCTTCGCTGATCCCAGTTCGCAACAGAGAAAGAGCGTCTCACCAAACTGCATATAATTCACTGAATATTAATCCGATTTCATTTCTGTAAAGAGGAGAATCAACGTACACGCCTTAGGAACAGACCTACCAAATTTCGTTACCTTTCTATAAGATTTGATACGTCGGACCTCTATTCTACCAAAACGTGACGAGTCTGCTTCTCTTGCCTTAAACACAAAAGCAAAGCTAACCCTCCCCTTCTCACAAGGGAACTTCTCCTTCTTTTTTTTTTTTCTCAACTCAATTTTCAGAAACAATAGCGACAAAACAAAAGAGAGAATAAGCGTTCTTTAAAAAACAAGGGTTTTTGGTTTAATTCTGATTAATCCAGGATTTACCTAAACCGATATTAATTAAACCTCCTTTGATTCAATTAACAAAACCACCAGTTTAGGAAATCAACCGGAATTAAACCGACTCTACCCTAATTCTTATACACACTCAAGTCCTCTATTATTTTCCAGAACACGGGCGTTACAATTCTCCCCCTCTAACATGGATTTGTCCTCAAATCCTTCAACACCGTCCGTTAGTCTTGGACTCCGTGCAACCGTCCCAAACGATCCGCACTCCCACAACTGACTCCTATGAGGCTCCTATATAATCCATATACTCACGTTCCAGGCCTTATTTGCTCATACTCACCCACTTCCCCCGTCCAACAATAATTAAACATATTAATAACCATAACAACCGAGACCCTAGATCATCCTCCTCTCCTCGCCATGATTCCACGGATCACACTTTACCGACATCACAAACACAATGAGATGCGTGAGTATTATCACAAATACTCAGTGAAGCGATCCTCCCATCCACTGGGCTATACACACAAGCATATTAAACCAATCTAACATACATCAGATTAACCAAAATAAACAAACCATGCATAAAAAGTCACGAACTACTCGATGTCTAGAAAATTGGTGCAGAAACCCTAAAATCGCCTCTCAATTCCCCAGAGAACAAATCAATCACCTCCAAAGCCCCAAGCATGAGCCCTAACACTCAAACATACCATAACGGCAACCAAAACACACAAACATGGCCACACAAAACAAATCTAGCCATCCAAATCAATCAAACACACATAAGAAGGGTTAAACATGTTTAGATCAGCCATAGTCACGCACTCACCTTAACAAGGTGATTTGAACAACAAACACAACCAGGAAAGACTCTCCTCGCGACTGCAACAGCCAAACAACACCCTACAACAATCCACACAAACAAAATCTCTAAGAAGCAATTAGACAGAAACAGCAGAAAAACTACAGCCGCAGTAACGAAGCACTAAAACATAAACTAACCGTTAACTCCTTAATCCCTTCGGTGGAAAGAAAGAACCAGACGTTCCAAAGCTTCCCAAAAAATTTGGTGCCGATCAGAGAAACGATGAAACCATGATCGCACTTACAAGCTTCGCTGATCCCAGTTCGCAACAGAGAAAGAGCGTCTCACCAAACTGCATATAATTCACTGAATATTAATCTGAATTCACTTGTGTAAAAAGGAGAATCAACGTACACGCCTTAGGAACAGACCTACCAAATTTCGTTACCTTTCTATAAGATTTGATACGTCGGACCTCTATTCTACCAAAACGTGACGAGTCTGCTTCTCTTGCCTTAAACACAAAAGCAAAGCTAACCCTCCCCTTCTCACAAGGGAACTTCTCCTTCTTTTTTTTTTCTCAACTCAACTTTCAGAAACAATAGCGACAAAACAAAAGAGAGAATATGCGTTCTTTAAAAACTAGGGTTTTTGGTTTAATTCTGATTAATCCAGGATTTACCTAAACCGACATTAATTAAACCTCCTTTGATTCAATTAACAAAACCACCAGTTTAGGAAATCAACCGGAATTAAACCGACTCTACCCTAATTCTTATACACACTCAAGTCCTCTATTATTTTCCAGAACACGGGCGTTACAATTCTCCCCCTCTAACATGGATTCGTCCTCAAATCCTTCAACACCGTCCGTTAGTCTTGGACTCCGTGCAACCGTCCCAAACGATCCGCACTCCCACAACTGACTCCTATGAGGCTCCTATATAATCCATATACTCACGTTCCAGGCCCTATTTGCTCATACTCACCCACTTCCCCCGTCCAACAATAATTAAACATATTAATAACCATAACAACCGAGACCCTAGATCATCCTCCTCTCCTCGCCATGATTCCACGGATCACACTTTACCGACATCACAAACACAATGAGATGCGTGAGTATTATCACAAATACTCAGTGAAGCGATCCTCCCATCCACTGGGCTATACACACAAGCATATTAAACCAATCTAACATACATCAGATTAACCAAAATAAACAAACCATGCATAAAAAGTCACGAACTACTCGATGTCTAGAAAATTGGTGCAGAAACCCTAAAATCGCCTCTCAATTCCCCAGAGAAAGAATCCATCACCTCCAAAGCCCCAAGCATGAGCCCTAACACTCAAACATACCATAACGGCAACCAAAACACACAAACATGGCCAAACAAAACAAATCTAGCCATCCAAATCAATCAAACACACATAAAAAGAATTAAACATGCTTAGATCAGCCATAGTCACGCACTCACCTTAACAAGGTGATTTGAACAACAAAAACAACCAGGAAAGACTCTCCTCGCGACTGCAACAGCCAAACAACACCCTACAACAATCCACACAAACAAAATCTCTAAGAACCAATTAGACAGAAACAGCAGAAAAACTACAGCCGCAGAAACGAAGCACTAAAACATAAACTAATCGTTAACTCCTTAATCCCTTTGGTGGAAAGAAAGAACCAGGTGTTCCAAAGCTTCCCACAAAATTTGGTGCCGATCAGAGAAACGATGAAACCACGATCGCACTTACAAGCTTCGCTGATCCCAGTTCGCAACAGAGAAAGAGCGTCTCACCAAACTGCATATAATTCACTGAATATTAATCTGAATTCACTTCTGTAAAAAGGAGAATCAACGTACACGCCTTAGGAACAGACCTACCAAATTTCGTTACCTTTCTATAAGATTTGATACGTCAGACCTCTATTCTACCAAAACGTGACGAGTCTGCTTCTCTTGCCTTAAACACAAACGCAAAGCTAACCCTCCCCTTCTCACAAGGGAACTTCTCCTTCTTTTTTTTTTTCTCAACTCAACTTTCAGAAACAATAGCGACAAAACAAAAGAGAGAATAAACGTTCTTTAAAAAACTAGGGTTTTTGGTTAAATTCTGATTAATCCAGGATTTACCTAAACCGACATTAATTAAACCTCCTTTGATTCAATTAACAAAACCACCAGTTTAGGAAATCAACCGGAATTAAACCGACTCTACCCTAATTCTTATACACACTCAAGTCCTCTATTATTTTCCAGAACACGGGCGTTACAATTCTCCCCCTCTAACATGGATTCGTCCTCAAATCCTTCAACACCGTCCGTTAGTCTAGGACTCCGTGCAACCGTCCCAAACGATCCGCACTCCCACAACTGACTCCTATGAGGCTCCTATATAATCCATATACTCACGTTCCAGGCCCTATTTGCTCATACTCACCCACTTCCCCCGTCCAACAATAATTAAACATATTAATAACCATAACAACCGAGACCCTAGATCATCCTCCTCTCCTCGCCATGATTCCACAGATAACACTTTACCTACATCACAAACACAATGAGATGCGTGAGTATTATCACAAATACTCAGTGAAGCGATCCTCTCATCCACTGGGCTATACACACAAGCATATTAAACCAATCTAACATACATCAGATTAACCAAAATAAACAAACCATGCATAAAAAGTCACGAACTACTCGATGTCTAGAAAATTGGTGCAGAAACCCTAAAATCGCCTCTCAATTCCCCAGAGAACGAATCCATCACCTCCAAAGCCCCAAGCATGAGCCCTAACACTCAAACATACCATAACGGCAACCAAAACACACAAACATGGCCACACAAAACAAATCTAGCCATCCAAATCAATCAAACACACATAAGAAGGGTTAAACATGCTTAGATCAGCCATAGTCACGCACTCACCTTAAAAAGGTGATTTGAACAACAAAAACAACCAGGAAAGACTCTCCTCGCGACTGCAACAGCCAAACAACACCCTACAACAATCCACACAAACAAAATCTCTAAGAACCAATTAGACAGAAACAGCAGAAAAACTACAGCCGCAGAAACGAAGCACTAAAACATAAACTAACCGTTAACTCCTTAATCCCTTCGGTGGAAAGAAAGAACCAGACGTTACAAAGCTTCCCACAAAATTTGGTGCCGATCAGAGAAACAATGAAACCACGATCGCACTTACAAGCTTCGCTGATCCCAGTTCGCAACAGAGAAAGAGCGTCTCACCAAACTGCATATAATTCACTGAATATTAATCTGAATTCACTTCTGTAAAAAGGAGAATCAACGTACACGCCTTAGGAACAGAACTACCAAATTTCATTACCTTTCTATAAGATTTGATACTTCAGACCTCTATTCTACCAAAACGTGACGAGTCTGCTTCTCTTGCCTTAAACACAAAAGCAAAGCTAACCCTCCCCTTCTCACAAGGGAACTTCTCCTTCTTTTTTTTTTCTCAACTCAACTTTCAGAAACAATAGCGACAAAACAAAAGAGAGAATAAGCGTTCTTTAAAAAACTAGGGTTTTTGGTTTAATTCTGATTAATCCAGGATTTACCTAAACCGACATTAATTAAACCTCCTTTGATTCAATTAACAAAACCACCAGTTTAGGAAATCAACTGGAATTAAACCGACTCTACCCTAATTCTTATACACACTCAAGTCCTCTATTATTTTCCAGAACACGGGCGTTACAATTCTCCCCCTCTAACATGGATTCGTCCTCAAATACTTCAACACCGTCCGTTAGTCTAGGACTCCGTGCAACCGTCCCAAACGATCCGCACTCCCAAAACTGACTCCTATGAGGCTCCTATATAATCCATATACTCACGTTCCAGGCCCTATTTGCTCATACTCACCCACTTCCCCCGTCCAACAATAATTAAACATATTAATAACCATAACAACCGAGACCCTAGATCATTCTCCTCTCCTCGCCATGATTCCACGAATCACACTTTACCTACATCACAAACACAATGAGATGCGTGAGTATTATCACAAATACTCAGTGAAGCGATCCTCCCATCCACTGGGCTATACACACAAGCATATTAAACCAATCTAACATACATCAGATTAACCAAAATAAACAAACCATGCATAAAAAGTCACGAACTACTCGATGTCTAGAAAATTGGTGCAGAAACCCTAAAATCGCCTCTCAATTCCCCAGAGAAAGAATCCATCACCTCCAAAGCCCCAAGCATGAGCCCTAACACTCAAACATACCATAACGGCAACCAAAACACACAAACATGGCCAAACAAAACAAATCTAGCCATCCAAATCAATCAAACACACATAAAAAGAATTAAACATGCTTAGATCAGCCATAGTCACGCACTCACCTTAACAAGGTGATTTGAACAACAAAAACAACCAGGAAAGACTCTCCTCGCGACTGCAACAGCCAAACAACACCCTACAACAATCCACACAAACAAAATCTCTAAGAACCAATTAGACAGAAACAGCAGAAAAACTACAGCCGCAGAAACGAAGCACTAAAACATAAACTAATCGTTAACTCCTTAATCCCTTTGGTGGAAAGAAAGAACCAGGTGTTCCAAAGCTTCCCACAAAATTTGGTGCCGATCAGAGAAACGATGAAACCACGATCGCACTTACAAGCTTCGCTGATCCCAGTTCGCAACAGAGAAAGAGCGTCTCACCAAACTGCATATAATTCACTGAATATTAATCTGAATTCACTTCTGTAAAAAGGAGAATCAACGTACACGCCTTAGGAACAGACCTACCAAATTTCGTTACCTTTCTATAAGATTTGATACGTCAGACCTCTATTCTACCAAAACGTGACGAGTCTGCTTCTCTTGCCTTAAACACAAACGCAAAGCTAACCCTCCCCTTCTCACAAGGGAACTTCTCCTTCTTTTTTTTTTTCTCAACTCAACTTTCAGAAACAATAGCGACAAAACAAAAGAGAGAATAAACGTTCTTTAAAAAACTAGGGTTTTTGGTTAAATTCTGATTAATCCAGGATTTACCTAAACCGACATTAATTAAACCTCCTTTGATTCAATTAACAAAACCACCAGTTTAGGAAATCAACCGGAATTAAACCGACTCTACCCTAATTCTTATACACACTCAAGTCCTCTATTATTTTCCAGAACACGGGCGTTACAATTCTCCCCCTCTAACATGGATTCGTCCTCAAATCCTTCAACACCGTCCGTTAGTCTAGGACTCCGTGCAACCGTCCCAAACGATCCGCACTCCCACAACTGACTCCTATGAGGCTCCTATATAATCCATATACTCACGTTCCAGGCCCTATTTGCTCATACTCACCCACTTCCCCCGTCCAACAATAATTAAACATATTAATAACCATAACAACCGAGACCCTAGATCATCCTCCTCTCCTCGCCATGATTCCACAGATAACACTTTACCTACATCACAAACACAATGAGATGCGTGAGTATTATCACAAATACTCAGTGAAGCGATCCTCTCATCCACTGGGCTATACACACAAGCATATTAAACCAATCTAACATACATCAGATTAACCAAAATAAACAAACCATGCATAAAAAGTCACGAACTACTCGATGTCTAGAAAATTGGTGCAGAAACCCTAAAATCGCCTCTCAATTCCCCAGAGAACGAATCCATCACCTCCAAAGCCCCAAGCATGAGCCCTAACACTCAAACATACCATAACGGCAACCAAAACACACAAACATGGCCACACAAAACAAATCTAGCCATCCAAATCAATCAAACACACATAAGAAGGGTTAAACATGCTTAGATCAGCCATAGTCACGCACTCACCTTAAAAAGGTGATTTGAACAACAAAAACAACCAGGAAAGACTCTCCTCGCGACTGCAACAGCCAAACAACACCCTACAACAATCCACACAAACAAAATCTCTAAGAACCAATTAGACAGAAACAGCAGAAAAACTACAGCCGCAGAAACGAAGCACTAAAACATAAACTAACCGTTAACTCCTTAATCCCTTCGGTGGAAAGAAAGAACCAGACGTTACAAAGCTTCCCACAAAATTTGGTGCCGATCAGAGAAACAATGAAACCACGATCGCACTTACAAGCTTCGCTGATCCCAGTTCGCAACAGAGAAAGAGCGTCTCACCAAACTGCATATAATTCACTGAATATTAATCTGAATTCACTTCTGTAAAAAGGAGAATCAACGTACACGCCTTAGGAACAGACCTACCAAATTTCATTACCTTTCTATAAGATTTGATACTTCAGACCTCTATTCTACCAAAACGTGACGAGTCTGCTTCTCTTGCCTTAAACACAAAAGCAAAGCTAACCCTCCCCTTCTCACAAGGGAACTTCTCCTTCTTTTTTTTTTCTCAACTCAACTTTCAGAAACAATAGCAACAAAACAAAAGAGAGAATAAGCGTTCTTTAAAAAACTAGGGTTTTTGGTTTAATTCTGATTAATCCAGGATTTACCTAAACCGACATTAATTAAACCTCCTTTGATTCAATTAACAAAACCACCAGTTTAGGAAATCAACTGGAATTAAACCGACTCTACCCTAATTCTTATACACACTAAAGTCCTCTATTATTTTCCAGAACACGGGCGTTACAATTCTCCCCCTCTAACATGGATTCGTCCTCAAATCCTTCAACACCGTCCGTTAGTCTAGGACTCCGTGCAACCGTCCCAAACGATCCGCACTCCCAAAACTGACTCCTATGAGGCTCCTATATAATCCATATACTCACGTTCCAGGCCCTATTTGCTCATACTCACCCACTTCCCCCGTCCAACAATAATTAAACATATTAATAACCATAACAACCGAGACCCTAGATCATTCTCCTCTCCTCGCCATGATTCCACGAATCACACTTTACCTACATCACAAACACAATGAGATGCGTGAGTATTATCACAAATACTCAGTGAAGCGATCCTCCCATCCACTGGGCTATACACACAAGCATATTAAACCAATCTAACATACATCAGATTAACCAAAATAAACAAACCATGCATAAAAAGTCACGAACTACTCGATGTCTAGAAAATTGGTGCAGAAACCCTAAAATCGCCTCTCAATTCCCCAGAGAACGAATCCATCACCTCCAAAGCCCCAAGCATGAGCCCTATCACTCAAACATACCATAACGGCAACCAAAACACACAAACATGGCCACACAAAACAAATCTAGCCATCCAAATCAATCAAACACACATAAGAAGGGTTAAACATGCTTAGATCAGCCATAGTCACGCACTCACCTTAACAAGGTGATTTGAACAACAAAAACAACCAGGAAAGACTCTCCTCGCGACTGCAACAGCCAAACAACACCCTACAACAATCCACACAAACAAAATCTCTAAGAACCAATTAGACAGAAACAGCAGAAAAACTACAGCCGCAGAAACGAAGCACTAAAACATAAACTAACCGTTAACTCCTTAATCCCTTCGGTGGAAAGAAAGAACCAGACGTTCCAAAGATTCCCACAAAATTTGGTGCCGATCAAAGAAACGATGAAACCACGATCGCACTTACAAGCTTCGTTGATCCTAGTTCGCAACAGAGAAAGAGCGTCTCACCAAACTGCATATAATTCACTGAATATTAATCTGAATTCACTTCTGTAAAAAGGAGAATCAACGTACACGCCTTAGGAACAGACCTACCAAATTTCGTTACCTTTCTATAAGATTTGATACGTCAGACCTCTATTCTACCAAAACGTGACGAGTCTGCTTCTCTTGCCTTAAACACAAAAGCAAAGCTAACCCTCCCCTTCTCACAAGGGAACTTCTCCTTCTTTTTTTTTCTCAACTCAAATTTCAGAAACAACAGTGACAAAACAAAAGTGAGAAGAAGCGTTCTTTAAAAAACTAGGGTTTTTGGTTTAATTCTGATTAAACCAGGATTTACCTAAACCGACATTAATTAAACCTCCTTTGATTCAATTAACAAAACCACCAGTTTAGGAAATCAACCGGAATTAAACCGACTCCACCCTAATTCTTATACACACTCAAGTCCTCTATTATTTTCCAGAACACGGACGTTACAACAACCATGCCAAGAGTCTATGTCTCCGATCTAACTCCAAAAAGGAACGATTGGGGGATAAGGGTCAAGGTTTTGAGTACTTAGATAACTTGTGATTACATGAAGAAGAGGGTAATTATTCGGGCTGAAGAGAAGGTAGATTTGTAAAATCTTTTATCTACAAATATAGTTGTTTTTGCTTTATTTTATTCGAATTAGGTTTAAGTATTTACTGGAATTTTGATGATAGGGGGATATAATCAAAATGACTATACCTTCTGATCTGAAGAACCCTGATATTATTAGAGACATATGTGATGGTGACTGGTTAGACTTCTGGGACTTCAGATTAATCACTCCTATGATGAGACAGAGAAACACCAACCATCGTTATCAAATCAAGACCACAACCAAGACTCAAATGATGTGGGATCTACCACGTGAAGATAAACCCTTTTAAAGGTTTGAAGATTTCACCCATGTGGTTAAAGAGTTGCTACCGTCAAACAACTCATACGGTATGTTTTTGTTACCCATACGTTTTGTTTCAGATTCTACAAATTTTAAGATGTCATATTTAACATAGTAAAATGATTAATTAATTTGTCCTCTTTGATAGATTTCTATGGCTGTAGTTCACATGGGTGAAGTTAATCATAGAGATTTTGTTGTCAATGTCTATGGACAGACTTCTAGTATCACTGGTTTAGTTTTCAAAATGATAAATGGGAGGTTAGTAAGAAATGTCTAAAGTTTACCTAAGAAGTTCATTATGTTTTACTTGACTTATGTGATAATCTCTTACACATATACATGTCTATGCACGAATAAATTGCTTATTTGTCATTTAATTGGAGAGTTTGCTGAGTATTTTATGCGCTATTGGGAGTTAAATGGATACCATCTCACATATAAATCATATCCTTTGTTCTGTGTTTTGCGGTTCTGGAGAGTTTCTAAATACGAATACCGAGGTAAGTAACTATTGTATTCACTTGAATTTTGCAGCTTAATAAATAGGTAGTCAATATAGAAATTTCGTAGATTTGGAACCATGTATGTATTATAATACATTATATATCTTAATCAATCGGTTTTGGAACCATGTAGTTATACTATGCATTACAAATGATACTGGAAATGGAATTGGAGCTACTAGGATATATTCGGTGACAAAATATGGTTCACTCGGAAACAATAAGTCAATGTGAGTGTTTACTTTCTGATGCATAAGTAATTTATTATTTTGTAAAAAATTTGGACTTGATATCAAAATTATATCTCAGATCCTAGTTCGCTGCAAGGTATTATTTCAAAAACAACCAGGACAAATAAGCAAGGTTATCAAGTTCTTCATCAATTTCATAGCCAGTGCTATATTGAATGTCTACACTATTCAGCAATTTCATTTTTGTATGTATTATATATTATGTATTTATGTCTAATCTATGTAACTAAGTTTTTGTTTAGCTTTTGTAAAACCCTATTGTAAATTTTAAATTTTAACTGTTAGATGTTAAATGAATTTTTATATTTACGTCTAATCTATGGAACGTTTCTTTATATATTTGAAAAGGTTAGATAAATTTTTAACCACGTCCATACAATCCGTGCTACAGCATTGCCGGAGAGTTTGAGTCCAACGGACAGAGGGTTTACTGCCTGAAGGACATTTTTAGTGTAAGTTGGACCGAGGTATTTGTAGGAAATCCCAAACATACAAAATATTCAAAATACAATCCATAAACACATAAATTAACTTCACCGAATCGCCCGTGCCTTGGCACGGGTTACTACCTAGTTAAGAGGTTAAGACTAGAGTTTTTATTTTCTCATATGCTTCAAAATTGAATCAGTCCAACCAAAATAAAAAATAATTATTATATTTTCCCTTTAATACAGATTATGGCTGATTTTTATTTTATTTCATGTAGAAAGGGCATATTTCCATTTATCGCATCGTATATACACACATATTTGATCCATTTTAATAAATAAGTTTAAACTAAAAAAAATCTTATAAGTATAATATATAGATTAAAAGAATACTTGTCACCACTATAACTTTCATTGAACAATAAGCTTATATAAGCTAAAGTGATAAATTATTTATATATGAAACAAACAAAATAAGAAAGCCAAAAATTATCCATTACTCATTTTAAAACAAAATAAATAATGCATATACTACTATCTCAAAAATCAAAAACATAAGAAAACCAAAAGAAATGTTTATTTTAAATCTAAATCAATAATTAATGAACTGGATGTTATTTTTAGAGAATTTTTGAGAAATGCCCTTTTTGGTGTACCCCTTATTGAAAATACCCCTATTTTTTTTATCCATTTTCAAAAATACCCATTTTCAAATATGAAAAATTATAAACGTTTATATGGTTGATAAGGTACATCAAGATCATCATTACTACTGAGGGACTAAATTCAAATATTTAAAAGGTTTTAAAAGGTTCTAAACGGCATTTATAAGGTTTTTATAAGGTTTTTAAAAGGTTTACACAGTTTTTATAAGGTTTTTAAATAGTTTTTAAAAGGTATTTATATGGTATTTATGAAATATATTGAAATTTACACACATATAAAGATAATTTGTGTCTATAAATATAAGCTTACACATATGTTTTTGGTAAATTTCAAATTTTATAGTGATTTTTTGATAAAATTAGAATGAGAGGTATTTTTAAAAAGTAGTATTAGAAAAGGGGTATTTTTGAAATTCCCCCTTATTTTTACTATATTTTAAAACGTACATAGTACATAGTTGTTATACACTAAGTAATCTACATATGTAAGGGTATTATATTTTTTAAAACACAAAACATTAAGTAATATATAGAGTTAATTTACTATAAAATAAATTATACATTTTTTAAAAAAATATATAGTCCCACGGTGTACCGCGGATCAAAATCTAGCATAGAATTATCGTAACATAATTATTACATATGTGATCTACGTGTCATACACTAAGAGAAAAATACATTAAAAGGGAATTTGATGATGCTTTCTGTTGAGTAGTCTTACTCGCTAAACAATTAGAAAATTAGTTATTGTCTAACTTTATATTTGACTAGATAAGGGCCCGCGTAAAAACGCAGGTTAAAATTTATGTTTTTTTGTATAAACTAAAAATATTTCATGTGTTAAAGGCCTTGATTGGCAAGTGCTTTAGAAACTTTACAAAGCAAAAAAATTCCTAAAGATATAAAATGGATCCAATCAAGCTTTAGATGCTTTGGAGTTCCTTTTTCTTATCACATCCAAAATATTTCCTTAACTCATATTTTTGGCCGTAGAAAGTTCATTTTCCTAAAGTCAATAATTTTAAGCTTTCCAAAATTTTTTCTATAGCAAAAATACTACAGCAATAAAATATACAGCCACTACCAAAAATTCTACAGCTCAAATCTACAGCCAAAAATTCAAAGCTACAACCGTAACCAATCAGGGCCAAAATTTGGAAAATCATAACATTAAAAAAAAAATTAATCAATATTAATTGAATATCATATTTTCTAATACAGCTTAGGGCCTGTCTAAGGTTATTTATTTTCAAAATAAAATAAAAATTAAATTTTTATTGTAACAATGTTATATCTAAAGTATTCAAAAAAAAGATAATTTTTTTAAGTTAGTAAATTGTTTTTAGTTGAACAAAATTATTTATGTATCATACATATTTAAAAATCGTTATTAAACTTTCATTATAAAAATCTAGTCATGTTAAATTATCAGTCACAACAAAAAATGTTATTTCCTAACTTTCAGTTTAAAAAAAGAACTATTCTCACATATTCTTTTACTTTGCAATTAATTGTATTTCTTAAACTTAATTAATTATTACAAAATTTGATGGTAAAGTTCTTACAATTTAACATCAATCCAAAAAGTTAGGTTAGTAATTTAATATTTTACTAGACATATATCACAATCACATGAGTTAATAACTCTGAAAAACCAAGTTTTACATACTAAGATTTTTGAATTAACATAAACAAAATCCATTATAATTAGTTATACTTTTATATGTATTACTCATGTCAAAAAAATTTATGATAGGTTTATAAATTTAATTTTAAAATATTTTAATATATCTTAAATTTACACATGTCAATATCTTATCGAAACAATTGACACATGTCACATTAATGACAAACTTATTTAGATTAACTTGCTTAGTTAAAATATTTAAATATTACTTAATATTTACGATAATGCAAATATTTTCTAAAATTAACTTATAGTTGACTAACTTATTATATTTTTCTTTATTTGTTAATTTTTTATTCCTTAGACCTAATTTTTATTAATAATTTTATTTTATAATTACTAGCTTTTTCCTTTATGATTATTACTAAGTAATTGTTAAATTTCCTGAATTTTTATGTTCTCTTTTTGTTTTGAAAATATTATTTTTTAAAAAAAAAATAATTTATATAATTTCTTACCACTAATTGTCTGATACGTGTCAACATCTAATAATACACGGCTGTGCCACCTTATGTATGTGCGCTGATATATAATCACCCCCATTACCTGGTGTGGCTTCGGAGGGTAGGAGCTGGATCGACGGATAATCTCAACTAGGAGAAGGAGGAAAGCTAGGGTTTTTCCAGAACCAGTGGCTGCGTCCACGGCAACATCCTTGTGGCTGCAGAGCAAAGGGATCGTCTCGGCCTGAACCGGAGTGCAGACCTCGAAACCGGACCGGTTAAGCGACTCGATGATATCTTCTGAGAGCGGAGGTTTGAGTTCAGAGAAACGCGGCACCGCCTTGGTGATAGTCTTTGGCTGCGATGAATCCATGCCGGCCGCCGCTTGCTTCTCCAGCTTTGTTTAATTGTGACGGTTTCTTCTAGACCTTGTTCAAGGACTAAAATAAATCCCAATCCAATCATTGGTTCCCAAATTTGCCGACCGATATTCCTATTATAACATTGGTCCCAAATTTTCCATCCGAAATGACGGTATCAAATATCTTATTATATAGTATCCCGTAAAATTTCTTAATATAAAATCTTTCGACCATATTAGAAAAAAATAGTTTCATGTTTTGGACACACAAAATGTAGATGAGTATGAGAGTATCACACAAATTTAATTTGTTATTAGAGCATCTCTAACAACAAACTCAACTTAAGAGTTGTTAACAAACTTTTAATAATAAATATTGATTATATTAAAGTTAAGAACTTGTTTAAGATTAATATTTTTTTTGGTTGTCCATTGATGAACCTCATTAAAAGAAAAACTTCTTTTGAAAAATAAAAGGTTTTTAAGTAAAAGTTTATTTTAAAAGAAATTTAATAATTAACTGGAGAAAGTTGAGGGTGCAATTTGAAGAAGTATAAAACACTAGGGCTCCGATTGGTAACGATGCATAATCACATAATAGTGTAAGAATGCTACTTAAAGAAAAATAAATTGATTATCTTATATATAACATAAATTTTATAATATGAAACCCTGCACGTGTACAAATGTAAAAGCGGATAATTTGGCGCAAAAAATTTGCACCGAACCGCATCACATCACATATGTTAACAACATTCCTGCTCTTTTTTATTTTTCATTAAAAGCTGTTGAAAAAAAAAAGAAAAAAAAACGGCGGGTTTGGATCTATTCAATTTCATAAAATAGAACCAAAAGACAAACATGATCTCAGTTAAAAAAAACAAAAAAAAAGCCATTTTGCTTTTTAGCATTTTAACAAATGAGAGAGTATAATTGTCTATTATAATAAAGGGAAAATTCCCTAAAAATACCCCATCTAATTTTAATTTGGAAGTTTAATACCCAATGTTATTTGATTGGAAATAAAATGTATGGTTTATTAAATTTTGGTCTATTAATACATTAAGTATATAAAAATTGTCGAATCGAATAAACCGCTTAATCGGATTGACGGAATCACTAAACCGAAGTTGACGAAATCACTAATCCCTAAACACCTGGGTAATTTGGGGTTATCCAAAGATTACACTGTCCCAGTTTAGTGATTAAAAAAATAGTAAAATAATTTTTTTTACCCGTATTGAAGTATGAGATTATTGATATTTTAATTTTTTATTTATATCAATTCAAACCCGTCCCGTCTTATAACCCGTCTTGTCATATAATCTGTTGGAAGCGTATTACATCTTTTCTCTTCATATAATCGTGAAACGTTAGAACCATGTTTAAAATCACATATATAAATATATTTACAGACAAATATATATATATATATATATATATATATATATATTATTTTAACGAATCTGAGGTTCACTATATTAAAAATACAAATATGATACTCATAATTCTTCTAAAATCCAGCCCATATGAATTGATCAACAAAATTCTTTTTTTGCAAATACAAAGATATTATAATTTTGTATTATAACACCACAAATTTATATTAATCACTAAAGAAACTCAATCATTTTATTACACAAAATCACGAATATTACATATAAATTTTGAAAGAAAATGGATCCGTGGTATACCACAGGGTAAAAATATGTTTTCATTAAACAAAAAAAACCAGGAAAGTCCCCTTCCACTCTAGCGCAGATATGGGTCTAGCATATATTGTCGATATATATAAACTATAAAGGATACATTGTTCATGTTGGTAATCATAAGACTATGCTAAACAAACGTTGTATATAACCGTACGTATATATAAACTATAACGATTAAGGTTTTACATAAGAATATGCATAAAATACTAGCCCCGTGGTACACCACGGGTAAAATCTAGTTCTCTATTATAATAAATAGTCGTCAACCTTGACATCTCTGCTGCTCTAGTCCAACAAGCCTGAAAGGTTTTCTTGCTTTTTTCTTTATCAGACAAAATCATCAGCTCCTGTAAGTTTTGCAAAATCATCTTCTGTAATTGAACCTTTCTTCAGTTTTTTCAGTAAGCTATAATCTCCATTCATTTCTTTTTCATCTTGAGCTGTTTGGATAGTTTGTCTTTGCCTCCCCGTTAACTTTCTCTTTCTCGACGCTTTGTTAGAATCATCAACCGCCTCTTTGGAGCTTTTCTTGCGTTTCTCTTGTTGCGGTTTCTCTTTCCTTGCTAGTAAGTTTTGCTGTCGTTGTTTCTCCCGAGACTTGTTCTTGAATTTTATGTCCTCAAACGTGATGCCTTGGACAGGTGTAAAACCGACAATGCCAATTCTGTCTTGTTTAACTTCAGATATGTAAGGAAAAGACAAGATGCCATATCCCATGGCTAACTTTCGGATTTCAAGTCCTTTCCAACTGTAAAATTTAAGGGGGAAAGAATTGAGTTACAAAAGCTAACATATTTTAGCAAAACTCAAGGAAAAAAAAAATGAACCTGAAAATGTAAGAGCAGTGATGCTCCTTATAAGCACGGACAAAGGAAACAAATGCCTGTAATCCCTTCTCCAACACTGCCCGGTCCTTGATGGCTAGTGAACGTATCTGCATTTTACATTGTAGCAATTATTATGGCCGAGAGAGCGAGAGCAAGAGAAACGTGGAGGTTTTCTTACAATTGGGATGACATCAGAAGCGTTCTCAGAGCATTTTCTCTTCTGAAGAGGGACCTTTCGTATGTCCATGAACTTTACATAGTCTATCTCCTTGGGCATTAAAAACACAATGGCCCTCCCTTGTCTTTCCATTCTTGCAGTCCTGCCAACCCTATGGATAAATACATCTGGATCTTGTGGGGGATCATACTGCACCAGTTACATACTATAAATAACCTGTGAAAATCCATTGCAACAAAGATGGGCATAACAAACATTAATCAATCCACCTGAACAACGTAATCGATGCCTGGAATGTCAAGTCCACGTGCAGCGACATCTGTGCATACAAGGACACCGCTTGATGCCTCTGTAAACTAAGCTAATGCCTTGTCTCTAGCTTTCTGATCCATCTTCCCATGGGTGGGAAAGAAGGAAATGGACTTGAGGGTAGGAATTTTTGAAAGTACGAGTCCCCAGTAATCAACACAAGCACATGTCATGAAGAATCTGCACAAGAGATACTAGTAACTACACTATCTGTAAAAGGATCCTTAATTTGTTGAGACAAAAACAAAATGGTTGTAAAAACTTACACGATAAGCTTTTTATTTTTGTTCTCGATCAGGAGATGCACTAGTTGTGATGACTTTTGATCTGCTTCGCATTCCAAATACTCACAATACATACCAGAAGGCGTTTTGGACTTAGACTCAGCTCCCGATTGAACTTGCATAGCATTCCTAAGGCCAGCCTTGGCCAGCTCTGCAACAGCTTGTGTTTGTGTAGCTGAAAAGAGGCCAGTCCTACGTTGCTTTGGCAAGCGAGAGATAATGTAATTGACCTGTTTCTGGAAACCCATATCCAAAAGTCTATCGGCCTCATCTAAGATAAGAATCTCAAGATCTCGGAAATCCAGAAACTCCATTCGTTTCATTATATCTGAAAGCCTTCCAGGGGTGCCGATCAAGAGATTGGCTCCTTCTTCTTCCAGAGTATTCATGTCAGCTTCCACGTCTCGACCTCCAACAAGCAGGACAGAGTTCACATTTGGCAAAGTCGAGACAAACGGCTGTGCCACCTTATGTATCTGGTGTGGCTTCGGAGGGTAGGAGTTGGATCGACGGATAATCTCAACTAGGGGAAGGAGGAAAGCTAGGGTTTTTCCAGAACCAGTGGCTGCGTCCACGGCAACATCCTTGTGGCTGCAGAGCAAAGGGATCGTCTCGGCCTGAACCGGAGTGCAGACCTCGAAACCGGACCGGTTAAGCGCCTCGATGATATCTTCTGAGAGCGGAGGTTTCAGTTCAGAGAAACGCGGCAGCGTCTTGGTGATAGTCTTCGGCGGCGATGCATCCATGACGGCCGCTTACTTCTTCAACAAAATCGGAATTCGTAACTCATTAAAATAAAATTGCTTCGTTATTGAACATGAAAGAAAACCGAATAGGTAGAGAGGAGAGAAAGTGTAGAAACCTGGAAGAAAAAATGAACAGCTTCAATAAAGGATGCTTGGGACGAACGGCGGAGAAGAAGACTTTTTTTTTTTTTTTTTTTTTTTTTTAACAGTGACAATAAAACGTATTGGACTGATTTTGGGCCTAATACAAGAGTGATCGAGTATGTGTTTTTACACTTTGTAAGCAAGTTTATTTTATTTCTTATTTTAAAGATGTTTGCCGCTACACTCTCCATCATTTCTCTTAATGCGCTAAAACCTTACAAAGTGAATTGGCGTATTCAAGTGAAGGTTTTGCATATTTGGAAACAGTATTCCACCAAAATTGGTGAAACAATCGAGATGTTTTTGGTCGATATTTATGTAAGTTACAATTATAACAATTGTTCATTATAATAGTATTGATTTTAATTTGCTAAGTTTGATATTTAAGTTTCTTTGCTTTGATTTTTTCATAGGGTCATAAGATTGCTGCTAATGACAAAAAGGAGCATATCAAAAAGTTTGATAAATTATTAATCCCAAATTCTTGGATCATTATTTCTATTTTTGGTTAGACTCCTTTATATGGTGCATTGAAAATATCGGACATAAAGTTTAAGATTGGTTTCATGTCGAAAACAATTGTCACCGCTTCTGAAAACATTTTAGACGATATGTTTCTTCAATTGGCCAGTTACGATGACGTTCTTAATGGGAAATAAAAAAGAGTTATTTATTCGATTAGTTATGTTTTTATTAGTTTTAAATTAAATTAAATGTTTAGTTAAAATCTATAACTCTTTAATTTTGCTTAATTTTCACATTGTAGACTTTTTGGGCCAAGTCGATGATTGTGGTGAGATTAAAGATATTCCTACTTCTACTAAACCTACCAAGAAGATCGACTTTCACTTGAGAAACAACGAGTAAGCTTACAAATTTTAAACTCTAAATTAACAATTGATGAAAATACTTGGTAGGATATATTTATATTATTTTCAAATATTTATTATTCGCTATACTAGGGGTACTCGGGTGTTATGTACACTGTGGAAAAAATTTTCTGAATCACTAAGTCAAGCATGTCAAGAATCGACGGATGGTATTGTATTTTGTTTGATACGATTTGCCAAAGTCAATATTTTCAATGGTAACATAACAATTTATGTGCCATAATCTTTTGCATCAAAATATATCCTGTATACAGACTAAAAGACTTTCGCAATTACAATCATATATATTTATTCACTAATTCAGATGTTTGGAGTGTTTCTAATTCTTATGACTCATCACAATTGCTTACTAATATGGCCATACCAATGTTTGAAGACATTAAGAAAAGGTATGTTTCCGAAAAAGATTAATATTAGTAATTATCTACTCTATAAATGTTATAACTAATATCATTTTATTTTGAATATTATGTAAACAGCCTTACCAGTGATGGTTCGGAATTGACGGTCGTGGGTAACTTACAGACAACTGTCTTCTTTGGTCGTACTAAAAAAGAAGACATGGATGAGTATCCTATCATGACTATTGAGGAACTGCTTCAAGCAACTGAGGTTTATTCATATTTTTGTTTAATTTATTTTAAAGATGTTTTATCTTACAATCCATTCTACTCACATGTCCATTTACACGATTTTAGGTAGGATCGTGTCGCACTCTTTGTACGGTTAAAGAAAATGATACCGACTATTCTTGGTTCTATTATGCATGTAAAAAATGCAACAAAAAACCATCAAGGAGGACGTCATTAAGCTGGAAGATGTTAAAACAAAACCTATACCAAAATTCTGGTGTGAGGTCTGTAAAGATTACGCTAAAGGCGTCTCTCCAAAGTGAGTTTTTTTAAAACAAAATCTTTTTATATTCTGATGAAAGTTGATTCATTTTATTTAGTATTGATATGTGTTGTCATTATCATATTTTTAGGTTTTGGATTCACCTTAATGTCATGGACCATACTGGTGAGACAAGAATTATGATGTTTGACAGTTTTGCTGAAGAAATCGTTGGGACGGCTGCAACTAAAATCATACCTAAAGGGTCATTTGATCTGGTATATTATTTATTAACATTATACTAAATAAAATTTTCATCATAATACATTACTAACTCAATGCTTATATAGTTTGAAGATCCCACAGATTTGCCAGATCCGATCAAAGCTTTAGTTGGGAAATCATTTGTTTTCCTTCTTTGCATCGAGCCCAAACATATTCATGGTAAATGTGACATTTATAGGGTTGCACAAGTTTCTGATGGGAAAATTTCATCAGTCCCTGAAATTTCCTTATCAGATACATATGTTGATCAATCATCATTTTACTCGGCTGATCAGGTTAGTAGTTTTAAAATGTTGATTTATCAATAGTAATGTCATCAAATTATGCTATATACATGCGGTTTAGGATTCATATATCATCTCTTACATAATTTATATTTTATAGGGTTCACTGAAGATAAGCGATGGTGTAGAGACGTCCGAAGTAGGTATCTCTACTTCCTCAACTCCATCATCAAAAAGAGATTCGAGTAACTTGAAAGAAGGAGATGTCCAGTCATCAACATCCAAAAAGCAATGTTGTAAGATGGCTACACTAGATGATGTCAAGGTTGCTACAAAGGATGAGAAGGAGAAACATAAACTTGACTAATTTTCATTTATCAGGGTTTACAAACATTCTAAGTTTTTTTAGTAATTCCTTTCAGAACTCTTTCCTTGGTTGGTTGAATTTATTTTGTTTGGATTTTCGGTTCCTTTAATATATTATGCTTTGTTTAAAATATTTATAAATTATTTAAATTAATGGGTTTAAGGTTAATTAAACAAATAAATAAGGCCCAAGATTAGCCCAAATTTAAACATGGATTAGCTGATACAATTCTTATTAAAAATGGATTCAAATAACATACAAAAGAAAAAACCAAGTTCCAATGAATGTTTTGCATAGGAAATATAAATTGACTCATGATTATCATTACTCTATCCTATGCATAGATCAATTTTTCGATTGAATATATCTCTTAAAAATTAACAATTGACGAAAAATCATGAGGAAAATAATTGAAAATTATAGTTATGTAGTGTAATTTTTATTTATTTCTAAATCATAATTACTGAATACATCATTTTATGATATATTACTATTATACTTACCAAATATTCTAAAAATTTTTAAAATCACTTTTATGCACACCCTTATATATATTTATCAGACAGCTCATAGATCATTGAAAGAATAAAACTGATATATACTTATCTTACATTTGTATACCAAATAGTCAACATTTATACAGAAGCTAAAGTCTATGATGTGATTGATACGGAAACCAGAAAACACTAATTTATTTTTTATTGATCTCAATTCACTCTAAAGTATTTTAATATTGCGAAAAGGAGTTATTCTTTTCCTATTAACCATTGGAACGATACATATCAAAAGTCGCATATATTCACTATATTAGAAACCTTCTTTTTTGACTTCCATTAACATAACCTCAAAGAAAACGAAACAATTCTACCCTAACTCCAACTTAATTTTTATCTTACAAAACCTTACTCATGTCAACCATGAAGATCAATGCAATAGCTGATTTAACCCCAAGAAGTAGTGGTTCCATCATAAGGGTCAAGGTTTTAAGTACTTGGCATGCTTGTGATTTCTTTATGAAGAGGGTTATGGTACTCGCTGATGTAAAGGTAATTCACTTTCTTAAATTGACGTTTAAATTTATATTTGTAGATTACTTAGTCAATTAGGTTAAATTAAGAAAATGAACCATTTTTGTAGGGTGATAGAATAGAGTTAACGATTCCTCCCGGTTTGAAGAATCCTGAAATACCACGACACGTCTATGATGGTGAGTGGTATGTTATAAGGGACTTCAAAGTCATCCCTGCTATTCTTAAAGAGAGGAATACAAATCATCCGTACCAGATAAAGTTAACGGAGAAGACTGACATGATGGAGATTAGTCCAGATTCACTAAAGAAGTTTTACAGGTTTGAAGTGAAAGAACCCATCCCGTTTTTTTTAAAACATGCAAACCTGATTAACCCGTTAAACTCACACCAGCTAATCTCACTAACACAAAACGATCAACATAAATAGCGGAAGACTTAACCATAAATCCAATAAAACAATTCCATTAAAACATCAAGTTCAACCAACTTTATTCCAAAACATGATCATCCTAACATGTTTCTAAATTCCGTTCTAACACCCTAACAAATCCAGCAATAATCTAAAACACCAATAAGCGCCTACATCATCATCCTCTTCTCGCCATGATTCCACGGATCACACTTTGCTTTTACATGCATCATAGAAAGAGATGCATAAATATTTCATAAATACTTAGTGAGGCAATCATCCCACCATTGGCTATACACACAAGCAGAAATGAACACATTCAAGCATTAACTCAAACAACCACCAATATACCACAAAACAACACAAAATGACCCGTTCTGACGAGTAGTGTCGATCGACACCATCCGCTGGTGTCGCTCGACACTCGCGACCATCCTCGCGAGAAAGAAAGTGGTGATGATCGACACTCGCTACTAGTGTCGATCAACACCGAAACCCTAACTTCGCTCCAGTCGCTTCTCATCGACGGATCCAACGCCTCTTGCACACCATGACCGATTAGTCACCTCCTCAGGCTCGTACCAAGACACCAAACACATAAAACAAGCATACAAACAAATGAATCAATCATCAATCAAAGAAAACACCCAAATATGCATCAAAACTGCTTAGATCAGCCTAGTCATGCACTCACCTTTGAAAAAGGATTGAAACAAGGACGAAATGCACTTAACAACAGCAACCAAAGACTCTCCTAACACCACAGCTACGAGATCTCTCTTCTCTAGGATAGTATCACCAAGAACAGGCCTCCAATCACCCCCAAACCTCACAAAACCTCTCTTGAGAACTTAGAAACTTTTAGAGAAGAACAAAATCGGCTGTTTTAACCCTAGGTCGACCTTTTCTCTCTTTTAAACGCAACCTAGGTTAAAGCAAACAATAACCCACACAATTTCGCAATTAAAAACAAACTGAACAAACCGAAATATGTTGGTGTCGAGCGACACCCTCCCATGGTGTCGATCGACACCACCCATTTCTGAACACGGGCGTTACATGAAGATTTCCACCATGTTGCTAGAGAGTTGCTTCCATCTAACAACTCTTACGGTTAGTACTTTTTACTTTTATTTATTTCCATAGAACAAATATATAATCTTACAACTATATGATCCTTACAATTAATAGCACTTAGTCATAAGATTGGATTTTGGGTTTATGTTAGATTTCTATAGCTGCATTGTTGATGTTGGTCAAGTAAAAGAAGAGGATTTTACTGACAGTAAAAATGGGACGACTTCAAGGATCAATGGATTAGTAATCAAATTTGATGTGGACATTAGAACTAGATCAAACCGGGAGCACACCAAACCAATCAGTGCACACACCAAACCAGATTACATGGAGAATTTTGGAGAATCTTTGCCTAAATGGAGTTCTGATCAAGTATAAGGTGAATGGTTAATTATTCACCATGATATTAACCCTAAGAAGTCCAATAGTTCAAAGGGGATCAAAAATCAGCAAGTCAAATCACCTTATTGTTGGGATATGACTATTGCACTCTTTTTTCCTTGTCTAGGGTTTGTCCCAATGAGTTTACCTAGAAAGGTTTTTAATGAGGCAACACCAAGTCATCAAGAAATAATTCACCATCCATATGATTCAAAGATGATAGCTGATGTACAATCTGATATACTCGCTGGCGGACATGCTTAACTACTAGCTGACAAGCATGCTGAACTACTCGTTGACCGACTGGCTAAACTACTCGTTGACCGACTGGCTGAACTACATCAGATTGCGAGCTGTGAGCCCACACACTCATTTAACCCTTGGATCAGCCATGAAGGGAGCCCACACACTCATTTAATTCACCACAAGGTCCCAGCCCATGGAGAACAGCCCAAGAGAAGACCCAAGTCTAAACCACCATTTGAATCAAAGCCATTGATCTACTTGGAGCAAGATAAGGAAACTCTCCTTCACCTTCATGGGTACGTGTTCCAAAGCTGCAAATGGAAACCATGAGAACTTTTAGGCCACACAAGACTTGTCCCACACGATCTTTGGTACTCCTTACCACACAAGAAGTCGATGAGTCACTACTTACCTTACATGGAGCAAAAGGAGATCAAGCTCCAAGGACTCCTACCTTGTTCACTTATGCACGTCTTGAAGCTTCCTACAATGAACCTAGACACTCCAAGGATTCATGGATTCGCACCCAAGCTTTCAAGACTCAAGGCATCTCTCTACTTGCCTTATTTTGCCGATTTGGTTCATAAAGTCCCAACGGCAAGTGCAATTAATTTTGTGCGATTTGTTTCTTGTTTTAGAGTTATTAGGACGTGCAGCTGAGACTATATAAGCTCATTAGATTGTTAATTTGTAATTACCCGTGATCATTTTAAAGTAATATCAAAGTTCTTCTTGTCAAAGTTCCAGTCTTTTTCATTGTAATTAATTAGTCTTAAGTGAGTGAGTCTCTTAAGCCTATTGGAATCTGTGGATTAAGTTTGTTGAGTGATTCAACATCCTTTATTTGTTCATTGATCGAGTGAGTCGATTATCCCACCGATTGAGCGAGTCAATCACCTGAACTATCCCCTGTACCACCCCTTGATTCACGAGAGAGTTCGTCAGAGCCAGCTCGTGAATTCCACCTTCCGCGTACTTTAGGTATTATTCCATTCCCAAAGAAGAGAGGCTCAACTACTGTCTTGAAAAACTCCTGGGAAAAGCAAAACGTTTGTGGAACCGCGAGGAAGAAGATAGAGTATGGTACAAGGAGCCATCACTTAAAACGTGGGGACAACTAAAGTTGCTTATGAGGGAGAGATATGAACCTCAGATGCTATCCCATCCTGGCCAAAACACTTACCCCTCAAAGGAACCAAGCCGAGAGAACACAACACATCAACGTGTTAGGTCTAATCAAAACGCGGATCAAGAACCCGCCTAGGTAAGTGCTAAAACTTCTAAGCTTAATGATTATCAACAAGTTGACCAAGTGATACACTTGCTTTTATCCAATGAGAATGAGAAAGGTACAAGTGCAAAAGAAGAATCAAACCCCATACCTTTACTTAAGCCGCAAGAAAAACCCGAGCAAGGTAAGTCTTCTAATTTTTTAAAAACAAATGAACCAACATGTTATAGGTGTCATAAAAGAGGTCATTTTGTTGCATCATGTCCTGAACGACATGTAGAATATATCACATCAATAGAGTGAAAACCAAATGCATCGAACTCAAATGATTGTCTAGTGAAATCAAGTTTAGAAATTCCCAATTCTAGATTAATGCGCTTGTCTTTGCCAAAGGTTATTGATGCAGGTCTAAGTCATATGATGGATGACAAGGCTGAAGAATTAAACCACTATGTAGCAACTCCAAGGGAAGTTGAGAATGACATAATCCTCAAGGAGCAACTTTCGGAAACAACATCATCACAAGTTTGTGTAAATAAGACGTGTGAGCAAGCAAGTGTTGAAGCACGTGTGAAGGCACAACTATGTTCAACCTCATCTCATTGTTCTTCCAAGATCACACTCATTAAGGTTAAATTAATGCCAAACACCTTACATGGTATCCTAGTAAGTGAAACCTACGATTTAGTTCGATATTGTAATAATTTAATGATTAATCGTAGCTTCAAACACTTTGTTTTAAATGATTATATTTCAAGTATAATGCGCTTGATTTTATTCTTAAGTGTCAAGAAAGATACATGTATCATAGAAGAGTATCATGGTGAACGAGATACCACATCCCAAAGGATATTGAATGTGGAGCAAACGGAGAAACTAGCAAAGAATGATAACATGCATCCAAATCAATTTATAAGGTACTTCTATATAATAACTACTACTGAGAAATTTGATACAAATATTTTAAAATGTTTTAAATGGTTTCAAATTGTTTTGATAAGTTTTATAAGGTTTTTAAAAGGGTTTATAAGGTTTTTAAAAGGTTTTTATAAGTTATTTTTACGCTATTTATCAAATATATATAAAATCTCATGCACATACAAAGGTAATTTGTGTATATATTTATTAGCTTACACACATATTTGGATAAATTTCAACATTTTTAGTGGTTTTTTAATAAAGTTTGAAAATAGGGTATTTTTAAAAAGAGGTATATGAAAATGGGTAGTTTTGAAATTCCCCTATATATATATGAAAACGGGTTAATATTGTTATGCAAAATACATATGAAAGCAATTATTACATATTATGTTTTTTTAATTAACATTTATATACGGATTGTATGACTGGACGGGTTTGAATCGATATTACTAAAATATTAAAAAATATATTTATTCTTCATTATACTTTTTTTAACAACACTAATATAAGACATGTTGAATCAAACTGATTTAATTAAGTTAATATTTTGGAATCTTAATAATTTCTAAATAAATTCCATCATAATAGAAAAATTCAAAATTTATAAAAATAAATCAAAATATTTTTTTTGCCCTACGGTGTACCGTGGGTTAAAATATAGTCTTTATATATTATACCATGCACTTATGCATACTAATAAACATTGATGGTTTCCCTCAAATGTAATTGAATATGAATAAATTTAAAAAATATTATATATATATATATATATATCTCAATGTATGTGAACACAGATGAATATCATACCTGTAGTAACATGGGGAGCTTTCCAAATGCAGATTATGAGGACGCAAAACGACTTTGCTTTT
The DNA here is from genome assembly GCA_036452645.1 of Capsella bursa-pastoris. Lineage (NCBI taxonomy): Eukaryota > Viridiplantae > Streptophyta > Magnoliopsida > Brassicales > Brassicaceae > Capsella > Capsella bursa-pastoris. The sequence continues at coordinate 10,478,916 of CP144193.1, read as the reverse complement.
CCTGCTGAAGTTTAATGCGACTATTAACCTCTTTTTTGTATTATTCCATTTATTTTCCTTGATGGGGTTTTGAAACTAAAGACTTAAATACTAAAAGAGGTGTGGGATGAGAGGGAAAACTTAAATACGTACTAAGTCTTTAATATCGCAGCTAATATATACACATTTTTGGGGAATATATGATCTCATGATCTCAAGGTAAGGCTGTTTAAAATAAAGGTTGATTATTAATTCTACGATTATCCTTAAAGAGGAAGAGATTGAAAGTGACCTTTTATATATGAGATGAATAAAATATTTACACTTTTGCTGTATATTTATCAGGGTAACTTTTAAGATAACTTCTCAGCTTAATTATCAAATAGTCCCAATTTAAGTTTTGTTTATTCCCTTGCCCCTCAAGTTAAGAAAAACTGGAAAAAATCGACGTACACTCCTAGCATCTATATATATAGAGAGACAGATAAGAATACACACATTGAAATCATCACATTATCATATCTAATTTCATCAATTCTCTTGCTTTTTTCATTGTCTAAAACACAAATAATCAAACAGAACATGGTCGGTGCAACTGAAGATGCAGTCGGAACAACATAGTGTACTAGTTCAGGGACTAGTTCAGACGTCTTAGTAAAAACAGAACAACAAATGAGGAAAGTGAAGAAAGGCGGTTTTACATAGACACAAGACAAAGAATAAGTGTTTAGAAGCATGAAAACTTTACTTTTATAGGGATAAAAGTAAAATAAGAAAAGTTGGATAATTTCCTAATCCATAAAGAAAAAGGAAATTATCCTAAAACCTATTTAGAAGTAGAATGGGAATTTCCTGTTGTATGGAGATGTCCTAGTTCTATAAATAAGGAGCTGAGACTTGAGAAAAGCTCAACACATCAAGAGAAAGAGAATCTAGCATTAAGCTTTAACTTGAGAGAAAAGATAGTTAAGAGCTTAGAGTTCAAAGGGTTTCTTTGAGAGTTTCTAAGATCAAGTGTGTGATCTTAGAAAGAGAGTCTTTGAGAGATTGGAAAATTGTTTAGGGAAAAACCCATTGTAAACAGTTTTTCTATATATCAAAGAAGAGTTTTGAGAAACCCAGTTTTTACTGTTCTGATCTAGTTCAATCCGTGTGGCTCTTGCACTTACAACTAGTATCAGAGCGGCGCTTTTTAAGATTACTACAGGCGAGATCCTGTGGAGAAGATGGAGAGCTATCATGGACTAGAATTAGGTTCAAGCGTAATATTAGGTGATGGAAACTACGGTTTTTGGAAATCAAGGATGAAGGCGGTTATAAGAGGCATTGATGCGTATGCTTGGAAAGCCATATCAGAAAAGTGGGAAGAACCAAAAATCATGGATGAATCAGGAGTAGAAGTTTCTAAGTCGGAGAAGGATTGGACTAATGATGAATTGAAGAAATCAAAGTACAACGTCGGGGCACTCACAGTAATTCACAATTATGTTGGAAGAAGGGAGTTTGAACTGATTCAGGGAAGTGAAACAGCAAAAGAAGCATGGGATATCTTGAAACAATTCACGACAAGCTTGTGAAGTTGGTTCTCGATGATTACGGATTGAATGTGTAACAACCCATCCCGGTGGGAACCCTACCACATGGCACACCCCGCCATATAGCAGCTACAAGCGCTGCAGTGCATCGACCCTAACCTCTCTCCTGTGGGCCCAAACTCTGCATGTAGGCACTCTCCCGGCCCACATGCACTCCTGGCCCACCAGGTAGGTTATTGGTGCGCCTGGCGTTCCTCGAACCCAGGTTCTCATCCTTTAACAACCTTCCCACCGGACAAGCTGTTACCAATTGAACTGCAGATCAACCATGTCGCTGGCATAACTCAGCCAAACCACGAATTTATTTAGGTTAAGTCAGCTATCTCGTTTGAATAACTCAGCCAAACCTCGAATTATTTTGCGATAAGTCAACCATGTCGTTGGCATAAATCGGCCAAACCTCAAATATGTTAGATGTGTATATTTGATGCATTCATGTAATGAGAAGACTTTAATAATATGTAATTAACACTTTCATTAAGTTTCCAGATAAAGATCATGAAATTAGCTCAGGTTTGTACCTTTTAAAACTTATCCAACAAAAAGATAAATCCCAAACCCTATACTTATCTTCTATTCCTACACAGTTGATCAATATAGAATGTCAAAGGGCTGTTACTTCATTTTTTTTTATTGTACTAGGTTGTGAACCCACGCTACGCGTGGGTTTATTTGACATACTTTGGTGAAAATTATATACGATTGATGATAATTATGAAATATTATCTTATAAGAAATTTTAATTTAATTAAGACAAAAAGTTCATTTCATACACACAATTTTAAAAATGATAAAATCAATTTTGTTAAAAAATCAAATATGATCAAAAGTATCATAAATCAATCTTGTTTTCTCATATTTAATTGGCCGCTAACACCTATGTCTTCGTTTTCTCTTCATATTGACCGTTTTCATATATTTCATATACCTTCTCATCATCTTCATTTTCAATTTTTCATGGTGTTTATCATCGTTACTTTCACCGTCCGCTAGCTTCTTCGTTATACTCTTCTTCTTCGTCATCATCTTCTTAACTTTTTCTGCATCTTCTCCATCTTCTTTTGTGTATAACATTCATTATTATGTGGTTAAAAACAACAAAAATAATATATAAAACCTTAACCAAAAATAGCTCTATAATCGTATGAATTAACTACCCGAAATAACGTTGTTCATTTGAACTTATGAACTCGAAATTCGATTCTTTTATAACAAAATTTTTTCCAAGTCATTAGAATACTCCTACCAAATTTCAGATTAATTTCAATGGTGGTACGCTTGGATGTTCGTTTTTGCCTCCGTGAAACTTGAATAATGGTAGATATAGAAAAAAAAAAGTTCATTTCATACACACAATTTTAAAGATTATAAATCAAATATGATCAAAAGTATTATGAATCAATCTTGTTTTCTCTTCATATTGATCGTATTCATATATTTCATATACCTTCATATATTTCATATATTGATCGTTTTAATTATATGAAATTTAATTATAAAAGAACCAAACCAATACGAAAAACTAAAATATCAACATTACCTAACTAACCTAATGAATTTAATATCTGATGTTGTAGCCCAAGCTCTATATTTATAGCTTACAATAAAGGACAAACTGCCATAATAATTTCAAAAAATTTAACATTATCTCTAGAAATTGAACATTTGTAAAAATATAATTTTTTTCAATATAGGGCAAACTGCCATAGTAACTTCTAAAAATTTAACATTATCTCTAGAAATTGAACAGTTTTAAAAATACAAATTTTTCCTGATCAAAATTTTTCAATATACGGCAAACTGCCATAGTAATTTCTAAAATTTAACATTATCTTTAGAAATTGAACATTTTAAAAAATATAATTTTTTCGGATCAATTATTCGCTGTGTATTTTAGTGTTTATTTTCCATTTTTTAAGAAGTTTAGAAACAGAATATCCTAATATTGTAGCCCAAACTCTATATTTATAGCTATTAATATAAGGCAAAGTGCAAACCGCCATAATAATTTTTAGAAATATAACATTATCTTAAATTTAAATTATTTTCGTTTATATATTTAATAATATTTAAAATAAAAATTATATATTTTTTAGTTTTATAACATTTATATTTTGAAAAATATGTTTCTATATTTTTAGATATATATTTTATTTCCATATATCATAGTTTGTTTTCCTTTTTACAATATCTTAAATATAGAAAATAATTGTTATTTAAAATTTGTTAAAAATAATTAGATGTCTAATCCTGATTGGTCGTTTAAAATCCTATATGGACGCTTTTAGGAGCTTATAGCCTCAACTTTTATATAGAATAGATTATAATATTTTTAATCTCTATATTATTATAACCAGTACTAATGTTAACATACACGTGTCCATTTAAATTAAAATTTTAGTCATACGTCAACCGTCAAAAGTAAATAACTCAGCCGAGACGTATTATTCTATATTCATACACAAAACTTTGAATTATTTTGAATATTTTGTTTAGAAAATTTGACTTCAAATTTTGAATTATTGGAACAACTTTTTTTATAAACATAATACTTTATGACTTTATTATGCGGGTGCGTGTGAATATGTGTACGTAATTATTGTTGGTCTTTCCTAAAATCACTTTTTGTAATCTCGAGAAAGTATATCATAACTTAGCCGTAATGTAGCATAACTCAGCCGTGATGTAGCATAACTCAGCCGTAATGTGGCATAACTCAGACAAAAAGTTGAAAACAACTTTTTGTATTCCCTGTTGTTTTTTTGTCGGAAAACGAAAAGTTTCCACCCGAGTTGAGACGAAACACGACATGGATGACGAGAGAGAGAGAGAGAGAGAGAGAGAGAGAGAGAGAGAGAGAGAGAGAGAGAGAGAGAGAGAGAGAGAGAGAGAGAGAGAGAGAGAGAGAGAGAGAGAAGCGGCGAGAATTAGGGTTATTCGCCGGAATCGCAGAGGTAGCGATATTTTTTCATGTGCATGAACAATTACAAAAAAAAAACACAACTCAGCTGTAACTTACAATAAGTCATAATATAACTCAGCCGCAATGTGGCATAACTCAGTCGTAATGTACCATAACTCAGCCGGAAACGATGTTTCGTATTTCCCTGTTATTTTTGTCGGAAAACGAAAAGTCTCTACCCAATTTGAGAGGAAATACGACAGGAATGACGACAAGAGAGACTCGTCGAGAATCGAAGCGGCCAGAAGAGATGAGAGAGAGAAGCGGCGAGAATTAGGGTTTTTCGCCAGTATCGCCGAAGTAGAGATATTTTTTCATGTGCGTGAACAATTACCAAAAAACCACAACTCAGCCGTAACTTACAATAAGTCATAATATTACTCAGCCGTAATGTACCATAACTCAGCAGCAATGTGGCATAACTCAGCCGTAATGTACAATAACTTAGCCGTAAACGATGTTTCGTATTTCCCTGTTATTTTTGTCGGAAAATGAAAATTGTCCACCCAAGTTGAGAAGAAATGCGACAGCAATAACGACGAGAACGAGAGACACACCAATAATAGGATAAGTGGCCGGAAGAGACAAAAAAGAGAAGCGCCAAGAGTTAGAGTTCTTTGTGAACAGTGACAAAACTGTTCAGTTTCTCCCTTTTTTGATCAATAATTATTTATACAATGATAGATTAGTAATTTGATCTAACTGTTGAACTTTGATCATCATTATGTGACGGTGTTGGTGTTGATAACACAGTCTGGTGGGATCAAGAACTTGCATTCTCGAGCTGGGAAATCAATCTTAAGGAGATATAGTCATTTATTTATATAATTTCTCACAAAGCAAGCAAAATTTTCTAATTAAACTTCAATAATTCTTTTTTTTTTGTTACTACGCATGTGTATTGCTAGCTTTTATTTAAATTTTAAATTATTACTATTACTAAAATTATAGGCCCTGCACTGCACTGCACTATTATTTTTTTAACATAAGAGTGGACATCTTCACCACGAAATAGTACAAAATTCGAGGATAGTTTGCCTGCAAGAGAAATCAAAGAATAAAATATTTAGTAGGTTGAGATAACCAGGTCGTTATCATAATAGTGATGCACTAACCTAAGATCTCATACCAACAATTTCTCTAATAATATCTGAACCAAGAAAGAAAAGAAATCAAAGCATAATACCGCTTCAATTATCTTTTATAAATATGCATAAAATTTTCAGTGTAAAATGAAATATAAAAATGCAGAAATAAAACATACAAATGAAAATGTGTGATACAGAGAATTACATCTGATCTGATATACGTCAAAGATATTAGTACATGATATATTATCTTCCATTAATTCTATAGAATTTAGATATGAAGTATGACTATAAACTAGAGGCATTTTCCAACTAAATAGATAAAATCTGAAAGAATATGTAGAGAAAATGAATGAATATGAAAAAATTTAAGCATTTACCTTCTTGAGAATTTTAACTGTAGGTTTATGTGGCAACCACAAAAAAAAAGATGGAAAGGAATACATAGATTTTTTGTTTGATTCTATGTCTCTATATCTCTCTATTATATCAATATTTTTTTTTTATATTTCACCGAATACTAAAGCTCTCTCTCCCTCTACTTTTCTTTCACTTTTTTTCTCTTCTAGTTCCCTCTAATAGAAATTTATAAACGTTTAACAATTTTTTTTTTTTGGAAAAATACAATATAGTGTAAAAATGTGGGTAAAATCTAAATACATTTTTAAATATTTGAATTATTATCACAATAATTTAATATATAAAATAAAAATAAAAATAAAATTTCATCATAACCTAGTGTTAATAGAAAGAAAATATGATTGGTTAGTAAATTAAAGAAACATCGAAAGAGTAAATTAATTAAAGTAGTTAAAAAATGGGTTGCGTGATAAACACAACGGTTACAAAGCAAGCTGATAAATACAGAAATTTCAAAATCTATCTTCATTCTTCTCCACCTTCCCCAAATTCACATTCGTCATAGAGGAAACAATAATGAAGAAATAGAGTCTCTGAAAGATCAACAGTGGTGAAACTGAAGTAGTTCAGAAGAGCAGTTAAGAAGAGACTGAAGTAGTTCAGGAGAGGCAGAGAATTCTTTAGCCTTCAAGTGACAGCGTGGCATGTAGATGACAGCGCATCACATCGAGCTTGGTGAGAGGAAGCAGGTTTGGCGTACAGTGACATTCGCAAAGTCAAAGGGAACAAGTTGCAGCTACAGGAAAAGCTGTCAGACTAAAAGGTGTTTGGTGTTGGCTATAAGGAAGCTAGTAAAGCCAACATGATGACGTGAAGCTTCGTAGAGTCCGCTGGATAAAGAAAGGACCTGTGAAGTTTGAGTGGCTACTAGGAAGCTAGTGAAGCCATCATGATGACGTGAAGCTTCGCAGAGTCCGCTGGATAAAAGAAAGGAGCTGCGAAGTTTGTGTTGCCTATATAAGTGAAGTGAGTTCATTGTATTAGGGTTAGCACTTTTGAGAGAGAAAAAAGTGTGGGATTTCCATCAAGCACAAAAGAAATATAAGTGGCTTGAGTGGGTTCGCTGGTGAGTGAACAAAGGAGAGTGCATAGCTGTTGCTATGTTTGTAAGTTGGGTAGATTAGGAATCGTTCAGGGGCAAATCACAGGTTGTGATGTTGTGTAACACTGATCAAACAAGCTTGAAATAGAGTTGTTTGAGGTATTTCTAATAAAAACTCAGTTTGAGGTTATTCTACTTTGTCTCTGTAGTAGTTTTCAAGGTTCCTGTTATTACAATTGGTATCAGAGCAGGAAACCGATCTGTGAGACTCTCTCGTCTCCAAACAGGTTAGATCCTGAGGTATGGAACCGACTATTGATGGTGTGGGTACAAGCAATAATATCGTTCTTGATACAAAGAGATATGGTTACTGGAAAGTGCGCATGACACAGGTCATCAGAGGCCAAGGTGAAGATGCATGGACTGCTGTAGAAGAAGGATGGGAATCTCCATTTGAGTTAACTGAAGATGGAGCAAAGATCCCTAAACCGAAAGCAAGATGGACTGTGGATGAGAAGAATATGTCTAAATTCAATGCAAGAGCCATGAATGCTATATTCAGTGGTGTCGATGAGGAAGAGTTCAAACTTATTCAAGGATGCAAGTCAGCCAAGCAGGCCTGGGATACTCTTCAGAAGTCTCATGAAGGTACGTCAAGTGTTAAGCGTACTAGATTAGATCATTTAGCTACTCAGTTTGAATGTCTCAAGATGGAACCAGATGAGACTATTGTTAAGTTTAGCTCAAAGATAACTACAATTGCAAATGAGGCTGAAGTCCTTAGAAAAACATACAAAGATCAGAAGCTTATGAAGAAGTTACTTATGTTTCTTCTAACTAAGTTTGCTGCTCACAGAGCCGTAATGAGAGTTGCGGGTAATACAGACTCCATGACCTTTGTTGAATTGGTTGGAATTCTAAAGTCTGAAGAAATGGAGAATGATGAAGATAAGACTAAGGTTCGAAAAGGCATTGCTTTTCGGGCTGAACAAGAAGTGGATTGATACCACGAAATCAAGGATACCATGGCTTTACTGGCCAGAAACTTTGGAAAAGCTCTGAAAAGAGTGGAAAGAAACAATGTCAGAGATGGCAAACGCTGGAATGGTACAGAAGAAGATAAGTCTGGTGGTAAAGGATTCAAGCTTCAAGTTGACCACACTAGAAAGAGAAGTGAGATCCAGTGTTATCAATGCGGTGGATTTGGTCACATCAAACCTGAATGTCCTATCACAAAACGGAATGATCTCAAATGTCTGGAATGAAAAGGAATGGGTCATACCAAGTTCGAGTGCCCAAATAAGCTCAAAGAAAAAGAAAAAACTTTTCAGAGTTTCAGTGACTCAGAGACAGAAGAGGAAAAAAAAGATCTTCTGAACTTTGTTGCTCTCGCAGCCCCAACTGATAAAATTGCTGATTCAGACACTGATTTAGAGAGTGGTGATGAAGTTGATGTGAAGGAAGAATACAGAATTCTGTATGATAGTTGGATCCAACTTAGTAAAGATAAACTGGAGCTAACTCAACAGAAGCTGTCTTTGGAAGCTAAACTGGAAAGTTGCTATGAGAAAGGAGATTCAGAAGAAGCTCCTGTGTTGTCCTCAGAACAGTCTGCTGAGCTACTGTTGAAAAAGATCAAGTTCATTGAGGAAGAGTATTACAAAGAAAAGGAGAAAGCTAATGCTCTTGAACAGGAGTTGAACATCAAACACAACCAAATTAGAATGCTTAATAGTGGTTCGAGTATGCTGGATACGATTCTGTCTATGGGAAGAACTGAATCAATTCACAGAGGATTGGGTTATCAAGGTCAAGCTGGATACTCTGGCATGTCTGAAGATCTCTCTATAAAGTTTGTTAGCGGAGGTATTCTGGAAGAAAAGGATGCTTTGATGATAACACCAAAGAACATTCCTAAACAGGAAGACACCAAGCATAAGAGAAATGGAGAGAATGTTCAGAAGAAGATTGTGAGAAGACCAAACATAGGAAGATTCTATGGGTGTGGTTATTGTGGAAGAAAGAATCATCAAAGAAAATGTTGCTATAAGTTCAAGGAAAGAGTCTCAGTGCTGTGGACTCTCAACAAATGCATCTTAGAACCATCTAAGTTCGGTCGCATTTGGGTTGCTAAGAAAGATCTGTATGGAGATATGAAAATGGAGATATCAAACCTGCGAATCAAAGACATGTATGATGCAGAAGATGAAGTTCATTCACGGTATGGGATTGAAATTTCAAAAAATCTGCATGAGAAGATGACAGATTCCATCCACTTGAAGTGCAATATGATCATAACAGAACTTGCAACTGATGATACGCAAGCTCAAGTAGCTTACACCTCTGAAGTAGCTCAAGATGTTGACTCTTGGTATTTTGACGGTGGCTGCTCACGACACATGACAGGAAATCAAACTGCTCTGAATGAGTACTCTACAGTCTCAAGTGGAAGGGTTACTTTTGGAGATGGGGAAAAAGGAAGCATCAAAGGGAAAGGTGTGATTGACAAGTCAAACCAACCACATCTGGAAAATGTTTATTTTGTAGAAGGACTTAAAGCAAATCTGATCAGTATTAGTCAACTGTGTGATGATGGTCTGAAGGTTACTTTCACCAAGACTGCTTGTCATGCCCGTGATGAAAACGACAATGAGATTCTGTCAGGTATTCGTTCAGAAAACAATTGCTACATGTGGAAGAAGTCTGAAACATGCTTGTCTACAACAACGTCAAAGCTGGATTTATGGCAAAAACGTCTCGGTCATATCAACACTCAGAGTTTAATCAAGATTGTGAATACAGAGGTTGTTAAAGAGGTACCTAGACTCGAAGGAAAATCAGATTCAGTATGCATAGCCTGCAGCAAAGGGGAACATATCAAAGTGCAACATAAGAAAGTGGCTAATATAGAATCAAATGGATTTCTCGAATTGGTTCAAATGGATCTCATGGGTTCAGTGCAAACAGAGAGTTCGAATGGCAAAAGGTACATTTTTGTTCTTGTTGTTGATTTCTCAAGGTTTACCTGGGTTAGATTTTTAAGAGAAAAATCAGAGACTATGAGAGCTTCAGAATCCTAGCTAATCAACTACAGACAGAAAAGGGAAACATTGTTCAAATCCGACGTGGTCATGGTGGAGAGTTTCAGAATGAAGAATTTGAAAATTTCTGCAATTCTCAAGGGATAAGGTATCAATATTCTGCCCCAAGGACTCCGCAACAAAATGGAATTGTTGAAAGAAAGAACAGAACTCTTCAAGAAATGGCTAGAGCAATGATCCATGGAAACAATGTGTCACCAAGATTTTGGGCTGAAGCGGTTAACACATCATTCTATGTCATCAATCGTGTCTGTGTCAAGTCAAGTACCAGTACTACTCCGTATGAAATCTGGAAAGGAAAGACACCAAACCTATGTTACTTTCACACGTGTAGGTGTATCTGCTATATCTTGAACGATAAAGATCTTCTTGCGAAATCTGATGCAAGAAGTGATGAAGGTATCTTTCTGGGATATGCTACTAAAAGTATGGCCTATAGGGTTTACAACAAGCGTCTCAAGAGAGTAGAAGAATCTGTAAATGTTGTCTTTGATGTTAAAAGTCCAACTCATCGGTATCCAGTTACTGAAGATGATGAAAGTCCTGCTGAAAATCCTGGTCAAGAAAAACAGGAAGAAAAGCGAAGAGAGGGATCTGATGAACAAGGACAACTGGGAGGTAATCGAACAACTAGAGGTTTTCAGATAAACTTCAGAGAAACGCTTCAACAGTCATGTTTTGTATCTGCTCTCGAGCCTAAAGACGTCTTCACAGTTCTAAAGGATAAGTTCTGGTTTGCTGCGTGTCATGAAGAGATAAACCAGTTTACTAGACATGATGTGTGGAATCTTGTTCCTAAACCTGCTCATGATAATGTTGTTGGGAAGAAATGGACTTCCAAGAACAAGATTGATAGAGATGTTAACGTTACAAGGAATCAAGCAAGGTTGGTTGCTCAAAGATACTCTCGAGTTGAGGGAGTGGATTTCGATGAAACTTTTGCTCATGTAGCTCATCTTGAATCCATTCGATTACTTATTGGTATGGCCTGTCTTCTCAACATCAAGATGTTTCAAATGGATGTTTAAAGTTCCTTCCTCAATGTTGTGATTGAAGAAAAAGTGTACGTTTCTCAGCCAACAGGATTTGAAGATCTAAACTTTCCGGATCATGTATATAAGCTGAAGAAGGCTCTCTATGTTTTGAAGCAAGCTCCTCGTGCCTGGTATGAAAGACTCGCTGAGTCCTTATGCGAGAATGGTTTCAAGAATGGAAGTGTTGACAAAACTCTGTTCGTCTATGAAGAAGGTGTGAACATACTCATAGTTAAAATATGTGTTGATGATTTTGTGTTTGGAAGCACAAAACAAGAAATGGTACACACGTTTGTGAACGTTATGACCAAGGAATTTGAGATGAGTTTGGTAGGAGAGATGAACTATTTTTTGGATCTTCAAATCAAGCAGGCTGAAGATGGAATCCATATCTCTCAAGGGACATATGCCAAAAGCTTGGTTCAGAGATTCGGAATGCAGACGAGGAGTTTGTTGTACTTGACTGCAAGCAGGCATGATATATGCTCTAGTATGGGGGTTTGTGCGAGATATCAAGCTGATCCGAGGTTGTCTCACCTGAATGTAATAAAGCGAATCATCAAATATGTGAAAGGTACATTTGACCAAGGGTTCTATTACACAAAACAAACTAACAAGAATCTTGCAGGTTTTTGTGATTTTGATTGGGCAGGAAATTTGGATGATCGGAGGAGTGCTTCAGGTGGATGTTTCTTTCTGGAAAAAAATCTCATATCCTGGCACAGCAAGAAGCAGAGCTGTGTAACAATGTCTACATCAGAGGCTGAGTACATTGCATTGGGAAGTTGCTACACACAGTTAATGTGGATGAAACAAATCCTATTTGACTATGGTATTGTTTCCTCAACCTTACTTGTGTACTGTGATAACATGAGTGACATAAACATCTCAAAAAACCCTGTTCAACTTTCTCGTACCAAACGTATAGACATTATGCATCATTTCGTCCGAGAACTTGTTGAAAATAAGATTATAGAAATCTCACATATCTCCTCAGAAAAACAGCTTGTTGTTATTTTCATTAAACCTTTGGATATAGACAGTTTTGTAAATCTGCAAAAACCTATTGGTTTGCTGGATCACTAATGGTTCATGTCTCTTAGGCTCTTGCAACAGGTTCCTCTGTACAGGATTGCATAGCATCGTCTTTTTTTTGTATATCTTTATCAAAACTTCTGTCTGGCAAGTCTCCTCAGGAAAACAGCTGCTTCTCATACTCTTTGTCGAAGAAGTTCAATACGGGTGTGTAGTGGTTGCACGAAAAAGAAAATCTCCACAAAAGTGTAGGCAGGAAAGGGGTTGATATTCTTTCTTATCTTCAAGGTACATTATTGTGTATATGAGTACCTTATTAAAAAAACAAAAAAAACAAAAAAAAAAAACAAAAAAAAAAAGGGAAGTTAAAGGATCCCTCTGCTTTCTGATCAAATCACCCCCCTCGCCGTGAGAGCAGCTTCTACACACCTTGAGGACAACATCTAGAGGAGTCTGATGAGTGTAGTCTAGACTAAAGAGATCAGTGTGTATGTTTGTCATCTCATTGGGCTGGACAGATGGTGTGTTCTGATTACCGAACTAAGAAGTGGCTGTGCACCCCTGTACAAAGGAATCTCTTCCTTGAGCCTTTGAACAAGACACAAGTGTGTATCTTCTTTCCTTTAGTTGTTCTTGTTGAAGTCATATATCTTACTTGGTTTTTGAAAAATCAGTATGTATATATTGCTCTTTATGATTTTAAAACTTTTTGAGGATGTCATGATGAGATTTCACATTCTTTTATTTCTCAGTTCTTAGATGTTTTTGTGTCTGCTCTGTCCTCAGATATGCTTGAATGTGGTGCAGTCTTAAAATGGTACTTTGAGTCTTTGGTAGTCACTTGTTGAGTGATTCACGTTGTGCAATAGTTGCTGTCTCAGTTTTTTTGTCAGAAGTTTGTTCACGAATTTGGGTTGTGTTTAAGCATGTCTTATGATGTGATGGACTTGACGTGTGTATTAAGTGGTGCTGCAGATGATTTGAGTTTCGTAACCTGAATGCCACTCTCTTGGTTCTCAATTTTGCAATGGATAAAGCTAATGTTGATCTCAATCTGCACCGTGAATCGCAACTGGCTGTTACTGAAGAGTCTTCCGCTGCCATTACATCAGTACCATCTCTGCCGCATGCGATTCCTCCTTTGATGGATAAACCAGAAGCATTCATTCCGCTGACTTGCTCATTTGTGTCTGGAACCACCCTGACAACATCATCTTGCAAAGGTTTATAAGGAAGTCTCTCTAGCCCTTGGCTATGTCTATCTGTTTCCTTACTGTTTTTATATGAGTCTGTGCACTCAAGCAGGGGGAGAAATTTGTGGTTGTTGTCTCTCTTAGTTCTAAGAATGTTAAGTTTCATGGTGAGTATATATGAGTATGACTTAAGTTGACGTGTTAACCTGTTCTCATTAGCTGTTAAGTGTCCTAGCAAATGTGAATCGATTTGTTATGTCTCTCCTCGGTTATGTTATGAACTTATCTGGCTTTGTATTGAACTTATGATCCTTTTGGTTATTTTCAGTAATATTCAGCATGAATATGTGTTGCCTAGTATTGCATTTTTGTCTAGTATTGGGACTAATATTTTGCAGGAAGCTTGAGGCACACACTCAGATAAAAAGGGGGAGATTGAAGAAACAGAGTCTCTGAAAGATCAACAGTGGTGAAACTGAAGTAGTTCAGAAGAGCAGTTAAGAAGAGACTGAAGTAGTTCAGGAGAGGCAAGAATTCTTTAGCCTTCAAGCTTCGCAGAGTCCGCTGGATAAAGCTTCGCAGAGTCCGCTGGATAAAGAAAGGACCTGTGAAGTTTGAGTGGCTACTAGGAAGCTAGTGAAGCCATCATGATGACGTGAAGCTTCGCAGAGTCCGCTGGATAAAAGAAAGGAGCTGCGAAGTTTGTGTTGCCTATATAAGTGAAGTGAGTTCATTGTATTAGGATTAGCACTTTTGAGAGAGAAAAAAGTGTGGGATTTCCATCAAGCACAAAAGAAATATAAGTGGCTTGAGTGGGTTCGCTGGTGAGTGAACAAAGGAGAGTGCATAGCTGTTGCTATGTTTGTAAGTTGGGTAGATTAGGAATCGTTCAGGGGCAAATCACAGGTTATGATGTTGTGTAACACTGATCAAACAAGCTTGAAATAGAGTTGTTTGAGGTATTTCTAATAAAAACTCAGTTTGAGGTTATTTTACTTTGTCTCTGTAGTAGTTTTCAAGGTTCCTGTTATTACAAATAATACAACGCTTATTTCAAAAATCATAACTTTTCTTTCGAGAAAGAGAGATGGTAACAGAAACAGAGTTCCCCGGTGGTGGTCAACATTCAGCGTTTCTTTTCTCCTGTAAGGTAACTCTTTCTTAAAGCTTTGAGTTTTATTTAATAATTAGGAATCTTTATTGAATTGCTCTTCTTTTTAGGGTTCTTTGAAAGCTGTTTTGTTAGGATCAGAACATGACGAGTTTGATTATGAATAAAGAACGAAAGAGAGAGATAGAGAGATCGTACCAGAAACAGAGTCTTCCGGCGGTGGTGGTTCTGGAGTTATGTCGGCCGTCAAATCTCAACGTTGCTTCTCCTCTACGGTAAGTCTTTTGTAAAGCTTTGATTTTGCTTCATGGGTTCTGAAATCGTTCGCCAATAATTAGGAATCTACGTATTAGGATTAGAACATGATCTTTGTATTAGTGTTCTTTTATAGATGATTTTTATAGGATCAGAATTCAGAACATGAACTTGAGATCTTAGACAAGCTTTGGTTGTGTTGTGAATAACTAACGAGAGAGAGAGAGAGAGAGAGAGAGAGAGAGAGAGAGAGAGAGAGAGAGAGAGAGAGAGAGAGAGAGAGAGAGAGAGAGAGAGAGAGAGAGAGAGAGAGAGAGAGAGAGAGAGAGAGAGAGAGAGAGAGAGAGAGAGAGAGAGAGAAACAGAGTTTCTCGGTGGTGGTTCTGGAGTTACTTCCACCGTCAAAGCTGTGGTTGTTCGTAAAGCTTTGGTTTTTCTTTATGGGTTCTGAAATCGATCTGATTCAATGGCTCTTCGTATTAGGGTTCTTTGATAGATGTTTTTATAGGATCAGAACATGATCTTTAGATATAGATGAGCCTTGGTTGTGTTGTATGAAATAATAGTACGAGGTTACGCATGATAAGGGTAAGAGGTTCATAGCTCTGTTTTGTTGTCAGGTAATGTTTCAGACATTATATACTAAAGATTGAATCTTTTTGCATAATCAAACAACATTAGTGTCTTGATCTTCACTTCAAACATTGGTCTGTTACTATATATAGTGATGCAAAAATGCTTCCACCTTCTCAGAACCATTTCTATTTTACAAGCTTTGATCACTTCTGATATAATGTCTTCGTCTGCCCAGAAACGATAGAGCAGAGGAAGGTGGTATTTTTGGGTTTCTTGGAGAGTGTAGCCTTATAACCATTTCTCTAGATCCGATCTAGTATCCCCTCTCTAATAGATAACTCTCTTCTTATTCCATATATTCTCTTCAAAAGATCTTTAAATGACAATTTTATTTAGATTTACAGTTGAAGAGAAACGAGATTAGAGGTGATTGATGTTTCTTTATCTCCCTGGAAAATTCCAGTTTACCTATTGTCTCTTAAGCATTTCACTGCTGATACATAACTTCAGCACTGCTCTGTACAGAGTTCCACGGCAGCTCCTTCCAATAGCTTCAGCCGGAGCACAAGATAGTTCTTCTGCTGTAAGCTTAAGAGACCTGTCGAAAATACACAGGTTCCACTGAAACTTTGAATGACAAGCTTTCATCTTTTTGTGTTGATTCAGGGTGAAGCTCCATAGTATGTTGGAGGGCGTAGAAGTCGTAGAAGACGAACATTCATTTTCTCCAGTCACATCCGATTTCTCTTCATCATGTTGCTTACTTGCTTTCTCAACATAATACGAACCATTGCACAGTTCACACCAAGAAGGTTCAACAAGATTCAACCGCAACAACGTTGTTTGAGACTCAGGTAGAGCAAACAACGTCCAGCCTGAGGAGAGATGGTTTTTAGCCATCAAAGAGAGTGGAAGCAGAGCATAACACCAAGTTCAAGAAAGCCAAGGAACGTCCACAAGCTGCAGCTCACACTAACACCAACTTCAACAACATTGTTTGAACCGCAAGGAAAGCATCAAAGTAAGTCTTCTAATTTTTCAAATTATCATAAATGCCATAGGAGAGGTAACTTTTCTGCAACTTGCCCTGAAAAACAAGTAGAAAATTCAACATCACCTAAGTTGAAACCAAGCTTATCAAAATCAAGTGATAGTTTATTTTCGCCAAGTTTTAAAACTTCCAATTCTTGTGTAATGCACTTGTCTTTTTCAAAGGTTGTTGATTGAGGTTTAGGACGTACTATGGAGCACACATCTCATGATGTAGTCCCTAAGTCCACAACAACATGTGTCCCAAACCACAACCATCAAGGTATACTAGTAAGTGAAACTTTCAATCTTGTTCAATTTTAACAAGTCTCATATATAGAAAAAGAGTTTCACGAACTATATTTTTAGTTTTTTGTTTTATTTCAAGTATATTACACTTGATCTTGCCTTTGAGTGTCGAAAAAGATGTAGGTACTTAGAACTGTCTAAATGGATTGTCCACATCTATTTTGATCCGTTCAACATTGTCCATTTGCTTATGGACAAATAGTTGAGCATGTCCATTAACGACCATTTTTTATGGGTTGTCCATGGGTGAGCACTAAGCTTGATTTATTAGACATCCAAATTTAAAGTTTTATTTGATATTATCCGATTCTAAGTTTGAGCAAATTAAAACTTTTTAAAATTTACAAATTATTATGATAGTTAAAGTTTTAAAATTTATAAAATATTATAAATATTAAAACTTTAAATGTTTTAAGATTTATCAATGTTTCAAGTATTCTAATTTTTTAATCTTTTAAAGGTTCAAATATTATAAATATATAAAATAATTGATAAGTTTACAACATGTCAGAACGTATATTTAAATCATTGATAATTTTACAATGCATGAGAACATGATACAAACCACTTAAGTTTTACAGCCAAATACTTTGTAATACAAAATCTTACATAAATATGATTTCAAGTTATATGGCAAAAATATTTACTTTTAGTGAATTATGAGTCCTAAATTAGATGACTAAATCAAAACATTTTGGTGGTTTATACAAAATCTTATTAACAAAATATACTATTCAAATATTGATTAAACCAAACCTCAAACATACAAAGGTAAGACTCTAAGCTCACAAAATCACATAAAAGCTAACTTGCTTTCTCTTGGTACAGATTTTACAATTTCGAGGACGAAAGGACTTGAAGAAGGAGGGGATGATATCATATCATGAATCAGATCGGATCAAGAGGAAACCAGACCAGCTGGTTGGAGCCTCAAAACCGACCATATTGAGCCGAAATAGAGAACTCTTGCCCAAATAGATTTCCGATGAAGAAAATGGCCTAGGATAATTATTCATCATAAAATCAATTCTAAGAAGACTAATGATTCAGGAGGAACCATAAACCAACTAACCAGATTGAAGATTATCTACGACGACCCATCTGGAACGCACCATGTTCTGTTCCGTTGATCATATGAAGACTTTCCTCGACCTATATTAAAGATTCATCTACAAGTTGGCTATTTAAAGGTGATTCATCGAGTCAAAATAAAATACCAACGAGCCAAATCATAACACCAACAAGACGAACCGGAGGGGTCATGCTGAATCAAAAATGATCGTCAACATGAAGACTTTCCTCGACCTATATTTAATATTCATCAGCAAGTCACCTATTTTAAGAGGATCCATCGAGCCAGAATTGAAGACCAACGACCAGAAATCAAGATGGGGCACGAAGACATGTTTCCACCGCACCACGAGCAAGCGTAGGGAACCACCAGCCAAACTACACGTCTATTCAAGCTGGGAATTAAAAATCCGTTTAAAATATGGACAGTTTATGAAGAATGAACGATATACATTTGTTAATCATCGAGGTGTTTTGAGAGATTATCATGAGAAGCCTCCCAGACAAGCTCATTGGCGAGCAAAGCTACAGTTTAAAGAATCCATTCGTCCATTATTAACCTGCCAAGCCACTCCTGATTCGAGTTGGATTAAGGCTCCAACCGGCTGGTCTGGTTTCCTCTTGCTCCGGTTTGATTCCTGATATGATATCATCCCCTCCTTTTTCAATTGCTTTCGTCCTCGAAACTGTACAATCTGCACCAAGAGAAAGCAAGTTAGCTTTCATATGATTTTGGGAGCTTAGAGTTTACCCTGTATGTTTGAGGTTTGGTGATGCGTAGGGCATCTGGGGGTTATCCTTTCAGAAAAATGATATGATAAATCCTTTTGATTGATCTGGTGCAGTAGTTCGTGTTGTGGAGTCCTTGACTTCTTCTTGGGTTTGGAATTGATCTCTTAAATCCAGTGAATCGTCTTTATGCTTTGTGTAATCCTTCTTGATACTTGAACGTGTGTCAACTCTTTGGGAAAGAAACAAGTGTGTTATCACATTCATAGAATCACAAAAACCAGGTTTACACGTTTCAGTTTATACCAATTCATTAAACGTGCTAGATTTCACTTTTACTTGTGTTTTATGACAAGAATTATGAACAAACAATTTCTCATTTAAACCTAAACTTTTCTCACTAGTTCTTGATATAATAAATAATATAACAAAGCATTATATTCATCATAGATAAATTGGAAAAGAGAATTACCTACCTGGTCCGGTTTCTTGGAGAATGGGCTTTCCGTGTTCAACAAGGCATGTTGACTTGAGGTTAGATCCAACGGTTTTTCTTGTAACAAGAAGCTATGCGTGATCATCATTTCCTCCTTTGGGATAGATTAAAAAATTAAGAGCTCTGGATTTTGCTGCTTAACATCATTCAGTGTTGATCTCTCAGTTGGTTTCACATCATGTATCTCCTTATCACCTACATGTGTATCAACACTCTTGGAAAAAGACAAGTGTATTAAAGCGGTCATAGAACTTTAATAAACAAAATGAAACAAGTTACTATGAACCTTTTCAAGTGTAGGGTTGGAGTCAACTTTTTGATGGCCTTGATCCGTGATTAGGCTTAGCTTGGTGGTGACTTTTCTCTGTCCGTAATTCTCCATGGTACCTCCGTACCTACATCCTTTTCGACACTCAAAGGCAAGATCAAGTATAATATACTTGAATTATTAAAAATAAAAATATAGTTCTTGAAACTGTTTTTCAAGATATGAGAATTATAAAATTGAACAAGATTGAAAGTTTCACTTACTAGTGTACCTTGATGGGTGCAGTTTGGGACACACGTTGTTGTGGACTTAGGGACTACATCATGAACTGCGTGCTCCATAGTACATCCTAAACCTGTATTAACAACCTTTGGAAAAGACAAATGCATTACACAAGAATTGGAAGTTTTAAAACTTGACGAAAATAAACTATCACTTGATTTTGATAAGCTTGGTTTCAACTTATGATGTTGAATTTTCTACTTGCTTTTCAGGGCAAGATGCAGCAAAGTTACCTCTCTTATGACATCATAACATGTTGGTTGGTTTTAAATTTGAAAAATTAGAAGATTTACTTTGGTGCTTTTCTTGCGGTTCAAACAATATTGTTGAACTTAGTGTTAGAGTGTGAGGTGCAGCTTGTGGACGTTCCTTGGCTTTCTTGGAAGCCACGTGGCTCTTGTTATGCTCTGCTTGCACTCTCTTTGATGGCCGAAAACCATCTCTCCTCAGGCTGGACGTTGTTTGTTCTACTTGGGGCAGAAACAACGTTGTTGCGTTGAACCCTCTTGGTGAGAACTGTGCAATGGTTCATTTTATGTTGAGAAATGGGACGTGACTGGAGAAAAAAGCAGTGTAGAGGAAAATGAATGTTCGTCTTCTACTACTTCTGCCGGTTTCTTCTTCACGTTTCTCCTAATATACCGACTCTGAGAAGTCTTCATTATATATAAAAGAACATACTATGGAGCTTCACCCTGAATCAACACAAAAAAGATGAAAGCTTGTCATCCAAAGTTTCAGTGGAACCTGTATATTTTCGACAGTTCTCTTAAGCTTACAGCAGTGGAACCTGTCTTGTGCTCTGGCTGAAGCTATTAGAAGGAGCTGCCATGGACTTTGCAAGGGAGATAAAGAAACATCAATCACCCAAATCTCGTTTCTCTTCAACTGTAAATCTAAATACAGTTTGGAGACAATAGGATACTCATTGTTGTAACTTGTAAATCTCAACTCTCAAGTAAAGATACTCATTTGGCTTAGCATAGTTACACGCAAACATAAATGAACCACCAAAGACTCGTCTAAGCTCATCATGTTTGGATTCTACAAAGTTATCTTCTTTTAAGTCTTGAAGAGAGGGTTTCAAAACAGAAACTATGAACTAAGAAGAAAGTCATGTAGGAGCTAGACTGGAGAGGGTTTTAAGGCTACACTCTCCAAGAAACCCAACAAAACCACCTTCCTCTGCTCTATCTTGTCTAGTCAGACGAAGACATTAGATCAGAAGTGATCAAAGCTTGTAAAACAGAAGTGATTCTGAGAAGGTGGAAGCATTTTTGCAACACTATAGCTGTTGCTTCACACAATAACGGACCAAAGTTTGAAGTGAAGATCAGGACACTAAAGTTGTTTGATTATGCAAAAAGATTCAATATTGAATATTAAATGTCTGAAACAAGACCTGACAACAAAACAGAGCTATGAACTGAGCCTATCATGCGTAACAATTACCTCGTCTAGGATTAGGTAATACTTGTAAGAAAAATTGAACCAAACTATTATTTCATACAACACAAGTCTATATCTAAAGATCATGCTCTGATCCTATAAAAACATCTTTCAACCTATTATAACCTCGTCTAGGCGTTAAACGTATGATTGAGATCTGAAGACCCTAAAGCAAACTATTATTTCCCAGCACAAAGCTTGTCTATGCCTTAAAAGATCTGAAGCTCATGTTCTGATTCTATAAAAACCATTTTTCAAAGAACCCTAATACGAAGAGCAATTCAATCAAATTCCTAATCGTTGACGATCTATTTTGGAACGGAACCCATAAAGAAAAATAAAAGCTTTATGAAAGACTTACCGTAGAGGAGAAGAAACGTTGAGATTTGACGGCGGAACCACCACCGGAAAACTCTCTCTCTCTCTCTTGAATACACAACACAATTACACTTCCAAAGCTTGTCTATGCCTTACAAGATCTAACGATCATGTTCTGATCCTGTAAAAATCCTATTAAAGAACCCTAATACAAAGATCATGTTCTAATCCTAATACGAAGAGCCATATTATCGACGATAGATTTTGGAACCCATAATGAAAAATCAAAGCTTTACGAAAGACTTACCTTACAGGAGAATAAACGTTGAGATTAGACGACGGACGTTACCAACACCGGAAAACTCTGTTTCTGCTTCTGCTATCATCTCTCTCGTTCTTTATTCATAATCAACCTCGTTACGAGAACCCATGAAGTAATTCACAATCAAAAGAATTCAAAAGAAAAGTTATGATTTTTGAACCCATTAAGTTTCTTCTGTGATGAACTTGAACTTGGAGAAGGTGGAAAAGAATGAAGATAGATTTTGAAGTTTCTGTATTTATCAGATTGCTTTCGAACCGTTGTGTAGAAACGGCTCTTTCATGCAAAGCTGTTTTTAGAGCTAAACTAATAGTATAATAATTCAAGATTTTAAAATTTAAATTAAAACTGGAAAAATCTATCGTAGTGAATTAGTAATGGAATTGCTTATTTTTAACATTTTCTATATAAAACATTAACTTATTATTTTAATTTAAATACATTAAAACATTAACTTTTTTTGTATTTAAATAAATCATAGAAAACCCATAAACAGCTCAATATAATTTTTTTTATTGTTTTTAGTTTTTTATAGTATATAAAAATATAAAAAATTTTGGAATATTTTTTGGTCAACAATCGGTCAACGCCGGGGTCAACGCTGAAGTCAACATCGACGAAGTTGACCGATGTACCAGAATTATATGTCTATGGTGTTAGATACTTGACGTCATATAGTTAATGCATGTGGCCATGCAATACATCTACTTCGTGTAGTTGAATGTACATTAATATACTTGGTATGTATGACCATCCGTTCTTCAATAGTTGGTGTAGTTAGCAATCTTTTTTCCTTTTATTTTCTATTAAAACTAGGTTTTGAAAGAGTGTTATTATAATTTGAGAAATACCGTAGGATGCCATGAAAAAAGTTTTAGTTCCTAAAATACCACACTTCTTAATTTTTTTATTAATACCATTAATGAATAATTAAAAGGACCATTATACCCCTATGGTATGAACACAAAAGGAATCTAGCTTTTTGTGTTGTGTTTATCGATCCAGATCGATCTTTGTCGTCATACTCCGACGTTTTTTCCGGCGAGATCTGTCGGTTTTGTCTCACTACGACACCATCTTCGTCGTCTTCGTCGTGTCGTGTACGTCGTCTATGTCTTGTACGTCGTCTCCGTCGTGTACGTCGTCTCTGTCTTCCTTTCACATCGTCACTTTCATATTGACTCTAAGATCGTCTTCCTTTAGCATCATCGTCTCCATCTTCATTTGGTATCGTCAATCCTCACCATCATCTTCCTATATCTTCCTATGGCATCATCATTTTGTGAATTGGATTGATTCGATCTCAATTCTAATCGCATCTCAACATAAATTTTCATCGATCATATCTCTGACTAGGGAGCTTATTGACAAAGATGGAGATCGTACATTGTTCTCTTGTCCTTGAACTCTTTCAAACATTTTTGTGAATGCATAGGATTTTGCTATTTTTATATCTTGGTTTCAAGCTTTAGATTCTTCTTTATAAAGACATGCTTGTTCTTTGCTTTGAGTTCCATAATTATAGATAATTCAATTTAATTGTTCTATTCTAAGCTTTATAGAGTGACACTAGTTTGACTCACTTTTTTTAATCCTTGATTTCATTTTTATGTTGCATTAACACAAAAAAAAAAAAAACACTAAGGAGATGGGGACAATGATGAGTTTCCTTGGATAAAACTCAACCAAAGCAGAGCATTCAAAGACATGACTAATGAACCTCTAGAGATTGCTCTTATTTGGCGTTATGAGGAAGACGATGTTGCTGGAGGTTTGTGACCATTATCACTTCCTTTAAAGCTTCATGTTGAATCTGTGACCACTTTCAGAAATGTTTGCAGTGATTGCTTTTAAAGCTTCAACTTAAAATACTATAGTTGCTTCCTAGTGTTATTAGTGTAAAGGTGGTTTGCCTATGTACATAGATGCAGTGTATGCCTTGAGGCAATGATTTGTAGAATCAAAATTGTTTGGAAGAAGCTAAGATGATGAGAAGAATGATTGATGTTGATGGTACATTTCTAAAGAGAAAATTTAAGGGCACGTTTTTAGTAAATTCAAGGGCATTACACTCAAATGATTGATGATTCAAGGACATAGCACAATTGAAGATGACGATAAGAAAATGACAATTGAGTGGAAGTTTGACTGCAGGTTATTGTGGAAGACCTTCCGAAATTCAAAGAAGTCTTCCTAAACATTATAAAATTCTTCCTAAATTTAAAGAAATGTGATTTTAAGTCTTTTTGTTTAAGTTCTTTGCCTCAATGTATTACTCCATTAGCGAGGAATAGTGATTGGATTTTGTGGACATCCTCGTGATTTACTTATATACTAGACGTTTAACATGTTGTATAATCATATTATTAAACATAAAAAAATCCAAAAGCCCTTCCTGAATGTCATAGACCCTTCCTAAATTTCAATGCCATCGTAAGTTGTTTATTGTTTAATCAAGGAGGAACCGAGGGGCCACTATCCGGGCGCGAGGAACCGGATCGACGAGGGGAGGCAGACCTACTTCGTTGGAGGGAGGATCGCCGAGGTTCAGGATCATCTTCCTTTGAGGGCTGTGCTTGGGGAGGTGGGAGTAGCCCTATCCCTTTGCCTTTGTCAGTCCGAGGTCTAGCGGGATCACTACGCGGAGATAGGTTAATGGATGAGCTGGACCTGTTTCGAGTAAGAGAGGCCACGTCACGCTCCTCCTCTTCGTCTTAAAAAACCAAATTATAATTTTAATGAATGTTTTTTTTTGGTCGAGTTAATGAATGTTTATCTATATTTGTAGATGACTTTATTTATTGGATATGGTGGAAGCTAGTCGAGCTTTTTTCAAAAGATGATTTTTTATTTTACGTGTGTTTTAGTTAAAGGGGTGGGCAGAATATCCGAAACCGAACAACCGATCCGAACCTGACTCATAATTACCCGAACCGTACCGAACACGATTTTCTAAAATACCCCATGTCTTATTGACCAATCAATGTAGTTGAGACATGTAGTCGACTATATCATAGTGTAGTTGAGCCATGTAGTCGACTATATCACAGTACTATGTCAATGATCCTTATTCAAATCTTAAATAATCTTAAATGGTGTTAAAAATCAAAACACCAAATTTTAATTTTAATGAATGTTTTTTTTTGGGTCGAGTTAATGAATGTTTATATATATTTGTAGATGACTTTATTTATTGGATATGGTGGAAGCTAGTCGAGCTTTTTTCAAAAGATGATTTTTTATTTTATGTGTGTTTTAGTTAAAGGGGTGGGCAAAATATCCGAAACCGAACAACCGATCCGAACCTGACTCAAAATTACCCGAACCGTACCGAACCCAATTTTCTAAAATACCCCATGTCTTATTGACCAATCAATGTAGTTGAGACATGTAGTCAACTATATCATAGTGTAATTGAGACATGTAGTCGACTATATCACAGGACTATGTCAATGATCCTTATTCAGATCTTAAATGATCTTAAATGGTGTTAAAAATCAACACCAAATTTTAATTTTAATGAATGTTTTTTTTGGGTCGAGTTAATGAATGTTTATATATATTTGTAAATGACTTTATTTATTGGATATGGTGGAAGCTAGTCGAGCTTTTTTCAAAAGATGATTTTTTATTTTACGTGTGTTTTAGTTAAAGGGGTGGGCAAAATATCCGAAACCGAACAACCGATCCGAACCTGACTCAAAATTACCCGAACCGTACCGAACCCGATTTTCTAAAATATCCCATGTCTTATTGACCAATCAATGTAGATGAGACATGTAGTCGACTATATCATAGTGTAGTTGAGACATGTAGTCGACTATATCACATGACTATGTCAATGATCCTTATTCGGATCTTAAATGATCTTAAATGGTGTTAAAAATCAAAACACCAAATTTTAATTTTAATGAATGTTTTTTTTTTGGGTCGAGTTAATGAATGTTTATATATATTTGTAGATGACTTTATTTATTGGATATGGTGGAA
This sequence comes from Capsella bursa-pastoris, assembly GCA_036452645.1. Classification (NCBI taxonomy): domain Eukaryota; kingdom Viridiplantae; phylum Streptophyta; class Magnoliopsida; order Brassicales; family Brassicaceae; genus Capsella; species Capsella bursa-pastoris. The sequence goes on along the minus strand of CP144193.1, from coordinate 10,453,262 downwards.
GCTAGTCGAGCTTTTTTCAAAAGATGATTTTTTATTTTACGTGTGTTTTAGTTAAAGGGGTGGGCAAAATATCCGAAACCGAACAACCGATCCGAACCTGACTCAAAATTACCCGAACCATACCGAACCCGATTTTCTAAAATACCCCATGTCTTATTGACCAATCAATGTAGTTGAGACATGTAGTCAACTATATCATAGTGTAGTTGAGACATGTAGTCGACTATATTACAGGACTATGTCAATGATCCTTATTCAGATCTTAAATGATCTTAAATGGTGTTAAAAATCAAAACACCAAATTTTAATTTTAATGAATGTTTTTTTTTTGGGTCGAGTTAATGAATGTTTATATATATTTGTAGATGACTTTATTTATTGGATATGGTGGAAGCTAGTCGAGCATTTTTCAAAAGATGATTTTTTATTTTACGTGTGTTTTAGTTAAAGGGGTGGGCAAAATATCCGAAACCGAACAACCGATCCGAACCTGACTCAAAATTACCCGAACCGTACCGAACCCGATTTTCTAAAATACCCCATGTCTTATTGACCAATCAATGTAGTTGAGACATGTAGTCAACTATATCATAGTGTAGTTGAGCCATGTAGTCGACTATATCACAGGACTATGTCAATGATCCTTATTCAGATCTTAAATGGTCTTATTCCGTTCCAATTAAAGCACATAATATGTTTCTCCAGATGATACATCTAACGACAATAGTTTGAACACAAAGCTAGAGTAGGAAATTTAAAAGAACTATAGATCCTCAATGAAAGATAAGTTGGCATGTGGTTGAAGCTCGAGGAGAAAGTGCCAACTTCTTCAACATGTCAAGGGTCGGAAACAAACAAGCATCAGACAAGATTGTTGCAAACTTCAAGACTCTTAAAAAACAACACCATCACCATACACAGCCTGCGCGTAGTTAGAAAATCATTAACAGAAGATTCACTAAATACAATATTAATACTTAATACTTATACTATCAACATATGGAGTATGAGGTCAGGACTTAACTGCATTCTTTAGGATGACAGAGACATCTAAGAGCAACTCAAGAACCTTGCCACCAACATTCTTTCACCTGGCTTCTTCGTGGTCCATTTAGTTATATGCGGACGGCGTGTATTTATCGGGTCTCACATATTGGCGTCCATATCTGGATTCCCCTGGATTTCCTGTCCTGGGTGTGGCCGACTTGAAACGTCTTCTCACATAGACACGTAGATTTTTCTCAACCGGCACATCTTCTGATCCATTTCCACCAGAACCCGTCTGTACCCGCTCTTCTTCCTCGTCCGTTCCCATCAGTTCCCGTCCGTTCTCGTCCATTTGCTGTTCTGTGTTAGAATTCCTCTCAATTTGATCCTCTGATTTCTCCTCCTCATAAGCGATCTCTTCAGTCTGAAAAGGAGAAGATTGAGGCTGTGACTCCTCGAACTCGACATAATTACCATTATCAACATCTTCTTCTTCGTGCTCACTTGGTTCGCTTCCCTGTGCTCTTCTTGATTCATGTCATCATTATTTTCCACATCAGTAGCCCTTGCTACATTAGGACCCAATGCTTCTAGAGGCTGTGACTCCTCGAACTCGACATGATTACCATTATCAACATCTTCTTCTTCGTGCTCACTGGGATCATTCGGGTTCGCTTCCCTGTGCTCTTCTTGATTCATGTCATCATTATTTTCCACATCAGTAGCCCTTGCTACATTAGTACGCGATGCTTCTATAGCCACCATTCGTTTTTTAAGGTCACCAACTGTTAACCGCAAATCTCTTAGCTCTTTATCACTTCTTTTTCTTTTTTTATTTGGAACATTGGGACCCTTGCCTCTGGGTTGTTTGTTCTCTTGGTTGTCTTGGTTGATTCTACCATTTCTCTGTTCGACCGATCTTCCTCATAAAGATCATTCCAAAATAGCACCTTGTTTTGCTGCGTTAGAAGGTCGTTCCAAGAGTCAGCCATCGAGTCAGTATCTTCCTCGTCAATAAAGATGTTAGCTAAAAGATGTTGCTCCTCCGGATTAGGGACCAAAAAACTCAGAATCTCATGTATAAAAATACAAACAAAATAGCATAATAACCGATCAGCTAAAGTCATCTGAATGAAACACCTACCTAGCAGGTATCAAGTATAAACTAAAGAAACACAAACAAAGTAGCATAACCAATCAGCTAAAGTCATTAAATAAAGTGGCAAAAAGCAGAGATCTTGAAGACAGCAAACCAAAATCACGATGATCCACAAGAGTTAGCAAAATGAGGGCCAGAAGCAGAGATCTTGTAGACAGCAAACCAAAATCGTGATTCATAAAACATTGAGTTTTCATACCTTCGTAGTTCCAATTGCTTTGTATATCCGGTCCAGTGAATATCCCGTTTCACCTGTGTCTTTGAATTTCGACCTACACATACGCGGATATCCATTGTCTCCGTGGTCTACGTTTTCTCGAAATGTGCTTTTGAGTGGTTGAATACACTCAAAAGCTAAAATCTGCACAAAGTTGGAAATAAGAACAAGAATGAAATAATAACAATAGAGAAGAAAAAAGAGAAAAAATGGTACCTCCATTGCAATAGTGAAGCCGGGAATAGTCCATGAAGATTTCGGTGTACTCTTGAACTTTTTTATCCATTGACGAATATTGTCTATACAATGAATGAACGTGAAGGTTCCCCACGGAAAACTCTTACACAATTCCAAATCATTAACAATATTTACCAAGAAAGAGTCTATATTTGCACTATTTTTCTTCTTTGGATTGATCATGGATCCTAGGCAGTATAAAACTGCCATTTTCAATCTATCATCATCACCTTCTACTTCCTTCATCGACTGTAGTTTTTCAAACACAGCTTCGAGTGATATCTTATCTCCCTCTTTAAAGAACTTGTTAATAAATCTATCACCACCTAATTTTTTCTCTAATTCTGTCTCTAATTCTTCCTCATAATTATCTGGACACCATTAACAACGAACCATAACTCGTTCTGCTTACTCTTCATATTAACGGTACGGAGAACTAAAGTCCACATTCCCTGGCATTTATGAAACCTCTCCATAGGCCTATGGAAAATGTGTTTAAACTGAGGGTGGTTCACAAACCAGCTAATTTCCTCATCATAAAGTTTACTCCATAAGTGTTGAACAGTCTTGTCGGGAGAAGACATGGATGCGAGGCGCGTGCCTTTGGCGTTTTTCGCACTTTGCCAAAAATTTGTCGTAGTCCGCATTCATTGTTAACCAAAACATTGCGAATTTGTAATGCAAGAGCTCGCCCGCCGGAGTGGTTTCCTCCTGCGCCCTCGTGCGGTTCTTGCATAATGTCGTCGACCTCGTCAAGACCTACGCAAGTGAGGAGGTCGGATGCAGTAATGCGGAAAAGATCTCCCTTCAATACTATATACTGGGCACTTCGCGTTCGTAGACGCCGGGCTTCCAACTTATCTGATGGTATTATGCCATCTACGATATTGTTAATTATTTCAGAGCGCCAGTCGTTTTGGACTACGGGCTGACTGTTTACAGGGTTGCCGACGATAGCTTCTTCGCTGGGGGATGGATCGTTTGACGAAGCGGGCAGGCTATGCGCTAACAGACCATCATCGTTAAGTGGCGCGGAGATCAGGAGAACTTGTTCGGATAGTAGCGATGCAATATTAGCTTATACAGGAGTCTTGTTCGGAATGGCAGCTTCAAAATTGGTGGACGTTGACGCGCCAAGAGACCAAGCCTTTTGCAGAGGTCGGATCTACAACCAAGGCGGCAGGCTTTTCGTTTGTGGGCGCGGCAGTGTCCGAAGTCGGCTCGGCGACTAGAGTTATGACGGGTTGGGCTAGCAAACTCAGGTCAATGCTTGGATGGTCGATACTCTCAACTGGTATGACTCGACGGAGATCCGGATTAGAGGTGGACGCGAGTGTTGCGAGTGCTCGAATACCTTTGAGAGATCTCGAACGACTTTGAGATACACATCCATACGATCATTCTTAGCCTCGTAATCGCCGCTGAATTGGTTCGCAACAAGCTGTGAGTCGCAATATGCCTGAATTTGTTTGACTCCAATGCCATGTGCCAAGCGGAGCCCTACGATCAACGCTTCGTATTCTGCTTCGTTTTTCGAAGCGGTAAAGGCGAGACGAAACGACTGTTCTAGTATTTCACCCGTTGGCGACTGAAAGTGTACTCCAATCCCCTATCCGTGTTTGGAGGCTGCACCATCCACGTACAACGTCCATTTTTCGTTAGGCGGGGACCCCATGCTCGAGATCTAGCGAGAGCTCAACGAGGAAATCGGCGAGGACCTGTGACTTGGCACACGTTCGATACATGTACTGTATATCGTACTCTCCGAGCTCGATAGCCCATTTTGCGAGTTTGCTGGACTGGCTTGGACTGTGGAGGATTAGTCACAGTGGTTGATTAATGAGAATTTCCACGGAGTGCGACTGAAAATACGGCCTGAGCTTCCGTGCCGAGATGACTAGGCGTTGGTACGTGGCTCCGGCGTTTTTCAGACCAAAAGGCATCACCTTATAACAATAAGTTCCTTGTTCTGTGAAAAATGCGGTTTTTTCGCGATCGTTCTTGTGCATCAAAATTTGGTTGTAACCGGAGAAAGCATCCATGAACGAGAGGAGTTCATTCCCGACTATCGCTTCGACGAGCTGATCAATACGTGAAAGAGGGAAGCTATCCTTCAGACACGCTTTGTTGAGATCGGTGAAATCTACACAAACTCTCCACTTGCCGTTTTTCTTTTATCCACGACGGGGTTGCTTAACAACTCCGTTCTTAAATTTCTCGAGGAGTAACGCTTGTAATTGCCGACACTCTTCCGTAGAGTGCCCACCGAACTTTTGAAACTCGCAATATCCTCGTTTCGAGGTCGTGCCGGAATCGCGGTACCACTTATTCCATGGCTTGTTGGCGTTTGGCTTTTGCTCTTGGCCGTTGACAGCAAAGGTGGTAGCTTTTCGCGTTTTGTCATTTCGGGCGTACTCCCGATCATAATGCTGGCGGGGTTCAATGTATTCATCCGGAGCTTTGGTCTCCGGCGCTTTAGACTTGGGGTTCAATGGCTTTGGAAGTCGCTCCTCTCTTGCCGCCTTTTCTTCCTCGATTTCTATGTATCGACTCGCCTTTCGTATGGCGGGCTGCAAGATTATGAGGTCTTCTCGGAATTTTGAGCTGAAGAGCAGCGCATTCCGGAGAGCCGCGATAGGCGCGTCGTCAGCTATTGCGATTGTGATGACAACTTTTTTGAATTTTTCCATGAAGCCTCTAAGAGGCTCGTTCTCCTTCTTATACATTGTCCAAGTGTCAGCATTTGTTGCACCTTGCTTCATGAACACCATGTGGTGATACAAGACTCGGTGGTGAGCTTGTATGAGGATAGATATGATGGCTACACAAGATGGCGGTCGCTTCTCTCTTGTGTAGGAAAGATGGTCGTTGATGTAGATTTGACACGATGGCGGTCGCTTCTCTCGTGTGGGATCGAATGAAGGGGAAGTGCTGGCGGATTAAAGTACACCACAGAGATGTGATTGGTCTCTGATACAGTACACGATCTTAGCCTTGTGGAATCACACACACAAGACAAAGAACAAGCTTATTCTCTTAGAACACTTAAAGAGAAGAAGTGAAGAAAGTTCGGTTCTTTATTGATAATCAAGGGTGGAAAATCGTACAACTGCTGCAGGGGGACTTTATAAGAGTCCATCAGCTAGCCCTAGGGCCGAAAATAAATGCAAAGAAATACAAAAGGAAAAAAATAAAAAGCAAACACAAAACCCATTGTTTTTGGAAAGGAAATGACAAAAATAAAGAAACTAATTGCGCACACTTAAACTCACTTGAAGGGCACGTATTCTAGCTGTTGTTGGGGCTTAGTGGACCTGCAAATATCGAAAATACTGAATAGAACTTACCTGGATGCGATCTAGGCCCAATCGATGTTCTCTGAACTACGTCTTGATCTACTTCAGGGGTCTTGTCAGATGCCTGTTTGTTTGTTGGTTTCTTGAAGTAGATGGTTTCTTGGAGTTTCTCTTGGGTAGCTTGATCAGTCTCTTGAAGCTCTTCCAAGTCCTTGATGTCTTGTTCTTGATCTTCACTCTCTCGATCACTCTCAAAGGTTAAGCTTGTTTTTCTCGTCTCTTGTGACTCCATTGTCTTCTCTTGGATTCTAGAGCTTTCTTGACCTGTCAAAGGAGAATTCATACCTGGGGAAATGGTATGTTCAAGACTCATTTGGGTGAATGCCTCAGCAAGCTCTTCCTCGGCGATGGGATCATATCCATCGTGATGGAGTAAAGGTGGTACAGACCAGTTGACGTAGTTCAGCTCTAGTGAGCTCACAATGTCTTGTACAGCTAGGTTGAACCTCTTTCTAAGTTGTTTAGACTTTGAACGAGTCATGGGACCTACTGGGACGACTGGTACAGGGTGTGGTACATGATCTAGTTCAGCGGGTTGGACAGGATAATCGATGTCCGCATCATGTGGTGCTGGAGGAATACTTTCTTAAGGTCGTAGTAGATGTCGATCGAGTTGCACTCGAGTCGGGAAAACCAATTCAGAGCTTCCCTGGTGAGGTGCTGGACGAGTAGTTGGCAACTTCCGGTGTCGCTTTGTTCAGGTGTGAAGTATGCACGGTCAATGGCCAATTGGATGGATCTTACGAATTCCTTTGGGTTGGTGAAACCGTTGTAAGGAACTATCTTCATCTTAGTGACATGATGTACATGAATGTCCGTGATCCTGGACGTAAAAGGCGACCGCTGCATATCTTCGAGGACTTTCTCGAGATCGGGGGCCGTGTTGACTTGGCGGTTTGGCGGACCACGGCGCGGCTCCGTGGCCTCTGTCTCGGTAGTTTCCGACTCGGCATGTTCTGGGTCGACGTTCGTCAGTTCGGCACCTGCCGTCGTTGCTCTAGGAAGGTGTGGTAATGGAATCGATTGGGCTCTTCTTCGTCCCCATAGGTGCCGTTCAGGAGACAGAACAGACGCGTTGGGATCTGGGCGTCGGGAGGTGTTCGTTCCTCTGTCACTGGATGAGTTCGCGTCGGACATGTTGCTTTGGATTCTCCGGGAAACTTTAGGGTCTTTAAGGTTGCCAAGAAAGAAGTGCTTCTTAGGCCCCACTGTGGGCGCCAATTGTTTGTTCAAGTGGGGGACCAACTACAATAATGATACGAGGATTTGGGGACGAGACGAAACAGATTTCGTTATTATTTTTTGCGAAAGACTCGAGGTTACAAAGAGAGAAGCCTCGCTGCGGCAGTTATATACTATCTCCCGAGCCGAGAACTTTGTACGAAACAGAAGCATATAAGCACGAGAAAGAGAGACGCAGCGGTAATCTCGGGCTAGAGCGAGTTCGGGCGCGGCGCAATTCTTTGTCAGTGGTTTAATGTATTTATAGTAGCACATAAACCTAGAAGTTCTTTGTGTCTACTTGGCGAATGAGGATTTTACCCCTGCAAAGGTACTGGGCCTGTTTTGGTAGAAAGGCTTGCTAAATTGCACATCTTGTTTAAGGGCCGACTAATATTTGGGGAGGGCAAGGCCCATATCCAACACTTACTTTGATGTTTTTCTTGCGGTTCAAACAATGTTGTTGAACTTGGTGTTAGAGTGTGAGCTGCAGCTTGTGGACGTTCCTTTGCTTTCTTGGAAGTCACATGGCTCTTGTTATGCTCTGCTTCTACTCTCTTTGCTGGCTAAAAACCATCTCTCCTCAGGCTGGACGTTGTTTGCTCTACTTGGGGCTGAAAAAACGTTGTTGTGGTTGAATCTTGTTGAACCCTCTTGGTGTGAAATGGTTCATTTAATGTTGAGAAATGGTATGTGATTACAGAAAAGAGCAATGTACAGGAAAATGAATGTTCGTCTTCTACTACTTCTACCGGTTTATTCTTCATGTTTCTCCTAATATACCGACTCTGAGAAGTCTTCATTATATTTAAGAGCAAGTACATTGGTGTACCCACACCCAAGTCCCACATAATTTAGGGTTAAAAAAAATCAAAAATGAAAAAAGGGGGGGGACGTACTCAAAAAGGGACGGTCCCGTGTGTTGTTGTCCACTTTTCGCGGGCCCCACTGACACGTGGCAGCATGCGATTGGTCAGCTTTTTTTTTTTTTTTAAACTAAAAACAAGAAAAAAAAAATTAATGGGACAAAAAGAAGGCCTACCAATGTGGATGCCCTAAAAGAACATACTATGGAGCTTCACCCTGAATCAACACAAAAAAAAAAAAGATGAAAGCTTGTCATCCAAAGTTTCAGTGGAACCTATATATTTCGACAGTTCTCTTTAGCTTATAGCAGTGGAACCTGTCTTGTGTTCTGGCTGAAGCTATTAGAAGGAGCTGCCATGGACTTTGCAAGGGAGATAAAGACACATCCATCACCCAAATCTTGTTTCTCTTCAACTGTAAATCTAAATACAATTGTCCAACTAGTTTGGAGACAATAGGATAATCATTGTTGTAACTTGTAAATCTCAACTCTCAAGTAAAGATACTCATTTGGCTTAGCATAGTTACAGCAAAATCTAGAAGGCTCAACAAGCAGTTAAGACAAGTAAACAAAACAAAACATATTAACTACAGACAAAGTAAATCATATTTCCTACAACAGGAGACTCGTCTAAGCTCATCATCTTTGGATTCTATAAATTTATCTTCTTTTAAGTCTTGAAGAGAGGGTTTCAAAATAGAAACTATGAACTAAGAAGAAACTCATGTAGGAGCTAGACTGGAGGGATTCTAGAGATCAAATATACAAAAGGGTTATAAGGCTACACTCTCCAAGAAACCCAACAGAACCACCTTCCTCTGCTCTATCTTGTCTAGTCATATGAAGATATTAGATCAGAAGTGATCATTGCTTGTAAAACAGAAGTGATTCTTGAGAAAGTGGAAGCATTTTTGCAACACTAAAGCTGTTGCTTTACACAATAACGGACCAATGGTTAAAGTGAAGATCAAGACACTAAAATTGTTTGATTATGCGAAAAGATTTAATATTTAATATTAAATGTCTGAAGCAAGACCTGACAAAAAAAACAGAGCTATGAACTGAGCCTATCATGCGTAACAATTACCTCGTCTAGGATTAAGTAATACTTGTAAGAAAAATTGAACCAAACTATTATTTCATACAACACAAGTCTATATATAAAGATCATGTTCTGATCCTATAAAAACATCTTTCAACCTATTATAACCTCGTCTAGGCGTTAAACATATTATTGAGATCTGAAGACCCTAAAGCAAACTATTATTTCCCAGCACAAAGCTTGTCTATGCCTTAAAAGATCTGAAGATCATGTTCTGATTCTATAAAAACCATTTTTCAAAGAACCCTAATACGAAGAGAAATTCAATCAAATTCCTAATCGTTGACGATCTATTTTGGAACGGAACCCATAAAGAAAAACAAAAGCTTTATGAAAGACTTACCATAGAGGAGAAGAAACGTTGAGATTTGACGGCGGAGCCACCACCGGAAAACTCTCTCTCTCTCTCTTGAATACACAACACAATTACACTTCCAAAGCTTGTCTATGCCTTACAAGATCTAACGATCATGTTCTGATCCTATAAAAATCCTATTAAAGAACCCTAATACAAAGATCATGTTCTAATCCTAATACAAAGAGCCATATTATCGACGATAGATTTCGGAACCCATAATGAAAAATCAAAGCTTTACGAAAGACTTACCTTACAGGAGAATAAACGTTGAGATTAGACGGCGGACGTTACCAACACCGGAAAACTCTGTTTCTGCTTCTGCTATCATCTCTCTCGTTCTTTATTCATAATCAACCTCGTTACGAGAACCCATTAAGTAATTCACAATCAAAAGAATTCGAAAGAAAAGTTATGATTTTTGAACCCATTAAGTTTCTTCTGTGATGAACTTGAACTTGGAGAAGGTGGAGAAGAATGAAGATAGATTTTGAAGTTTCTGTATTTATCAGATTGCTTTCTAACCGTTGTGTAGTAACGGCTCTTTCACGCAAAGCTGTTTTTAGAGCTAAACTAATAGTATAGTATATAAAAATATAAAAAATATAAAATTTTGGAATATTTTGTGGGTCAACAATCGGTCAACGCCGGGGTCAACGTTGAAGTCAACATCGACGAAGCTGACCGATGTACCAGAATTATATGTCTATGGTGTTAGATACTTGACGTCATATAGTTAATGCATGTGGCCATGCAATACATCTACTTCGTGTAGTTGAATGTACATTAATATACTTGGTATGTATGACCATCCGTTCTTCAATAGTTGGTGTAGTTAGCAATCTTTTTTCCTTTTATTTTCTATTAAAACTAGGTTTTGAAAGAGTGTTATTATAATTTGAGAAATACCCTAGGATGCCATGAAAAAAGTTTTAGTTCCTAAAATACCACACTTCTTAATTTTTTTATTAATACCATTAATGAATAATTAAAAGGACCATTATACCCCTATGGTATGAACACAAAAGGAATCAAGCTTTTTGTGTTGTGTTTATCAATCAAGATCGATCTTTGTCGTCATACTCCGATGTTTTTTCCGGCGAGATCTGTCGGTTTCGTCTCACTACGACACCATCTTCGTCGTCTTCGTCATGTCGTGTACGTCGTCTATGTCTTGTACGTCGTTTCCGTCGTGTACATCGTCTCTGTCTTCCTTTCACATCGTCACTTTCATATTGACTCTAAGATCGTCTTCTTTCAGCATCATCGTCTCCGTCTTCATTTGGTATCGTCAATCCTCACCATCATCTTCCTATATCTTCCTATGGCATCATCATTTTGTGAATTGGATTGATTCGATCTCAATTTTAATCGCATCTCAACATAAATTTTCATCGATCATATCTCTGACTAGGGAGCTTATTGACAAAGATGGAGATCGTACATTGTTCTCTTGTCCTTGAACTCTTTCAAACATTTTTGTGAATGCATAGAATTTTGCTATTTTTATATCTTGGTTTCAAGCTTTAGATTCTTCTTTATAAAGACATGCTTGTTCTTTGCTTTGAGTTCCATAATTATAGATAATTCAATTTAATTGTTCTATTCTAAGCTTTATAGAGTGACACTAGTTTGACTCACTTTTTTTAATCTTTGATTTCATTTTTATGTTGCATTAACACAAAAAAAAAAACACTAAGGAGATGGGGACAATGATGAGTTTCCTTGGACAAAACTCAACCAAAGCAGAGCTTTCAAAGACATGACTAATGAACCTCTGGAGATTGCTTTTATTTGGCGTTATGAGGAAAGCGTTGTTATCGGAGGTTTGTGACTATTATCATTTCCTTTAACGCTTCATGTTGAATATGTGACCACTTTACATAAATGTTTGCAGTGATTGCTTTTAAATCTTCAACTTAAAATACTATAGTTGTTTCCTAGTGTTATTAGTGTAAAGGTGGTTTTCCTATGTACATAGATGCAGTGTATGCCTTGAGGCAATGATTTGTAGAATCAAAATTGTTTGGAAGAAGCTAAGATGATGAGAAGAATGATTGATGTTGATGGTACATTTCTAAAGAGAATATTTAAGGGCACGTTTTTAGTAAATTCAAGGGCATTACACTCAAATGATTGATGATTCAAGGACATAGCACAATTGAAGATGACGATAAGAAAATGACAATTGAGTGGAAGTTTGACTGCAGGTTATTGTGGAAGACCTTCCGAAATTCAAAGAAGTCTTCCTAAACATTATAAAATTCTTCCTAAATTTAAAGAAATGTGATTTTAAGTCTCTTTGTTTAAGTTCTTTGCCTCAATGTATTACTCCATTAGTGAGGAAAAGTGATTGGATTTTGTGGACATCCTCGTGATTTACTTATATAATAGAAGTTTACCATGATGTATAACCATATTATTTGAAAAAAAAATCTAAAGGTCTTCCTGAACGTCATATAACCCTTCCTAAATTTCAATGCCATCGTAAGTTGTTTATTGTTTAATCCAGGAGGAACCGAGGGGCCACTATCCGGGCGCGAGGAACCGGATCGACGAGGGGAGGCGGACCTACTTCGTTGGAGGGAGGATCGCCGAGGTTCAGGATCATCTTCCTTTGAGGGCTGTGCTTGGGGAGGTGGGAGTAGCCCTATCCCTTTGCCTTTTTCAGTCCGAGGTCTAGCGGGATCACTACGCGGAGATAGGTTAATGGATGAGCTGGACATCTTTCGAGTAAGAGAGGCCACGTCACGCTCCTCCTCTTCGTCTTAAAACACCAATTTTTAATTTTAATGAATGTTTTTTTTTAGGTCGAGTTAATGAATGTTTATATATATTTGTAGATGGCTTTATTTATTGGATATGGTGGAAGCTAGTCGAGATTTTTTCAAAAGATGATTTTTTATTTTACGTGTGTTTTATATAAAGGGGTGGGCAAAATATCCGAAACCGAACAACCGATCCGAACCTGACTCAAAATTACCCGAACCGTACCGAACCCGATTTTCTAAAATACCCCATGTCTTATTGACCAATCAATGTAGTTGAGACATGTAGTCGACTATATCATAGTGTAGTTGAGCCATGTAGTCGACTATATCACAGTACTATGTCAATGATCCTTATTCAGATCTTAAATGATCTTAAATGGTGTTAAAAATCAAAACACCAAATTTTAATTTTAATGAATGTTTTTTTTTTGGGTCCAGTTAATGAATGTTTATATATATTTGTAGATGACTTTATTTATTGGATATGGTGGAAGCTAGTCGAGCTTTTTTCAAAAGATGATTTTTTATTTTACGTGTGTTTAAGTTAAAGGGGTGGGCAAAATATCCGAAACCGAACAACCGATCCGAACCTGACTCAAAATTACCCGAACCGTACCGAACCTGATTTTCTAAAATACCCCATGTCTTATTGACCAATCAATGTAGTTGAGACATGTAGTCAACTATATCATAGTGTAGTTGAGCCATGTAGTCGACTATATCACAGGACTATGTCAATGATCCTTATTCAGATCTTAAATGGTCTTATTCCGTTCCAAGTAAAGCAGATAATATGTTTCTCCAGATGATACAACTAACGACAATAGTTTGAACACAAAGCTAGAGTAGGAAATTTAAAAGAACTATAGATCCTCAATGAAAGATAAGTTGGCATGTGGTTGAAGCTCGAGGAGAAAGTGCCAACTTCTTCAACATGTCAAGGGTCGGAAACAAACAAGCATCAGACAAGATTGTTGCAAACTTCAAGACTCTTAAAAAACAACACCATCACCATACACAGCCTGCACGTAGTTAGAAAATCATTAACAGAAGATTAACTAAATACAATATTAATACTTAATACTTATACTATCAACCTATGCATTTACCAAAGAAAGCTCGTGTAATCAATCAACTAATCAAAGAGATAACATAGTATGAGGTCAGGACTTAACTGTATTCTTTAGGATGACAGAGACATCTAAGAGCAACTCAAGAACCTTGCCACCAACATTCTTTCACCTGGCTTCTTCGTGGTCCATTTAGTTATATGCGGACGGCGTGTATTTATCGGGTCTCACATATTGGCGTCCATATCTGGATTCCCCTGGATTTCCTGTCCTGGGTGTGGCCGGCTTGAAACGTCTTCTCACATAGACACGTAGATTTTTCTCAACCGGCACATCTTCTGATCCATTTCCACCAGAACCCGTCTGTACCCGCTCTTCTTCCTCGTCCGTTCCCGTCAGTTCCCGTCCGTTCGCGTCCATTTGATGTTCTGTGTTAGAATTCCTCTCAATTTGATCCTCTGATTTCTCCTCCTCATAAGCGATCTCTTCAGTCTGAAAAGGAGAAGATTGAGGCTGTGACTCCTCGAACTCGACATAATTAACATTATCAACATCTTCTTCCTCGTGCTCACTTAGTTCGCTTCCATGTGCTCTTCTTGATTCATGTCATCATTATTTTCCACATCAGTAGCCCTTGCTACATTAGGACCCAATGCTTCTAGAGGCTGTGACTCCTCGAACTCGACATGATTACCATTATCAACATCTTCTTCTTCGTGCTCACTGGGATCATTCGGGTTCGCTTCCCTGTGCTCTTCTTGATTCATGTCATCATTATTTTCCACATAAGTAGCCGTTGCTACATTAGGACGCGATGCTTCTACAGTCACCATCCGTTTTTTAAGGTCACCAACTGTTAGCCGCAAATCTCTTAGCTCTTTATCACTTCTTTTTCTTTTTTTATTTGGAACATTGGGACCCTTGCCTCTGGGGTTGTTTGTTCTCTTGGTTGTCTTGGTTGATTCTACCATTTCTCTGTTCGACCGATCTTCCTCATAAAGATCATTCCAAAATAGCACCTTGTTTTGCTGCGTTAGAAGGTCGTTCCAAGAGTCAGCCAACGAGTCGGTATCTTCCTCGTCAATAAAGATGTTAGCTAAAAGATGTTGCTCCTCCGGATTAGGGACCAAAAAACTCAGAATCTCCTATATAAAAATACAAACAAAATAGCATAATAACCGATCAGCTAAAGTCATCTGAATGAAACACCTACCTAGCAGGTATCAAGTATAAACTAAAGATACACAAACAAAGTAGCATAACCAATCAACTAAAGTCATTAGATAAAGTGGCAAAAAGCAGAGATCTTGAATACAGCAAACCAAAATCACGATGATCCACAAGAGTTAGCAAAATGAGGGCCAGAAGCAGAGATCTTGTAGACAGCAAACCAAAATCGTGATTCATAAAACATTGAGTTTTCATACCTTCGTAGTTCCAATTGCTTCGTATATCCGGTCCAGTGAATATCCCGTTTCACCTGTGTCTTTGAATTTCGACCTACACATACGCGGACATCCATTGTCTCTGTGGTCTACGTTTTCTCGAAATGTGCTTTTGAGTGGTTGAATACACTCAAAAGCTAAAATCTGCACAAAGTTGGAAATAAGAACAAGAATGAAATAATAACAATAGAGAAGAAAAAAGAGAAAAAATGGTACCTCCATTGCAATAGTGAAGCCGGGAATAGTCCATGAAGATTTCGGTGTAGTCTTGAACTTTTTTATCCATTGACGAATATTGTCTATACAATGAATGAACGTGAAGGTTCCCCACGGAAAACTCTTACACAATTCCAAATTTTTAACAATATTTACCAAGAAAGAGTCTATATTTGCACTATTTTTCTTCTTTGGATTCATCACGGATCCTAGGAAGTATAAAACTGCCATTTTCAATCTATCATCATCACCTTCCACTTCCTTCATCGACTGTAGTTTTTCAAACACAGCTTGGAGAGATATTTTATCTCCCTCTTTAAAGAACTTGTTAGTAAATCTATCACCATCTAATTTTTTCTCTAATTCTGTCTCTAATTCTTCCTCATAATTATCTGGAAGCTTTCTGCAATCTAGTCCGGTAATTAACGCGTGTTCCCTAATCGAGTATCGAATAGGGACACCATTAACAACGAACCATAACTCGTTCGACTTACTCTTCATATAAACGGTACGGAGAACTAAAGTCCACATTCCCTGGCATTTATGAAACCTCTCCATAGGCCTATGGAAAATGTGTTTAAACTGAGGGTGGTTCACAAACCAGCTAATTTCCTCATCAGAAAGTTTACTCCATAAGTGTTGAACAGTCTAGTCGGGAGAAGACATGGATGCGAGGCGCGTGCCTTTGGCATTTTTCGCACTTTGCCAAAAATTTGTCGTAGTGCGCATTCATTATTAACCAAAACATTGCGAATTTGTAATGCAAGAGCTCGCCCGCCGGAGTGGTTTCCTCCTGTGCCCTCGTGGGCTTCTCGCATAATTTCGTCGACCTCGTCAGGACCTACGCAAGTGAGGAGGGCGGATGCAGTAATGCGGAAAAGATCTCCCTTCGCGTTCGTAGACGCCAGGCTTCCAACTTATCCGATGGTATTATGCCATCTACGATATAGTTAATTATTTCAGAGCGGCAGTCGTTTCGGACTACGGGCTGACTGTTTACAGGGTTGCCGACGATAGCTTCTTCGCTGGGGGATGGATCGTTTAACGAAGCGGGCGGGCTGTGCGCTAACAGACCATCATCGTTAAGTGGCGCGGAGATCAGGAGAACTTTTTCGGATGGTAGCGATGCAATATTAGCTTATACAGGAGTCTTGTTCGGAGTGGCAGCTTCAAAGTTGGTGGACGTTGACGCGCCAAGAGACCAAGCCTTTTGCAGAGGTCGGATCTACAACCAAGGCGGCATGCTTTTCGTTTTGTGGGCGCGGCAGTGTCCGAAGTCGGCTCGGCGACTAGAGTTATGATGGGTTGGGCTAGCAAACTCAGGTCAATGCTTGGATGGTCGATACTCTCAACTGGTATGACTCGACGGAGATCCGGATTAGAGGTGGACGCGAGTGTTGCGAGTGCTCGAATACCTTTGAGAGATCTCAGACGACTTTGAGATACACTTCCATACGATCATTCTTAGCCTCGTAATTGCCGCTGAATTGGTTCGCAACAAGCTGTGAGTCGCAATATGCCTGAATTTGTTTGACTCCAATGCCATGTGCCAAGCAGAGCCCTGCAATCAACGCTTCGTATTCTGCTTCGTTTTCCGAAGCGGTAAAGGCGAGACGAAACGACTGTTCTAGTATTTCACCTGTTGGCGACTGAAAGTGTACTCCAATCTCCTATCCGTGTTTGGAGGCTGCACCATCCACGTACAACGTCCATTTTTCGTTAGGCGGGGACCCCATGCTCGAGATCTAGCGAAAGCTCAACGAGGAAATCGGCGAGGACCTGTGACTTGGCACACGTTCGATACATGTACTGTATATCGTACTCTCCAAGCTCGATGGCCCATTTTGCGAGTTTGCCGGATTGGCTTGGACTGTGGAGGATTAGTCACAGTGGTTGATTGGTGAGAACTTCCACGGAGTGCGACTGAAAATATGGCCTGAGCTTCCGTGCCGAGATGACTAGGCGTTGGTACGTGGCTCCGGCGTTTTTCAGACCAAAAGGCATCACCTTATAACAATAAGTTCCTTGTTCTGTGAAAAATGCGGTTTTTTCGCGATCGTTCTTGTGCATCAAAATTTGGTTGTAACCGGAGAAAGCATCCATGAACGAGAGAAGTTCATTCCCGACTGTGGCTTCGACGAGCTGATCAATACGTGAAAAAGGGAAGATATCCTTCGGACACGCTTTGTTGAGATCGGTGAAATCTACACAAACTCTCCACTTGCCGTTTTTCGTTTAACCAGGACGGGGTTGCTTAACAACTCAGGATACTGTACTTCTATTATAGAATCGGCGTCGAGCAGTTTACGAACTTCTTTGTTCATTGCGGCAGCACGGTCGTGTCCTAACTTCCTTCGTTTTTGTTTCACGGGCTTGTTGGTGAGATCGACATTCAGTTCGTGACACGTGACTTCAGGGTTAATGACGGGCATCTCAGCGATCGTCCACGCGAAGGAAGCAAAGTTTTGTTGTAGGAACTTCACGAGTTCTTTTCTCAACAGGAGTGGTAGGTCAGCACCTACTTCTACGCAACGCGCAGGATCAGTCGTGTCGATGTTAACTTGGTCTATGTGTTCCGTGTGCGGGGCTTGTCGCGTATCCACCTTCGGGGTCGGTTCAGAGATTACAAACATTCGTTGGGCGTTGACGCGGGCGCTGCGTAGCTGGAATTCAATGATAAAGCATGTGCGTGCGACCAACAAATCGCCTCGCAATGTATAGGTTCCTCGTTGAGTAGGGAATTTGACGCATTGATGATACGTCGAAGGGATAGCTTTCATCTTGTGCAGCCAGGGCGTGCCCAACATGACGTTGTACACGATTGGTTTATCAACAATAGCAAATTTAAAACAATGCATCGTTCTCCCGACGTAAATTGGGAGCATTATCGTGCCTGCCGTCATGACCGTGTCCCCGTCGAAGCCGGTTAAAGGTTGTGTGTTGTGCTCAGTAAGGCGCAGATCAACCCCCATCCGGATCAATACGTCTTTGAAAATTACGTTGACTGAGCTTCCCGTGTCGATTAGGACTTTTGTGACCACACTCTCCCCGATTGCCAATTCGACGACCAGCGGGTCGTTGTTGGGTTCGGTTTGCAGGGCGTCCGCTTCGGTAAAGGTGATGGGGTCGTAGTCCTCGACATCCGGGCTGCTCCTCGTGAGCCAGCTGCGGCTATTTTCACCTTGTCAGTGGTATGCCCTTATTGAACGAACTGAATCGTTGCATGTTGTTAGACCGCCCATTATCATCTCTACGCGTTATCTGCCTGCATATGCGTCGCCAATTGGCAGGAGATCGTGCTTTCGCTTTGGGGGAGGTGGCATCCGGGCTTCTTCTTCAATCTGCTTGCCGTCGCGCTGGTGTTGTTGTGAATCGTACCGAACGTATGAATTATCTATGTGTGACAATGCTTGGCGTCGCTCCCGTTCGATGTCGAAATCTCCGTTCTTGAATTTCTCGAGGAGTAACGCTTGTAATTGCCGACACTCTTCCGTAGAGTGCCCACTGAACTTTTGAAACTCGCAATATCCTCGTTTCGAGGTCGTGCCGGAATCGCGGTACCACTTGTTCCATGGCTTGTTGGCGTTTGGCTTTTGCTCTTGGCCGTTGACAGCAAAGGTGGTAGCTTTTCGCGTTTGGTCATTTCGGGCGTACTCCCGATCATAATGCTGCCGGGGTTCAACGTATTCATCCGGAGCATTGGTCTCCGGCGCTTTGGACTTGGGGTTCGATGGCTTTGGAAGTCGCTCCTCTCTTGCCGCCTTTTCTTCCTCGATTTCTATGTATCGACTCGCCTTTCGTATGGCGGGCTGGAAGATTATTAGGTCTTCTCGGAATTTTGAGCTGAAGAGCAGCGCATTTCGGAGAGCCGCGATAGCCGCGTCGTCAGCTATTGCGATTGTGATGACAACTTTTTTGAATTTTTCCATGAAGTCTCTAAGAGGCTCGTTCTCCTTCTGATACATTGTCCAAATGTCAGCATTTGTTACACCTTGCTTCATGAACACCATGTGGTGCTGGAGGAATACTTTCTTAAGGTCGTAGTAGATGTCGATCCAGTTGCACTCGAGTCGGGAAAACCAATTCAGATGTTCCCCGGTGAGGTGCTTGACGAGTAGTTGGTAACTTCCAGTGTCGCTTTGTTCAGATGGGAAGTATACATGGTCAATGGCCAATTGGATGGATCTTACGAATTCCTTCGGGTTGGTGAAACCGTTGTAAGGAACTATCTTCATCTTAGTGACATGATGTACGTTAATGTCCGTGATCCTGGACGTAAAAGGCGACCGCTGCATATCTTCGAGGACTTTCTCGAGATCGGGGGCCGTGTTGACTTGTCGCATCTTAAAAGATAAATCCTTGATATGTGCCTGCAGTTGTGCAAGCTCTTGGTTTCGGGCCTAGCTCTCCTCGCTCGCGGGTCGGTGAATCTGGTTTCGTCCGTTTGTCTGATGTTGTTCGCAGCGGTGGAGATGGTCGTTCGTTATGTTGCGAGTACCAGGCCGGTTCTCGTGTTGGAGCTCGTCGATGGATCTCACAATAATGGACGTCTTTGGCCTCTGGTCCGCTACTCTAACGGAGTAGGCGGGGGCGACGATTCCTCTAGCCGAGAATTATGAGTCCGCAAGCTGTGTCGATCCTGCTACGGGTAGCTGCGTTCGCCTCTCCAAGGGCGTTTATCCTCTTGGAGGTTCGTACATCCTGGTCGTCAAGGCGGTCAAGGATGGTTTGCATCAGGCCGTCCAGGTGAGTTCCACCATGGGCATAAGCCGCGGTGGTTTGAGCGATGGGTACCGGCCTGGTGTTTCTTGGTGCGGCATGCTTGGTTCGGCGGGCCGGGAGCTTCTGCCTCGGCAGTCTCCGGCTTGTCTCGGCGGTTTGGCAGACCACGGCGCGGCTCCGTGGCCTCTGTCTCGGTAGTTTCCGGCTCGGCATGTTCTGGGTCGACGTTCGTCAGTTCGGCACCTGCCGTCGTTGCTCTAGGAAGGTGTGGTAATGGAATCGATTGGGCTCTTCTTCGTCCCCATAGGTGCCGTTCAGGAGACAGAACAGACGCGTCGAGATCTGGGCGTCGGGAGGTGTTCGTTCCTCTGTCACTGGATGAGTTCGCGTCGGACATGTTGCTTTGGATTCTCCGGGAAACTTTAGGGTCTTTAAGGTTGCCAAGAAAGAAGTGCTTCTTAGGCCCCACTGTGGGCGCCAATTGTTTGTGCAAGGGGGGAGCAACTACAATAATGATACGAGATTTTGGGGCGAGACGAAACAGATTTCTTTATTATTTTTTGCGGAAGACTTGAGGTTACAAAGAGAGAAGCCTCGCTACGGCAGTTATATACTATCTCCCGAGCCGAGAACTTTGTACGAAACAGAAGCGTATAAGCACGAGAAAGAGAGACGCAGCGGTAATCTCGGGCTAGAGCGAGTTCGGGCGCGGCGCAATTCTTTGTCTGGTGGATAATAACCTCTGGACCGATGGCTATTCCAAACAGTGGTTTAATGTATTTATAGTAGCACATAAACCTAGAAGTTCTTTGTGTCTACTTGGCGAATGAGGATTTTACCCCTGCAAAGGTACTGGGCCTGTTTTGGTAGAAAGGCTTGCTAAATTGCACATCTTGTTTAAGGGCCGACTAATATTTGGAGAGGGCAAGGCCCATATCCAACACTTACTTTGATGTTTTTCTTGCGGTTCAAACAATGTTGTTGAACTTGGTGTTCCTTTGCTTTCTTGGAAGTCACATGGCTCTTGTTATGCTCTGCTTCTACTCTCTTTGCTGGCTAAAAACCATCTCTCCTCAGGCTGGACGTTGTTTGCTCTACTTGGGGCTGAAAAAACGTTGTTGTGGTTGAATCTTGTTGAACCCTCTTGGTGTGAAATGGTTCATTTAATGTTGAGAAATGGTATGTGATTACAGAAAAGAGCAATGTACAGGAAAATGAATGTTCGTCTTCTACTACTTCTACCGGTTTATTCTTCATGTTTCTCCTAATATACCGACTCTGAGAAGTCTTCATTATATTTAAGAGCAAGTACATTGGTGTACTCACACCCAAGTCCCACATAATTTAGGGTTAAAAAAAAATCAAAAATGAAAAAAGGGGGGGGGGACGTACTCAAAAACGGGACGGTCCCGTGTGTTGTTGTCCACTTTTCGCGGGCCCCATTGACACGTGGCCGCATGCGATTGGACAGATTTTTTTTTTTTTAAACTAAAAACTCAATGTAGCATAACCAATCAGCTAAAGTCATTAGATAAAGTGGCAAAAAGCAGAGATCTTGAAGACAGCAAACCAGAATCACGATGATCCACAAGAGTTAGCAAAATGATGGCCAGAAGCAGAGATCTTGTAGACAGCAAACCAAAATCGTGATTCATAAAACATTGAGTTTTCATACCTTCGTAGTTCCAATTGCTTCGTATATCCGGTCCAGTGAATATCCCGTTTCACCTGTGTCTTTGAATTTCGACCTACACATACGCGGACATCCATTGTCTCTGTGGTCTACGTTTTCTTGAAATGTGCTTTTGAGTGGTTGAATACACTCAAAAGCTAAAATCTGCACAAAGTTGGAAATAAGAACAAGAATGAAATAATAACAATAGAGAAGAAAAAAGAGAAAAAATGGTACCTCCATTGCAATAGTGAAGTCGGGAATAGTTCATGAAGATTTCGGTGTACTCTTGAACTTTTTTATCCATTGACGAATATTGTCTATACAATAAATGAACGTGAAGGTTCCCCACGGAAAACTCTTACACAATTCCAAATCATTAACAATATTTACCAAGAAAGAGTCTATATTTGCACTATTTTTCTTCTTTGGATTGATCACGGATCCTAGGAAGTATAAAACTGCCATTTTCAATCTATCATCATCACCTTCCACTTCCTATATCGACTGTAGTTTTTCAAACACAGCTTCTAGAGATATCTTATCTCCCTCTTTAAAGAACTTGTTAATAAATCTATCACCACCTAATTTTTTCTCTAATTCTGTCTCTAATTCTTCCTCATAATTATCTGGAAGCTTTCTGCAATCTAGTCCGGTAATTAACGCGTGTTCCCTAATCTAGTATCGAATAGGGACACCATTAACAACGAACCATAACTCGTTCTGCTTACTCTTCATATAAACGGTACAGAGAACTAAAGTCCACATTCCCTGCCATTTATGAAACCTCTCCATAGGCCTATGGAAAATGTGTTTAAACTGAGGGTGGTTCACAAACCAGCTAATTTCCTCATCAGAAAGTTTACTCCATAAGTGTTGAACAGTCTTGTCGGGAGAAGACATGGATGTGAGGCGCGTGCCTTTGGCATTTTTCGCACTTTGCCAAAAATTTGTCATAGTCCGCATTCATTATTAATCAAAACATTGCGAATTTGTAATGCAAGAGCTCGCCCGCCGGAGTGGTTTCCTCCTGCGCCCTCGTGCGCTTCTCGCATAATGTCGTCGACCTCGTCAGGACCTACGCAAGTGAGGAGGGCGGATGCAGTAATGCGGAAAAGATCTCCCTTCGCGTTCGTAGACGCCGGGCTTCCAACTTATCCGATGGTATTATGCCATCTACGATATAGTTAATTATTTCAGAGCGCCAGTCGTTTCGGACTACGGGCTGACTGTTTACAGGGTTGCCGACGATAGCTTCTTCGCTGGGGGATGGATCGTTTGACGAAGCGGGCGGGCTGTGCGCTAACAGACCATCATCGTTAAGTGGCGCGGAGATCAGGAGAACTTGTTCGGATGGTAGCGATGCAATATTAGCTTATACAGGAGTCTTGTTCGGAGTGGCAGCTTCAAAGTTGGTGGACGTTGACGCGCCAAGAGACCAAGCCTTTTGCAGAGGTCGGATCTACAACCAAGGCGGCAGGCTTTTCGTTTTGTGGGCGCGGCAGTGTCCGAAGTCGGCTCGGCGACTAGAGTTATGACGGGTTGGGCTAGCAAACTCAGGTCAATGCTTGGATGGTCGATACTCTCAACTGGTATGACTCGACGGAGATCCGGATTAGAGGTGGACGCGAGTGTTGCGAGTGCTCGAATACCTTTGAGAGATCTCGGACGACTTTGAGATACACTTCCATACGATCATAATTAGCCTCGTAATCTCCGCTGAATTGGTTCGCAACAAGCTGTGAGTCGCAATATGCCTGAATTTGTTTGACTCCAATGCCATGTGCCAAGCGGAGCCCTGCGATCAACGCTTCGTATTCTGCTTCGTTTTTCGAAGCGGTAAAGGCGAGACAAAACGACTGTTCTAGTATTTCACCCGTTGGCGACTGAAAGTGTACTCCAATCTCCTATCCGTGTTTGGAGGCTGCACAATCCACGTACAACGTCCATTTTTCGTTAGGCGGGGACCCCATGCTCGAGAGCTCAACGAGGAAATCGACGAGGACCTGTGACTTGGCACACGTTCGATACATGTACTGTATATCGTACTCTCCAAGCTCGATGGCCCATTTTGCGAGTTTGCCGGACTGGCTTGGCCTGTGGAGGATTAGTCACACTGGTTGATTGGTGAGAACTTCCACGGAGTGCGACTGAAAATACGGCCTGAGCTCTCGTGCCGAGATGACTAGGCGTTGGTACGTGGCTCCGGCGTTTTTCAGACCAAAAGGCATCACCTTATAACAATAAGTTCCTTGTTCTGTGAAAAATGGGGTTTTTTCGCGATCGTTCTTGTGCATCAAAATTTGGTTGTAACCGGAGAAAGCATCCATGAATGAGAGGAGTTCATTCCCGACTGTGGCTTCGACGAGCTGATCAATACGTGAAAGAGGGAAGCTATCCTTCGGACATGCTTTGTTGAGATCAGTGAAATCTACACAAACTCTACACTTGCCGTTTTTCTTTTAACCAGGACGGAGTTGCTTAACAACTCAGGATACTGTACTTCCATTATAGAATCGGCGTCGAGCAGTTTACAAACTTCTTTGTTCACTGCGGCAGCACGGTCGTGTCCTAACTTCCTTCGTTTTTGTTTGACGGGCTTGTTGGTGAGATCGACATTCAGTTCGTGACACGTGACTTCAGGGTTAATGTCGGGCATGTCAGCGATCGTCCACGCGAAGGAAGCAGAGTTTTGTTGTAGGAACTTCAAGAGTTCTTTTCTCAACAGGAGTGGTAGGTCAGCACCTACTTCTACGCAACGCGCAGGATCAGTCGTGTCGATGTTAACTTGTTCTATGAGTTCTGTGTGCGGGGCTTGTCGCGTATCCACCTTCGGGGTCGGTTCAGAGATTACAAACATTCGTTGGGCGTTGACGCGGGCGCTGCGTAGTTGTCTTTCAACGATAAAGCATGTGCGTGCGACCAACAAATCGCCTCGCAATGTATAGGTTCCTCGTTGAGTAGGGAATTTGACGCATTGATGATACGTCGAAGGGATAGCTTTCATCCTGTGCAGCCAGGGCGTGCCCAACATGACGTTGTACACGATTGGTTTATCAACAATAGCAAAGTTAAAACAATGCATCGTTCTCCCGACGTAAATTGGGAGCATTATCGTGCCTACCGTCATGACCGTGTCCCCGTCGAAGCCGGTTAGATGTTGTGTGTTGTGCTCAGTAAGGCGTAGATCAACCCCCATCCAGATCTTTGAAAATTACGTTGACTGAGCTTCCCGTGTCGATTAGGACTTTTGTGACCACACTCTCCCCGATTGCCAATTCGACGACCAGCGGGTCGTTGTTGGGTTTGGTTTGCAGGGCGTCCGCTTCGGTAAAGGTGATGAGGTCGTAGTCCTCGACATCCGGGCTGCTCCTCGTGAGCCAGCTGCGGCTATTTTCACCTTGTCGGTGGTATGCCCTTATTGAACGAACTGAATCGTTGCATGTTGTTAGACCGCCCATTATCATCTCTACGCGTTATCTACCTGCATACGCATCATCAATTGGCAAGAGATCGTGCTTTCGCTTTAGGGGAGGTGGCATCCGGGCTTCTTCTTCAATCTGCTTGCCGTCGCGCTGGTGTTGTTTTGAATCGTACCCTACGTATGAATTATCTATGTGTGACAATGCTTGGCGCCGCTCCCGTTCGATGTCGAAATCTCCGTTCTTGAATTTCTCGAGGAGTAACGCTTGTAATTGCCGACACTCTTCCGTAGAGTGCCAACCGAACGTTTGAAACTCCCAATATCCTCGTTTCGAGGTCGTGCCGGAATCGCGGTACCACTTGTTCCATGGCTTGTTGGCGTTTAGCTTTTGCTCTTGGCTGTTGACAGCAAAGGTGGTAGCTTTTCGCGTTTGGTCATTTCGAGCGTACTCCCGATCATAATGCTGGCGGGGTTCAACGTATTCATCCGGAGCTTTGGTCTCTGGCGCTTTAGACTTAGGGTTCGATGGCTTTGGAAGTCGCTCCTCTCTTGCCGCCTTTTCTTCCTCGATTTCTATATATCGACTCGCCTTTCGTATGGCGGGCTGGAAGTTTATGAGGTCTTCTCGGAATTTTTAGCTGAAGAGCAGCGCATTCCAAAGAGCCGCGATAGCCGCGTCGTCAGCTATTGCGATTGTGATGACAACTTTTTTGAATTTTTCCATGAAGTCTCTAAGAGGCTCGTTCTCCTTCTGATACATTGTCCAAATGTCAGCATTTGTTGCACCTTGCTTCATGAACACCATGTGGTGCTGGAGGAATAATTTCTTAAGGTCGTAGTAGATGTCGATCGAGTTGCACTCGAGTCGGGAAAACCAATTCAGATGTTCCCCGGTGAGGTGTTCGACGAGTAGTTGGTAACTTCCGGTGTCGCTTTGTTCAGATGTGAAGTATGCACGGTCAATGGCCAATTGGATGGATCTTACGAATTCCTTCGGGTTGGTGAAACCGTTGTAAGGAACTATCTTCATCTTAGTGACCAGATGTACGTGAATGTCCGTGATCCTGGACGTAAAAGGCGACCGTTGCATATCTTCGAGGACTTTCTCGAGATCGGGGCCGTGTTGACTTGTCGCATCTTGGAAGATAAATCCTTGATATGTGCCTGCAGTTGGGCAAGCTCTTAGTTTCGGGCCTGGCTCTCCTCGCTCGCGGGTCGGTGAATCGGGTGTCGTCCGTTTGTCGGATGTTGTTCGCAGCGGTGAATCGGGTGTCGTCCGTTTGTCGTTATGTTGCGACTACCAGGCCGGTTCTTCTGTTGGAGCTCGTCGATGGATATCACAATAATGGACGCCGGTTGACGTCTTTGGCCTCTGGTCCGCTCCTCTAACGGAGTTGGCGGGGGTGACGTTTCCTCTAGCCGAGAATTATGAGTCCGCAAGCTGTGTCGATGACGCCTGAGCCGGTCAATCCTGCTACGGGTAGCTGCGTTCGCCTCTCCAAGGGCGTTGATCCTCTTGGAGGTTCGTATATCCTGGTCGTCAAGGCGGTCAAGGATGGTTTGCATCAGGCCGTCCAGTTGAGTTCCACCATGGGCAGAAGCCGCGGTGGTTTGAGCGATGCGTACCGGCCTGGTGTTTCTCGGCGCGCCATGCTTGGTTCGGCGGGCCGGGAGTCTCCGTCTCGGATTGGCAGCTTCTGCCTCGGCAGTCTCCGGCTCGTCTCGGCGGTTTGGCGGACCACGGCGCGGCTCCGTGGCCTCTGTCTCGGTAGTTTCCGGCTCGGCATGTTCTGGGTCGACGTTTGTCAGTTCGGCACCTGCCGTCGTTGCTCTAGGAAGGTGTGGTAATGGAATCGATTGGGCTCTTCTTCGTCCCCATAGGTGCCGTTCAGGAGACAGAACAGACGCGTCGGGATCTGGGCGTCGGGAGGTGTTCGTTCCTCTGTCACTGGATGAGTTCGCGTCGGACATGTTGCTTTGGATTCTCCGGGAAACTTTAGGGTCTTTAAGGTTGCCAAGAAAGAAGTGCTTCTTAGGCCCCACTGTGGGCGCCAATTGTTTGTGCAAGTGGGGGACCAACTACAATAATGATACAAGGATTTGGGGACGAGACGAAACAGATTTCTTTATTATTTTTTGCGAAAGACTCGAGGTTACAAAGAGAGAAGCCTCGCTGCGGCAGTTATATACTATCTCTCGAGCCGAGAACTTTGTACGAAACAGAAGCGTATAAGCACGAGAAAGAGAGACGCAGCGGTAATCTCGGTCCAGAGCGAGTTCGGGCGCGGCGCAATTCTTTGTCAGTGGTTTAATGTATTTATAGTAGCACATAAACCTAGAAGTTCTTTGTGTCTACTTGGCGAATGAGGATTTTACCCCTGAAAAGGTACTTGGCCTGTTTTGGTAGAAAGGCTTGCTAAATTGCACATCTTGTTTAAGGGCCGACTAATATTTGGGGAGGGCAAGGCCCATATCCAACACTTACTTTGATGTTTTTCTTGCGGTTCAAACAATGTTGTTGAACTTGGTGTTAGAGTGTGAGCTGCAGGTTGTGGACGTTCCTTGGCTTTCTTGGAAGTCACATGGCTCTTGTTATGCTCTGCTTCCACTCTCTTTGCTGGCTAAAAACCATCTCTCCTCAGGCTGGACGTTGTTTGCTCTACTTGGGGCTGAAAAAACGTTGTTGTGGTTGAATATTGTTGAACCCTCTTGGTGTGAAATGGTTCATTTAATGTTGAGAAATGGTATGTGATTAGAGAAAAGAGCAATGTACAGGAAAATGAATGTTCGTCTTCTACTACTTCTACCGGTTTATTCTTCATGTTTCTCCTAATATACCGACTCTGAGAAGTCTTCATTATATTTAAGAGCAAGTACATTGGTGTACCCACACCCAAGTCCCACATAATTTAGGGTTAAAAAAAATCAAAAATGAAAAAAGGGGGGGTACGTACTCAAAAACGGGACGGTCCCATGTGTTGTTGTCCACTTTTCGCGGGCCCCACTGACACGTGGCGGCATGCGATTGGTCAGCTTTTTTTTTTTTTTAACTAAAAACAAGAAAAAAAAAATTAATGGGACAAAAAGAAGTCGTACCAATGTGGATGCCCTAAAAGAACATACTATGGAGCTTCACCCTAAATCAACACAAAAAAAAAAAGATGAAAGCTTGTCATCCAAAGTTTCAGTGGAACCTATATATTTCGACAGTTCTCTTAAGCTTATAGCAGTGGAACCTGTCTTGTGTTCTGGCTGAAGCTATTAGAAGGAGCTGCCATGGACTTTGCAAGGGAGATAAAGACACATCAATCACCCAAATCTTGTTTCTCTTCAACTGTAAATCTAAATACAATTGTCCAACTAGTTTGGAGACAATATGATTCTCATTGTTGTAACTTGTAAATCTCAACTCTCAAGTAAAGATACTCATTTGGCTTAGGATAGTTACAGCAAAATCTAGAAGGCTCAACAAGCAGTTAAGACAGGTAAACAAAACAAAACATATTAACTATAGACAAAGTAAATCATATTTCCTACAACAGAAGACTCGTCTAAGCTCATCATGTTTGGATTCTATAAATTTATCTTCTTTTAAGTCTTGAAGAGAGGGTTTTAAATTAGAAACTATGAACTAAGAAGAAACTCATGTAGGAGCTAGACTGGAGGGATTCTAGAGATCAAATATACAAAAGGGTTATAAGGCTACACTCTCCAAGAAACCCAACAGAACCACCTTCCTCTGCTCTATCTTGTCTAGTCATACGAAGACATTAGATCAGAAGTGATCATTGCTTGTAAAACAGAAGTGATTCTTGAGAAAGTGGAAGCATTTTTGCAACACTAAAGCTGTTGCTTCACACAATAACGGACCAATGGTTAAAGTGAAGATCAAGATACTAAAATTGTTTGATTATGCGAAAAGATTTAATATTTAATATTAAATGTCTGGAGCAAGACCTGACAAAAAAACAGAGCTATGAACTGAGCCTATCATGCGTAACAATTACCTCGTCTAGGATTAAGTAATACTTGTAAGAAAAATTGAACCAAACTATTATTTCATACAACACAAGTCTATATCTAAAGATCATGTTCTGATCCTATAAAAACATCTTTCAACCTATTATAACCTCGTCTAGGCGTTAAACGTATGATTGAGATCTGAAGACCCTAAAGCAAACTATTATTTCCCAGCACAAAGCTTTTCTATGCCTTAAAAGATCTGAAGATCATGTTCTGATTCCTAATCGTTGACGATCTATTTTGGAACGGAACCCATAAAGAAAAATAAAAGCTTTATGAAAGACTTACCGTAGAGGAGAAGAAACGTTGAGATTTGACGGCGGAACCACCACCGGAAAACTCTCTCTCTCTCTCTTGAATACACAACACAATTACACTTCCAAAGCTTGTCTATGCCTTACAAGATCTAACGATCATGTTCTGATCCTATAAAAATCCTATTAAAGAACCCTAATATAAAGATCATGTTCTAATCCTAATACGAAGAGCCATATTATCGACGATAGATTTCAGAACCCATAATGAAAAATCAAAGCTTTACGAAAGACTTACCTTACAGGAGAATAAACGTTGAGATTAGACGGCAGACGTTACCAACACCGGAAAACTCTGTTTCTGCTTCTGCTATCATCTCTCTCGTTCTTTATTCATAATCAACCTCGTTACGAGAACCCATTAAGTAATTCACAATAAAAAGAATTCGAAAGAAAAGTTATGATTTTTGAACCCATTAAGTTTCTTCTGTGATGAACTTGAACTTGGAGAAGGTGGAGAAGAATGAAGATAGATTTTGAAGTTTCTGTATTTATCATATTGCTTTCTAACCGTTGTGTAGTAACGGCTCTTTCACGCAAAGCTGTTTTTAGAGCTAAACTAATAGTATAATAATTCAAGATTTTAAAATTTAAATTAAAACTGGAAAAATCTATCGTAGTGAATTAGTAATGGAATTGCTTATTTTTAACATTTTCTATATAAAACATTCACTTATTATTTTAATTTAAATACATTAAAACATTAACCTTTTTTGTATTTAAATAAATCATAGAAAACCCATAAACAGCTCAATATAATTTTTTTATTGTTTTTAGTTTTTTTTATAGTATATAAAAATATAAAAAATATAAAATTTTGGAATATTTTTTGGGTCAACAATCGGTCAACGCCGGGGTCAACGCTGAAGTCAACATCGACGAAGTTGACCGATGTACCAGAATTATATGTCTATGGTGTTAGATACTTGACGTCATATAGTTAATGCATGTGGCCATGCAATACATCTACTTCGTGTAGTTGAATGTACATTAATATACTTGGTATGTATGACCATCCGTTCTCCAATAGTTGGTGTAGTTAGCAATCTTTTTTCCTTTTATTTTCTATTAAAACTAGGTTTTGAAAGAGTGTTATTATAATTTGAGAAATACCCTAGGATGCCATGAAAAAAGTTTTAGTTCCTAAAATACCACACTTCTTAATTTTTTTTATTAATACCACTAATGAATAATTAAAAGGACCATTATACCCCTATGGTATGAACACAAAAGGAATCAAGCTTTTTGTGTTGTGTTTATCGATCCAGATCGATCTTTGTCGTCATACTCTGACGTTTTTTCCGGCGAGATCTGTCGGTTTCGTCTCACTCCGGCGTGTACGTCGTCTCTGTCTTCCTTTCACATCGTCACTTTCATATTGACTCTAAGATCGTCTTCCTTCAGCATCATCGTCTCCGTCTTCATTTGGTATCGTCAATCCTCACCATCATCTTTCTATATCTTCCTATGGCATCATCATTTTGTGAATTGGATTGATTCGATCTCAATTCTAATCGCATCTCAACATAAATTTTCATCGATCATATCTTTGACTAGGGAGCTTATTGGCAAAGATGGAGATCGTACATTGTTCTCTTGTCCTTGAACTCTTTCAAACATTTTTGTGAATGCATAGAATTTTGCTATTTTTATATCTTGGTTTCAAGCTTTAGATTCTTCTTTATAAAGACATGCGTGTTCTTTGCTTTGAGTTCCATAATTATAGATAATTCAATTTAATTGTTCTATTCTAAGCTTTAAAGATTGACATTAGTTTGACTCACTTTTTTAAATCCTTGATTTCATTTTTATGTTGCATTAACACAAAAAAAAAAAAAACACTAAGGAGATGGGGACAATGATGAGTTTCCTTGGACAAAACTCAACCAAAGAAGAGCTTTCAAAGACATGACTAATGAACCTCTGGAGATTGCTTTTATTTGGCGTTATGAGGAAAGCGTTGTTATCGGAGGTTTGTGACTATTATCATTTCCTTTAACGCTTCATGTTGAATATGTGACCACTTTACATAAATCTTTGCAGTGATTGCTTTTAAAGCTTCAACTTAAAATACTATAGTTGATTCCTAGTGTTATTAGTGTAAAAGTGGTTTGCCTATGTACATAGATGCAGTGTATGCCTTGAGGCAATGATTTGTAGAATCAAAATTGTTTGGAAGAAGCTAAGATGATGAGAACAATGATTGATGTTGATGGTACATTTCTAAAGAGAAAATTTTAGGCACGTTTTTAGTTAATTCAAGGGCATTACACTCAAATGATTGATGATTCAAGTACAGAGCACAACCTGATAATGACGATAAAAAAATAGCAATTGAGTGGAAGTTTGACTGCAGATTATTATGGAAGACCTTCCTAAATTAAAGGAAGTCTTCCTAAACATTATAAAATTCTTCCAAAATTTTAAGAAATGTGATTTTAAATCTCTTTGTTTAAGTTCTTTGCCATAGTGTATTACTCCATTAGTGAGGAAAAGTGATTGGATTTTGTGGACATCGTGGTGATTTACTTATATAATAGAAGTTTAACATGATGTATGACCATATTATTTGAAAAAAAAATCCAAAAGCCCTTCCTGAACGTCATAGACCCTTCCTAAATTTCAATGCCATCGTAAGTTGTTTATTGTTTAATCCAGGAGGAACCGAGGGGCCACTATCCGGGCGTGAGGAACCGGATCGACGAGGGGAGGCGGACCTACTTCGTTGGAGGGAGGATCGCCGAGGTTCAGGATCATCTTCCTTTGAGGGCTGTGCTTGGGGAGGTGGAAGTAGCCCTATCCCTTTGCCTTTGTCAGTCCGAGGTCTAGCGGGATCACTACGCGGAGATAGGTTAATGGATGAGCTGGACCTCTTTCGAGTAAGAGAGGCCACGTCACGCTCCTCCTCATCGTCTTAAAACACCAAATTTTAATTTTAATGAATGTTTTTTTTTTGGGTCGAGTTAATGAATGTTTATATATATTTGTAGATGACTTTATTTATTGGATATGGTGGAAGCTAGTCGAGCTTTTTTCAAAAGATGGTTTTATATTTTACGTGTGTTTTAGTTAAAGGGGTGGGCAAATTATCCGAAACTGAACAACCGATCCGAACCTGACTCAAAATTACCCGAACCGTACCGAACCCGATTTTCTAAAATACCCCATGTCTTATTGACCAATCAATGTAGTTGAGACATGTAGTCGACTATATCATAGTGTAGTTGAGCCATGTAGTCGACTATATCACAGGACTATGTCAATGATCCTTATTCAGATCTTAAATGGTCTTATTCCTTTCCAAGTAAAGCACATAATATGTTTCTCTAGATGATACAACTAACGACAATAGTTTGAACACAAAGCTAGAGTAGGAAATTTAAAAGAACTATAGATCCTCAATGAAAGATAAGTTGGCATGTGGTTGAAGCTCGAGGAGAAAGTGCCAACTTCTTCAACATGTCAAGGGTCGGAAACAAACAAGCATCAGACAAGATTGTTGCAAACTTCAAGACTCTTAAAAAACAACACCATCACCATACATAGCCTGCGCGTAGTTAGAAAATCATTAACAGAAGATTAACTAAATACAATATTAATACTTAATACTTATACTATCAACCTATGCATTTACCAAAGAAAGCTCGTGTAATCAATCAACTAATCAAAGAGATAATATAGTATGAGGTCAGGACTTAACTGTATTCTTTAGGATGACAGAGACATCTAAGAGCAACTCAAGAACCTTGCCACCAACATTCTTTCACCTGGCTTCTTCGTGGTCCATTTAGTTATATGCAGACGGCGTGTATTTATCGGGTCTCACATATTGGCGTCCATATCTGAATTCCCCTGGATTTCCTGTCCTGGGTGTGGCCGGCTTGAAACGTCTTCTCACATAGACACGTAGATTTTTCTCAACCGCACATCTTCTAATCCATTTCCACCAGAACCCGTCTGTACCCGCTCTTCTTCCTCGTCCGTTCCCGTCAGTTCCCGTCCGTTCTCGTCCATTTGCTGTTCTGTGTTAGAATTCCTCTCAATTTGATCCTCTGATTTCTCCTCCTCATAAGCGATCTCTTCAGTCTGAAAAGGAGAAGATTGAGGCTGTGACTCCTCGAACTCGACATAATTACCATTATCAACATCTTCTTCTTCGTGCTCACTGGGTTCATTCGGGTTCGCTTCCCTGTGCTCTTCTTAATTCATGTCATCATTATTTTCCACATCAGTAGCCCTTGCTACATTAGGACGCGATGCTTCTACAGCCACCATCCGTTTTTTAAGGTCACCAACTGTTAACCGCAAATCTCTTAGCTCTTTATCACTTCTTTTTCTTTTTTGATTTGGAACATTGGGACCCTTGCCTATGGGGTTGTTTGTTCTCTTGGTTGTCTTGGTTGATTCTACCATTTCTCTGTTCGACCGATCTTCCTCATAAAGATCATTCCAAAATAGCACCTTGTTTTGCTGCGTTAGAAGGTCGTTCCAAGAGTCAGCCATCGAGTCAGTATCTTCCTTGTCAATAAAGATGTTAGCTAAAAGATGTTGCTCCTCCGGATTAGGGACCAAATACTCAGAATCTCCTGTATAAAAATACAAACAAAATAGCATAATAACCGATCAGCTAAAGTCATCTGAATGAAACACCTACCTAGCAGGTATCAAGTATAAACTAAAGAAACACAAACAAAGTAGCATAACCGATCAGCTAAAGTCATTAAATAAAGTGGCAAAAAGCAGAGATCTTGAAGACAGCAAACCAAAATCATGATGATCCACAAGAGTTAGCAAAATGAGGGCCAGAAGCAGAGATCTTGTAGACAGCAAACCAAAATTGTGATTCATAAAACATTGAGTTTTCCTACCTTCGTAGTTCCAATTGCTTCGTATATCCGGTCCAGTGAATATACCGTTTCACCTGTGTCTTTGAATTTCGACCTACACATACGCGGACATCCATTGTCTCCGTGGTCTACGTTTTCTCAAAATGTGCTTTTGAGTGGTTGAATACACTCAAAAGCTAAAATCTGCACAAAGAACAAGAATGAAATAATAACAATAGAGAAGAAAAAAGAGAAAAAATGGTACCTCCATTGCAATAGTGAAGCCGGGAATAGTCCATGAAGATTTCGGTGTACTCTTGAACTTTTTTATCCATTGACGAATATTGTCTATACAATGAATGAACGTGAAGGTTCCCCACGGAAAACTCTTACACAATTCCAAATCATTAACAATATTTACCAAGAAAGAGTCTATATTTGCACTATTTTTCTTCTTTGGATTCATCACGGATCCTAGGAAGTATAAAACTGCCATTTTCAATCTATCATCATCACCTTCCACTTCCTTCATCGACTGTAGTTTTTCAAACACAGCTTCGAGAGATATTTTATCTCCCTCTTTAAAGAACTTGTTAGTAAATCTATCACCACCTAATTTTTTCTCTAATTCTGTCTCTAATTCTTCCTCATAATTATCTGGAAGCTTTCTGCAATCTAGTCCGGTAATTAACGCGTGTTCCCTAATCGAGTATCGAATAGGGACACCATTAACAACGAACCATAACTCGTTCTGCTTCCTCTTCATATTAACGGTACGGAGAACTAAAGTCCACATTCCCTCGCATTTATGAAACCTCTCCATAGGCCTATGGAAAATGTGTTTAAACTGAGGGTGGTTCACAAACCAGCTAATTTCCTCATCAGAAATTTGTCAAAAATTTGTCGTAGTCCGCATTCATTGTTAACCAAAACAATGCGAATTTGTAATGCAAGAGCTCGCCCGCCGGAGTGGTTTCCTCCTGCGCCCTCGTGCGCTTCTTGCATAATGTCGTCGACCTCGTCAGGACCTACGCAAGTGAAGAGGGCGGATGCAATAATGCGGAAAATATCTCCCTTCAATACTGTATACTGGGCACTTCGCGTTCGTAGACGTCGGGCTTCCAACTTATTTGATGGTATTATGCCATCTACGATATAGTTAATTATTTCAGAGCGCCAGTCGTTTCGGACTACGGGCTGACTGTTTACAGGGTTGCTGACGATAGCTTCTTCGCTGGGGGATGGATCGTTTGACGAAGCGAGCAGGCTGTGCGCTGACAGATCATCATCGTTAAGTGGCGCGGAGATCAGGAGAACTTGTTCGGATGGTAGCGATGTAATATTAGCTTATACAGGAGTCTTGTTCGGAATGGCAGCTTCAAAGTTGGTGGACGTAGACGCGCCAAGAGACCAAGCCTTTTGCAGAGGTCGGATCTACAACCAAGGCGGCAGGCTTTTTGTTTGTGGGCGCGGCAGTGTCCGAAGTCGACTCGGCAGTGTCAGAAGTCGACTCGGCGACTAGAGTTATGACGGGTTGGGCTAGCAAACTCAGGTCAATGCTTGGATGGTCGATACTCTCAACTGGAATGACTCGACGGAGATCCGGATTAGAGGTGGACGCGAGTGTTGCGAGTGCTCGAATACCTTTGAGAGATCTCGGACAACTTTGAGATACACATCCATACGATCATTCTTAGCCTCGTAATCGCCACTGAATTGGTTCGCAACAAGCTGTGAGTCACAGTATGCCTGAATTCGTTTGACTCCAATGCCATGTGCCAAGCGGAGCCCTGCGATCAACGCTTCGTATTCTGCTTCGTTTTTCTAAGCGGTAAAGGCGAGACGAAACGACTGTTCTAGTATTTCACCCGTTGGCGACTGCAAGTGTACTCCAATCCCCTATCCGTGTTTGGAGGCTGCACCATCCACGTACAACGTCCATTTTTCGTTAGGCGGGGACCCCATGCTCGAGATCTAGCGAGAGCTCAACGAGGAAATCGGCGAGGACCTGTGACTTGGCACACGTTCGATACTTGTACTATATATCGTACTCTCCGAGCTCGATGGCCCATTTTGCGAGTTTGCCGGACTGGCTTGGACTGTGGAGGATTAGTCACAGTGGTTGATTGGTGAGAACTTCCACGGAGTGCGACTGAAAATACGGCCTGAGCTTCCGTGCCGAGATGACTAGGCGTTGGTACGTGGCTCCGGCGTTTTTCAGACCAAAAGGCATCACCTTAAAACAATAAGTTCCTTGTTCTGTGAAAAATGCGGTTTTTTCGCGATCGTTCTTGTGCATCAAAATTTGGTTGTAACCAGAGAAAGCATCCATGAACGAGAGGAGTTCGTTCCCGACTGTGGCTTCGACGAGCTGATCAATACGTGAAAGAGGGAAGCTATCCTTTGGACACGCTTTGTTGAGATCGGTGAAATCTACACAAACTCTCCACTTGCCGTTTTTCTTTTTAACCAGGACGGGGTTGCTTAACAACTCAGGATACTGTACTTCCATTATAGAATCGGCGTCGAGCAGTTTACGAACTTCTTTGTTCACTGCGGCAGCACGGTCGTGTCCTAACTTCCTTTGTTTTTGTTTGACGGGCTTGTAGGTGAGATCGACGTTCAGTTCGTGACACGTGACTTCAGGGTTAATGTCGGGCATGTCAGCGATCGTCCACGCGAAGGTAGCAGAGTTTTGTTGTAGGAACTTCATGAGTTCTTTTCTTAACGGGAGTGGTAGGTCAGCACCTACTTCTACGAAACGCGCAGGATCAGTCATGTCGATGTTAACTTGGTCTATGAGTTCCGTGTGCGGGGCTTGTCGCGTATCCACCTTCGGGGTCGGTTAAGAGATTACAAACATTCATTGGGCGTTGACGCGGGCGCTGTGTAGCTGTCTTTCAACGATAAAGCATGTGCGTGCGACCAACAAATCGCCTCGCAATGTATAGGTTAATCGTTGAGTAGGGAATCTAACGCATTGATGATACGTCGAAGGGATAGCTTTCATCCTGTGCAGCCAGGGCGTGCCCAACATGACGTTGTACACGATTGGTTTATCAACAATAGCAAAGTTAAAACAATGCATCGTTCTCCCGACGTAAATTGGGAGCATTATCGTGCATGCCGTCATGACCGTGTCCCCGTCGAAGCCGGTTAGAGGTTGTGTGTTGTGCTCAGTAAGGCACAGATCAACCCCCATCCGGATCAATACGTCTTTGATAATTACGTTGACTGAGCTTCCCGTGTCGATTAGGACTTTTGTGATCACACTCTCCCCGATTGCCAATTCGACGACCAGCGGGTCGTTGTTGGGTTTGGTTTGCAGGGCGTCCGCTTCGGTAAAGGTGATGGGGTCGTAGTCCTCGACATCCGGGCTGCTCCTCGTGAGCCAGCTGCGGCTATTTTCACCTTGTCGGTGGTATGCCCTTATTGAACGAACTGAATCGTTGCATGTTGTTAGACCGCCCATTATCATCTCTACGCGTTGTCTGCCTGCATACGCATCGTCAATTGGCGGGAGATCGTGCTTTCGCTTTGAGGGAGGTGGCATCCGGGCTTCTTCTTCAATCTGCTTGTCGTTGCACTGGTGTTGTTGTGAATCGTACCCAACGTATGAATTATCTATGTGTGATAATGCTTGGCGCCACTCCCGTTCGATGTCGAAATCTCCGTTCTTGAATTTCTCGAGGAGTAGTGCTTGTAATTGCCAACACTCTTCCGTAGAGTGCCTACCGAACTTTTGAAACTCGCAATATCCTCGTTTCGAGGTCATGCCGGAATTGCGGTACCACTTGTTCCAGGGCTTGCTGGCGTTTGGCTTTTGGTCTTGGCCGTTGACAGCAAAGGTGGTAGCTTTCCGCGTTTTGTCGTTTCGGGCGTACTCCCGATCATAATGCTGGTGGGGTTCAACGTATTCATCCGGAGCTTTGGTCTCCGGCGCTTTAGACTTGGCGTTCGATGGCTTTGGAAGTCGCTCCTCTCTTGCCGCCTTTTCTTCCTCGATTTCTATGTATCGACTCGCCTTTCGTATGGCGGGCTGCAAGATTATGAGGTCTTCTTGGAATTTTGAGCTGAAGAGCAGCGCATTCCGGAGAGCCGCGATAGCCGCGTCGTCAGCTATTGCGATTGTGATGACAACTTTTTTGAATTTTCCATGAAGTCTCTAAGAGGCTCGTTCTCCTTCTGATACATGGTCCAAATGTCAGCATTTGTTGCACCTTGCTTCATGAACACCATGTGGTGCTGGAGGAATACTTTCTTAAGGTCGTAGTAGATGTCGATCGAGTTGCACTCGAGTCGGGAAAACCAATTCAGAGCTTCCCCGGTGAGGTGCTCGACGAGTAGTTGGCAAATTCCGGTATCGCTTTGTTCAGGTGTGAAGTATGCACGGTCAATGGCCAATTGGATGGATCTTATGAATTCCTTTGGGTTGGTGAAACCGTTGTAAGGAACTATCTTCATCTTAGTGACATGATGTACGTGAATGTCCGTGATCCTGGACGTAAAAGGCGACCGCTACATCTCTTCGAGGACTTTCTCGAGATCGGGGGCCGTGTTGACTTGTCGCATCTTAGAAGATAAATCCTTGATATGTGCCTGCAGTTGTACAAGCTCTTGGTTTCGGGCCTGGCTCTCCTAGCTCGCGGGTCGGTGAATCGGGTGTTGTCCGTTTGTCGGATGTTGTTCGCAGCGGTGGAGATGGTCGTTCGTTATGTTGCGACTACCAGGCCGGTTCTCGTGTTGAAGCTCGTCGATGGATCCCACAATATTGGACACCGGTTGACGTCTTTGGCCTCTGGTCCGCTCCTCTAACAGAGTAGGCGGGGGCGACGTTTCCTTTAGTCGAGAATTATGAGTCAGCAAGCTGTGTCGATGACGCCTGAGCCGGTCAATCCTGCTACGGGTAGCTGCGTTCGCCACTCCAAGGGCGTTGATCCTCTTGGAGGTTCGTACGTCCTGGTCGTCAAGGCGGTCAAGGATGGTTTGCATTAGGCCGTCCACGTGAGTTCCACCATGGGCAGTAGCCGCGGTGGTTTGAGCGATGCGTATTGGCCTGGTGTTTCTCGGCACGGCATGCTCGGTTCAGCGGGCCGGGAGTCTCCGTCTCGGATTGGAAGCTTCGGCCTCGGCAGTCTCTGGCTCGTCTCAGCGGTTTGGCGGACCACGGTGCGGCTCCGTAGCCTTTGTCTCGGTAGTTTCCGGCTCGGCATGTTCTGGGTCGACGTTCGTCAGTTCGGCACCTGCCGTCGTTGCTCTAGGAAGGTGTGGTAATGGAATCGATTGGGCTCTTTTTTGTCCCCATAGGTGCCGTTCAAGAAACAGAACAGACGCGTCGGGATCTGGGCGTCAGGAGGTGTTCGTTCCTCTGTCACTGGATGAGTTCGCGTCGGACATGTTGCTTTGGATTCTCCGGGAAACTTTAGGGTCTTTAAGGTTGCCAAGAAAGAAGTGCTTCTTAGGCCCCACTGTGGGCGCCAATTGTTTGTGCAAGGGGGAGCAACTACAATAATGATACGAGATTTTGGGGACGAGATGAAACAGATTTCTTTATTATTTTTTGCGGAAGACTCGAGGTTACAAAGAGAGAAGCCTCGCTGCGGCAGTTATAGACTATCTCCCGAGCCGAGAACTTTGTATGAAACAGAAGCGTATAAGCACGAGAAAGAGAGACGCAGCGGGAATCTCGGGCTAGAGCGAGTTCGGGCGCGGCGCAATTCTTTGTCTGGTGGATAATAACCTCTGGACCGATGGCTGTTCCAAACAGTGGTTTAATGTATTTATAGTAGCACATAAACCTAGAAGTTCTTTGTGTCTACTTGGCGAATGACGATTTAACCCCTGCAAAGGTACTGAGCCTGTTTTGGTAGAAAGGCTTGCTAAATTGCACATCTTGTTTAAGGGCCGACTAATATTAGGGGAGGGCAAGGCCCATATCCAACACTTACTTTGATGTTTTTCTTGCGTTTCAAACAATGTTGTTGAACTTGGTGTTAGAGTGTGAGCTGCAGCTTGTGGACGTTCCTTGGCTTTCTTGGAAGTCACATGGCTCTTGTTATGCTCTGCTTCCACTCTCTTTGCTGGCTAAAAACCATCTCTCCTCAGGCTGGACGTTGTTTGCTCTACTTGGGGCTGAAAAAACGTTGTTGTGGTTGAATCTTGTTGAACCCTCTTGGTGTGAAATGGTTCATTTAATGTTGAGAAATGGTATGTGATTAGAGAAAAGAGCAATGTACAGGAAAATGAATGTTCGTCTTCTACTACTTCTACCGGTTTATTCTTCATGTTTCTCCTAATATACCGGCTCTAAGAAGTCTTCATTATATTTAAGAGCAAGTACATTGGTGTACCCACACCCAACTCCCACATAATTTAGGGTTAAAAAAAAATCAAAAATGAAAAAAGGGGGGGGGGGACGTACTCAAAAACGGGACGGTCCGTGTGTTGTTGTCCACTTTTCGCGGGCCCCACTGACACGTGGCGGCATGCGATTGGTCAGCTTTTTTTTTTTTTAACTAAAAACAAGAAAAAAAAAATTAATGGGACAAAAAAAAGTCCTACCAATGTGGATGCCCTAAAAGAACATACTATGGAGCTTCACCCTGAATCAATACAAAAAAAAAAAAAAGATGAAAGCTTGTCATCCAAAGTTTCAGTGGAACCTATATATATCGACAGTTCTCTTAAGCTTATAGCAGTGGAACCTGTCTTGTGTTCTGGCTGAAGCTATTAGAAGGAGCTGCCATGGACTTTGCAAGGGAGATAAAGACACATCAATCACCCAAATCTTGTTTCTCTTCAACTGTAAATCTAAATACAATTATCCAACTAGTTTGGAGACAATAGGATACTCATTGTTGTAACTTGTAAATCTCAACTCTCAAGTAAAGATACTCATTTGGCTTAGCATAGTAACAGCAAAATCTAGAAGGCTCAACAAGCAGTTAAGACAAGTAAACAAAACAAAACATATTAACTACAGACAAAGTAAATCATATTTCCTACAACAGAAGACTCGTCTAAGCTCATCATGTTTGGATTCTATAAATTTATATTCTTTTAAGTCTTGAAGAGAGGGTTTCAAAATAGAAACTATGAACTAAGAAGAAACTCATGTAGGAGTTAGACTGGAGGGATTCTAGAGATCAAATATACAAAAGGGTTATAAGGCTACACTCTCCAAGAAACCCAACAGAACCACCTTCCTCTGCTCTATCTTGTCTAGTCATACGAAGACATTAGATCAGAAGTGATCATTGCTTGTAAATCAGAAGTGATTCATGAGAAAGTGGAAGCATTTTTGCAACACTAAAGTTGTTGCTTCACACAATAACGGACCAATGGTTAAAGTGAAGATCAAGACACTAAAATTGTTTGATTATGCGAAAAGATTTAATATTTAATATTAAATGTCTGAAGCAAGACCTGACAAAAAACAGAGCTATGAACTGAGCCTATCATGCGTAACAATTACCTCGTCTAGGATTAAGTAATACTTGTAAGAAAAATTGAACCAAACTATTATTTCATACAACACAAGTCTATATCTAAAGATCATGTTCTGATCCTATAAAAACATCTTTCAACCTATTATAACCTCGTCTAGGCGTTAAACGTATGATTGAGATCTGAAGACCCTAAAGCAAACTATTATTTCCCAGCACAAAGCTTGTCTATGCCTTAAAAGATATGAAGATCATGTTCTGATTCTATAAAAACCATTTTTCAAAGAACCCTAATACGAAGAGCAATTCAATCAAATTCCTAATCGTTGACGATCTATTTTGGAACGGAACCCATAAAGAAAAATAAAAGCTTTATGAAAGACTTACCGTAGAGGAGAAGAAACGTTGAGATTTGACGGCGGAACCACCACCGGAAAACTCTCTCTCTCTCTCTTGAATACACAACACAATTACACTTCCAAAGCTTGTCTATCTCTTACAAGATCTAACGATCATGTTCTGATCCTATAAAAATCCTATTAAAGAACCCTAATATAAAGATCATGTTCTAATCCTAATACGAAGAGCCATATTATCGACGATAGATTTCGGAACCCATAATGAAAAATCAAAGCTTTACGAAAGACTTACCTTACAGGAGAATAAACGTTGAGATTAGACGGCGGACGTTACCAACACCGGAAAACTCTGTTTCTGCTTCTGCTATCATCTCTCTCGTTCTTTATTCATAATCAACCTCGTTACGAGAACCCATTAAGTAATTCACAATCAAAAGAATTTGAAAGAAAAGTTATGATTTTTTAACCCATTAAGTTTCTTCTGTGATGAACTTGAACTTGGAGAAGGTGGAGAAGAATGAAGATAGATTTTGAAGTTTCTGTATTTATCAGATTGCTTTCTAACCGTTGTGTAGTAACGGCTCTTTCACGTAAAGCTGTTTTTAGAGCTAAACTAATAGTATAATAATTCAAGATTTTAAAATTTAAATTAAAACCAGAAAAATCTATCGTAGTGAATTAGTAATGGAATTGCTTATTTTTAACATTTTCTATATAAAACATTAACTTATTATTTTAATTTAAATACATTAAAACATTAACTTTTTTGTATTTAAATAAATCATAGAAAACCCATAAACAGCTCAATATAATTTTTTTTATTGTTTTTTAGTTTTTTTATAGTATATAAAAATATAAAAAATATAAAATTTTGGAATTTTTTTGGGTCAACAATCGGTCAACGCCGGGGTCAACGCTGAAGTCAACATCGACGAAGTTGACCGATGTACCAGAATTATATGTCTATGGTGTTAGATACTTGACGTCACATAGTTAATGCATGTGGCCATGCAATACATCTACTTCGTGTAGTTGAATGTACATTAATATACTTGGTATGTATGACCATCCGTTCTCCAATAGTTGGTGTAGTTAGCAATCTTTTTTCCTTTTATTTTCTATTAAAACTAGGTTTTGAAAGAGTGTTATTATGTTGACAAAAAAAAAAAAGAAAGAGTGTTATTATAATTTGAGAAATACCCTAGGATGCCATGAAAAAAGTTTTAGTTCATAAAATACCACACTTCTTAATTTTTTAATTAATACCATTAATGAATAATTAAAAGGACCATTATACCCCTATGGTATGAACACAAAAGGAATCAAGCTTTTTGTGTTGTGTTTATCGATCCAGATCGATCTTTGTCGTCATACTCCGACGTTTTTTCCGGCAAGATCTGTCGGTTTCGTCTCACTACGACACCATCTTCGTCGTGTCGTGTACGTCGTCTATGTCTTGTACGTCGTCTTCGTCGTGTACGTCGTCTCTGTCTTCCTTTCACATCGTCACTTTCATATTGACTCTAAGATCGTTTTCCTTCAGCATCATCGTCTCCGTCTTCATTTGGTATCGTCAATCCTCACCATCATCTTCCTATATCTTCCTATGGCATCATCATTTTGTGAATTGGATTGATTCGATCTCAATTCTAATCGCATCTCAACATAAATTTTCATCGATCATATCTCTGACTAGGGAGCTTATTGACAAAGATAGAGATCGTACATTGTTCTCTTGTCCTTGAACTCTTTCAAACATTTTTGTGAATGCATAGGATTTTGCTATTTTTATATCTTGGTTTCAAGCTTTAGATTCTTCTTTATAAAGACATGCTTGTTCTTTGCTTTGAGTTCCATAATTATAGATAATTCAATTTAATTGTTCTATTCTAAGCTTTATAGAGTGACACTAGTTTGACTCACTTTTTTTAATCCTTGATTTCATTTTTATGTTGCATTAACACAAAAAAAAAACACTAAGGAGATGGGGACAATGATGAGTTTCCTTGGACAAAACTCAACCAAAGCAGAGCTTTCAAAGACATGACTAATGAACCTCTGGAGATTGCTTTTATTTGGCGTTATGAGGAAAGCGTTGTTATCGGAGGTTTGTGACTATTATCATTTCCTTTAACGCTTCATGTTGAATATGTGACCACTTTACATAAATGTTTGCAGTGATGTCTTTTAAAGCTTCAACTTAAAATACTATAGTTGCTTCCTAGTGTTATTAGTGTAAAGGTGGTTTGCCTATGTACATAGATGCAGTGTATGCCTTGAGGCAATGATTTGTAGAATCAAAATTGTTTGGAAGAAGCTAAGATGATGAGAAGAATGATTGATGTTGATGGTACATTTCTAAAGAGAAAATTCAAGGGCACGTTTTTAGTAAATTCAAGGGCATTACACTCAAATGATTGATGATTCAAGGACATAGCACAATTGAAGATGACGATAAGAAAATGACAATTGAGTCGAAGTTTGACTGCAGGTTATTGTGGAAGACCTTCCGAAATTCAAAGAAGTCTTCCTAAACATTATAAAATTCTTCCTAAATTTACAGAAATGTGATTTTAAGTCTCTTTGCCTCAATGTATTACTCCATTAGCGAGGAATAGTGATTGGATTTTGTGGACATCCTCGTGATTTACTTATATACTAGACGTTTAACATGTTGTATAATCATATTATTAAACAAAAAAAAATCCAAAAGCCCTTCCTGAACGTCATAGACCCTTCCTAAATTTCAATGCCATCGTAAGTTGTTTATTGTTTAATCCAGGAGGAACCGAGGGGCCACTATCCGAGCGCGAGGA
This sequence comes from Capsella bursa-pastoris, assembly GCA_036452645.1. Lineage (NCBI taxonomy): Eukaryota > Viridiplantae > Streptophyta > Magnoliopsida > Brassicales > Brassicaceae > Capsella > Capsella bursa-pastoris. The sequence continues at coordinate 10,408,657 of CP144193.1, read as the reverse complement.
ACCGGATCGACGAGGGGAGGCGGACCTACTTCGTTGGAGGGAGGATCGCCGAGGTTCAGGATCATCTTTCTTTGAGGGCTGTGCTTGGGGAGGTTGGAGTAGCCCTATCCCTTTGCCTTTGTCAGTCCGAGGTCTAGCGGGATCACTACGCGGAGATAGGTTAATGGATGAGCTGGACCTCTTTCGAGTAAGAGAGGCCACGTCACGCTCCTCCTCTTCGTCTTAAAACACCAAATTTTAATTTTAATGAATGTTTTTTTTTTGGGTCGAGTTAATGTGTTTATATATATTTGTAGATGACTTTATTTATTGGATATGGTGGAAGCTAGTCGAGCTTTTTTTCAAAAGATGATTTTTTATTTTACTTGTGTTTTAGTTAAAGGGGTGGGCAAAATATCCGAAACCGAACAACCGATCCGAACCTGACTCAAAATTACCCAAACCGTACCGAACCCGATTTTCTAAAATACCCCATGTCTTATTGACCAATCAATGTAGTTGAGACATGTAGTCGACTATATCATAGTGTAGTTGAGACATGTAGTCGACTATATCATAGTGTAGTTGAGCCATGTAGTCGACTATATCACAAGACTATGTCAATGATCCTTATTTAGATCTTAAATGATCTTAAATGGTGTTAAAAATCAAAACACCAAATTTTAATTTTAATGAATGTTTTTTTTTTTGGGTCGAGTTAATGAATGTTTACATATATTTGTAGATGACTTTATTTATTGGATATGGTGGAAGCTAGTCGAGCTTTTTTCAAAAGATGATTTTTTATTTTACGTGTGTTTTAGTTAAAGGGGTGGGCAAAATATCCGAAACCGAACAACCGATCCAAACCTGACTCAAAATTACCCGAACCGTACCGAACCCGATTTTCTAAAATATCCCCATGTCTTATTGACCAATCAATGTAGTTGAGACATGTAGTCGACTATATCATAGTGTAGTTGAGCCATGTAGTCGACTATATCACAGGACTATGTCAATGATCCTTATTCAGATCTTAAATGATCTTAAATGGTGTTAAAAATCAAAACACCAAATTTTAATTTTAATGAATGTTTTTTTTTTGGGTCGAGTTAATGAATGTTTATATATATTTATAGATGACTTTATTTATTGGATATGGTGGAAGCTAGTCGAGCTTTTTTCAAAAGATGATTTTTTATTTTACGTTTGTCGGATGTTGTTCGCAGCGGTGGAGATGGTCGTTCGTTATGTTGCGACTACCAGGCCGGTTCTCGTGTTGAAGCTCGTCAATGGATCCCACAATATTGGACGCCGGTTGACGTCTTTGGCCTCTGGTCCGCTCCTCTAACAGAGTAGGCGGGGGCGACGTTTCCTTTAGCCGAGAATTATGAGTCAGCAAGCTGTGTCGATGACGCCTGAGCCGGTCAATCCTGCTACGGGTAGCTGCGTTCGCCACTCCAAGGGCGTTGATCCTCTTGGAGGTTCGTACGTCCTGGTCGTCAAGGCGGTCAAGGATGGTTTGCATTAGGCCGTCCACGTGAGTTCCACCATGGGCAGTAGCCGCGGTGGTTTGAGCGATGCGTATTGGCCTGGTGTTTCTCGGCACGGCATGCTCGGTTCAGTGGGCCGGGAGTCTCCGTCTCGGATTGGAAGCTTCTGCCTCGGCAGTCTCTGGCTCGTCTCAGCGGTTTGGCGGACCACGGTGCGGCTCCGTAGCCTCTGTCTCGGTAGTTTCCGGCTCGGCATGTTCTGGGTCGACGTTCGTCAGTTCGGCACCTACCGTCGTTGCTCTAGGAAGGTGTGGTAATGGAATCGATTGGGCTCTTTTTTGTCCCCATAGGTGCCGTTCAAGAAACAGAACAGACGCGTCGGGATCTGGGCGTCAGGAGGTGTTCGTTCCTCTGTCACTGGATGAGTTCGCGTCGGACATGTTGCTTTGGATTCTCCGGGAAACTTTAGGGTCTTTAAGGTTGCCAAGAAAGAAGTGCTTCTTAGGCCCCACTGTGGGCGCCAATTGTTTGTGCAAGGGGGAGCAACTACAATAATGATACGAGATTTTGGGGACGAGATGAAACAGATTTCTTTATTATTTTTTGCGGAAGACTCGAGGTTACAAAGAGAGAAGCCTCGCTGCGGCAGTTATAGACTATCTCCCGAGCCGAGAACTTTGTATGAAACAGAAGCGTATAAGCACGAGAAAGAGAGACGCAGCGGGAATCTCGGGCTAGAGCGAGTTCGGGCGCGGCGCAATTCTTTGTCTGGTGGATAATAACCTCTGGACCGATGGCTGTTCCAAACAGTGGTTTAATGTATTTATAGTAGCACATAAACCTAGAAGTTCTTTGTGTCTACTTGGCGAATGACGATTTAACCCCTGCAAAGGTACTGAGCCTGGTTTGGTAGAAAGGCTTGCTAAATTGCACATCTTGTTTAAGGGCCGACTAATATTAGGGGAGGGCAAGGCCCATATCCAACACTTACTTTGATGTTTTTCTTGCGTTTCAAACAATGTTGTTGAACTTGGTGTTAGAGTGTGAGCTGCAGCTTGTGGACGTTCCTTGGCTTTCTTGGAAGTCACATGGCTCTTGTTATGCTCTGCTTCCACTCTCTTTGCTGGCTAAAAACCATCTCTCCTCAGGCTGGACGTTGTTTGCTCTACTTGGGGCTGAAAAAACGTTGTTGTGGTTGAATCTTGTTGAACCCTCTTGGTGTGAAATGGTTCATTTAATGTTGAGAAATGGTATGTGATTAGAGAAAAGAGCAATGTACAGGAAAATGAATGTTCGTCTTCTACTACTTCTACCGGTTTATTCTTCATGTTTCTCCTAATATACCGGCTCTGAGAAGTCTTCATTATATTTAAGAGCAAGTACATTGGTGTACCCACACCCAAGTCCCACATAATTTAGGGTTAAAAAAAAATCAAAAATGAAAAAAGGGGGGGGGGGGACGTACTCAAAAACGGGACGGTCCGTGTGTTGTTGTCCACTTTTCGCGGGCCCCACTGACACGTGGCGGCATGCGATTGGTCAGCTTTTTTTTTTTTTAACTAAAAAAAAGAAAAAAAAAATTAATGGGACAAAAAAAAGTCCTACCAATGTGGATGCCCTAAAAGAACATACTATGGAGCTTCACCCTGAATCAACACAAAAAAAAAAAAGATGAAAGCTTGTCATCCAAAGTTTCAGTGGAACCTATATATATCGACAGCTCTCTTAAGCTTATAGCAGTGGAACCTGTCTTGTGTTCTGGCTGAAGCTATTAGAAGGAGCTGCCATGGACTTTGCAAGGGAGATAAAGACACATCAATCACCCAAATCTTGTTTCTCTTCAACTGTAAATCTAAATACAATTGTCCAACTAGTTTGGAGACAATAGGATACTCATTGTTGTAACTTGTAAATCTCAACTCTCAAGTAAAGATACTCATTTGGCTTAGCATAATTACAGCAAAATCTAGAAGGCTCAACAAGCAGTTAAGACAAGTAAACAAAACAAAACATATTAACTACAGACAAAGTAAATCATATTTCCTACAACAGAAGACTCGTCTAAGCTCATCATGTTTGGATTCTATAAATTTATATTCTTTTAAGTCTTGAAGAGAGGGTTTCAAAATAGAAACTATGAACTAAGAAGAAACTCATATAGGAGTTAGACTGGAGGGATTCTAGAGATCAAATATACAAAAGGGTTATAAGGCTACACTCTCCAAGAAACCCAACAGAACCACCTTCCTCTGCTCTATCTTGTCTAGTCATACGAAGACATTAGATCAGAAGTGATCATTGCTTGTAAATCAGAAGTGATTCATGAGAAAGTGGAAGCATTTTTGCAACACTAAAGTTGTTGCTTCACACAATAACGGACCAATGGTTAAAGTGAAGATCAAGACACTAAAATTGTTTGATTATGCGAAAAGATTTAATATTTAATATTAAATGTCTGAAGCAAGACCTGACAAAAAAACAGAGCTATGAACTGAGCCTATCATGCGTAACAATTACCTCGTCTAGGATTAAGTAATACTTGTAAGAAAAATTGAACCAAACTATTATTTCATACAACACAAGTCTATATCTAAAGATCATGTTCTGATCCTATAAAAACATCTTTCAACCTATTATAACCTCGTCTAGGCGTTAAACGTATGATTGAGATCTGAAGACCCTAAAGCAAACTATTATTTCCCAGCACAAAGCTTGTCTATGCCTTAAAAGATATGAAGATCATGTTCTGATTCTATAAAAACCATTTTTCAAAGAACCCTAATACGAAGAGCAATTCAATCAAATTCCTAATCGTTGACGATCTATTTTGGAACGGAACCCATAAAGAAAAATAAAAGCTTTATGAAAGACTTACCGTAGAGGAGAAGAAACGTTGAGATTTGACGGCGGAACCACCACCGGAAAACTCTCTCTCTCTCTCTTGAATACACAACACAATTACACTTCCAAAGCTTGTCTATCTCTTACAAGATCTAACGATCATGTTCTGATCCTATAAAAATCCTATTAAAGAACCCTAATATAAAGATCATGTTCTAATCCTAATACGAAGAGCCATATTATCGACGATAGATTTCGGAACCCATAATGAAAAATCAAAGCTTTACGAAAGACTTACCTTACAGGAGAATAAACGTTGAGATTAGACGGCGGACGTTACCAACACCGGAAAACTCTGTTTCTGCTTCTGCTATCATCTCTCTCGTTCTTTATTCATAATCAACCTCGTTACGAGAACCCATTAAGTAATTCACAATCAAAAGAATTTGAAAGAAAAGTTATGATTTTTTAACCCATTAAGTTTCTTCTGTGATGAACTTGAACTTGGAGAAGGTGGAGAAGAATGAAGATAGATTTTGAAGTTTCTGTATTTATCAGATTGCTTTCTAACCGTTGTGTAGTAACGGCTCTTTCACGTAAAGCTGTTTTTAGAGCTAAACTAATAGTATAATAATTCAAGATTTTAAAATTTAAATTAAAACCAGAAAAATCTATCGTAGTGAATTAGTAATGGAATTGCTTATTTTTAACATTTTCTATATAAAACATTAACTTATTATTTTAATTTAAATACATTAAAACATTAACTTTTTTGTATTTAAATAAATCATAGAAAACCCATAAACAGCTCAATATAATTTTTTTTATTGTTTTTTAGTTTTTTTATAGTATATAAAAATATAAAAAATATAAAATTTTGGAATTTTTTTGGGTCAACAATCGGTCAACGCCGGGGTCAACGCTGAAGTCAACATCGACGAAGTTGACCGATGTACCAGAATTATATGTCTATGGTGTTAGATACTTGACGTCATATAGTTAATGCATGTGGCCATGCAATACATCTACTTCGTGTAGTTGAATGTACATTAATATACTTGGTATGTATGACCATCCGTTCTCCAATAGTTGGTGTAGTTAGCAATCTTTTTTCCTTTTATTTTCTATTAAAACTAGGTTTTGAAAGAGTGTTATTATGTTGACAAAAAAAAAAAAAGAAAGAGTGTTATTATAATTTGAGAAATACCCTAGGATGCCATGAAAAAAGTTTTAGTTCATAAAATACCACACTTCTTAATTTTTTAATTAATACCATTAATGAATAATTAAAAGGACCATTATACCCCTATGGTATGAACACAAAAGGAATCAAGCTTTTTGTGTTGTGTTTATCGATCCAGATCGATCTTTGTCGTCATACTCCGACGTTTTTTCCGGCAAGATCTGTCGGTTTCGTCTCACTACGACACCATCTTCGTCGTGTCGTGTACGTCGTCTATGTCTTGTACGTCGTCTTCGTCGTGTACGTCGTCTCTGTCTTCCTTTCACATCGTCACTTTCATATTGACTCTAAGATCGTTTTCCTTCAGCATCATCGTCTCCGTCTTCATTTGGTATCGTCAATCCTCACCATCATCTTCCTATATCTTCCTATGGCATCATCATTTTGTGAATTGGATTGATTCAATCTCAATTCTAATCGCATCTCAACATAAATTTTCATCGATCATATCTCTGACTAGGGAGCTTATTGACAAAGATAGAGATCGTACATTGTTCTCTTGTCCTTGAACTCTTTCAAACATTTTTGTGAATGCATAGGATTTTGCTATTTTTATATCTTGGTTTCAAGCTTTAGATTCTTCTTTATAAAGACATGCTTGTTCTTTGCTTTGAGTTCCATAATTATAGATAATTCAATTTAATTGTTCTATTCTAAGCTTTATAGAGTGACACTAGTTTGACTCACTTTTTTTAATCCTTGATTTCATTTTTATGTTGCATTAACACAAAAAAAAAACACTAAGGAGATGGGGACAATGATGAGTTTCCTTGGACAAAACTCAACCAAAGCAGAGCTTTCAAAGACATGACTAATGAACCTCTGGAGATTGCTTTTATTTGGCGTTATGAGGAAAGCGTTGTTATCGGAGGTTTGTGACTATTATCATTTCCTTTAACGCTTCATGTTGAATATGTGACCACTTTACATAAATGTTTGCAGTGATGTCTTTTAAAGCTTCAACTTAAAATACTATAGTTGCTTCCTAGTGTTATTAGTGTAAAGGTGGTTTGCCTATGTACATAGATGCAGTGTATGCCTTGAGGCAATGATTTGTAGAATCAAAATTGTTTGGAAGAAGCTAAGATGATGAGAAGAATGATTGATGTTGATGGTACATTTCTAAAGAGAAAATTCAAGGGCACGTTTTTAGTAAATTCAAGGGCATTACACTCAAATGATTGATGATTCAAGGACATAGCACAATTGAAGATGACGATAAGAAAATGACAATTGAGTCGAAGTTTGACTGCAGGTTATTGTGGAAGACCTTCCGAAATTCAAAGAAGTCTTCCTAAACATTATAAAATTCTTCCTAAATTTACAGAAATGTGATTTTAAGTCTCTTTGCCTCAATGTATTACTCCATTAGCGAGGAATAGTGATTGGATTTTGTGGACATCCTCGTGATTTACTTATATACTAGACGTTTAACATGTTGTATAATCATATTATTAAACAAAAAAAAATCCAAAAGCCCTTCCTGAACGTCATAGACCCTTCCTAAATTTCAATGCCATCGTAAGTTGTTTATTGTTTAATCCAGGAGGAACCGAGGGGCCACTATCCGAGCGCGAGGAACCGGATCGACGAGGGGAGGCGGACCTACTTCGTTGGAGGGAGGATCGCCGAGGTTCAGGATCATCTTTCTTTGAGGGCTGTGCTTGGGGAGGTTGGAGTAGCCCTATCCCTTTGCCTTTGTCAGTCCGAGGTCTACCGGGATCACTACGCGGAGATAGGTTAATGGATGAGCTGGACCTCTTTCGAGTAAGAGAGGCCACGTCACGCTCCTCCTCTTCGTCTTAAAACACCAAATTTTAATTTTAATGAATGTTTTTTTTTGGGTCGAGTTAATGTGTTTATATATATTTGTAGATGACTTTATTTATTGGATATGGTGGAAGCTAGTCGAGCTTTTTTTCAAAAGATGATTTTTTATTTTACTTGTGTTTTAGTTAAAGGGGTGGGCAAAATATCCGAAACCGAACAACCGATCCGAACCTGACTCAAAATTACCCAAACCGTACCGAACCCGATTTTCTAAAATACCCCATGTCTTATTGACCAATCAATGTAGTTGAGACATGTAGTCGACTATATCATAGTGTAGTTGAGACATGTAGTCGACTATATCATAGTGTAGTTGAGCCATGTAGTCGACTATATCACAAGACTATGTCAATGATCCTTATTTAGATCTTAAATGATCTTAAATGGTGTTAAAAATCAAAACACCAAATTTTAATTTTAATGAATGTTTTTTTTTTGGGTCGAGTTAATGAATGTTTACATATATTTGTAGATGACTTTATTTATTGGATATGGTGGAAGCTAGTCGAGCTTTTTTCAAAAGATGATTTTTTATTTTACGTGTGTTTTAGTTAAAGGGGTGGGCAAAATATCCGAAACCGAACAACCGATCCAAACCTGACTCAAAATTACCCGAACCGTACCGAACCCGATTTTCTAAAATATCCCCATGTCTTATTGACCAATCAATGTAGTTGAGACATGTAGTCGACTATATCATAGTGTAGTTGAGCCATGTAGTCGACTATATCACAGGACTATGTCAATGATCCTTATTCAGATCTTAAATGATCTTAAATGGTGTTAAAAATCAAAACACCAAATTTTAATTTTAATGAATGTTTTTTTTTTGGGTCGAGTTAATGAATGTTTATATATATTTATAGATGACTTTATTTATTGGATATGGTGGAAGCTAGTCGAGCTTTTTTCAAAAGATGATTTTTTATTTTACGTTTGTCGGATGTTGTTCGCAGCGGTGGAGATGGTCGTTCGTTATGTTGCGACTACCAGGCCGGTTCTCGTGTTGAAGCTCGTCAATGGATCCCACAATATTGGACGCCGGTTGACGTCTTTGGCCTCTGGTCCGCTCCTCTAACAGAGTAGGCGGGGGCGACGTTTCCTTTAGCCGAGAATTATGAGTCAGCAAGTTGTGTCGATGACGCCTGAGCCGGTCAATCCTGCTACGGGTAGCTGCGTTCGCCACTCCAAGGGCGTTGATCCTCTTGGAGGTTCGTACGTCCTGGTCGTCAAGGCGGTCAAGGATGGTTTGCATTAGGCCGTCCACGTGAGTTCCACCATGGGCAGTAGCCGCGGTGGTTTGAGCGATGCGTATTGGCCTGGTGTTTCTCGGCACAGCATGCTCGGTTCAGCGGGCCGGGAGTCTCCGTCTCGGATTGGAAGCTTCTGCCTCGGCAGTCTCTGGCTCGTCTCAGCGGTTTGGCGGACCACGGTGCGGCTCCGTAGCCTCTGTCTCGGTAGTTTCCGGCTCGGCATGTTCTGGGTCGACGTTCGTCAGTTCGGCACCTGCCGTCGTTGCTCTAGGAAGGTGTGGTAATGGAATCGATTGGGCTCTTTTTTGTCCCCATAGGTGCCGTTCAAGAAACAGAACAGACGCGTCGGGATCTGGGCGTCAGGAGGTGTTTGTTCCTCTGTCACTGGATGAGTTCGCGTCGGACATGTTGCTTTGGATTCTCCGGGAAACTTTAGGGTCTTTAAGGTTGCCAAGAAAGAAGTGCTTCTTAGGCCCCACTGTGGGCGCCAATTGTTTGTGCAAGGGGGAGCAACTACAATAATGATACGAGATTTTGGGGACGAGATGAAACAGATTTCTTTATTATTTTTTGCGGAAGACTCGAGGTTACAAAGAGAGAAGCCTCGCTGCGGCAGTTATAGACTATCTCCCGAGCCGAGAACTTTGTATGAAACAGAAGCGTATAAGCACGAGAAAGAGAGACGCAGCGGGAATCTCGGGCTAGAGCGAGTTCGGGCGCGGCGCAATTCTTTGTCTGGTGGATAATAACCTCTGGACCGATGGCTGTTCCAAACAGTGGTTTAATGTATTTATAGTAGCACATAAACCTAGAAGTTCTTTGTGTCTACTTGGCGAATGACGATTTAACCCCTGCAAAGGTACTGAGCCTGGTTTGGTAGAAAGGCTTGCTAAATTGCACATCTTGTTTAAGGGCCGACTAATATTAGGGGAGGGCAAGGCCCATATCCAACACTTACTTTGATGTTTTTCTTGCGTTTCAAACAATGTTGTTGAACTTGGTGTTAGAGTGTGAGCTGCAGCTTGTGGACGTTCCTTGGCTTTCTTGGAAGTCACATGGCTCTTGTTATGCTCTGCTTCCACTCTCTTTGCTGGCTAAAAACCATCTCTCCTCAGGCTGGACGTTGTTTGCTCTACTTGGGGCTGAAAAAACGTTGTTGTGGTTGAATCTTGTTGAACCCTCTTGGTGTGAAATGGTTCATTTAATGTTGAGAAATGGTATGTGATTAGAGAAAAGAGCAATGTACAGGAAAATGAATGTTCGTCTTCTACTACTTCTACCGGTTTATTCTTCATGTTTCTCCTAATATACCGGCTCTGAGAAGTCTTCATTATATTTAAGAGCAAGTACATTGGTGTACCCACACCCAAGTCCCACATAATTTAGGGTTAAAAAAAAATCAAAAATGAAAAAAGGGGGGGGGGACGTACTCAAAAACGGGACGGTCCGTGTGTTGTTGTCCACTTTTCGCGGGCCCCACTGACACGTGGCGGCATGCGATTGGTCAGCTTTTTTTTTTTTTAACTAAAAAAAAGAAAAAAAAAATTAATGGGACAAAAAAAAGTCCTACCAATGTGGATGCCCTAAAAGAACATACTATGGAGCTTCACCCTGAATCAACACAAAAAAAAAAAAGATGAAAGCTTGTCATCCAAAGTTTCAGTGGAACCTATATATATCGACAGTTCTCTTAAGCTTATAGCAGTGGAACCTGTCTTGTGTTCTGGCTGAAGCTATTAGAAGGAGCTGCCATGGACTTTGCAAGGGAGATAAAGACACATCAATCACCCAAATCTTGTTTCTCTTCAACTGTAAATCTAAATACAATTGTCCAACTAGTTTGGAGACAATAGGATACTCATTGTTGTAACTTGTAAATCTCAACTCTCAAGTAAAGATACTCATTTGGCTTAGCATAATTACAGCAAAATCTAGAAGGCTCAACAAGCAGTTAAGACAAGTAAACAAAACAAAACATATTAACTACAGACAAAGTAAATCATATTTCCTACAACAGAAGACTCGTCTAAGCTCATCATGTTTGGATTCTATAAATTTATATTCTTTTAAGTCTTGAAGAGAGGGTTTCAAAATAGAAACTATGAACTAAGAAGAAACTCATATAGAAGTTAGACTGGAGGGATTCTAGAGATCAAATATACAAAAGGGTTATAAGGCTACACTCTCCAAGAAACCCAACAGAACCACCTTCCTCTGCTCTATCTTGTATAGTCATACGAAGACATTAGATCAGAAGTGATCATTGCTTGTAAATCAGAAGTGATTCATGAGAAAGTGGAAGCATTTTTGCAACACTAAAGTTGTTGCTTCACACAATAACGGACCAATGGTTAAAGTGAAGATCAAGACACTAAAATTGTTTGATTATGCGAAAAGATTTAATATTTAATATTAAATGTCTGAAGCAAGACCTGACAAAAAAACAGAGCTATGAACTGAGCCTATCATGCGTAACAATTACCTCGTCTAGGATTAAGTAATACTTGTAAGAAAAATTGAACCAAACTATTATTTCATACAACACAAGTCTATATCTAAAGATCATGTTCTGATCCTATAAAAACATCTTTCAACCTATTATAACCTCGTCTAGGCGTTAAACGTATGATTGAGATCTGAAGACCCTAAAGCAAACTATTATTTCCCAGCACAAAGCTTGTCTATGCCTTAAAAGATATGAAGATCATGTTCTGATTCTATAAAAACCATTTTTCAAAGAACCCTAATACGAAGAGCAATTCAATCAAATTCCTAATCGTTGACGATCTATTTTGGAACGGAACCCATAAAGAAAAATAAAAGCTTTATGAAAGACTTACCGTAGAGGAGAAGAAACGTTGAGATTTGACGGCGGAACCACCACCGGAAAACTCTCTCTCTCTCTCTTGAATACACAACACAATTACACTTCCAAAGTTTGTCTATCTCTTACAAGATCTAACGATCATGTTCTGATCCTATAAAAATCCTATTAAAGAACCCTAATATAAAGATCATGTTCTAATCCTAATACGAAGAGCCATATTATCGACGATAGATTTCGGAACCCATAATGAAAAATCAAAGCTTTACGAAAGACTTACCTTACAGGAGAATAAACGTTGAGATTAGACGGCGGACGTTACCAACACCGGAAAACTCTGTTTCTGCTTCTGCTATCATCTCTCTCGTTCTTTATTCATAATCAACCTCGTTACGAGAACCCATTAAGTAATTCACAATCAAAAGAATTTGAAAGAAAAGTTATGATTTTTTAACCCATTAAGTTTCTTCTGTGATGAACTTGAACTTGGAGAAGGTGGAGAAGAATGAAGATAGATTTTGAAGTTTCTGTATTTATCAGATTGCTTTCTAACCGTTGTGTAGTAACGGCTCTTTCACGTAAAGCTGTTTTTAGAGCTAAACTAATAGTATAATAATTCAAGATTTTAAAATTTAAATTAAAACCAGAAAAATCTATCGTAGTGAATTAGTAATGGAATTGCTTATTTTTAACATTTTCTATATAAAACATTAACTTATTATTTTAATTTAAATACATTAAAACATTAACTTTTTTGTATTTAAATAAATCATAGAAAACCCATAAACAGCTCAATATAATTTTTTTTATTGTTTTTTAGTTTTTTTATAGTATATAAAAATATAAAAAATATAAAATTTTGGAATTTTTTTGGGTCAACAATCGGTCAACGCCGGGGTCAACGCTGAAGTCAACATCGACGAAGTTGACCGATGTACCAGAATTATATGTCTATGGTGTTAGATACTTGACGTCATATAGTTAATGCATGTGGCCATGCAATACATCTACTTCGTGTAGTTGAATGTACATTAATATACTTGGTATGTATGACCATCCGTTCTCCAATAGTTGGTGTAGTTAGCAATCTTTTTTCCTTTTATTTTCTATTAAAACTAGGTTTTGAAAGAGTGTTATTATGTTGACAAAAAAAAAAAAGAAAGAGTGTTATTATAATTTGAGAAATACCCTAGGATGCCATGAAAAAAGTTTTAGTTCATAAAATACCACACTTCTTAATTTTTTAATTAATACCATTAATGAATAATTAAAAGGACCATTATACCCCTATGGTATGAACACAAAAGGAATCAAGCTTTTTGTGTTGTGTTTATCGATCCAGATCGATCTTTGTCGTCATACTCCGACGTTTTTTCCGGCAAGATCTGTCGGTTTCGTCTCACTACGACACCATCTTCGTCGTGTCGTGTACGTCGTCTATGTCTTGTACGTCGTCTTCGTCGTGTACGTCGTCTCTGTCTTCCTTTCACATCGTCACTTTCATATTGACTCTAAGATCGTTTTCCTTCAGCATCATCGTCTCCGTCTTCATTTGGTATCGTCAATCCTCACCATCATCTTCCTATATCTTCCTATGGCATCATCATTTTGTGAATTGGATTGATTCGATCTCAATTCTAATCGCATCTCAACATAAATTTTCATCGATCATATCTCTGACTAGGGAGCTTATTGACAAAGATAGAGATCGTACATTGTTCTCTTGTCCTTGAACTCTTTCAAACATTTTTGTGAATGCATAGGATTTTGCTATTTTTATATCTTGGTTTCAAGCTTTAGATTCTTCTTTATAAAGACATGCTTGTTCTTTGCTTTGAGTTCCATAATTATAGATAATTCAATTTAATTGTTCTATTCTAAGCTTTATAGAGTGACACTAGTTTGACTCACTTTTTTTAATCCTTGATTTCATTTTTATGTTGCATTAACACAAAAAAAAAACACTAAGGAGATGGGGACAATGATGAGTTTCCTTGGACAAAACTCAACCAAAGCAGAGCTTTCAAAGACATGACTAATGAACCTCTGGAGATTGCTTTTATTTGGCGTTATGAGGAAAGCGTTGTTATCGGAGGTTTGTGACTATTATCATTTCCTTTAACGCTTCATGTTGAATATGTGACCACTTTACATAAATGTTTGCAGTGATGTCTTTTAAAGCTTCAACTTAAAATACTATAGTTGCTTCCTAGTGTTATTAGTGTAAAGGTGGTTTGCCTATGTACATAGATGCAGTGTATGCCTTGAGGCAATGATTTGTAGAATCAAAATTGTTTGGAAGAAGCTAAGATGATGAGAAGAATGATTGATGTTGATGGTACATTTCTAAAGAGAAAATTCAAGGGCACGTTTTTAGTAAATTCAAGGGCATTACACTCAAATGATTGATGATTCAAGGACATAGCACAATTGAAGATGACGATAAGAAAATGACAATTGAGTCGAAGTTTGACTGCAGGTTATTGTGGAAGACCTTCCGAAATTCAAAGAAGTCTTCCTAAACATTATAAAATTCTTCCTAAATTTACCGAAATGTGATTTTAAGTCTCTTTGCCTCAATGTATTACTCCATTAGCGAGGAATAGTGATTGGATTTTGTGGACATCCTCGTGATTTACTTATATACTAGACGTTTAACATGTTGTATAATCATATTATTAAACAAAATAAAATCCAAAAGCCCTTCCTGAACGTCATAGACCCTTCCTAAATTTCAATGCCATCGTAAGTTGTTTATTGTTTAATCCAGGAGGAACCGAGGGGCCACTATCCGAGCGCGAGGAACCGGATCGACGAGGGGAGGCGGACCTACTTCGTTGGAGGGAGGATCGCCGAGGTTCAGGATCATCTTTCTTTGAGGGCTGTGCTTGGGGAGGTTGGAGTAGCCCTATCCCTTTGCCTTTGTCAGTCCGAGGTCTAGCGGGATCACTACGCGGAGATAGGTTAATGGATGAGCTGGACCTCTTTCGAGTAAGAGAGGCCACGTCACGCTCCTCCTCTTCGTCTTAAAACACCAAATTTTAATTTTAATGAATGTTTTTTTTTTGGGTCGAGTTAATGTGTTTATATATATTTGTAGATGACTTTATTTATTGGATATGGTGGAAGCTAGTCGAGCTTTTTTCAAAAGATGATTTTTTATTTTACTTGTGTTTTAGTTAAAGGGGTGGGCAAAATATCCGAAACCGAACAACCGATCCGAACCTGACTCAAAATTACCCAAACCGTACCGAACCCGATTTTCTAAAATACCCCATGTCTTATTGACCAATCAATGTAGTTGAGACATGTAGTCGACTATATCATAGTGTAGTTGAGACATGTAGTCGACTATATCATAGTGTAGTTGAGCCATGTAGTCGACTATATCACAAGACTATGTCAATGATCCTTATTTAGATCTTAAATGATCTTAAATGGTGTTAAAAATCAAAACACCAAATTTTAATTTTAATGAATGTTTTTTTTTTTGGGTCGAGTTAATGAATGTTTACATATATTTGTAGATGACTTTATTTATTGGATATGGTGGAAGCTAGTCGAGCTTTTTTCAAAAGATGATTTTTTATTTTACGTGTGTTTTAGTTAAAGGGGTGGGCAAAATATCCGAAACCGAACAACCGATCCAAACCTGACTCAAAATTACCCGAACCGTACCGAACCCGATTTTCTAAAATATCCCCATGTCTTATTGACCAATCAATGTAGTTGAGACATGTAGTCGACTATATCATAGTGTAGTTGAGCCATGTAGTCGACTATATCACAGGACTATGTCAATGATCCTTATTCAGATCTTAAATGATCTTAAATGGTGTTAAAAATCAAAACACCAAATTTTAATTTTAATGAATGTTTTTTTTTTGGGTCGAGTTAATGAATGTTTATATATATTTATAGATGACTTTATTTATTGGATATGGTGGAAGCTAGTCGAGCTTTTTTCAAAAGATGATTTTTTATTTTACGTTTGTCGGATGTTGTTCGCAGCGGTGGAGATGGTCGTTCGTTATGTTGCGACTACCAGGCCGGTTCTCGTGTTGAAGCTCGTCGATGGATCCCACAATATTGGACGCCGGTTGACGTCTTTGGCCTCTGGTCCGCTCCTCTAACAGAGTAGGCGGGGGCGACGTTTCCTTTAGCCGAGAATTATGAGTCAGCAAGTTGTGTCGATGACGCCTGAGCCGGTCAATCCTGCTACGGGTAGCTGCGTTCGCCACTCCAAGGGCGTTGATCCTCTTGGAGGTTCGTACGTCCTGGTCGTCAAGGCGGTCAAGGATGGTTTGCATTAGGCCGTCCACGTGAGTTCCACCATGGGCAGTAGCCGCGGTGGTTTGAGCGATGCGTATTGGCCTGGTGTTTCTCGGCACGGCATGCTCGGTTCAGCGGGCCGGGAGTCTCCGTCTCGGATTGGAAGCTTCTGCCTCGGCAGTCTCTGGCTCGTCTCAGCGGTTTGGCGGACCACGGTACGACTCCGTAGCCTCTGTCTCGGTAGTTTCCGGCTCGGCATGTTCTGGGTCGACGTTCGTCAGTTCGGCACCTGCCGTCGTTGCTCTAGGAAGGTGTGGTAATGGAATCGATTGGGCTCTTTTTTGTCCCCATAGGTGCCGTTCAAGAAACAGAACAGACGCGTCGGGATCTGGGCGTCAGGAGGTGTTCGTTCCTCTGTCACTGGATGAGTTCGCGTCGGACATGTTGCTTTGGATTCTCCGGGAAACTTTAGGGTCTTTAAGGTTGCCAAGAAAGAAGTGCTTCTTAGGCCCCACTGTGGGCGCCAATTGTTTGTGCAAGGGGGAGCAACTACAATAATGATACGAGATTTTGGGGACGAGATGAAACAGATTTCTTTATTATTTTTTGCGGAAGACTCGAGGTTACAAAGAGAGAAGCCTCGCTGCGGCAGTTATAGACTATCTCCCGAGCCGAGAACTTTGTATGAAACAGAAGCGTATAAGCACGAGAAAGAGAGACGCAGCGGGAATCTCGGGCTAGAGCGAGTTCGGGCGCGGCGCAATTCTTTGTCTGGTGGATAATAACCTCTGGACCGATGGCTGTTCCAAACAGTGGTTTAATGTATTTATAGTAGCACATAAACCTAGAAGTTCTTTGTGTCTACTTGGCGAATGACGATTTAACCCCTGCAAAGGTACTGAGCCTGTTTTGGTAGAAAGGCTTGCTAAATTGCACATCTTGTTTAAGGGCCGACTAATATTAGGGGAGGGCAAGGCCCATATCCAACACTTACTTTGATGTTTTTCTTGCGTTTCAAACAATGTTGTTGAACTTGGTGTTAGAGTGTGAGCTGCAGCTTGTGGACGTTCCTTGGCTTTCTTGGAAGTCACATGGCTCTTGTTATGCTCTGCTTCCACTCTCTTTGCTGGCTAAAAACCATCTCTCCTCAGGCTGGACGTTGTTTGCTCTACTTGGGGCTGAAAAAACGTTGTTGTGGTTGAATCTTGTTGAACCCTCTTGGTGTGAAATGGTTCATTTAATGTTGAGAAATGGTATGTGATTAGAGAAAAGAGCAATGTACAGGAAAATGAATGTTCGTCTTCTACTACTTCTACCGGTTTATTCTTCATGTTTCTCCTAATATACCGGCTCTGAGAAGTCTTCATTATATTTAAGAGCAAGTACATTGGTGTACCCACACCCAAGTCCCACATAATTTAGGGTTAAAAAAAAATCAAAAATGAAAAAAGGGGGGGGGACGTACTCAAAAACGGGACGGTCCGTGTGTTGTTGTCCACTTTTCGCGGGCCCCACTGACACGTGGCGGCATGCGATTGGTCAGCTTTTTTTTTTTTTAACTAAAAACAAGAAAAAAAAAATTAATGGGACAAAAAAAAGTCCTACCAATGTGGATGCCCTAAAAGAACATACTATGGAGCTTCACCCTGAATCAATACAAAAAAAAAAAAAAGATGAAAGCTTGTCATCCAAAGTTTCAGTGGAACCTATATATATCGACAGTTCTCTTAAGCTTATAGCAGTGGAACCTGTCTTGTGTTCTGGCTGAAGCTATTAGAAGGAGCTGCCATGGACTTTGCAAGGGAGATAAAGACACATCAATCACCCAAATCTTGTTTCTCTTCAACTGTAAATCTAAATACAATTATCCAACTAGTTTGGAGACAATAGGATACTCATTGTTGTAACTTGTAAATCTCAACTCTCAAGTAAAGATACTCATTTGGCTTAGCATAGTAACAGCAAAATCTAGAAGGCTCAACAAGCAGTTAAGACAAGTAAACAAAACAAAACATATTAACTACAGACAAAGTAAATCATATTTCCTACAACAGAAGACTCGTCTAAGCTCATCATGTTTGGATTCTATAAATTTATATTCTTTTAAGTCTTGAAGAGAGGGTTTCAAAATAGAAACTATGAACTAAGAAGAAACTCATGTAGGAGTTAGACTGGAGGGATTCTAGAGATCAAATATACAAAAGGGTTATAAGGCTACACTCTCCAAGAAACCCAACAGAACCACCTTCCTCTGCTCTATCTTGTCTAGTCATACGAAGACATTAGATCAGAAGTGATCATTGCTTGTAAATCAGAAGTGATTCATGAGAAAGTGGAAGCATTTTTGCAACACTAAAGTTGTTGCTTCACACAATAACGGACCAATGGTTAAAGTGAAGATCAAGACACTAAAATTGTTTGATTATGCGAAAAGATTTAATATTTAATATTAAATGTCTGAAGCAAGACCTGACAAAAAAACAGAGCTATGAACTGAGCCTAACATGCGTAACAATTACCTCGTCTAGGATTAAGTAATACTTGTAAGAAAAATTGAACCAAACTATTATTTCATACAACACAAGTCTATATCTAAAGATCATGTTCTGATCCTATAAAAACATCTTTCAACCTATTATAACCTCGTCTAGGCGTTAAACGTATGATTGAGATCTGAAGACCCTAAAGCAAACTATTATTTCCCAGCACAAAGCTTGTCTGTGCCTTCAAAGATATGAAGATCATGTTCTGATTCTATAAAAACCATTTTTCAAAGAACCCTAATACGAAGAGCAATTCAATCAAATTCCTAATCGTTGACGATCTATTTTGGAACGGAACCCATAAAGAAAAATAAAAGCTTTATGAAAGACTTACCGTAGAGGAGAAGAAACGTTGAGATTTGACGGCGGAACCACCACCGGAAAACTCTCTCTCTCTCTCTTGAATACACAACACAATTACACTTCCAAAGCTTGTCTATCTCTTACAAGATCTAACGATCATGTTCTGATCCTATAAAAATCCTATTAAAGAACCCTAATATAAAGATCATGTTCTAATCCTAATACGAAGAGCCATATTATCGACGATACATTTCGGAACCCATAATGAAAAATCAAAGCTTTACGAAAGACTTACCTTACAGGAGAATAAACGTTGAGATTAGACGGCGGACGTTACCAACACCGGAAAACTCTGTTTCTGCTTCTGCTATCATCTCTCTCGTTCTTTATTCATAATCAACCTCGTTACGAGAACCCATTAAGTAATTCACAATCAAAAGAATTTGAAAGAAAAGTTATGATTTTTTAACCCATTAAGTTTCTTCTGTGATGAACTTGAACTTGGAGAAGGTGGAGAAGAATGAAGATAGATTTTGAAGTTTCTGTATTTATCAGATTGCTTTCTAACCGTTGTGTAGTAACGGCTCTTTCACGCAAAGCTGTTTTTAGAGCTAAACTAATAGTATAATAATTCAAGATTTTAAAATTTAAATTAAAACCAGAAAAATCTATCGTAGTGAATTAGTAATGGAATTGCTTATTTTTAACATTTTCTATATAAAACATTAACTTATTATTTTAATTTAAATACATTAAAACATTAACTTTTTTGTATTTAAATAAATCATAGAAAACCCATAAACATCTCAATATAATTTTTTTTTATTGTTTTTTAGTTTTTTTATAGTATATAAAAATATAAAAAATATAAAATTTTGGAATTTTTTTGGGTCAACAATCGGTCAACGCCGGGGTCAACGCTGAAGTCAACATCGACGAAGTTGACCGATGTACCAGAATTATATGTCTATGGTGTTAGATACTTGACGTCATATAGTTAATGCATGTGGCCATGCAATACATCTACTTCGTGTAGTTGAATGTACATTAATATACTTGGTATGTATGACCATCCGTTCTCCAATAGTTGGTGTAGTTAGCAATCTTTTTTCCTTTTATTTTCTATTAAAACTAGGTTTTGAAAGAGTGTTATTATGTTGACAAAAAAAAAAGAAAGAGTGTTATTATAATTTGAGAAATACCCTAGGATGCCATGAAAAAAGTTTTAGTTCATAAAATACCACACTTCTTAATTTTTTAATTAATACCATTAATGAATAATTAAAAAGACCATTATACCCCTATGGTATGAACACAAAAGGAATCAAGCTTTTTGTGTTGTGTTTATCGATCCAGATCGATCTTTGTCGTCATACTCCGACGTTTTTTCCGGCAAGATCTGTCGGTTTCGTCTCACTACGACACCATCTTCGTCGTGTCGTGTACGTCGTCTATGTCTTGTACGTCGTCTTCGTCGTGTACGTCGTCTCTGTCTTCCTTTCACATCGTCACTTTCATATTGACTCTAAGATCGTTTTCCTTCAGCATCATCGTCTCCGTCTTCATTTGGTATCGTCAATCCTCACCATCATCTTCCTATATCTTCCTATGGCATCATCATTTTGTGAATTGGATTGATTCGATCTCAATTCTAATCGCATCTCAACATAAATTTTCATCGATCATATCTCTGACTAGGGAGCTTATTGACAAAGATAGAGATCGTACATTGTTCTCTTGTCCTTGAACTCTTTCAAACATTTTTGTGAATGCATAGGATTTTGCTATTTTTATATCTTGGTTTCAAGCTTTAGATTCTTCTTTATAAAGACATGCTTGTTCTTTGCTTTGAGTTCCATAATTATAGATAATTCAATTTAATTGTTCTATTCTAAGCTTTATAGAGTGACACTAGTTTGACTCACTTTTTTTAATCCTTGATTTCATTTTTATGTTGCATTAACACAAAAAAAAAACACTAAGGAGATGGGGACAATGATGAGTTTCCTTGGACAAAACTCAACCAAAGCAGAGCTTTCAAAGACATGACTAATGAACCTCTGGAGATTGCTTTTATTTGGCGTTATGAGGAAAGCGTTGTTATCGGAGGTTTGTGACTATTATCATTTCCTTTAACGCTTCATGTTGAATATGTGACCACTTTACATAAATGTTTGCAGTGATGTCTTTTAAAGCTTCAACTTAAAATACTATAGTTGCTTCCTAGTGTTATTAGTGTAAAGGTGGTTTGCCTATGTACATAGATGCAGTGTATGCCTTGAGGCAATGATTTGTAGAATCAAAATTGTTTGGAAGAAGCTAAGATGATGAGAAGAATGATTGATGTTGATGGTACATTTCTAAAGAGAAAATTCAAGGGCACGTTTTTAGTAAATTCAAGGGCATTACACTCAAATGATTGATGATTCAAGGACATAGCACAATTGAAGATGACGATAAGAAAATGACAATTGAGTCGAAGTTTGACTGCAGGTTATTGTGGAAGACCTTCCGAAATTCAAAGAAGTCTTCCTAAACATTATAAAATTCTTCCTAAATTTACAGAAATGTGATTTTAAGTCTCTTTGCCTCAATGTATTACTCCATTAGCGAGGAATAGTGATTGGATTTTGTGGACATCCTCGTGATTTACTTATATACTAGACGTTTAACATGTTGTATAATCATATTATTAAACAAAAAAAAATCCAAAAGCCCTTCCTGAACGTCATAGACCCTTCCTAAATTTCAATGCCATCGTAAGTTGTTTATTGTTTAATCCAGGAGGAACCGAGGGGCCACTATCCGAGCGCGAGGAACCGGATCGACGAGGGGAGGCGGACCTACTTCGTTGGAGGGAGGATCGCCGAGGTTCAGGATCATCTTTCTTTGAGGGCTGTGCTTGGGGAGGTTGGAGTAGCCCTATCCCTTTGCCTTTGTCAGTCCGAGGTCTAGCGGGATCACTACGCGGAGATAGGTTAATGGATGAGCTGGACCTCTTTCGAGTAAGAGAGGCCACGTCACGCTCCTCCTCTTCGTCTTAAAACACCAAATTTTAATTTTAATGAATGTTTTTTTTTTGGGTCGAGTTAATGTGTTTATATATATTTGTAGATGACTTTATTTATTGGATATGGTGGAAGCTAGTCGAGCTTTTTTCAAAAGATGATTTTTTATTTTACTTGTGTTTTAGTTAAAGGGGTGGGCAAAATATCCGAAACCGAACAACCGATCCGAACCTGACTCAAAATTACCCAAACCGTACCGAACCCGATTTTCTAAAATACCCCATGTCTTATTGACCAATCAATGTAGTTGAGACATGTAGTCGACTATATCATAGTGTAGTTGAGACATGTAGTCGACTATATCATAGTGTAGTTGAGCCATGTAGTCGACTATATCACAAGACTATGTCAATGATCCTTATTTAGATCTTAAATGATCTTAAATGGTGTTAAAAATCAAAACACCAAATTTTAATTTTAATGAATGTTTTTTTTTTTGGGTCGAGTTAATGAATGTTTACATATATTTGTAGATGACTTTATTTATTGGATATGGTGGAAGCTAGTCGAGCTTTTTTCAAAAGATGATTTTTTATTTTACGTGTGTTTTAGTTAAAGGGGTGGGCAAAATATCCGAAACCGAACAACCGATCCAAACCTGACTCAAAATTACCCGAACCGTACCGAACCCGATTTTCTAAAATATCCCCATGTCTTATTGACCAATCAATGTAGTTGAGACATGTAGTCGACTATATCATAGTGTAGTTGAGCCATGTAGTCGACTATATCACAGGACTATGTCAATGATCCTTATTCAGATCTTAAATGATCTTAAATGGTGTTAAAAATCAAAACACCAAATTTTAATTTTAATGAATGTTTTTTTTTTTGGGTCGAGTTAATGAATGTTTATATATATTTATAGATGACTTTATTTATTGGATATGGTGGAAGCTAGTCGAGCTTTTTTCAAAAGATGATTTTTTATTTTACGTGTGTTTTAGTTAAAGGGGTGGGCAAAATATCCGAAACCGAACAACCGATCCGAACCTGACTCAAAATTACCCGAACCGTACCGAACCCGATTTTCTAAAATACCCCATGTCTTTTTGACCAATCAATGTAGTTGAGACATGTAGTCGACTATATCATAGTGTAGTTGAGACATGTAGTCGACTATATCACAGGACTATGTCAATGATCCTTATTCAGATCTTAAATGATCTTAAATGGTGTTAAAAATCAAAACAAGAAATTTTAATTTTAATGAATGTTTTTTTTGGGTCAAGTTAATGAATGTTTATATATATTTGTAGATGACTTTATTTATTGGATATCGTGGAAGCTAGTCGAGCTTTTTTCAAAAGATGATTTTTTATTTTACGTGTGTTTTAGTTAAAGGGGTGGGCAAAATATCCGAAACCGAACAACCGATCCGAACCTGAATCAAAATTATCCGAACCGTACCGAACCCGATTTTCTAAAATACCCCATGTCTTATTGACCAATCAATGTAGTTGAGACATGTAGTCGACTATATCATAGTGTAGTTGAGACATGTAGTCGACTATATCATAGTGTAGTTGAGCCATGTAGTCGACTATATCACAAGACTATGTCAATGATCCTTATTTAGATCTTAAATGATCTTAAATGGTGTTAAAAATCAAAACACCAAATTTTAATTTTAATGAATGTTTTTTTTTTTGGGTCGAGTTAATGAATGTTTACATATATTTGTAGATGACTTTATTTATTGGATATGGTGGAAGCTAGTCGAGCTTTTTTCAAAAGATGATTTTTTATTTTACGTGTGTTTTAGTTAAAGGGGTGGGCAAAATATCCGAAACCGAACAACCGATCCAAACCTGACTCAAAATTACCCGAACCGTACCGAACCCGATTTTCTAAAATATCCCCATGTCTTATTGACCAATCAATGTAGTTGAGACATGTAGTCGACTATATCATAGTGTAGTTGAGCCATGTAGTCGACTATATCACAGGACTATGTCAATGATCCTTATTCAGATCTTAAATGATCTTAAATGGTGTTAAAAATCAAAACACCAAATTTTAATTTTAATGAATGTTTTTTTTTTGGGTCGAGTTAATGAATGTTTATATATATTTATAGATGACTTTATTTATTGGATATGGTGGAAGCTAGTCGAGCTTTTTTCAAAAGATGATTTTTTATCTGCGGGTAGCTGCGTTCGCCACTCCAAGGGCGTTGATCCTCTTGGAGGTTCGTACGTCCTGGTCGTCAAGGCGGTCAAGGATGGTTTGCATTAGGCCGTCCACGTGAGTTCCACCATGGGCAGTAGCCGCGGTGGTTTGAGCGATGCGTATTGGCCTGGTGTTTCTCGGCACGGCATGCTCGGTTCAGCGGGCCGGGAGTCTCCGTCTCGGATTGGAAGCTTCTGCCTCGGCAGTCTCTGGCTCGTCTCAGCGGTTTGGCGGACCACGGTGCGACTCCGTAGCCTCTGTCTCGGTAGTTTCCGGCTCGGCATGTTCTGGGTCGACGTTCGTCAGTTCGGCACCTACCGTCGTTGCTCTAGGAAGGTGTGGTAATGGAATCGATTGGGCTCTTTTTTGTCCCCATAGGTGCCGTTCAAGAAACAGAACAGACGCGTCGGGATCTGGGCGTCAGGAGGTGTTCGTTCCTCTGTCACTGGATGAGTTCGCGTCGGACATGTTGCTTTGGATTCTCCGGGAAACTTTAGGGTCTTTAAGGTTGCCAAGAAAGAAGTGCTTCTTAGGCCCCACTGTGGGCGCCAATTGTTTGTGCAAGGGGGAGCAACTACAATAATGATACGAGATTTTGGGGACGAGATGAAACAGATTTCTTTATTATTTTTTGCGGAAGACTCGAGGTTACAAAGAGAGAAGCCTCGCTGCGGCAGTTATAGACTATCTCCCGAGCCGAGAACTTTGTATGAAACAGAAGCGTATAAGCACGAGAAAGAGAGACGCAGCGGGAATCTCGGGCTAGAGCGAGTTCGGGCGCGGCGCAATTCTTTGTCTGGTGGATAATAACCTCTGGACCGATGGCTGTTCCAAACAGTGGTTTAATGTATTTATAGTAGCACATAAACCTAGAAGTTCTTTGTGTCTACTTGGCGAATGACGATTTAACCCCTGCAAAGGTACTGAGCCTGGTTTGGTAGAAAGGCTTGCTAAATTGCACATCTTGTTTAAGGGCCGACTAATATTAGGGGAGGGCAAGGCCCATATCCAACACTTACTTTGATGTTTTTCTTGCGTTTCAAACAATGTTGTTGAACTTGGTGTTAGAGTGTGAGCTGCAGCTTGTGGACGTTCCTTGGCTTTCTTGGAAGTCACATGGCTCTTGTTATGCTCTGCTTCCACTCTCTTTGCTGGCTAAAAACCATCTCTCCTCAGGCTGGACGTTGTTTGCTCTACTTGGGGCTGAAAAAACGTTGTTGTGGTTGAATCTTGTTGAACCCTCTTGGTGTGAAATGGTTCATTTAATGTTGAGAAATGGTATGTGATTAGAGAAAAGAGCAATGTACAGGAAAATGAATGTTCGTCTTCTACTACTTCTACCGGTTTATTCTTCATGTTTCTCCTAATATACCGGCTCTGAGAAGTCTTCATTATATTTAAGAGCAAGTACATTGGTGTACCCACACCCAAGTCCCACATAATTTAGGGTTAAAAAAAAATCAAAAATGAGAAAAAAAGGGGGACGTACTCTCAATCTGGACGGTCCCGTTTGTTGTTGTCCACTTTTCGCTGACCCCACTGACACGTGGCGGTTCGCGATTGGTTAGCTTTTTTTTTTAAACTAAAAAAAAGAAAAAAAAAAGAAAAAAATTAATGGGACAAAAAAATGTCCTACCGATGTGGATGCCCTAAAAGAACATACTATGGAGCTTCACCCTGAATCAACACAAAAAAAAAAAAAAAGATGAAAGCTTGTCATCCAAAGTTTCAGTGGAACCTGTATATTTTCGACAGTTCTCTTAAGCTTACAGCAGTGGAACCTGTCTTGTGCTCTGGCTGAAGCTATTAGAAGGAGCTGCCATGGAATTTGCAAGGGAGATAAAGACACATCAATCACCCAAATCTCGTTTCTCTTCAACTGTAAATCTAAATACAATTGTCCAACTAGTTTGGAGACAATAGGATACTCATTGTTGTAACTTGTAAATTAACTCAACTCTCAAGTAAAGATACTCATTTGGCTTAGCATAGTTACAGCAAAATCTAGAAGGCTCAACAAGCAGTGAAGACAAGTAAACAAAACAAAACATATTAACTTCAGACAAAGCAAATCATATTTCCTACAACAGAAGACTCGTCTAAGCTCATCATGTTTGGATTCTATAAATTTATATTCTTTTAAGTCTTGAAGAGAGGGTTTCAAAATAGAAACTATGAACTAAGAAGAAACTCATGTAGGAGTTAGACTGGAGGGATTCTAGAGATCAAATATACAAAAGGGTTATAAGGCTACACTCTCCAAGAAACCCAACAGAACCACCTTCCTCTGCTCTATCTTGTCTAGTCATACGAAGACATTAGATCAGAAGTGATCATTGCTTGTAAATCAGAAGTGATTCGTCTCCGTCTTCATTTGGTATCGTCAATCCTCACCATCATCTTCCTATATCTTCCTATGGCATCATCATTTTGTGAATTGGATTGATTCGATCTCAATTCTAATCGCATCTCAACATAAATTTTCATCGATCATATCTCTGACTAGGGAGCTTATTGACAAAGATAGAGATCGTACATTGTTCTCTTGTCCTTGAACTCTTTCAAACATTTTTGTGAATGCATAGGATTTTGCTATTTTTATATCTTGGTTTCAAGCTTTAGATTCTTCTTTATAAAGACATGCTTGTTCTTTGCTTTGAGTTCCATAATTATAGATAATTCAATTTAATTGTTCTATTCTAAGCTTTATAGAGTGACACTAGTTTGACTCACTTTTTTTAATCCTTGATTTCATTTTTATGTTGCATTAACACAAAAAAAAACACTAAGGAGATGGGGACAATGATGAGTTTCCTTGGACAAAACTCAACCAAAGCAGAGCTTTCAAAGACATGACTAATGAACCTCTGGAGATTGCTTTTATTTGGCGTTATGAGGAAAGCGTTGTTATCGGAGGTTTGTGACTATTATCATTTCCTTTAACGCTTCATGTTGAATATGTGACCACTTTACATAAATGTTTGCAGTGATGTCTTTTAAAGCTTCAACTTAAAATACTATAGTTGCTTCCTAGTGTTATTAGTGTAAAGGTGGTTTGCCTATGTACATAGATGCAGTGTATGCCTTGAGGCAATGATTTGTAGAATCAAAATTGTTTGGAAGAAGCTAAGATGATGAGAAGAATGATTGATGTTGATGGTACATTTCTAAAGAGAAAATTCAAGGGCACGTTTTTAGTAAATTCAAGGGCATTACACTCAAATGATTGATGATTCAAGGACATAGCACAATTGAAGATGACGATAAGAAAATGACAATTGAGTCGAAGTTTGACTGCAGGTTATTGTGGAAGACCTTCCGAAATTCAAAGAAGTCTTCCTAAACATTATAAAATTCTTCCTAAATTTACAGAAATGTGATTTTAAGTCTCTTTGCCTCAATGTATTACTCCATTAGCGAGGAATAGTGATTGGATTTTGTGGACATCCTCGTGATTTACTTATATACTAGACGTTTAACATGTTGTATAATCATATTATTAAACAAAAAAAAATCCAAAAGCCCTTCCTGAACGTCATAGACCCTTCCTAAATTTCAATGCCATCGTAAGTTGTTTATTGTTTAATCCAGGAGGAACCGAGGGGCCACTATCCGAGCGCGAGGAACCGGATCGACGAGGGGAGGCGGACCTACTTCGTTGGAGGGAGGATCGCCGAGGTTCAGGATCATCTTTCTTTGAGGGCTGTGCTTGGGGAGGTTGGAGTAGCCCTATCCCTTTGCCTTTGTCAGTCCGAGGTCTAGCGGGATCACTACGCGGAGATAGGTTAATGGATGAGCTGGACCTCTTTCGAGTAAGAGAGGCCACGTCACGCTCCTCCTCTTCGTCTTAAAACACCAAATTTTAATTTTAATGAATGCTTTTTTTTTGGGTCGAGTTAATGTGTTTATATATATTTGTAGATGACTTTATTTATTGGATATGGTGGAAGCTAGTCGAGCTTTTTTCAAAAGATGATTTTTTATTTTACTTGTGTTTTAGTTAAAGGGGTGGGCAAAATATCCGAAACCGAACAACCGATCCGAACCTGACTCAAAATTACCCAAACCGTACCGAACCCGATTTTCTAAAATACCCCATGTCTTATTGACCAATCAATGTAGTTGAGACATGTAGTCGACTATATCATAGTGTAGTTGAGACATGTAGTCGACTATATCATAGTGTAGTTGAGCCATGTAGTCGACTATATCACAAGACTATGTCAATGATCCTTATTTAGATCTTAAATGATCTTAAATGGTGTTAAAAATCAAAACACCAAATTTTAATTTTAATGAATGTTTTTTTTTTTGGGTCGAGTTAATGAATGTTTACATATATTTGTAGATGACTTTATTTATTGGATATGGTGGAAGCTAGTCGAGCTTTTTTCAAAAGATGATTTTTTATTTTACGTGTGTTTTAGTTAAAGGGGTGGGCAAAATATCCGAAACCGAACAACCGATCCAAACCTGACTCAAAATTACCCGAACCGTACCGAACCCGATTTTCTAAAATATCCCCATGTCTTATTGACCAATCAATGTAGTTGAGACATGTAGTCGACTATATCATAGTGTAGTTGAGCCATGTAGTCGACTATATCACAGGACTATGTCAATGATCCTTATTCAGATCTTAAATGATCTTAAATGGTGTTAAAAATCAAAACACCAAATTTTAATTTTAATGAATGTTTTTTTTTTTGGGTCGAGTTAATGAATGTTTATATATATTTATAGATGACTTTATTTATTGGATATGGTGGAAGCTAGTCGAGCTTTTTTCAAAAGATGATTTTTTATTTTACGTGTGTTTTAGTTAAAGGGGTGGGCAAAATATCCGAAACCGAACAACCGATCCGAACCTGACTCAAAATTACCCGAACCGTACCGAACCCGATTTTCTAAAATACCCCATGTCTTTTTGACCAATCAATGTAGTTGAGACATGTAGTCGACTATATCATAGTGTAGTTGAGACATGTAGTCGACTATATCACAGGACTATGTCAATGATCCTTATTCAGATCTTAAATGATCTTAAATGGTGTTAAAAATCAAAACAAGAAATTTTAATTTTAATGAATGTTTTTTTTGGGTCAAGTTAATGAATGTTTATATATATTTGTAGATGACTTTATTTATTGGATATCGTGGAAGCTAGTCGAGCTTTTTTCAAAAGATGATTTTTTATTTTACGTGTGTTTTAGTTAAAGGGGTGGGCAAAATATCCGAAACCGAACAACCGATCCGAACCTGAATCAAAATTATCCGAACCGTACCGAACCCGATTTTCTAAAATACCCC
Organism: Capsella bursa-pastoris; assembly: GCA_036452645.1. Taxonomy (NCBI): domain Eukaryota; kingdom Viridiplantae; phylum Streptophyta; class Magnoliopsida; order Brassicales; family Brassicaceae; genus Capsella; species Capsella bursa-pastoris. Next base: position 10,379,526 of record CP144193.1, on the reverse strand, counting down.
ATGTCTTATTGACCAATCAATGTAGTTGAGACATGTAGTCGACTATATCATAGTGTAGTTGAGCCATGTAGTCGACTATATCACAAGACTATGTCAATGATCCTTATTCAGATCTTAAATGATCTTAAATGGTGTTAAAAATCAAAACACCAAATTTTAATTTTAATGAATGTTTTTTTTTTGGGTCGAGTTAATGAATGTTTATATTTATTTGTAGATAACTTTATTTATTGGATATGGTGGAAGCTAGTCGAGCTTTTTTCAAAAGATGATTTTTTATTTTACGTGTGTTTTAGTTAAAGGGGTGGGCAAAATATCCGAAACCGAACAACCGATCCGAACCTGACTCAAAATTACCCGAACCGTACCGAACCCGATTTTCTAAAATACCCCATGTCTTATTGACCAATCAATGTAGTTGAGGCATGTAGTCGACTATATCATAGTGTAGTTGAGACATGTAGTCGACTATATCACAGGACTATTTCAATGATCCTTATTCAGATCTTAAATGGTCTTATTCCGTTCCAAGTAAAGCACATAATATGTTTCTCCAGATGATACAACTAACGACAATAGTTTGAACACAAAGCTAGAGTAGGAAATTTAAAAGAACTATAGATCCTCAATGAAAGATAAGTTGGCATGTGGTTGAAGCTCGAGGAGAAAGTGCCAACTTCTACAACATGTCAAGGGTCGGAAACAAACAAGCATCAGACAAGATTGTTGCAAACTTCAAGACTCTTAAAAAACAACACCATCACCATACAGAGCCTGCGCGTAGTTAGAAAATCATTAACAGAAGATTAACTAAATACAATATTAATACTTAATACTTATACTATCAACCTATGCATTTACCAAAGAAAGCTCGTGTAATCAATCAACTAATCAAAGAGATAATATAGTATGAGGTCAGGACTTAACTGCATTCTTTAGGATGGCAGAGACATCTAAGAGTAACTCAAGAACCTTGCCACCAACATTCTTTCACCTGGCTTCTTCGTGGTCCATTTAGTTATATGCGGACGGCGTGTATTTATCGGGTCTCACATATTGACGTCCATATCTGGATTCCCCTGGATTTCCTGTCCTGGGTGAGGCTGGCTTGAAACGTCTTCTCACATAGACACGTAGATTTTTCTCAAACGGCACATCTTCTGATCCATTTCCACCATAAACCGTCTGTACCCGCTCTTCTTCCTCGTCCGTTCCCGTCAGTTCCCGTCCGTTCTCGTCCATTTTCTGTTATGTGTTAGAATTCCTCTCAATTTGATCCTCTGATTTCCCCTTCTCATAAGCGATCTCTTCAATCTGAAAAGGAGAAGATTGAGGCTGTGACTCCTCGAACTCGACATAATTACCATTATCAACATCTTCTTCTTCGTGCTCACTGGGATCATTCGGGTTCGCTTCCCTGTGCTCTTCTTGATTCATGTCATCATTATTTTCCACATCAGTAGCTCTTGCTACATTAGGACCCAATGCTTCTAGAGGCTGTGACTCCTCGAACTCGACATGATTACCATTATCAACATCTTCTTCTTCGTGCTCACTAGGATCATTCGGGTTCGCTTCCCTGTGCTCTTCTTGATTCATGTCATCATTATTTTCCACATCAGTAGCCCTTGCTACATTAGGACGCGATACTTCTACAGCCACCATCCGTTTTTTAAGGTCACCAACTGTTAACCGCAAATCTCTTAGCTCTTTATCACTTCTTTTTCTTTTTTTATTTGGAACATTGGGACCCTTGCCTCTGGGGTTGTTTGTTCTCTTGGTTGTCTTGGTCGATTCTACCATTTCTCTGTTCGACCGATCTTCCTCATAAAGATCATTCCAAAATAGCACCTTGTTTTGCTGCGTTAGAAGGTCGTTCCAAGAGTCAGCCATCGAGTCAGTATCTTCCTCGTCAATAAAGATGTTAGCTAAAAGATGTTGCTCCTCCGGATTAGGGACCAAAAAACTCAGAATCTCCTGTATAAAAATACAAACAAAATAGCATAATAACCGATCAGCTAAAGTCATCTGAATGAAACACCTACCTAGCAGGTATCAAGTATAAACTAAAGAAACACAAACAAAGTAGCATAACCGATCAGCTAAAGTCATTAAATAAAGTGGCAAAAAGCAGAGATCTTGAAGACAGCAAACCAAAATCACGATGATCCACAAGAGTTAGCAAAATGAGGGCCAGAAGCAGAGATCTTGTAGACAGCAAACCAAAATCGTGATTCATAAAACATTGAGTTTTCATATCTTCGTAGTTCCAATTGCTTCGTATATCCGGTCCAGTGAATATCCCGTTTCACCTGTGTCTTTGAATTTCGACCTACACATACGCGGACATCCATTGTCTTCGTGGTCTACGTTTTCTCGAAATGTGCTTTTGAGTGGTTGAATACACTCAAAAGCTAAAATCTGCCCAAAGTTGGAAATAAGAACAAGAATGAAATAATAACAATAGAGAAGAAAAAAGAGAAAAAATGGTACCTCCATTGCAATAGTGAAGCCGGGAATAGTCCATGAAGATTTCAGTGTACTCTTGAACTTTTTTATCCATTGATGAATATTGTCTATACAATGAATGAACGTGAAGGTTCCCCACGGAAAACTCTTACACAATTCCAAATCATTAACAATATTTACCAAGAAAGAGTCTATATTTGCACTATTTTTCTTCTTTGGATTATCCTAGGAAGTATAAAACTGCCATTTTCAATCTATCATCATCACCTTCTACTTCCTTCATCGACTGTAGTTTTTCAAACACAGCTTCGAGAGATATCTTATCTCCCTCTCTAAAGAACTTGTTAATAAATCTATCACCACCTAATTTTTTCTCTAATTATGTCTCTAATTCTTCCTCATAGTTATCTGGAAGCTTTCTGCAATCTAGTCCGGTAATTAACGCGTGTTCCCTAATCGAGTATCGAATAGGGACACCATTAACAACGAACCATAACTCGTTCTGCTTCCTCTTCATATTAACGGTACAGAGAACTAAAGTCCACATTCCCTCGCATTTATGAATCCTCTCCATAGGCCTATGGAAAATGTGTTTAAACTGAGGGTGGTTCACAAACCAGCTAATTTCCTCATCAGAAAGTTTACTCCATAAGTGTTGAACAGTCTTGTCGGGAGAAGACATGGAACTGATTTTACAATTCTTATTGAAAGAGGTTGGAGGGAAGAAGAGTTTCGGTTTAACAACTGGAACCGATCTAAAAAATCAAAATTCAAAAACAAAATTCAAACCAACAAGAATTGATTGGGAAAAGAAAATCAAAAATCAAAATCAAAATCAAAATTCAAAACAACAACGAATTAATTGGGGAAAGAAGAGGAATTCAAGTGTAGCTGTCCGCTGGGGCGCTCGAAGTTTGGGTTTCCATCTCAAAACGGAGTCGCGCTGGGAACCCTACTCTTTGAACTCTCTGTCGCCGACTCTTTGAATCCTCTATCTCCAACCGAGAATCTCAAACCGGAGTCGCGCTGGGAACCCTACTCTCTGAACTCTCTATCGCCGACTGAATAAGTGAATAAACAAACAATATGAATTACAATAAATTATATTAATTAGATGAATAACAGTGAATAAACAAACAATATGAATTACTGGTATCCTTGTCTATTTCTTTTTTTGATAGTATGTTTAATAGGTTTTTTTTAGTATTTTTTTTTTATGATTCTATAGATTTTGTACTCGCATATAATACAAATAACCATATACATTAAAACCTCTATAAATTAATAATCTCTATAAGTTAATAAATTTTTCCGATCCTGAGTCGGGCCGGTTTAAAAAATGATAGAATTCGATAAATTAATAAGATAATAAGTTTTTTTGAAATCCCTATGTAAATATACGGTCCCAATAAAATTATAAATTAATAATTATAAATCTTATGTATACATATTTATATCTATTATCTTGTATTCAAAATTTTATAGACTTAATTTTTTTTTGTCAACAACTTAATATGATAGGAACTTAGCCAAGCCAAGCTCGAGGAACATTGTTTACAAATACTACATGATTTATTGACTTCTATAAGTTAGAATCGCTTTTAAAGGTTAGAATTCTTGGAAGTAGAATTACTTCAAATAAAATAGGCAAAGTAATAAATAAAATACTTTGAAAAATGGAATATTAATAATATACATAAAGGAAAAACAATAAAGATTAAGAACTTAATTAAATTTAAATATTACACACTGAAATTTTTATCTTTATAAATTATTAAATTATTAATTTCTCAGTCCACCCAGCCGGAATTGAACCTAAGACAAAGAAGGTGGATGGAGTTAGTCGCGGATTACATATAGACATTGCCTATCATCCGGGAAAGGCTAATCAAGATTGGGTCCAAAGTACTTGGCCTAACATCTACTTTCTTTTAAGTTTTTCTTATGTTGTGCTCAAAACATGGAATCTTTTAAGTTTTATGTTTAAGTTTTTATTAAGTTTCTAGGAAAATATTTTATGAGTGGCTAACATGTTAAGTAACATGCACCAGATTACAGCAAATTCCGTCGCAAGCTGAGAGAGATAAAATCCAAATTTCATCAAGCAACTAGTTCTGCCCCGGAGATCGATAGGGTAATCGAGGAAACTCGAAGATCCCCGTTTACACCTCGGATTGCTAATTTCCGTATTAAAGATGGTGAAATTGCCAACGTACTACGGGAAAGGCGATCCCAAGAGTCACTTAGCCGCTTTTCAGATTGCGGCCGGAAGGATTGAACTGGAGGCTCACAAAGAAGATGCCGAATTCTGCAAGCTTTTCTCTGAAAACTTGTCTGGATCGGCGCTAATCTGGTCCACCCAACTTGAGCCAGGTTCAATCGATAGCTTTAAAGAGCTCTCAGCTGCTTTTATAATGCAGTACTCCGTACTTATGGAAAAGGGCAGGTCAGACAGCAATTTGTGGAACCTCGCGCAGGGTCCGCAGGAGCCGCTCCAAAAGCATATTTCCAAGTTTAAGGAGATTCTCGCGAAGATACCTGGAATCTCGCAAACAGCAGCCTTGTCTGCTCTACGGAACGGACTATGGCATGAATCAAGGTTTAGAGAAGAATAAACGGTGAATCGCCCCGCAACTATTCAGGATGCTTTGTTCCGTGCGAATAATTGGACCGAAGTGGAGGAGGAAAAGTTAACTTTTGCTAGAAAGTATAACCGACAATCAAAAGTCTAAGTCACTCCTCCCCCACGAAAGCCCGAGGCGAAGGATTCAAGAAAACCGAGGCGTTTCGGTATTTCTCCCCGAAGCAACAACGTCGATAAACCGTTCCAAGGAAGGAGTAGGTTCGGGACTTCACAATCTAACAAGTGGGTCCGGGATGATAACGCTTACTGCGATATAAATCAAGTTAACGGACATGCAACAAAGGATTGCGGCGTGTTGAAAAGACATTTGGCGGAGCTTTGGGCGGTCGGAGATTTATTAATGTTCGATATTGAAGACTTTGTTCGGCAATACCATAAGCAAAGAAAGGAGAACGATGGAGGCGAACAATCAACGAAGAAGCAAAGAGTAGAAGAGCAAGCTCCATCCAGTTCCCTGAAGGGGAGAATACCGTAATAATTGGATTCGGTTCGATCCATTAAAAAGCATCAGAGGTCAGCTATAATAGAAGTCAGCAAAGCGCCTCGCATCATGGACATAAATACGACTATAACCTTTGATGAATTCGAAACACGTTGCCTGGCGAGGCCCCATGCTGATACTTTTGTTGTCACCCTTGAGGTGGCGAACTACGCCGTATCTCGAATATTAATTGATACCGGAAGCTCGGTCGATCTAATTTTTCTCAGTACATTGCAAAAGATGGGAATTGAACGATCGAATATAGTTGGACCGCCAGCCCCATTAATAGCTTTTACGAGCGAAACTTCTATGTCTTTAGGAACAATTAAGTTGCCGGTGTGCGCAGCAGGAGTCCCGAAGCTTGTCGAATTTACTGTGTTTGATCGACCTGCCGCATACAACGTAATCTTGGGGACCCCCTGGATTTACCAGATGAAAGCCGTCCCATCTACGTACCACCAATGCGTGAAATTCCCAACATCTGATGGTGTCGGAATCATTCGAGGGGACCAAGAAGAATCATGGTCGTGCTATCTAGCGTGTCACCGTTTGAAGATCCAATAGCAATTACAGAAACCCAAAATTAGATCTAATTCGATTCTGTCGAATGGATTGAAAACGACTGAGACTACGAATGAAATATCGCTCGACGAAGCTAATCCAGCTCAGACGGTGAAAATCGGTTAGGGTCTCGAGGAGTCACTTCAGGATAACCTCGTTGAGTTTTTTAAGAAGCATATAAACTCATTCGCCTGGTCAACTGAGGATATGCCAGGAATTGATCCAAGCGTCATTTGTCATGAGTTACATGTGGATCCAAGTTTTAAGCCCGTAAAGCAAAAAAGGAGAAAATTGGGACCAGACCGAACTAAAGCTGTGAATGATGAAGTTGAACGACTCCTTAAAGTCGGCTCAATATGGGAGGTTAAGTATCCGGATTGGTAAGCTAATCCAGTGGTGGTAAAAAAGGAAAATGGGAAATGGAGAGTGTGTGTTGATTTTACCGACATCAATAAGGCGTGTCCTAAAGATAGTTTTCCCTTGCCCCATATTGACCGACTGGTAGAAGCCACTGCTGGCCATGAACTTTTGAGTTTTATGGATGCTTTCTCAGGATATAACCAGATAAAGATGCACCCCGAAGATCAAGAGAAGACTTCTTTCATAACCGACCGAGGAATATTCTGTTATATCGTAATGCCTTTTGGATTAAAAAATGCAGGGGCAACTTATCAGCGGTTGGTTAATAAAATGTTCGCGAGTCAATATGCTCGTAAAATCACTGAAAAAGGGAGACCATATTCAACAATATTTCGAGATATTGAATCAGTTCGGGATGAAGTTAAATCTGGCAAAATGCACTTTTGCAGTACCTTCGGGAGAATTCTTAAGGTATATTGTTACCGAGCGAGGAATCGAGGCAAACCCAAACCAGATTAATGCATTCTTGACAATGCCGTCACCTCGAAATATAAAAGAAGTACAGTGTTTGACGGGCCGGATAGCAGCTTTGAATAGATTTATTTCCAAATTAACAGATAAGTGTCTTCCTTTTTATCGAGTATTGAAGGGAAATAAGCAGTTCGTTTGGGACGAAGAATGTGAAAACGCATTCCAGCTACTAAAGGCGTACCTTACTACTCCTCCTATTTTGTCCAAGCGAGAGACAGATGAAAAATTATATCTCTACACCTCGGTGTCCGAACACGCTGTAAACGGAGTCATAGTGCGTGAAGATACAAGGGAGCAAAAGTCAATTTATTATATAAGTAAAAGTCTAACCGGACCCAAAAAGCGTTATTCGATGATGGAGAAGTTGGCATTTACGGTGGTGATTTCCGCGCGGAAACTCAGACCGTACTTTCAGTCACATCCAATAGAAGTTTTAACAACTCATCCACTTCGAACAATCTTGCATAGTCCGAGTCAGTCCGGAAGATTGGCTAAATGGGCAATTGAGTTAAGTGAATATGATATTGAGTATAAAGGGCGAACCAGCGCAAGAGCCCAAGTGAAGGCTTCCTGTGAAGGCTTCGTCTCCAGACGTCAGCGACGAAGTCTGGAACTTTTACGTTGATGGATCTTTAACCAAGAACGGATGCAGACTAGGTATTTATCTCATAACACCCGCATCGGGAGTCATTGAACAGTCTTTCCGTTTGTCATTTCACGCGTCCAACAATGAAGCAGAATACGAAGCCCTGATTGCGGGACTTCGCCTCGCATCCGAACTTGGGGCTCAAAACATTGAGGTCTTTTGCGACTCCCAGTTGGTAGTTAATCAGGTCAATGGAGATTATGAGGCAAAGGATCAGAGAATGGAGGCCTATTTATCCTTGGTGAAACAATTATCCCATGATTTTAAATTGTTTAAATTGGTGCGAATCCCTCAAAGCGAGAACGGTTCGGTCGATGCATTGGCCGCGCTAGCTTCGACATCTGATCCGGACCTACGAAGGGTCATTCCCGTAGAATGCATTAAAACACGAAGCATTAACCTTGAAAAGCTGGTAATGGTGACTACTAGATCGAAATCGAAGCAAGGAGATTCACCTCTCCAAGCGCTCCCTAACGTGAGCAAACGCAATCGGAGAACTGGCGAATTGTTGAAGTCTACATCCAAAGCGAACCAGGCGTTACCCCCCGAAAAGAGCGACTTTTCAATTAATGAACAAGGCGAAGCTTCAGTGCAGTTCCCAAGTGACCTACCAGATGACGTGGTTCAAAATATTCCAGACGCTAACGAAGCCTCTGACCTTGACCCAAGTTCATTTCTTAATCCTAAGGTCCCAGACGAGTCACACGTTTCCACTGATGATTGGAGGGCTGATTGGAGGGATCCAATTAAAAATTATATCCTTAGTCGATTGCTCCCAAAGGACAAGTGGCAGGCTTGGAAACTTAAAATCATTATTGCAAAATATTATATAATAAGGGATTCTTTATTCCGACGAGGCGTTAGTGATCCATATTTGCTTTGCATTCATGGTGAGGAGGTCGATTCCGTTATGGGAGAGGTTTACCACGGTCTGTGTGGGAATCATTCCTCAGGACGATCCATGGCGTTCAAGATAAAACGGTTAGGATACTATTGGCCTACGATGATAACTGACTGTGTGAAGTATGCACAACGGTGTATCAAGTGTCAGCAACATGCCCCGCTTATTCACAGCCTTCCGAATTACTGTCCTCGATAACAGTACCTTATCCATTTATGCGTTGGTCAATGGATATAATTGGACCCATGCACAAGTCTACCCGAGGCGTTCAGCATTTATTGGTATCAATCGATTATTTCTCGAAATGGATTGAAGCCGAAGCCTATTCTTCAATCAAGGATTCAGTTGTGAAAACATTTCTGTGGAAGAACATTATTTGTCGGTATGGAATCCCATACGAGATCGCCACCGATAATGATTCGCAGTCCATGTCAAAAGATTTTGAAGATTTTGTAGCAGCTTGGGGGATTAAAATGAGTTATTCGTCACCCCGGTATCCGCAAGGAAACGGACAGGCCGATGCTGCAAATAAGGCCTTCCTAAATAATTTAAAGAAGCGACTCAATTCTCACAAGGGAGGATGGTTTGATGAGCTTCAACCGGTTCTTTGGGCTTATCGTATGACGCCTCGTCGCTCAAATGGGGAAACTCCTTTTTCCTTAGTTTACGGGATGGAAGCTGTTGTGCCAGCTGAAATGAGTGTCCCAAGGTTTCGGCGTACTGAACTTCCTCTTGACGAAGAGTTTAATTCTCAAATGATAATGGATACCTTATATACAATTGATGAACGGTGGGAACAAGCTTCGGTGCGGCTCCAAAACTATCAACAAGCGGCGGCTAGGTATTATAATTCTAAATTAAAGCATCGGCTGTTAAAAGTAGGTGACTTGGTCCTTCGAAGAGTATTGAGAACACAAGAGAGGAAGGAGCAGGAAAGCTCGGGATAAATTGGGAAGGACCATATCAGATAACCGAAGTGGTTCGCAATGGAGTATATCGACTAGCGGATCAGGATGGGATTCCAGTCCGAAGACCGTGGAATATTCTTAATTTAAAAAAGTTTTATGTTTGATTATGTTCTTGTAAAAGTATATGTTTAGTCCTTGAACTACGGTTTGGCTTGATCCCATTCTGGGTACGTAGGCAGCTCGTTTCTCGAGTTCAGCTATTATAATTTATTAATTAAACTCAGGCCAACAAGACGAAGCAGATATATAGCTCGGGTCCGAGCAGAAACCGGGGAAGGAAGAAAACATGAATTTAAAAAAGCAAAGTAAAAAAAAAAGGGGGTGTAAGTACTGTTACAGAACAGGCTTGCCCCCTGTCCGGCCAGGTCAATTATTCCACGGATGCATGGAGGAATGTAGTGCCCGAAGTCCCCAAAACCAAGCGTAATCCTGGAGGGATGAACTTCGAGAATACAAAGCTCGCGGGAAATGCAAAGTATTTGCTTCTCCATTTCGCGGACTCTTGCTCTAAGAATTTCTCTTCTGCGTCTAAGATCATTGTACTTGATAATCAACTGGTAGATCAAACCGACAAAACTGTTATGAAATTAACTTTGGGACCAAGAATGAAAAGGAGAGAGGGTTACCCCGCCGATGAACTCGACGGCCGTTTTGTGTTGACGAGGTGGAAGTCCCTTAATAAGACCAGGGAATAGTAAAGACATAATTGTAATTGTAAAATAAGGAACTTGTGGGACATTCCCCAATATGAGTCAATACAGCCGCCTAGCATTTTCCTAAGCTTCTTCGGGTTGACTAGCAACCTGGGAACAATCCTCAGCAATCTCATTAGATTGGCAAGGTACAGAATCAGGAGCTTCATGATGAAACACCGCTCCGGAGTCTTCCGCCCGAGGCAAGAAAGGGCCTTCCGAGTTTTGCGAAGTCATGGCCACGTTCGGTTCGTGGACCGGAGTATCTGAGGTTGTAGCGGAAGTAAGACCAACTGAAGTCTGAGGACAACCAAAAATTTTGAGTCGAGCAAAATGAAGCGAATTGATAAGGGAGAAATGTGAGCCGAATTGGTTTAGATATACCTCAAGGGGAGGAGTCAACAAAGGTAGTCCGCCTGTTGCGCCTGGAGCTGAAGTCCTAGCATCGTCCTCAAACAAGAGAACAGAAGGTTCTTTAAGAGGAGGAGAGTCAGCGAACGACGAGGCTAACCCTTCAAAGTCGAATGGAACAACAGTATAAGCTTCGAGCTCCACCCTCTTTTTGATAAGCGAAGGTTGAATTTCTGCCTTCTCCGTTTCCAGGCTGACCTCGCCCTTTTCAAGTTGGTCCAGGAGAAGCAAGTTACTTTCCATCTTGTTCACCTCGTTCTGAAGCATTAGCCGAGACTCAAGCGATTTTGCGTGGTTTGCAAACATCCCGATGAGTGCCTGGCTTCGGGCTTTGACTTCTTTCCTTCCTGAGCTGGCAGATTTCTGGAGGTCAAGTTCCCTAAACTTTTGAAGCGCCCCGTACTTTAGTTCAAGCTCACTTCTTCGAGCTTCGGAGGAGTTGAGGTCCTTTTGAAGAGAAGCGTTTTCATTCGCAAGGGTCCGTCGATCGTTTGAAATCTCCTCAAACTTTTTCTGAAGAACGGCGGCCGCGCTTTTAGCTTCATCACGGTTCCGCTCCATCCTTCCGACATGTTTAAGACGGAGAGTGCTCTTCGTGATGTCATTTTTTAACTTCTCATTCTCTTCAAGGACCGCATTATGGATATGCTTTGGGATAGAGTCACGGGTGGAATTTTCATACATAAGCACTAACTCGTTCGTCGCGACAGCGGCCTGTAGAGGGAGTCCAAGAGGTGATTTATATTAAAAAAAAGAGACAGCAAAATTTTCAAACAAAAGGGAGTACGAAGAGGTATTCACCTCAGCCCATCTCTGGGCTTGACAAACATAAAGTTCACGAGAATGATCATTCCAATGGTTAAAAGAGGGCAGAGTCTTTTGACCACGAGCGCCAAAAGCCTTGAATAGTTCGGCGATTCTCATTTGGTCTTGAAAAAAAAAAATCACAAAATCAAAAGTCAATAAGATTGGCTTAAGTATCAAAAAATAATTAACACGCGATTACTGACCATCAATTGAGCCATGGAGGCAAATCGAGGGGCCACTATCCGGGCGCGAGGAACCGGATCGACGAGGGGAGGCGGACCTACTTCGTTGGAGGGAGGATCGCCGAGGTTCACGATCATCTTCCTTTGAGGGCTGTGCTTGGGGAGGTGGGAGTAGCCCTATTCCTTTGCCTTTGTCAGTCCGAGGTCTAGCGGGATCACTACGCGGAGATAGGTTAATGGATGAGCTGGACCTCTTTCGAGTAAGAGAGGCCACGTCACGCTCCTCCTCTTCGTCTTAAAACACCAAATTTTAATTTTAATGAATGTTTTTTTTTTGGGTCGAGTTAATGAATGTTTATATATATTTCTAGATGACTTTATTTATTGGATATGGTGGAAGCTAGTCGAGCTTTTTTCAAAAGATGATTTTTTATTTTACGTGTGTTTTAGTTAAAGGGGTAGGCAAAATATCCGAAACCGAACAACCGATCCGAACCTGACTCAAAATTACCCGAACCGTACCGAACCCGATTTTCTAAAATACCCCATGTCTTATTGACCAATCAATGTAGTTGAGACATGTAGTTGACTATATCATAGTGTAGTTGAGCCATGTAGTCGACTATATCACAGGACTATGTCAATGATCCTTATTCAGATCTTAAATGATCTTAAATGGAGTTAAAATCAAAACACCAAATTTTAATTTTAATGAATTTTTTTTTTTGGTCGAGTTAATGAATGTTTATATATATATTTGTAGATGACTTTATTTATTGGATATGGTGGAAGCTAGTCGAGCTTTTTTCAAAAGATGATTATTTATTTTACGTGTGTTTTAGTTAAAGGGGTGGGCAAAATATCCGAAACCAAACAACCGATCCGAACCTGACTCAAAATAACCCGAACCGTACCAAACCCGATTTTCTAAAATACCCCATGTAGTTTGAATTATTCAAACTAAAAACATTACAAAAAGAAATTTTAGAGTAATCTTGCGAATATTAACAACGCAATCTATAAGAAACCGGATATCAATAGAGAACTGGCCACCATGGTATGGTCCTATGAATGTATCTTGCGAAAATTGCTAATTCTCTTGTCCAAAAGCATTTGTCGCACATTTCCTTTCCCTTACAATCGTCGTTCCACCAATTACGCCACGGTTTAAAGTCCACACAATTACATGTCCACAGACGCGACAGAAAACTCTTGCTTGTTTTGTTTTCAAGATAACTAATGGTTAATTCCATTGCTCTTAAACCTACGGTCGTTTAATGGCATAATAGATCGTTTACTATTAAACGCATAAAAACCCATTTCAGTCTCTTTGTCCAGATACGGTAGTGATAAAACATAAACGCATAAATTCTTACATAAACGATTAATTCTATATTAGATCCAACACGAAAGATAGATATAAAAAAAAAATAGAAAAACTGATAAAAACTTAAAGAAAGTTAGGAGGCGGGCCAAAATTAAGATTGCAGTCGATTGAAAGAGGAAGAAGATGAGGGTATATTTGTTCCCTTGAATTTATCGCTCCTTATTCAACATTTTCCATTTTTTTGTCAAAAAGTACTTATTCAACATATCAAAATGAAAAAATGATTTTTAAGTTTCGTTATATCAGATCTGGTGAGGAGGAAGCCGGCGAAGGAGCCGGGTGAGGGACGGTGGCTCAAAATTAAGATTGCAGTCGATTAAAAGAGGAAGAAGATGAGGGTATATTTGTTCCCTTGAATTTATCGCTCCTTATTCAACATTTTCCATTTTTTTTGTCAAAAGTTACTTATTCAACATATCAAAATGAAAAAAATGATTTTTAAGTTTTGTTATATATCATGTTCTAGAAGGACGGAGTAATAAACCCATTAAACGAGTCCCCGTTTAACGGCGGTTTAGCTTCTTTAATTTAAACCGTCTATAGACCCATAAAACTCCACGGTCGTTTAATGACATAATAGGTTGTTTACTATTAAACGCATAAAAACCCATTTCAGTCTCTTTGTCCAGATACGGTAGTGATAAAACATAAGACCGAATAGATTCTTACGTAAATGATTAATTCTAAAAGCATATTTAGATCATTTACGATCTTGGCCTTTAACAAGATCCGTGGAAATGATCTGAATAAGGATCCTTGACATAGTTCTGTGATATAGTCAACTACATAGTTCTATGATATAGTCAACTTTATGGACGGAGTAATAAACCCGTTAAACGAGTCCCCGTTTAACGGCGGTTTAGCTTCTTTAATTTAAACCGTCTATATACCCATTAAACTCCACGGTCGTTTAATGACATAATAGGTCGTTTACTATTAAACGTATAAAAACCTATTTCAGTCTCTTTGTCCAGATACGGTAGTGATAAAACATAAGACCAAATAGATTCTTACGTAAACGATTAATTCTATATTAGATCCAACACGAAAGATAGATATAAAAAAAAAAGGTAGAAAATTGACAACATAAACAGAGCTGTTTCATAAGCTATTCCGCCGGGTCTTGGCGGCCGTGTAATCGCCGGCGGTTGGCGGTGGCTCTCCGCCGTGATTTCACCTTAATTTGATAAAAAATCGGGGATCTATAAAATAATTCGTTTTCGTTTTAGTTTCTTGAAGGATCACATGGTGGATGGTCCAATGGTGGTCGTCCAAGAAAATTTTCTTCTTTTTTAGGAGCCAAATTTCTTGGACGACTACCATTGGGCCATCCATCATGTGATCCTTCAAGAAATTTCTTGGCAGAAAAACAGTACGTAGGGTAATATTGGGTTTGGGTTGGATAATCTATAGTTTATACAAACTATATTACTATTTACCTGGGGTAACATGGAGTTTATCCATATAACTATAGAGGTGAATAAGTCCAAGCGATGTCCTGTTGATGTAACCATTTAGATCTTTATGCTGAACCCTTCAGAATTCAAAGATAAGCAGTTCTGAACCTTGCAGAAAAAATAGATAAACGATTCTGAGTCTAAGATTGAAGGGGAGTATTGACCAAAGCATGTAGTTGACTATATCACAGAACCATGTAGTTGACTACTATGTCACAGAACTATATAGTTGACTATATCACATAACTATGTCAAGGATCCTTATTCAGATCATTTCCACTGGGTTGTATTAAAAATATTAAATGAGATAATTAAAAGATGGCTTGTAGTAAAAATATTAAGTGAGATAATTAAAAGATATTGCTGTCAAAATCGATAAGACATTTTGACAGCATAGAGATGCTCTAATAAAAAAAGTTATAAAAAGCTTATAAACATCTTATAAAAGCTAATATAAAAGGTTATAGGAACTCGTTAGATAAAAGATAATAATCATCACAAAAATACACAAGAAATAAAGTTGAAATGACAGGCGGGAAGAGCTGCCTGCGCCGCGCCCCAAGCTTTTATTCTCTCTCGCTTGAGTCTGTTCTTCCTCTTTCCCTCACACTCTTTCAACTCTCTCTCTTAAAGTTGAAGGTTTCTCTGTCGTTTCTTCAAAAATTAAAAAAATTTCCTTGCAGATCCTTCGGCTTCTCCGTGTCTTCCTTCTCCTCATGAGTTTTCCAGAGTACGATATCAGGTACACCGTACATCTTCGTTACTTCATGTCTCTCTACCTCTTTATTTGTACTCCTCAATCTATCGTTAATTCGTGTTCAGATTGTTCGATTATTTCCTTAGATGTGATGCTGGTTTCTTCAGATTGTTCGATTCTTTCATTTAATTCATTATTTCAGTCCTTATCTTCGGTTATCATATCGATTCCGTGGATTTCTCTTGGTTTTTATGCTGGTTCTTCTCATGGATTTTTGGATTTTCTAGGTTGTAGCTCAGAAGCTTTTAGTTTTGTGTTCATTGTCTTAAAATGGACAGTTTTCTGTTCTTGATGACCATTATAATGTAGTGAATAATTTTGGGTATTAATTGGTTATAATCATAGATGCTGGTGATTATCTTGCTTGGAATTTCTTCGAGATTAAAGTTGAATGTATATACGCTTGATGTTGAAGTTCGTCATGTCTCTTCTTTGGCCTTTGATTTAAGGATTTCGAGTTGTTCAGTTAATTGGTTCAGGCATTAGTTAGTGTTAACCTCTGGAAGCATAGACTTGTTAAGGGGTTAATTTTATTCTTTTTCTGATATTAACCATTCTACCTGCAAATTTTCATGCCTTGTTGAATTATTGTTTTGTGTTCTAGTAGTGTTCTACGGCATTTTGATTGAAGCTTAAAGAGCATGAATGTATACTTCAGGATTTTGTCAACGATCTTTAGTTGATTAAATCTCTTAAGCAACAATTGTTAAGATGTGAATTTGCTATGAAGAAAGCAATCACTTAGTTGCAAGTTATGATAGTAGTTATTGTTCTTTGTTGTGTATTGTTTTGTCTGTTCTTATTGTTCTTTGTTTGTGTATTGTTTTTTTTTTTACAGGGCGAGTACTCAAGACTGTTGCCGCATCCCAAAGGTTGTTTCTTTTTTCAGTTTTTGTTTATTGTTTCGATAAGATGATCTATCTGACGGCAGGAGCAGTTGAGAAACTTGCTAATGGAGATGTGAGGTCCGAAATACAAATGATGCCGGTGCTGCATGTGTTGAAATCGACGATTGCTGTGGTTAACAGACGTGAAGCGGCTGTGTTGTGGTTAACAGACGGGCAGGGGCATGAGATACGGGCATTACTTAAGAATGATCTGACAAGCTTGGTGAAAGACAAGATTGTTGTATCCGGTAGTATTATTCAGCTCCTTCAATTCACCACTCGAGTCACCCTTCGAGTTTCCCCGGTAAATTCGAGGTAAATTTTGCGCTAGTTTGTCTTTCTTTCTTTTTTTTGAGTAGAAACGACGAATTTTGTAGTTTCCTGAAATGAAACTGATGTTCAAAGTTTTTTTCTTCTTTTCTCTGACAGGTTTGTTTGTATTACTGCTGCGAATGTGATATTATCTAGTTCTGATGTAATTGGACAACCTCATTCTGATGTAATTGGACAACCTCAAGGTCCTCAACAGAATTTCGATGTGGTACCTTTTGTTGCTAATACACAAGAGAGTAATAGTGCTAAACCTCTTGTTGCGGACGAGCTGAAGATCTTTCGCAATAGAATTAAAGAGGCTAAGGCTTTCGTTTGTGATACTGTAAGTAGTATATAATTTAAAAAATTTAATCATTTGTCATACAAAACTAATCTTGGGATTGTGATGTTTTGCTTATAGAGAACCACAAAAGATGGTATTCGGGCTGCAATAAGGTGTTTTGACATGATAATAACTAAATTTAACATGTTATTATCGGATCTGCGTGTTCCTCCTGAGGAGCCTAGAGCACTCCCTTCAAATGATGACTCGGAGTACTTATACATGGATCAACTCCGGTTAAACGCTAGTAGCCTCATCCAGTTCTTTATGAAGTGGATTGTTCCTCAATTGTTGGAGTTATTCCATTCTACTACCTACGTGCCTTTACTCAATAAAATCCAAAGTGTTGTAGATGGATGTAGTATTTCAGTTTATCGTCTTACAACTGAGGGTTTCGACTGCAAAAAGGATGAAGATAAGGATTTTGAATGGTTTCCGTGAGAAGGAAGAATGTAGTTCCTTTTTTAATCAAAACTTGTCAATGCTTGTTAGCATTCTCTAATTTTTTTAAAGTAGTATTGTATTCTCTCGTAGACTCGTACTATATTTTCTAATCCTGCTAGTTTTAATGTAGTACTTTATTCTCTTATTAAGTATTTTATTCGTATATATTGTCTTTGATCTCACATATCTCTGCAAATCATAACACGTTTTACTGTCTTTTAGACTGCTGGATCAAAGATGATCAACCGTTGTCTTGCCCCATCATCATCTCCCAGTGAAGTCTTTTGTTACTGTTTGTGTAAATGTAGATGACTTGACCTTTTGCAAGCTTCAGTTATTGATCTGTCTTAAAGGATGATGTGTTGGATTATTAAATCATGAATTGTGGAGTTGATTATTAAACCAAACGTGGCACGATCGTGATGTTAAACCAAACGTGGCACGATCGAAGAAAAACTCGTAGTGGAATGTACTAGTAGTGTCTGAGCCAAGGATTATATTAAAAGGTTTCAATAAGTGATGTCAAGGCGTGACATATAAATTACGATCATGAGCAATAGATACTAATGAAGTAACCTTTGAATCCCCTTGGGTCACAATCTAGCATTTGGAGTGATTTGTATAAAAATCACAAATCTTGTGTTATTCAAACATGAATTTTAAAAAACATTTTAAAATCTCATGTTATTAAACTAGTGATTTGTAAATGAACTTTCAAATCCAATTTACAAACAAAGCCAACTAAATTCTTGATACAAGAAAGCAACTGGAACAAGCATGAGATTCTGATCAAAGTCTTAAAGTTTTGGCAAGCGATCTTCTATTTCCGCTTTAGCACCGTGGCTTAAGATCTTTGTTAACCCTCTTCATCACAGTTTTGATATGCATCTCCTTCATAAGCATAGGTTGACCTCTCACAAAATTCTCATTGCCGAATTCCCGTAGCCCATCTGACCTCTTAATTTTGCTAAAGCCCTACCAACAGCAACAAAAAAACTTACATAATGCTTAAGCCTGGAGGAAATCTTTTGCAAATACAATAACTTACATAATGCTTAAGCAGGTTTAGTTAGTCTCAGATATGCATTTTAAAACTGGAGATAATCTTTTGCAAATACAAAACTTACATAATGCTTAAACCTGGAGATAAACGTTTTGAAGGAGCTGCAAAAGAATCTCTTATAAATCTTTCTGCGAATTAGCTTTTCCTGATTACGGATGACGAAACCCTTGTTGCTTTTGCTCCATGAGATGATTGAATCCGTTGAAGGATCATCCACCAGCTTATATATACGATCGAGGATTACAGGTACAGGGAAATCTACAATCCCCAAATCAAAGTATTACTGGACAAACCAGCAACAACAGAACATCAAAGTCGAGCAATTTAATCCCAATTACCATTTGTGGACAGTGTTTCTATCTTCTTCCCCTGGAACGTATGTCAAAGATTGAAAAAGAGATTTACAATTAGCTGAAAACTCAAAGATCTAATTGAACGCAAGAATAATATGAAACACAAATAGCAGTATATACATCTCACATAGAGAAAGAGAGAGGAGAAAACCCTAACCGCTACGCGGCGACGAGCCGATGGAATCGCTGGAGCAGACGGAGGTTGCCGAGGAAAGAGACCCAACACGTCGACGACATCAAGAACGATCTCCAAAAAATTTTCATCACACTCTCCGTCTTGGTTAGATGGAATCGCTCGAGAGAGACCTAAATCCTCCTCCTTAGCCTTACTAACGGACTCTCTAATCTCTTCCTCAGCCATCGCTCTCTCTCTCTCTCTGTATTTGTTTTTTTTTCAAACCATTTATATTAAAAAACCCATAAAGAGTAAAACATCACTACAAAAGGCCCAAAATATTCAGCCCAATACAATGAAATTAACACGTATCAAAACAGATGTAGTAAACACAAAGAAAACATTCGTCGGAACTTGGAACGCTTTATCTACTCCTTTTTACATTATCGTTAGAATCCATGATTGTTTTGATTTGTGAATTTAATAATTTTTGAAATAGTGTGTTTCACATTATCCGCACACTGCATAGATGGAGATATAAAATATTGAGTATATAGATGACGCATCTAATTGACTATATCAGAGATTTATAGTTGATGTGTATACCCAGTCGTTCCATAAATCCGATATTAAGAGAAGAATGATAACTTGATTTTTCTGAATTATAATATAATTTTTTAAAGAATCTCTCAAATATGGTGAAGAACTCACCATATATTTGTAACTGACTGTATTGGAAAACTGTATGCACACACCATAAATTTGGATATATAGATGAAGCATGTAAATGAGTATATTGTAAAACTATAGTCGGTGTGCATAGAATTCAA
This sequence comes from Capsella bursa-pastoris, assembly GCA_036452645.1. Classification (NCBI taxonomy): domain Eukaryota; kingdom Viridiplantae; phylum Streptophyta; class Magnoliopsida; order Brassicales; family Brassicaceae; genus Capsella; species Capsella bursa-pastoris. Next base: position 10,359,925 of record CP144193.1, on the reverse strand, counting down.
ACTTTTTTAGGATTTTTGCGGGACGACTCCTTTGGAAGAAACTACGCCGTAACACAGAAGTTGGAAATATATCATAAAAAAAAATCAGATTTAATTTTAATCTCGTCTTTAAGAATAACAGGATATATAGAAATTTAAGTTAGATTTATTTTTATCTCGTCTTAAAAAAAAACATACTAGGCTGGCTGTTATACATAATCGTGTATGTTCGACTACGAACATTATAACTTGTGATGTGTTATTGATTTGTTTTGATTGGAAAAGAAAACGAGCTTTAGACGTATTTGAGAGATTGTGGTGAGTTCTTCGCCATATTTGAGAGATTCTTTATAAAATTATATTATAATTCAGAAAAATCAAGTTATCATTCTTCTCTTAATATCGGATTTATGGAACGACTGGGTATACACATCGACTATAAATCTCTGATATAGTCAATTAGATGCGTCATCTATATACTCAATATTTTATATCTCCATCTATGCAGTGTGCGGATAATGTGAAACACACTATTTCAAAAATTATTAAATTCACAAATCAAAACAATCCCGGGACAACTATTGAGAAAAACTGACGCGCCAGGGATACTATGTTTCAGTAGTAGTTGTGCTGGTACAACTCATACCAACATCCCAAACTTTAGATATTTACATGTGAAAAAATTGAAAAATTCCTTAAATAGTCCGAGTACTAAAATTAGTTAAAAAAAAATTGATACCCGATACACACAACACCTAGCTAATTTTTATAACAAAATATAAAAAATTAATACTCGGCATTATGCTCACATGCATGTAAATATCTAAAGTTTCGAGATGTTGGTAAGAGTTGTACCAGCACAACTATAACTAAAAACGTAGTATTCCTGGCGCGTTTGCTCTTCGCAATAGTCGTGCCGGAAAGACTCATTTGAAAGAAACTACACCGTCACACAAAAGTTGGAAATATATCATAAAACAAACTAACATTAGAGGTAAAATGTCATAAATTGCCTCAGTTATCCCCTTCAAATCAGATTTAACTTAGAAATGCTGATGGTTTGTGTCGTTTGTGATGTGTTATTGACTTGTAATGGGTATATAATGGGTATCAGTGTTTGGACATCACCATGTGTATCTAGAGATAACAATAAGTACTTTGTGACCTTTATAGATGAAAAATCGAAATATACTTGGATCACATTATTACCATCTAAAGATCGCGTGTATGATGCATTCATTAACTTTCAAAATCATGTAACTAACCAATTCAATGCTAAGATTAAGGTACTTAGGAGTGATAATGGAGGAAAATACACAAGCAATAGATTCAAAGAACACCTAAGCAAGCATGGCATTTTGCACCAAACAAGTTGCCCATATACACACCACAACAAAACGGAGTGGCCGAGAGAAAGAACCGTCACTTAATGGAGGTGGCTAGATCGATGATGTTTCATACAAATGTCACAAAGAGTCTTTCCGGCACGACTATTGCGAGTGGCAAACGCGCCTGGAGAACTTCCTTTTTAGTAGTAGTTGTGCTGGTACAACTCTTACCAACATCTCGAAACTACTTTTAATGCAATTTAGCTATAATTTTTTGGATATTTCAGATACTTTCAGGTAATTTGAATTCTATTTGAATAATTATGATATAATGTTTTGGGTATTTTGGACACTTTTGGATATTTTTGGGTAAACTAGGTTCCAAAATACCTACCCCAAGTAGAACCCGAAAAGTCTCCAGGTATTTACCGGTTTTTTACTATATGTTGAGAAACGGCTCAAGTCTGAAAGGACCCGAACCAAACCCGAACCAAAATTTAAATAACTACTCTTTGACTTTTTTGAATTTTTTTTTTCATTTATTTGTCATTAATTTACTTTGTAAAAAGAAAAAACATTAATTGATATTTAAAAAATCAATTTTTTGAAAACAAATTAAAAACTAAAAAATCATTCTTTGAAAAACAGAGGGAGTAAATTTTAACATTATATTGGAAGTAGCAGTAATTAATTGACCATATATTTTTGACCGATGGGTCTCTGTCTTTTCATCTTCATTAGTTTCTTGTATAAATATACAACGAATCATGTCTATGTAATCAATATACTTGAGAACTTAAAGATCTGATAAGACTGGTTGAGATAATGTCGACAACGAGCAAATACTGCAAAGTTTACGAAAGGAAAAAGGTGAAGAAGGAAGGGATCAAGCGTGAAGTTGGGTCGGAGTCAACTCATGTTATTCTAAATTTGAAGGGTCAGGTAAGATGTTGAAACTTTACTATTATTTCTACATTAACGTGTATATTGGTCATAATCGAACATACTAGGCTGGCTGTTATACATAATCGTGTATGTTCGACTACGAACATTATAACTTGTGATGTGTTATTGACTTGTTTTGATTGGAAAAGAAAACGTGCTTTAGACGTAGTTGTGCCGGCACAACTATTGATAAACGTAGACGCGTCAGGGTTTAGGGTTTAGGTAGTAGTTGTGCTGGTACAACTCCTATCAACATCTCCAAACTTTAGATATTTACATGTGAAAAAATGAAAAATCCCTTAAAAAGTCCGAGTACTAAAACTAGTTAAAAAAAATTAATACCCGATACCCGACCCTTACCCGCGGGTAATATAATTGTGATACTGTTACCCGACCTAAAAGTTATGGCTACCCAGGTGGATACGAGCCGGGTCACGGGTCGAAGATATGTAATGGGTATCAGTGCCCAGTCCTAGTTCACACAACACCTAGCTAATTTTTATAACAAAATAGAAAAAATTAATACTCTGCATTATGCTCACATGCATGTAAATATCTAAAGTTTCGAGATGTTGTTATAAGTCATGACTTGCCTCAGTTATCCCCTTCAAATCAGATTTAACTTAGAAATGCTTATGGTTTTTGTCGTTTGTGATGTGTTATTGACTTGTAATGGGTATGTAATGGGTATCAGTGCCCAGCCCTAGTTCACACAACCCCTAGCTAATTTTTATAACAAAATAGAAAAAATTAATACTCTGCATTATGCTCAACATCTGTAAATATCTAAAGTTTGGAGATGTTGTTAAGAGTTGTACCAGAACAACTATTACTGCAAATGTAGTATTACTGGCGCGTTTGCTTTTCGCAATAGTAGTTCCGGCAAAACTCCTTTGTAAGAAACTACGCCATCACCCTGAAGTTGGAATTATATTATAAAACAAATCTGATTTAATTTTAATCTCGTCTTTAAGAATAACTATTTTAAAAATAATAGGATATATAGAAATTTAAGTTAGATTTATTTTTATCTCGTCTTAAAAAAAAAAGACCAAAGCGTCTATTGGTCGTAGTCGAACATACTAGGCTGGCTGTTATACATAATCGTGTATGTTCGACTACGAAAATTATAACTTGTGATGTGTTATTGACTTGTTTTGATTGGAAAAGAAAACGAGCTTTAGACGTAGTTGTCCAGGAACAACTATTGAGAAACTAAGACGCGCTAGGGATACTATGTTTTAAGTAATAGTTGTGCTGGTAAGACTCCTACCTACATCTCCAAACTTTAGATATTTACATGTGAAAAAATGAAAAATCCCTTAAAAAGTCCGAGTACTAAAACTAGTTAAAAAAAAAATTAATACCCGATACTCGACCCTTACCACGAGTCGAAGATATGTAATGGGTATCAGTGCCCAGCCCTAGTTCACACAACACCTAGCTAATTTTAATAACAAAATAGAATAAATAAAACTCTGATAGCTCACATGCATGTAAATATCTAAAGTTTCGAGATGTTGGTAAGAGTTGTACCAGCACAACTACTACTAAAAAACTAGTATTCCTGGCGCGTTTGCCGTTCGCAATAGTCGTGCCGGAAGGACTCCTTTGGAAGAAACTACACCGTCGCACAAAAGTTGGAAATATATCATAAAACAAACTAACATCAGAGGTAAAAAGTCATGACTTGCCTCAGTTATCCCCTTCAAATCATATTTAACTTAGAAATGCTTATGGTTTTTGTCGTTTGTGATGTGTTATTGACTTGTAATGGGTATGTAATGGGTATCAGTGCCCAGCCCTAGTTCACACAACACCTAGCTAATTTTTATAACAAAATAGAAAATAATACTCTCATAGCTCACATGCATGCAAATATCTAAAGTTTCGAGATGTTGGTAAGAGTTGTACCAGCACAACTACTACTAAAAAACTAATATTGCTGGCGCGTTTGCCGTTCGCAATAGTCGTGCCGTAAGGACTCTTTTGAAAGAAATTACACCATCTCACAAAAGTTGGAAATATATCATAAAACAAACTAATATCAGAGGTAAAAAGTCATGACTTGCCTCAGTTATCCCCTTCAAATCATATTTAACTTAGAAATGCTTATGGTTTTTGTCGTTTGTGATGTGTTATTGACTTGTAATGGGTATGTAATGGGTATCAGTGCCCAGCAGTTCACACAATACCTAGCTAATTTTTATAACAAAATAGAAAAAATTGTGTGAGTATTTTCACACAATACTCTGCATTATGCTCAACATCTGGAAATATCTAAAGTTTTGAGATGTTGTTAAGAGTTGTACCAGCACAACTATTACTGCAAAGGTAGTATTACTGGCGCGTTTGCTATTCTCAATAGTCGTTCCGGGACGACTCCTTTGGAAGAATCTACGCCGTCACCCAAAAATTGGAAATATATCATAAAACAAATCAGATTTAATTTTAATCTCGTCTTTAAGAATAACTATTTAAAAAACAATAGGATATATAGAAATTTAAGTTAGATTTATTTTTATCTCGTCTTAAAAAAAAAAGACCAAAGCGTCTATTGGTCGTAGTCGAACATACTAGGCTGGCTGTTATACGTAATCGTGTATATTCGACTACGAACATTATAACTTGTGATGTGTTATTGACTTGTTTTGGTTGGAAAAGAAAACGAGCTTTAGACGTAGTTGTCCCGGAACAACTATTGAGAAACGTAGAAGCGCCAGGGATACTCCTTTTTACGTAGTTGTTGTTCTGGTACAATTCCTAACAACATCTCCAAACTTTAGATATTTACATGTGGAAAAAATTGAAATATCCCTTAAAAAGTCCACTTTTGTCTTGACTCATTACCACACACGGGGAGTGAGAGATGGAAGGAAGAAAGTCAAACGGTCATTTCTTAGAAAAAGTAAAAAAATGGCATTAATAAAAAAAAGTTGCAGAATAAAATTTGCATAATCAAAAGTTGCAAATTATTTTTTTTTTGTGATTGGATTAGTTAAAGAACTTTGTTGACTAGTTATCAGTTCAACAAAGTTGGTCTGAGAAGCAAATGGATTAGTAGAAAGTTTGATGAAAAGAGAGAGAAATTTCATTTCTTCCAAGATGTGAGCCCAAAGACCCCTTCCACAAATCGAAGCTTTGGTTGTTCTTGACCAAAGAGTATATTTGCTTCCCTTAAGAGTGACACCAATCACCGTTGGTTTATGTAGTTTTACATATTAACCGTTTGTTATTTATGAAATATGACTAGACATTGGTGTAGAATTAAATGAAACTGACTAAAGTGGCAATGTCTATATAAAATATGAATTGTTGGGTTGTAGTTATTAACATAGGATATAGAAGATGAGTGCATAATTCATGGGATCAGTAACTTTTTGTTGAATAGTGAAATTGAAATCTTGTTTCGGGGGAAGAACTTGTTATTAGCTTTAGCTAAAACTAGAAGCTACAAAAGTTCATGAACTTTTTATGTATAACCACATAAAACTAATTTAAGATCTGAATAAGGATCATTGGCATAGTCCTGTGATATAGTCGACTACATTCCTCAACTACACTATGATATAGTCGACTACATGCCTCAACTACATTTCTTGGTCAATAAAGCTCTGTTGAGGTTGTTATCTTGTTTCGGGGGAAGAACTTGTTATTAGCTTTAGCTAAAACTAGAAGCTACAAAAGCTCATGAACTGATGATGTATAACCACATAAACCTAATTTAAATCTGAATAAGGATCATTGACATAGTATTGTGATATAGTCGACTACATGGGATCAGTAACTTTTTGATGAATAGTGAAATTGAAATCTTGTTTCGGGGAAGAACTTGTTATTAGCTTTAGCTAAAACTAGAAGCAACAAAAGCTCATGAACTGATGATGTATAACCACATAAACCTAATTTAAGATCTGAATAAGGATCATTGACATAGTCTTGTGATATAGTCGACTACATGCCTCAACTATACTGTGATATAGTCGACTACATGCCTCAACTACATTGCTTGGTCAATAAAGCTCTGTTGAGGTTGTTATCTTGTTTCGGGGGAAGAACTTGTTATTAGCTTTAGCTAAAACTAGAAGCTACAAAAGCTCAGGAACTGATGATGTATAACCACATAAACCTAATTTAAATCTGAATAAGGATCATTGACATAGTCCTGTGATATAGTCGACTACATGCCTCAACTACATTGCTTGGTCAATAAAGCTCTGTTGAGGTTGTTATCTTTAACACCATCGTTCTTGATATCAATAAAGCTTAATTGTGTTCTTGTTCCGAACTTAATCTCTTCACTATCTCTTTCACAGTACAAAACACATTATTTCAGATATTTATTTTTATTTCCTTGTAGAATTGCCAATCTCTATTTCCTTCTTTAATCGCTTCTTGTCTAAATGGATTCTTTTGGATAAATTCTTGGACATTCTCAGCTTCTACTAGCTTCTTCAAATACAGCCTCAGATCACCATCATCACCTGTTATTAACAACAAAGTACCAAAACATATAATGATGTATATAACTATTAATCAAACATATAAGAAAGAATTACTGATAACATCAACTTTTGTTTTACCTAACGATGTATCATTCTCGTTTCCATGATTGTATGTGTAAGGGAATATCGCTGTATGTGGCTATAAAATCAGATAATTCAATCATAATATCTAAAACATCAATGAGACAATAGAATTGTTTTTGTATAAGGATGAATGATTTTGTAGATAAACTTACCGGGTTAAGAAGCGCTTTGTAAGGAGAATCATCTAGCAAAACCGTGTTACTCTTACTGTAATCACCCTTCTTCCAGATCAGGCTTAGATCCTTGAAAACCACTTTCTTATTCTTGTTATCAAGGCAGGAAGCTTCGGTTTTAGTACACTTATCCATGTCCTGCCAATGTTTTGTATCACAAAACAATTCAAAATTCATTTAGAACATATTTGATTGGAATTAATTACTCAATGATATAAATTGAAGAAATAACCACATACCCAACAAAACAACAGTTTTTCTTTAAAATCTTCAAGCAAGTGCGTACAGATATCTTCAACGTTTGCTCTGTAAGTAAACAGGTTAATCTATTGTAGTCACATTTTAACTTTCATATTATGTTAATTGTTATGCAAGAAAAATATTAAATATAGAAGAGATGAGTAATGTCTTACTTTTTTCTCGAGGACCAGATACCAACTTCAAACTTTTCAAAGCAGAATCGGAGAAAATCTTTACAAAAAGGTCTCCTAATCATTGTCTTCCTACACTTAAGTGGTGTTCCTTTTAATCCTTGATCAGAAGCTTCTTTGAAATCAATTATGTTTGCAAGCAGACCATTAAGATCAAGGACAAGAAGCTTTTTCCTTGATACAGATACGTTGTCTTGGATCGAGTCACGTACAAGTATTTCCTTCCTTGATTCGAACTTGTCTTCGTCCAGGGACTCCGAGGTAGATGTCTTCTGTACCTTACTGCTTGTTTGAGGCAGGTCAACCGCCTTGGCCGTTCTTTTCTTCTGAGGAATGATCGAGTTTGTTTTTGACTTGTCGGGACAGACAAATGACTGCTCAGCATCAGATGTTGAGATGTCCATGGGAGAGGCTTGGTCTTCTTCACCCTTATCTGTTGGAGAGGCTTGGTCTTCTTCACCCTCTTTATCATTAGAAGAAAGATCTCTTTCCTTATCATTCTCTCCTTTTTCGGTGTTTGGGTCTGCATCCTTATCAACATCCATCACATGTGTCTGCATATGTTTAATATTATAAATCATACGCATAGTCAACTATGTAAGTAAACTATGTATATGATGTGGAGAGTAGTACCTTTTCGTTGGCAGTGGACTTACTTTTAGCAAGCTCAGCTTTAAGATCTTCGATCTCTTTCAAAAACCTATGTTCCACCTGTTGCAAGGCCTCCATCGCCTGCTTGTGGTAAGAACCTGTGTGTGGTAGATTATTAGTAATGCTAAAAACTAATAGTATAAACTGCAGATATAAATGACTATGTGTACCAGCTATTTCTTCAGCAACTACATGCATTTCATCAGTAGTTCCCGTACCAGAAGCAGTGGCACTCTTCCGTTTAGCCTGTCGAACAGAAGGAGGTACATCATTGAAATGCTTGCCTCTTGACCAGCATCGGATTGTGAAAGCGGGGCCATTGACAATGCGTTCCAGCAGATTATCCACCTTTGTATCAACTGCTTCATCATCAAACTTAAAATCATCCTCACTCCTTTCCACTACAGGCAATGTCGCGGTCACAGAGGACTGACATAAACAAAAATAGTTGTTTAATATAGTATATATATTTCTTATCTATACAGAAAACTATATCTATCATATATATGGTGTTCAAAGCCGGATTACCTTCCCTTTGCTGTCCATGTCGTGGATTTTAGACATTTTTATGGTTAATGGCTTCAGACTGGTGTTATCATCAACCTCAACCTCCTTGTCCGAGGTTGTTGCATATGTGGAACCTTTCTTCTTCTTCTTTGCTCCGGGCGTATAGGTGGCACGAGTTTTGATATGTGGAATGCATTTCAGAATTGCTAGTTGCATTCCATGAAGGAACCCCTGTATAGCAAGCGTCTTCTGGCACAAACCCTCAGCCCCTCTTGTTTTAATACTTTTCATGGCCAGTGAGAATGCCTCTCTTCCCCACAGATAATTGAGGAATTTCTCGACATCACGAACGAGTTCAACATGGACTTCAGAAATCTTTCTGTCTTGATTCCTATATATAATTGCATACGCAAACAATAAAAACCAACTACATAGTGACTATGTGATTGAGTAATATAGAAACTATATAAATCAGTTATATAGGATGCTACGTGTGACCTGGGACACAGAAGAGCATCGACAAGGAGCAAGCAACAAAGCTGTAGTTTTTTCCGAGGGTCTTTGAAATTCTTCGAATTCAGCTTCTGTACTATCCATTCATAATCTATCTCCCCTAAATCATTTCCGATCAAGTCGTCCCAATAAGTACTATCATGCTTGTCAAAATTCTCCACATCCGTAAGTTTCTGAGGAATCTCAGGAAGTTTGGAACAATTTAGGCCCGTAGCAGCCGAGAACTCCTGAATTGAGAATCTGATAGGCGCTCCACCGAATTGCATCCAGATTTCGTGCTTCTTCTCCGTCACTAACTGGCGCGATAGCATAAAATGAGCGAACTGGACCAAAAAAGCTACGTCACCACCGTACTCAAGCAGATACCGGAACTGAGAATTCCAAAGCTGTGACCATTCTTTCTTGTGCTTCTCCAACGCCTTCTTCACCGTGCACAGATATTTCAAGACGAAATAGATGTTTACTTTCTTCCTCTGGTCGGGTTCACCACCCTTACAGAACATCCTCTGAGGTAGAGGGAGATTCGGCATGGTTATGATATAAAGGGCTGATAGATCCTGGATAGGCCTATCAAGGAAATAACAGAAAGGGAAGAGAAGCAGAAGAATTAAAAGATGAGAAACAGAAGAAATGGAGATGAGAAGAGAAGAGAATAGAGGAAGGAGGAGAAGACGAAGCGTTTACCAAAAAAAAAAGGAGAAGACGAAGGAAGAAGAAGAACTTTAATTTTGATTAATTGTTAACTAGACTAAGAATCATTGACATAGTCCTGTGATATAGTCGACTACATGGCTCAACTACACTATGATATAGTCGACTACATGTATCAACTACATTGATTGGTCAATAAGACATGAGGTATTTTAGAAAATCGGGTTCGGTACGGTTCGGGTAATTTTGAGTCAGGTTCGGATCGGTTGTTCGGTTTCGGATATTTTGCCCACCTGTTTAACTAAAACACACGTAAAATAAAAAATTATCTTTTGAAAAAAGCTCGACTAGCTTCCACCATATCCAATAAATAAAGTCATCTACAAATATATATAAACATTCATTAACTCGACCCAAAAAAAAAAACATTCATTAAAATTAAAATTTGGTGTTTTCATTTTTAACACCATTTAAGATCATTTAAGATCTAAATAAGGATCATTGACATAGTCCTGTGATATAGTCGACTACATGGCTCAACTACACTATAATATAGTCGACTACATGTCTCAACTACATTGATTGGTCAATAACACATGGGGTATTTTAGAAAATCCGGTTCGGTACGGTTCGGGTAATTTTGAGTCAGGTTCGGATCGGTTGTTCGGTTTCGGATATTTTGCCCACCCCTTTAACTAAAACACACGTAAAATAAAAAATCATCTTTTGAAAAAAGCTCGACTATCTTCCACCATATCCAATAAATAAAGTCATCTACAAATATATATAAACATTCATTAACTCGACCCAAAAAATAAACATTCATTAAAATTAAAATTTTGTGTTTTGATTTTTAACACCATTTAAGATCATTTAAGATCTGAATAAGGATCATTGACATAGTCCTGTGATATAGTCGACTACATGGCTCAACTATACTATGATATAGTCGACTACATGTCTCAACTACATTGATTGGTCAATAAGACATGGGGTATTTTAGAAAATCAGGTTCGGTACGGTTCGGGTAATTTTGATTCAGGTTCGGATCGGTTTTTCGGTTTCGGATATTTTGCCCACTCCTTTAACTAAAACACACGTAAAATAAAAAATCATCTTTTGAAAAAAGCTCGACTAGCTTCCACCGTATCAAATAAATAAAGTAATCTTGCGAATATTAACAACGCAATCTATAAGAACCCGACTAAATGTTCAAATCATACATTCAAACCCGATTAAATGTTCAAATCATACTTTAATTTTATTTGATGTAATGTATAATCTAAGTTTAAATTAATATTCGGTTAAGTTTATTGTTTTTTTTTTATTAATTACACGGTTGTTGAAAAACATCATTAAATTCGTTAAGTTTTCATTTTACGTAAATCGTTGATTTCTATTCTCTTCAATTCGCAGAAACGGAATAATATCTTAAGCTAGTGCATGCTCGCATGGGTATTTATCTATATCATAGTACTTGCAATCGCAAGTTAAATTAACCAAATAATTATTCCCATCACGTCCAATGATATTGTACTTAAAGGTCATGGCGTTTAACTCTGCATCACTAGCTTCTTTGCTATTGGTACTCTAGCCTCTATTATATTGTGCACGTTAGGCACCAACTTTTGTGACTCCGGTACTTCAGCGCAACTCTTCCTGTGTTTGTGGATGACGTAAAGTACTTTTAAATAGATGAAGTAAAGTTGCGTAGCAAACATCGATCAATTAATCACTTAGTACCACATTAAACTCTAAAACTGTTAGGTTTCGACATAGAATCTGAAAAAAAACAAATACTGGAAACAATTGTTTTTGTTTAAAATGAGACACTGCTACGTTTCGATACAACGCTAAAATAAATGACTCTAACCAATCAAGAATGCTCCTCAGCAGTTACAGGCTGCAGAAACTAAAGAAACTTAAAGAGGACACTTACTACAGGCTGATCATCAGACAGCCCTTGACTTGCCAACCCGAATGTGTAACCTAACGCGACGCCTACTGGAACAGCCACCGCATTCCCAACCTGGATATATCTACAAATTCAGACGCTAAACCAGTTTTTCATATTAGACTAACAAAGGCTTGTGATGTATACACATCTAAAAACACACTGAAAAAAAAATATATAATTAACATAATATACAAAAATTTATTAAATTAATAAAATATAGATGGTAATGATTTATTTTACTGAATTAAATTAATTTACTATTAAAGTATAACTGGAAAAAAAAATGTAAGATAGAAATAACACGTTTTCTTGACAAAAAAAGAAAGAAACAATACGTTTATGATGTTTTCATTTATTTGAACTTTTTCAATCGTATTCGTCAACCTTATTGTATGAAGTTGAATTCAAATCTGATTTTATCTCCACTCCAAGTCTACTCATTATATTTATTGCATTCATTAGAAGAATATTTGCATAATCTCTCACATGCTTTGCAATTCCATTTACAACTATGTTTCCAAGAGTAAACTCATTGGATGAAGTTGAGTTCAAATATGATTCTATCCCCACTCAAATTCTACTCCTTTTTAAATTATCGTTAGAATCCATGATTGTTTTGATTTGTAAATTCAATAATTTTTGAAATAGTGTGTATAGAATATTGAGGATATAGATGACGCATATAATTGACTATATCAGAGATTTATAGTCGATGTGTATACCCAGTCGTTCCATAAAGTTGAATATATAGATGTGGTATGTAACTGACTGTATTGGAAAACTGTATGCACACACCATAAATTTGGATATATAGTCGGTGTGTATAGAATTCAAACTTTTTTAGGATTTTTGGGCTTCATTCTCTCTTTAAAAGTTTAGTGGTGTAACAGAAATTCAAAACTGGATATATAGAATGGAAGATAGAAACAACACGTTTCCTTGACAAAAAAAAGAAAGAAACATAAAAACGAAAAAACACTTTCCTTTTTTTTCCTCATTCTTTTTCACTTCTCCATTGAAAACCTTTACAAGCTTTTGAACTTCAATTCATCACATCTTTTTCAATTCTTCACGGATTTTAACGATTTTTGGCTTGTTTTCATACGGATTGTCACCCTATATCCATTGCCCATAACGCCGTCCTCGATCTGTTAAGGTATGTGCCTCGATTTCTCGTTTTTCAGTCCGAAAATCAATTGGTTCTTGAGGTTCGATTTCTCTTCTCTCATTCACAGTCACTACAAGAAAACATAAGGAATTCCGACGACGTATATAGTCGGAAAATCGTCGGAAAAAGACTATTCCGACAAATTTCCGACGAAATCATAATCCTCGGAAATCCTTGGTCGGAAACGTAAATTCGTTGGAAAATGGTCGGCAATTTCCGACGAAACGATTAGCAGGAATTTCGTCGAAAAAAACTCGTCGGAAATTAGTCGGAAGATGTAGTCGGAAAATTATCGGAATATCTTGTCGGTAAGTTGTCGGAATAAGTCGTCGGAAACGGTTCGGGAAACGTCGCCGGTTATTGATCGGAAATTAGTCGGTAAAAGTCGTCGGAAAGTAGTCGTAGATTTTGTCGGAAATTAGTCGGAAGCTGACGTAGTCGGAAAATAGTCGGACCTTTTCCCGGTTCTTTTTCCGATTAATTTCCGACTAATTCGTCGGAAATTAGTCGAAAATTACAACTATTTTTTTAATATTATATATTTATTAATGCATTAGATAATATATATTAAAAAGATTATATTAATTAAAAAAAGAAAACTAATTAATAATTGATTACATAATAATACAAAAACAGAATTAAAATTAAAAATTTGACAAAGTTATTAAAAACATACAACAAATTGTTCATGATCTACCAAAATCGAAATCAAAGTTATCTGATTCACTCTGACCAGTTGGATTTTGCGAACATGGACCTGGAGGAGGAACGACGTCTGGATATTGTCGTGCCATCAACTGAGACCAAAAACGCATTTGCTTCATTTCAGCTTTTAATGCAGCTATTTCCTCATTTGCTGCGGTCATTTACGCTTGTGATGCATGCGGAACTGAGCTTGATCCTGCTTCAACATTGTCAAAAGGTATTGATCCAACTCCAAATCTACGTCCTTTTTTAATCTCCACTTGCTAAAACAATTTGTAATCATTAGTAATTAATCATTATAATTTTTAAAAATAGGAAGGTAGAATAATTACCGAGCGAAATATTTCATCTTTCTCGGCGACGGTTAAGTGGTAATTTGGAGGATTATCTGGAAGTTGAGATAGTTGGGTGAGCTTCTCCTCCTGTGCAGCTCTACATCTTTGAGCAATTGCTTCCGCCTTTTTATCCACAAACGTTCCATCCGATTTGCGACGGAGTGGGCGAGGATGGTTAGGACCAAGAACAAGAATTGTAAGGAAAAGAAATTCACGCTTCATGCAAAGAGATGGTGGATGATTGTAAGGAGTGACAATTACCGGCCAAAGAGAATATTTACGACCGGACTTTCCAAAAGGATTAAATCCATCAGTGCATAACCCCAAATACACATTCCTCGATTGAGCTGCAAAGTCAGGATATATTGAAGTAAAATGCTTCCAAGCCTCCGCATCAGAAGGATGTGACATCTCTCCGGAGAATTCATGTTCTGCGTGCCATTTCATCACAGCTGCGGTTCTTTCAGATTGATACAAGCGTTTTAACCTATCAGCCAATGGCAGATACCACATCCGCTGATAAGGAATTTTGTTTCGCCCACTTGTCTGTTGAAACCTATCAGCACTACAAAAACGACATTGTGATAAATTAGATGTTTCCCGCCAGTATATCATACAATTTCTCTTGCATACATCAATCATCTTATAAGGTAATCCAAGACCTTGAACCAGTTTTTGTATAGCGTTGTAGGAAATAGGTGATAAATTATCTTCCGGTAGATACTCGTGGATAAAATCAGCCCATGCATCGAAACAATCCTCACTTAAATTATAGTCTGTTTTTATGTTCATCATTCGAGTGGCAGCAGATAATGGTGAGTGACCCTCTTTGCATCCTGCATATATCGGATGTTTTGCAGCATCTAACATTTCAAAGAAGCTCCGAGATTCTAAATTTGGTTCCTCAGGAACGTTAGTACCTTCTATTATCACTGGTGACGTTTCTCTTTCTATTCTCACAACTTGTTCTTCTTCCCTCATGCTGTTGTCACCATCATCCCTTGTTCCGACATCAAGTTTTCTACTTCGACGAGAACTTGACCCAGAGGTAAAATCTTCCCCGTGAGAAAACCAAACGTAATAACCTGGTGTAAATCCTCTCCAAAATAAATGATTCCAAACAATATCTTGATGAAGAAACTGTTCGTTACCACATTTCAAACATGGACATGCCATAATACCTTCGGTCCTCGTCATTTCTTGATTTGATGCATATCGCATAAACTCTGTTAAGCCTTCCTTAAATTCTCTCCGCATATCTCCAGTTTCTTCATCTAAACGTTGATACATCCACTCTCGAACCTTAGAAATACTAGAAGACATTTTTTCCCTATATTAACGAAATTTGTACGTTAAGAAGGAAGCAAAATACTGAAAAAATCAGAAAATAATATAGCAAAATCAGCTACGCTTATATAGCAAATATTTCCGACAACAGTTTAGTCAGAAATTCGTCGGGAATATTTCAGAGGTACTTTCCGACGATTTTCCGACAAATTTCGTCGGACATTAGTCGGAAATTTTCTTAAATATTGTCGATAATTAGTCGGAAAATTGCTCAATTATTTCAACTTTCCCGACTAAGTTTCCGACGAGATTTTGTCGGAATTTAGTCAGAAATTTGTTGAACAATTTTCCGACTAATTTCCGAGGAAACTCGACGTAATATTGTCGGAAAATTCGTCGGAATGTTGTCGAAAAAAGACACGTGTACTCCGCATCATTTTCCGACGAATTTCTGACTACATTTGTCCGACTAATTTCCGAAAAATTTTCTCCTCGTATAAAAATAAGTTTTCCGACGACTTCCCGACTACATGATTTCGTCGGAAAATTGTCCAATTTTTCCGACCAATTTCCGACTAATTCACTTTTCTCGGTATATAGTCGGAAATTAGTCGGAAATTACTCGAAATATTTCCGACCAATGTTTTCGTCGGAATTGGTCGTCGGAATTCCTTATGTTTTCTTGTAGTGAGTGTGTTCTTCAGTTGTTTATGACTTCCTGAACTGTCAATGGGTTTAAGTCGGTTTCGTTTACTTGATTTCGGATCATGGGTTTTGTGTGCTTAGTTGATTATTGAGAGAAGAAAATTATTTTCTTTGGTGTGTTTGATTTACACGTTTTGAATTTGTTCATCTTCTGGTTTCCGGTTGCTCCTTTGGAATATAGCTTTCTCAAGAGGTTGTTGAGTTCTGCAAATCTCCGATCAATGGGTGGTGGAACTCCGGCTGAGGATCGGTCAGAGATTGCGCTCTTCAAAGTCAAGAAGAAAATTCCGTTCCAAGGAGAGAACTCGATTCTAGAGTTCACATCAATCCTGGTTTGTCCGAAGAAGCTAGTCGAGCTTCGAAACTACCCCCCTCGGTTGGTGCAATGCAATATGTTTGCAAAAATTGCTGATGACGTTTACGATATTCTCGAAGGTTAAAACGTCTCACTTTCTTCTCTTGATTTCTTTGATTCTGTGTGGTGTATGCTTCACTTTCTTCTCTCGATATTTTTGTGTTGATTCATTGATCTGTGTTTAGTCTTTCTTAAAATTCCGCTTAGTCTTTCATGCATTGACCTTTTGTTGGTGTGTGTATATAATAGTTTAGATAAATTGCTTGCGTGTACATGAAAGATAATGGAAACGAAATTGTATCTTTCCAAGTGATTACCGTTAATAGAAAGTGGAAAATTCTGTTCTTGGTGTATGTTTTGGTTTGTTCAGTTGTGTTGATTTTTTTGGGGGGTTTATACTGTAGGAAGGATATGGGCAGGTCACAACGTATTGAATTTTGATTGTCCAAGGATAAGAGAAGCATTTGTTGAGATAGGACGAAATCCACCAGAGCCAAGGGGTATCATTGACTCGTTGGTGTTGCTTACTCAAAGATTTGGGGTGAGAGCTGATGATATGGAGGTAACAATGATACTAAAGAGACGGACTTATTCTCCCTGGTTTCAAGATCTTTTATTTTGTTTTGTTTTGAAATGGTTCTTGTAAGACTAAACTTACTCTTCCGAGCTCTTGAAATCGAATGTGACGGCTTTGTTGGATGCTTGTTCTGTTTTCCTGTGACCTTTGTTTGGACAGCTCGCGGAATGGGCTGCCTACTTTGGACTTTGTAACCAGACGCATTCGAGTCTGGACGATATCATGATGAATTTCGAGGTTCTCAAGTGTTGTGCGACTGTCTTGTTCTTGGTATGCTCTCTAATCTTGTGATTGACTATCTTGTGCTTTGTCCTAATCACTCTACTGCACGATTTTCTGCATATATTTTAATGATGTAACTAATTCAGAAACATGCTGTTTCAACAAAAGTCAAATCTTCCCGATAAACTTATAGAGTACTCCGAAGACTGTACGAATATCAACAAATCTTCCGCTGATTGGAAGACCGGAGAGAACTCAAACGCAGAAGCTCAAACGAATCTATTTGATATGAGCACTTTGAGGAACGAAATTCCCACGGACATTGTTGCCTCTGAGGGTACTGGTGACCAGGAAAGATTCTTGGATCTAGATGAAATATCAATTCCAAGCATCACAGCAACTCATGTCGGAAGCCAAAGAAAGAAACTACAGCTCTTCCTTGGGGACAGACCCCTTCGTCTCCATTGTCCTGGTCTGGAAGTACACTTTGGGATCAATTTCAAATTTCAGGATACTGCTGGGAGACCAAAGTTGAAGTTTGTAATTAATTTGAATCCAAGTCTCTGTAATGTACTGCAAGAATGCGACAGTGCTGCACATGCAATATCTATTGATTCAGGCAGCATTTCTGAGTGGAACCTAGTAATCGTCCCAATAAGATTTTCAAGCTATCCTACCGCAAGGATTCAGTAAGTTTGTCTATGTCTCTTTCTCTTGGTTCCATTTAGGAACCATTTTTGCTTAGCTTATCCTGATTGTTTCTTTGTTTGTGCAGTATACCGGCAAAGTCTTCTGGAACTGGAGACGGGTATGCAGCTGAGATACACAAGAGAGAGACCTCTAGAGTTACCATTTTGAGGAACCCAAAAGCTGAGGAGCTCAAAGACATGGTAAAACCAGGAACCGTCCTTGATGCCTTCTTGTCTTTGGAGCCATATGATTATATGGAGAGAGCTGGAATCTGTCTAGTTGCTAAAAAGCTTGTGATCCACTAGCTTCTCTTTCATTGCCTTTAACTTCTCATGTAGCTTCTCCTTCTCTTTCTGTAAAACCGTTTCATTTAGCTTCTCTTTCATTGTAACTGAGTAACTAAGATAAGTAAACCTTCTCACTAAATGGTTAGTGAATGGGACTAGATCACATTCTGAGTGTGACGAAGTCGAGATTGACTCCGACTAGATCACATTCTTGAATTTATGGATACTTTTCTAGATTTTTTCTTGTTCGTCGACTTCTAAACCAATATAAATTTATTTGTCATGAGAAGTACACTTCAAGAAAATACAAAAATTGTATAAAAGTAAATTGGTCAAACTAGCCGTTACTCTCTTTCACCTTTATTCAAACTAAAGCTTATAAAGGCTTATAAAAGCTTATAAAGCTTATAAATCCAATCACTATATTTAACATATAACTATTGATTAGTTAATGTTAAATATCCTCTTGATTAACACAATATGACCTTATCATTGGACTAAATATGTTTTTAACTGGTTTTAATATATAAATTTGTATAATAAAGTATATGATTTCTAATATTTATAAACTTACAAAAAGCGTATGCATTGGGGATAAATGTAATAAAGTTAAATGTAATAATAAGATTATCCCACGAAATAAGATATGATCGAACTAGTTTTATATAATGTTGCACCATCTTCGTATTTTGAAAAAGAAAATTTGAAGGCACCATTAACATTGGCCAACTTAGCTCTTTCGTTGTCTATTACTTAAGTCTATTACTTAACATGTTAGCAACTCATAAAATATTTTCCTAGAAACTTAATAAAAACTTAAACATAAAACTTAAAAGATTCCATGTTTTGAGCACAACATAAGAAAAACTTAAAAGAAAGTAGATGTTAGGCCAAGTACTTTGGACCCAATCTTGATTAGCCTTTCCCGGATGATAGGCAATGTCTATATGTAATCCGCGACTAACTCCATCCACCTTCTTTGTCTTAGGTTCAATTCCGGCTGGGTGGGACTGAGAAATTAATAATTTAATAATTTATAAAGATAAAAATTTCAGTGTGTAATTTTTAAATTTAATTAAGTTTTTAATCTTTATTGTTTTTCCTTTATGTATATTATTAATATTCCATTTTTCAAAGTATTTTATTTATTACTTTGCCTATTTTATTTGAAGTAATTCTACTTCCAAGAACTCTAACCTTTAAAAGCGATTCTAACTTATAGAAATCTATAAATCATGTAGTATTTGTAAACAATGTTCCTCGAGCTTGGCTTGGCTAAGTTCCTATCATATTAAGTTGTTGACAAAAAAAATTAAGTCTATAAAATTTTGAATACAAGATAATAGATATAAATATGTATACATAAGATTTATAATTATTAATTTATAATTTTATTGGGACCGTATATTTGCATAGGGATTTCAAAAAAAAATTATTATCTTATTAATTTATCGAATTCTATCATTTTTTAAACCGGCCCGACTCAGGATCGGAAAAATTTATTAATTTATAGAGATTATTAATTTATAGAGATTTTAATGTATATGTTTATTTGTATTATATGCGAGTACAAAATCTATAGAATCATAAAAAAAAATACTAAAAAAAACCTATTAAACATACTATCAAAAAAAGAAATAGACAAGGATACCAGTAATTCATACTGTTTGTTTATTCACTGTTATTCATCTAATTAATATAATTTATTGTAATTAATATTGTTTGTTTATTCACTTATTCAGTCGGCGATAGAGAGCTCAGAGAGTAGGGTTCCCAGCGCGACTCCGGTTTGAGATTCTCGGCTGGAGATAGAGGATTCAAAGAGTCGGCGATAGAGAGTTCAAAGAGTAGGGTTCCCAGCGCGACTCCGTTTTGAGATGGAAACCCAAACTTGGAGCGCCCCATCGGACATGTACACTTGAATTCCTCTTCTTTCCCCAATCAATTCGTTGTTGGTTTGAATGTTGATTTTGATTTTGATTTTTGATTTTCTTTTCCCAATCAATTCGTGTTGGTTTGAATTTTGATTTTTTAGATCGGTTCCAGTTGCTAAACCGAAACTCTTCTTCCCTCCAACCTCTTTCAATAAGAAATGTAAAATCAGTTCCATGTCTTCTCCCGACAAGACTGTTCAACACTTATGGAGTAAACTTTCTGATGAGGAAATTAGCTGGTTTGTGAACCACCCTCAGTTTAAACACATTTTCCATAGGCCTATGGAGAGGTTTCATAAATGCGAGGGAATGTTGACTTTAGTTCTCCGTACCGTTAATATGAAGAGGAAGCAGAACGAGTTATGGTTCGTTGTTAATGGTGTCCCTATTCGATACTCGATTAGGGAACACGCGTTAATTACCGGACTAGATTGCAGAAAGCTTCCAGATAATTATGAGGAAGAATTAGAGACAGAATTAGAGAAAAAATTAGGTGGTGATAGATTTACTAACAAGTTCTTTAAAGAGGGAGATAAGATATCTCTCGAAGCTGTGTTTGAAAAACTACAGTCGATGAAGGAAGTAGAAAGTGATGATGATAGATTGAAAATGGCAGTTTTATACTTCCTAGGATCCGTGATCAATCCAAAGAAGAAAAATAGTGCAAATATAGACTCTTTCTTGGTAAATATTGTTAATGATTTGGAATTGTGTAAGAGTTTTCCGTGGGGAACCTTCACGTTCATTCATTGTATAGACAATATTCGTCAATGGATAAAAAAGTTCAAGAGTACACCGAAATCTTCATGGACTATTCCCGGCTTCACTATTGCAATGGAGGTACCATTTTTTCTCTTTTTTCTTCTCTGTTGTTATTATTTCATTCTTGTTCTTATTTCCAACTTTGTGCAGATTTTCGCTTTTGAGTGTATTCAACCACACATTTCGAGAAAACGTAGACCACGGAGACAATGGATGTCCGCGTATGTGTAGGTCGAAATACAAAGACACAGGTGAAACGGGATATTCACTGGACCGGATATACAAAGCAATTGGAACTACGAAGGTATGAAAACTCAATGTTTTATGAATCACGATTTTGGTTTGCTGTCTACAAGATCTCTGCTTCTGGCCCTCATTTTGCTAACTCTTGTGGATCATCGTGATTTTGGTTTGCTGTCTTCAAGATCTCTGCTTTTTGCCACTTTATTTAATGACTTTAGCTGATCGGTTATGCTACTTTGTTTGTGTTTCTTTAGTTTATACTTGATACCTGCTAGGTAGGTCTTTCATTCAGATGACTTTAGCTGATCGGTTATTATGCTATTTTGTTTGTATTTTTATACAGGAGATTCTGAGTTTTTTGGTCCCTAATCCGGAGGAGCAACATCTTTTAGCTAACATCTTTATTGACGAGGAAGATACTAACTCGATGGCTGACTCTTGGAACGACCTTCTAACACAGCAAAACAAGGTGCTATTTTGGAATGATCTTTATGAGAAAGATCGGTCGAACAGAGAAATGGTAGAATCAACCAAGACAACCAAGAGAACAAACAACCCCAGAGGCAAGGGTCCCAATGTTCCAAATAAAAAAAGAAAAAGAAGTGATAAAGAGCTAAGAGATTTGCGGTTAACAGTTGGTGACCTTAAAAAACGGATGGTGGCTGTAGAAGCATCGCGTCCTAATGTAGCAAGGGCTACTGATGTGGAAAATAATGATGACATGAATCAAGAAGAGCACAGGGAAGCAAACCCAAATGATCCCAGTGAGCACGAAGAAGAAGATGTTGATAATGGTAATCATGTCAAGTTCGAGGAGTCACAGCCTCTAGAAGCATTGGGTCCTAATGTAGCAAGGGCTACTGATGTGGAAAATAATGATGTGAATCAAGAAGAGCACAGGAAAGCGAACCCGAATGATCCCACTACACTATGATATAGTCGACTACATGTCTCAACTACATTGATTGGTCAATAAGACATGGGTTATTTTAGAAAATCAGGTTCGGTACGGTTCGGGTAATTTTGAGTCAGGTTCGGATCGGTTGTTCGGTTTCGGATATTTTGCCCACCCCTTTAACTAAAACACACGTAAAATAAAAAATCATCTTTTGAAAAAAGCTCGACTAGCTTCCACCATATCCAATAAATAAAGTCATCTACAAATATATATAAACATTCATTAACTCGACCCAAAAGAAAAAACATTCATTAAAATTAAAATTTGGTGTTTTGATTTTTAACACCATTTAAGATCATTTAAGATCTGAATAAGGATCATTGACATAGTCATGTGATATAGTCGACTACAAGTCTGAACTACACTATGATATAGTCGACTACATGTCTCAACTACATTGATTGGTCAATAAGACATGGGGTATTTTAGAAAATCGGGTTCGGTACGGTTCGGGTAATTTTGAGTCAGGTTCGGATCGGCTGTTCGGTTTCGGATATTTTGCCCACCCCTTTAACTAAAACACACGTAAAATAAAAAATCATCTTTTGAAAAAAGCTCGACTAGCTTCCACCATATCCAATAAATAAAGTTATCTACAAATATATATAAACATTCATTAACTCGACCCAAAAAAAAACATTCATTAAAATTAAAATTTGGTTAAGTTAATGAATGTTTTGCCTTAAACGAAATGCCTAAATCCCCAAATTGATGTTGCTTGTCCTTGTGATTCTTATTTTTTGACTTAAGAGAGATCAATTAATGATCCTAAACGGTTGTTAACTCCTCTGTTAGAGAATTTGATTTGACGACATGCTCAATCTAGCTCAGTCAACAGAAGATAGTGATTTAAAAATAACATCAACGAGAAGTCTATGATTTTAATGGCCACCGTGGAAGTCGAGGATTAAAATGGCCAAAATTTGTAAGTTCGGGATTTTAATAACATTTTTCCCATTGTTTAATCCAAACTTAGTTGCATCCACCAACTGTAAGTAAACATAACACACTTTTTGTTTATAGGACACGTTACTATGAGTTTAATCAAACTTAGTTGTGGACTTTCTCTAGGGATGAAGAGGATGGCATGAGGTACTAGACCAGTGTATATGAAGAATTATTGTCAAGTTCAGACGTTTCGTGGAATCCTTCATGAATTTCGTGGAATCCTTCTTGAATTTCGTGGAATCCTTCTTGAATTTCGTGGAATCCTTCCTGAAATCCGTGAAATCCTTCCTAAATTTTATAAATGTGTTTCTTAATTTTTTTTTATAATAATTTTGCATCAATGTGTCATATATTACTCATTACTAAGGGGTAATGATTTTCTTTTTGTGCACACATCCTGTTGTTTTACACATTGATGTATTATAAATTCCAACCTTTGTCAAGAAACACAGATCGTGTCAAGAAAGTCATCCTAAAATAGGCATATCCTTTCCTGAATTTTCAACAATGCTTCCTGAATTTTTGAGAATCTTAATTCAATCAACGTTTATGTGAGAAATTGCATGATATGAATGACTCCATGAGTAATGAGAGAGCAAAACAAGTATTCACAGTGAGCCATCTTTCGACCAATGTAAGTTTCTAATACATTTACAATTGTTCAAGTATAAAATCTTCAAATGAATGAAAACAAATCTGCAAACATTTGAGAAAATAAGACAGATTATAGCATACGTAATTTTGGGTCTAATGTACTGTGCTGGTACACATATGCACAACAACAAAAACATGGTATAAGAAAAATAATGACAAAGCAAGTAAAACTGAAAGAGATTACGTAATATTCAGCTCATTGTTATGGCTAACAAAACTCAAAACTCAAAACAATAAGAAACTATGGAGCTGAATCAAATCTCAAAACAATGAAAAACTATGGAACTGATTCAAAAGGCAAATTTATGAGCTGGTTTTATCGAGAAAAAATTAAAACTCAAGGAAAACTCAAATTACTTAATGGAGTTGTATCAAAACAATGAATTGAATCAAAACAATGAGTTCTTATGGAGCTTAATCAAATGGAGCAGAACCAAATTGGTTTACAAAATGGTGTTGAATCAAATTGGAATGAATCAACATGATCCACATAATCGTTCATCTAATGGAGTTGAATCAAATGAGCTGTATCAAACTAATCGTTCATCTAATCTTAATTTATCAACAATATACTCAAAATTACAATGAGTTAATCCAATATATTCAAACTGAAATTGAAACAATGAATCAATCAATACCTAAGACCAAAAAGATCAATGAGCTGGATGAACGGAGAATTACTGGAACGGATGATGGCTACCGCACCGTCAAATTCAACATGAACACCAACAGCAAAATGTGAGGCATGGAAAGGTGACAAGAGACCGACGGATCTACGAGAGACTGGTGCGGCGATGTAATGCGGTTAGACGACAAGATCCGGCGAGACGACAGGATCCGGCGAGACGACAGGATGCACGAGAATCCGGTGAACCAGAAGAATCCGGTGAAACAGAGACCGGTGAGCACGAGAATCCGGCGAGACGACAAGATCCGGTGAGACAACATGATGCGGTGAGATGAGAAAAATCAGATCTTTTGGAGGCTAGGAGAAGAAGATACTATGGTTTCAACAGGGGTATTTTGTCATTTTGTTTAATAAAAAATTTTATAAATGGAAAATGTTGGAGCTCATGGTATTTTAGGCCCAAAAACCTAAAATTATGGTACCCATGTAAATTGCCCATATAATTTTTATTTTGTTTATATATAAAATTATTGTGATAATAAACTAAAAATTTTAATATGTATATATATATATATACCCCATTTTGACGTTATAGTTATTGTACCTTTTCAAAAAATTGTTAAATTAAAATAATTAAGAGAAATTCCCTAAAATAACATGATTTAAGTTTTTTTCTTCCAAAAATACCACTATTTGTTTCTTTGTCCAAAATTACCACAAATGTTTTATTTTCCAAAAATACCATAAACATAAAAGTTTGAATTTCGAAGTATTCGAAAGAAAGGTTATGATTTTTGCTTCTGTGATGAACATGAACTTGGGGAAGGTGGAGAAGAATGAAGATGATTTTGGAGTTTCTGTATTTATAGGCGGCCGTCGCAGCTTTCTTTCTAACCGTTGTGTTTAACGGCTCTATCACGCAAACACGTTTTTGATTTCTTTCATTAATTTTACTCGTTTGATAATAACTAGCTAAATAATCATTTTCTTTTATTTTTCTATGAAAACTAGGTTATTAAAACAAATTAATTTTTATTGTATTTAATATATTAGATTCTTTTGATAATTAATTCAAATATTTAAAATACATATAGATTTTACCCACATTTTTACCTTATATTTATTGTACTTTTTCATTAAATTTTAAATGGTTAATCTATCCATGATAAAAGAAAACACTTGTGTTTTTGCACACACTAAACTTTCCGGTAATCCAAGATAGGATCCCATCCCCCAATGTTCGTTATTCCTAATACGTCTTGGATCTCCGCTTTAGTATTGTCGGCCACTGTGTGTCCGAACTGAAGAGACGATTTGGCAAAATTAATTTGTTACCCCGAAACCGCCTCATAAGTCCTTAAGATACCAAAAACTACCTCACATTGTTCGTGAGTTGCTCTACAGAAAAATAAGCTATCATCCGCAAACAACAAATGAGAAACATGTGGAAATTTATTCGCCACCTTGATACCAGTTATTAATTTTTCCTGTTCCGTCTTCCGAATATTCGCTATTTAAACCTCCGTACATAGGATAAAAAGGTATGATGATAATGGGTCACCATGACGTAACCCCCTACCTGGTATAAATGCACCTTGGGGATGACCATTGATTAGGACCCGATACTCCTCCGATGAGATACAAATCATGATCGTGGAGATCCAGGTCTTCGAGAAGTCAAACTTTCTAAGAAGACGTTCAATAAACTCCCATTCCACCCTGTCATAAGCCTTACTCATATCCGTTTTGATGGCCACGAATTTACTTTTGCAAGAAGAATTTGTTAGGAGACCGTGAAAAATTTCCTGCGCTATTAGTATATTATCCGAGATCACACGGCCTGCAATGAAAGCGGACTGGGTTTCCGAAATCAGCCGTGGTAAAACCGTTTTTAGTCGCTGACATAAAACTTTGGAGATTATCTTGTAGCCTACATTGCATAAGCTAATAGGACGTAACTCTGTCATCCTAGTAGGGCTCTCCACTTCGGAATGAGACAAATATTTGTCTGATTCAGCCGTTTAACAAAATCTCCATTAATCACAAAAGTGTTCACTAGGTTAACTAGATCCTCCTTAATCACCCCATGCCTTTTGAAAGAACAAAGCTGTCATACCATCCGGGCCTGGTGCTTTATCTGGATACATCATAAACAATGCCGAGTGTACCTCCTTTTCCGTGACCGGTGCTGTTAAAAAAGCATTAGTATCATCCGTAATAACTGATTGCACTTCCTTAATCCCCTCTTCAAAATCATACGGATTACTAGTAGAAAACAATTCCTCAAAATAACCCGCAGCTACCGTGCAAATTTCCTTATCCTCCGATACCCAGTGATTGTTTTTATCGTACAGCCCAACAATCCGATTCCTTTCTCGTCTATTTTTTGTCTGGGCATGATTGTTTTAAAGCGTCACAAGATTCATGAAATTGATTAAAAGTACACATACATCGACTAATCAATATCACACATAATTCAGACGGTTGGATTATAAACTAATCAACTTCAAAGTTAGAAGAATTTGGATTATAAACCTAATAAGCAGAGCATCTATCTCTAATCCCCATACATCATCTTAGGTTCTTCATAAACACTAAGGATGAAAAACCTAGTAAACCCAAAGCCGACACATTCTAATGTCACACACAAACAAACAAAATTCATAGAACCCTAGATCTCAACGTACTTAGTCATATAACAGCTTCCTTATTTTCATTTCCACTCAACAAACGCTTAAATTACACAGGAATTGGAAGAATCAGGAATCCACCCATCGATTAGAGAAGAAAACGAGAAGCTGTATACCTTCGACGACGGCTTTTCTGATTATCGCACATAGACAGAACACTCCTGAAACAGTGAATCTCCTTTCTCGTGTTTTCGCCTTTGAATCCGTTGAGGCACAAGACGACGAAGATGTGGAGTGATTGGATGCGGAGGAACCGGAGGATACGACGGCGACGACGGCTAGACGAGAATTTTTGTCGCAGAGAAAAGAAATCGTGACTTTTGTGCTTAAGAGGATAGGGGTATGTTGGTCTTTTGTAATTTACTGGGTAATTAAAATAAAATGAGAAATTAAAGTATGTGGTAGTTTTGGCTAAAACACTTAAACAGTGGCATCGAAGAGAATCTCCCATATTTAAACCATCCACATTTTTACGCTATATTGTATTTTTTCAAACAATTGTTAAACGTATCTATTTTTTTTTTATATGATAACTTAAAATAATGAAAATGTTGAACAAGAAACAGTTTATCAAATCTACAATATAAAGGTTTTAATATATAGTAACCTGAAATTTGAAAGCACTTAATATATTAGTAAAGTATTTTTTTTTTGTTTAGTGAATTGTTCTTCTTTTTATTTACCTTTGAATAATGTCCAAAAACAAACATTTAAAAGGGAAAAGTTGCACCAACATATCAAATATACCAAAATTGTAACGATTAATTTATCAAGTAAAGTAAAATTTACAACGGTTCATCAAATATACAAAATATTGCAAGACTTCATCAAATAAACTATACGTTGCAATAGTTCATAAAACAAATCAAAATGTTTAATGATTTGTCAAATAGTCATAAGTCAGTTAAATGGTTGCAGTAATCCACTTAATATTATTTTAATAATTAAAGTCTGAAAAAAAATATGAAGAGTTATAACTGCAATATTTTTCACTACACCAAAACGAGTTTTTATCTACCGCAAAACCAGTAGGCAAACAGTCGTAAAACATAGTTTTACTACTGATTACCGACCAATAAGTGATGTAGGTAAAGGTCTAGTCGTAAAAAATATCAGTCGCAAAATAGCTACTGAGTTACGACTGATCTACTACAGTTTTGTATCAGTCGTTAACCAGTCGGCACTCAGTCGTAAAATTTAGCGACTGTATTTTACCACTAAATATTTAGTCGTACCGCAGTCGTAACATTTGGCGACTGTCGAGCGACATAATAGCGACTGTAGTTTGCTATTAAATGTGTCGTCGGTATGTAGTCGTAATATTAGCTACTTATTTACGACGAAAATGTTGCTACTGAATACCTACTACTAGGTTATCACTTTCTCAATTTCGTTTAGCATTCTAATTTGGTTCCTGATTTTAGTTTAAAGAAAAGTTCTAACAAAAACAAATTATAGAAATCTTAAAATCCGAAGAACACATCAAAATAAAAAGTCAAGTGCATACAAAAGGAGTTGTTCCTCTTTCCAAAACACAACATAGGTTTAAAGTTTTATAAAAGCAAGAGAGTTATAAAGCTAAACAGGTTCAGTAGGTGGATGATCAGAACCAGTTTCTTTGGCAAGGAAAGCAAGGAATCTGTCGTCGGTTTTCAAGAACTTGTGGACAATCGCAAGCTCGGCGGTCTGGGCCTTTTGAGCAGCTGCAACTCGAGCATTCTCTGCTTCTTGCTGTGAGATAAGAGCAGCTTGGTCCTTCAGTTTCTGTTCAGCATTTTCAAGCTGTTGTTGCATCTGCCGGAATGAAGCTGAGGTTGCTGTGTTGTGTGCCTTTCCCTTGAGCATACTCTTGAGGCTTCCAATACCAAACAGTGCTCCTCTATCATTTGTGAATGTGGACTAAAAGAAAAATCAAAGCAATGAAAAATCAAAGCCATATCAACACAACTAGCTAAGTCTGCAGCATAACCATCTGGGAATTTTACCGAATGTTCACACATTCCAATAAGCTTCTTCTTGCTTCATTTTCCAATGAGTAGGCAGGAAAAGGGGCTCTACCTTCAGCATCAATATGTAAATGTGGTCGAGAACATAATTCCTCTATATCCAATCTTGATGGAATGGTGTCTTTTGATTTACCCTTCACACGCATAAGAGTATTCATGACATTGTCCAAACAATTCTTGTCTATATGAATCAAATCGAGATTATATTGAAGAGTAAGGTCCCTCCAATACGGCAATTCCCAGAAAATGCTTTCTTTATGCCAATTATGGTCTTTTCCATAGCCATGCTTCTTCTTATCGTGACCACAACCACCAACATCCTTTGTTTTTGGTGGATTTACACGTTTCAACTAGTATGAATAAATTTGCTCACCGGTCAAATACTCTGGTGGGTAGTCTTCCCTAGCATCTCTCCTCTTTAAAAAGTCTTTTTTATTCTTCCGTAAAGGATGATCATGCGGGAGAAATCTTCGGTGACAATCGAACCAACACGTTTTTCCTCCGTTGTTCAGATAAAAAGACTGTGTATCTGCCATGCAAATTGGACAAGACAATCTCCCATGGGTGGTCCATCCATATAACTTTCCATACGCTGGAAAGTCACTTATCGTCCATAGCAACACTGTTCTTAGTTTAAAATTTTGATTGAGGGAGACATCGTACGCATCAACTCCAGTTGACCACAACTCTTTTAACTCATCAATGAGAGGTTGGAGGAAGATATCGAGACTAGCTCGCGGATGATTTGGCCCTGAATTCATAATGGTTAGAAACAAGTACTCTATATTCATGCACATACCAGGGGGTAAATTGTACGGAGTCAATATCACAGGCCACAACGAATGATTTTTTGACATGCCAAATGGATTAAACCCATCTGTACACAATCCAAGATAAACGTTACGGGGTTCTTCGGCAAATCGGGGATGTTTGGCTTGAAACTTTTTCCACTCTGCCGCATCTGACGGATGACACATATCTCCCTCATTTGCTTCGTGCTCAGCATGCCATCTCATTGCCGCTGCAGTCTTCTTGCTCTGATACATTCTCTTCAATCTATCAGCAATAGGCATATACCACATTTGACTATATGGTAACATTGGACCTTTGGTTTTGCTCGTTAGGCATCCATCTTTCTGAATTACAAAACCGACACTTATCAAACTGTTCATCTTCTTTCTAGAAGATCATACAATTGTTAATGCAAACATCAATTTCATGACATGGAAGCCCCAAATTGCGCATCAATTTATCCGTCTCGTAATGTGAACCGGTCGCCTGGTTTCCTTCTGGTAAATAATCTGTCAAGATTCCGCATACCGAATCCACTAGCTTCTCACTCATATTATATTCGGTCTTATTTTGCATAATTCGAGCAACTAATGATAACTGAGAGTGACCTTCACGACAACCATCGTATAATGCAGTATTGGCTCCATCTAACAAGTTGTAGAATTTTTCTGAATGATTATGTATCGATTCTTCTACATTTTGATAATTACCATCCGAATAATTATCAAAATTCACGTTATCACGAAAAGCATCATTCACCAAATCCACATATCTATCTTCGACTACATTATAACTCCCTTCTTCCCTCTCACTAATATGAGTCCTATCAACAATACTCGATCCTAAATCCATATCGAGTTCTTCACCATGTTTGTACCAGATATAATAATCAGGCATAAATCCTCTACTATACAGATGTCTCAAAACTCTTTTACCCGGGATAAATTTTTCATTCTCGCAAATAAGACAAGGACAGTGAAACATATCACGATTGCTCTGCGCCAAAGGCTGACTATTGGCAAATGCCACAAATTGTTCTACCCCCGATATAAACTCTCCCGAGAGTGCTCCCATCGCTTCATCAAACCGTTTGTACATCCACTCTCGATGATTACCATAATTGTAATTTTTCGACATTATATGCCTCAAGAAATGTTCTCCTCGATCTCTTTGAAAAGTGTTTTGTAAATGTTTTGCATTACTTTGAGCTTCTACAATTGTGCCAAGAAAACTCGTGTGTCTTATATATATATAGATTTTTTTTCCGACTGATTAGCTACTGTCTTGCTACTACATTAATAATTAGGTACACCTACCACCAAATGATTTTCACGTTTTCTAACCAACTTTCGCTACTGTTTTGCTACTGTGGTACCACCTACCGACGTCAGTCGCAAATTAGTCGCAAACAGTGATAGTTTTACGACCCACCGAATTTAGTCGTTCATTAGTCGCTACATGTACTACTGATTACCGACTACTATTTTCCGACTACCGCTTCGTCGCACATCCGTCGTATTTTTGCTACGATGTGACGACTGTCTTATTTAGTCACAAAATACCGACTGATTTGCTACTAACTGGAAATGGTCGTAAGTCAGTCGTTATACACTCGTAACGTAGTCGGTAACGTTACCGACTGCAATTTCAGTAGCAAGAAAACTGTTTTTGTGTAGTGAATTAATTCTCCAATGGATTTTAATAGGATTACAAAAATTTCATAGAGAATTTTCGTAATGTAAACTGGCTCAAATATAAATATATTGTGACCAGATCGTTACAATGTACTCGGATGAATCACAATTTTACTCGTAAAAAAATATTTAATACCATTCAAATAGTAATCAGAAATTGGAACACATAAGCAAAACTACCAATAGTGTTGTAATCTAGTGGCAAGCACTTAGAATTGATGAAGAAAAAAGTGTATTTGAATCACTCAAATAACTTATTATGCAGCTTCAATAGTACTTAACGAATCACTCAATAAGAGCTAAAAAATAAACTCGCGCCAAAGAACTTAACAACTTTGAGAAGAAGAAAATAATTTATATTAACTTTTAATTCAATCAAGGGTGTGTTACAATGAGGAATAAGATGAGCTTTTATATACTCAATAAAAAACAGTCCCAAAGCCTATAATAAGAAAACAAATCGCAAAATATAAAGAATATGGCCGTTGGAGCTTTGATGACAAAATCGGCTAAAATAAGGAAAGTCTCTTCTCTTGTATCTTGAAAGCATGGGGAGGACCGGAGGAATGTGCGACTTCATGGAACCTTCTGGGATGTCTAGAGAGTCTTCAAAAAGTAACTTCTTTGGTAGCGAAATAGCCGTTGAGGTTTAAACATTCTTAGTGTGAATGCATCTAGAAAAGGAAAGTTGGGGTACCAGAGGATTTGGCGAATCCTCTGGATGCTGGTGGATAGTGTGGTGTCTTGGAGAGTCTCTGAATTATATAGAAGTTCTACATGTCGCCAAACATAAGTCTCCATGGAACCTATTAAGGAAAGTTCCATTTTTGGTAACATATGGCCCTCGGGTAAGGCCAAACGAGTAAGTGTTAATCAAACTCAAACCAGGGGTGGTTTGGCTTGATCTTTATGCTCCATATGCTTGATTTTCTGGTTAATAATGAAGCTGAGATGAAATGGCCGAGTGGATTCTCTAAACTGCAGCTTAGCTCACCAATGAGCGTGTCCAAGATGCTTCTCATGGTAATCTCTCAAAACATCTCGATGATGAACAAATGTATCTTATTCGTTCCTTCTAAATATTCCATATTGTTGATGGATTTTGAATCTCAGCTTTAATAGAAGTGTAGTTTGGCTGGTAGTTCCATACGCTTGCTCGTGGTACGGTGGAAATGTGTGTCTTCGTGCACCATTTTGATTTCTGGTTGTTGGTCTTCAATTTTGGCTCAATGGATCCTTAAAATAGGTGACTTGCAGATGAATATTCAATATAGGCGAGGAAAGTCTTCATGCTGACGATGAACATGGATTCAGCATGATATGTACGGTTCGTCGTGTTGGTGTGATGATTTGGCTTGTTGGTATCAGATTATGACTCGATGAATCAATTTTTAATAGCCATCTTGTAGATGAATCTTTAATATAGGAGGAAATTCTTCATATGATCGACGTCACTTGACTGCTCCTTACACCCTGCAGCAAAATGGAGTAGTAGAGAGACGTAATAGAAATTTGATGGAGATGACGAGGAGTATGTTGAAGCATATGCATCTACCAAACTATCTATGGGGAGAAGCTATACGACATTCTACTTACCTTTTGAATATATTCTAGACAAGAGCGCTTAAAGATCAAACTCTTTATGAATGCTTTCGAGGCAACAAACCAGATATTGAGCACATTCGGATTTTTGGTTGTATTGCATATGCAAAAGTCGATAAACCACATCTAAAGAAGCTAAATGATCGAACATGCATACTCATTCATCTAGGGATAGAACCGGGATCAAAGGCATATCGTTTACTTGATCCTCAAGCAAGAAGAATTGTTGTTAGCCGTGATGTGGTGTTCGATGAATCAAAAGGATGGGAGTGGAAACACATTGATTCAACAAATGATGGAGATGGAAGCTTCACTATTGCATTTACTGAAACTGGGAATCATGGTCTCCGTGAAGGTAGGAAGAGTCTAAGTGATCAAATCGAAACCAAAACAGGGGAAGAGGAAAAAGGTTTCGATGATAAGGAGGAAGATGATCAAGATGAGGAAGCTTTCTATGACCACGAGCATGACGATGAAGTTGACTCAAGCAGCACGCATTCTCCGGTTCTAAGAAGATCACAAAGAGAGAGGAGAATGCCAACTATCTCAAAGATTACTCTTTGCTTGCCGAGAGAGAAGGAGAACTATTGTTGTTTTCTCTAAATAATGAGCCAAGGAACTTTGGAGAAGCTAGAGATTCTAAGGAGTGTACACATGCTTTTGAAGAAGAGATAAACTCCATAGAGAAGTTAAAGGTGTGGAATCTTGTGGACATGCCATTAGGAGTTAAGCCAATTGGATTGAAGTGGGTATTCAAGCTTAAGAAAAACTCGGATGGAAGCATCAACAAATACAAGGCTCGGCTGGTTGCTAAAGGGTATGTTCAACGATATGGAGTAGACTTTGACGAAGTATTTACACCAGTAGGAAGAGTGGAAACAATAAGACTTCTTGTCAAGCTCGCAGCCGCACATGGATGGCAAATACACCACCTCGACGTAAAGACAACCTTCCTTCATGGTGAACTTAAAGAAAACGTTTCTGTTTATCAACCAGAAGGATTTGAGATTGATTTACACGCGATGCACGAGTGTACCCAAGATCATTGGCTATAGTGATAGCAGTCATAATGCTGATCCGGATGATGGAAAGAGTACAGTCGGACATGTGTTTTACTTTGGAGAAAGTCTGATATCGTGGTGTTCTCAAAAGCAAGTGATTGTTGCATTATCTTCATGTGAAGCCGAATTCATGGGAGGAACCGAGGCAGCAAAGCAGGCGATTTGGCTCGGAGATACTAAGTGAAATCACGGGAGATTCATGTGAGAAGGTTACGATACGAACAGACAATTGCTCCGCCATTGCACTCACTAAGAATCCAGTGTTTCACGGTCGTAGTAAGCACATACATCGACGTTATCACTTTATAAGGGAATGCATTGAAAATGGCGAAATAGAAGTTGAACTTTTTCCGGGGATTGAGCAAAAGGCGGACATTCTGACTAAGGCGCTTGGAAGGATTAAGTTCAAAGAGATGAGAGATCTCATTGGTGTTCAAGATTTGAAGAATGTTGAGTTCAAGCTTAAAGGGGAGAATGTTGACTTAAGCTTGAAGTAAGCTTGGAGTGTAAGCATAAGAAGAATAGGATTAGGCTTTTATATTTAGGAGTTTATCTAAATATATATTTGTGTGTTTCTCCTAATTAGAATAGGAGTTATAGTCTAGTTCTTTTCTTATATAAGGAGATGTCAAGGTGTGACATAACTTATAAGATTTGAGATTGAGAGATTGAGAGCTTTAGGTTTTGAGAGATTTTCCTAAAGAAATAAAGAGAGTGATTCCTTTATTGATCTTGATCTGATTAATCTTTGATTCTAGATCCAACAATTGGTATCAGAGCCTAGGTCAAGATAGTGGACCTAGGGAAGTGGATGTGGACTCTATATACGGTGTGAGAAAAACCCTCAATGTGACACGATAAGAATGGTACCTCAAGAATAGGAGGCCAAATGTTCGTGGTCTATCGTTTCCTACATCGGAAGATTAGAAAGAGAAGTTTCTAATATATAAGTCAAGTCCAACTCCAATTAGTATGAGACCTTTTGGGAAGGAGCCCAACAAATCTGTGCGGGCTTGACTTATAGGCCCAAAGCGGACAATATCATACTAATGGAAAATTGGCTTGGTTTAGAGAATCCAATAAAATTGAACCAAACTATTATTTCGTACAAAACAACCAAGGCTGGTCTATATCTAAAGATTATGTTCTGATTCAATCAACCCTAATAGGACGATCAATTTGGGAAGAATCACAGTTGTTTGATTATGCAAAAAGATTCAATCTTAATTAGTATAGAATGTCTAAAACAAGACCTGAAAATAAACAAGAGCTATGGACCGAGCTGATCATGCGTCACATACCTCGTCTAGGCGTTAAACTTATGATTGTAAACAAACTAAAGCAAACCATTATTTCTGACAACACAACCAAAGCTTGTCTATGCCTTAAGAGATCTAACGATCATGTTGGATTATGTTCTGATCCTGCAAAAATCATCTCTTAAAGAGCCCTGATAAAAAGAGCCATTGAATCAAATTCATAAATTCTCTCTCGTGTTCTATATTCTAAAGAAAAGTTATGGCTTTTGAAGTAACTTGACGATCATGCGTAACCTAAACATTGTTCATGTTCGATCATGTATGTATCATTGTTTCCTACGTGAATTGTCAAACAACTAAAGCAAACTATTATTTCCCACAACGCAACATCTGAAGTTCATGGTCTGATCCTAATACAAACATCTTTCAAAGAACCCATAAAGAGAAACCAAAGCTTGTCTAAGATATAAAGTTCATCGTTTTAAGAACCCTAATACAAATATCATGTTCTAATCCTAATACGAAGAGCCTTTCATCAGATTCCTAATTATAAACGATCATGTTGACGATCGATTTCGGAACCCTAAAAGAAAAATCAAAGCTTTACGAAAGACTTACAGTAGAGGAGAAGAAACGTTGAGATTTGACGGCGGAAGTAACTCCAGAACCACCGCAAAACTCTGTTTCTGCTTCTGCTATCATCTCTCTCGTTCTTTATTCGACATCGTATTCGAAAGAAAGTAATGATTTTTGAAATAAGCTTTGTATTATTGTTCTCTCTGTGATGAACTTGAACTTGGAGAAGAATGAATGATGATTTTGTAGGCGGCTCTCTTTCTAACCGTTGTGTAGTAACGGCTCTATCATGCAAAGCCGTTTTTGATTTCTTTCATTAATTTTACTCGTTTGATAATAATTAACTAACTAATCAATTTATTTTCTATTAAAA
Organism: Capsella bursa-pastoris; assembly: GCA_036452645.1. Lineage (NCBI taxonomy): Eukaryota > Viridiplantae > Streptophyta > Magnoliopsida > Brassicales > Brassicaceae > Capsella > Capsella bursa-pastoris. The sequence continues at coordinate 10,323,690 of CP144193.1, read as the reverse complement.
CTAGGTTATGAAAGAGTATTCTTATAATTTTTATTTTGTTTATATATTTAATTATTGTGATAATAAACTCAAAATGTCAAAAATGTAATATATATATATATATATATATAACTTTTACCCCATTTTGACGTTATAGTTATGGTACTCCTTCAAAAAATTGTTAAAACGTTTATGATTTTTCAATAATTAAAGTGTTTTCAAAAAAATGGTTTCTACTAAATAAGGGTTTCAATATATTATGAAGAATAAATAATTGAAAACTTGGCAATCATCTAAAAATTGAACGAATACATAGATTTCTAAACTAGAAACAAACTTTCATTAGTAAATTATATAACTTTATTAAAAAAATGAAATAAAATGACTAAAAAGAAAACAAAAAGTATGAAACGAAATATTATGGTAAATAAGCGATAACCTAAAATATTTTTGAAAATATGGAGAGTCACAAAGAATTTTTTTCTAAATGACTATATATATAAAAAAAAAACAAATAAATGTTAAAACCCCGCAATCCTCAAAGCTATTTGTTAGAAATTCTATTATTAGAAGAGATGATAATAAAGTTTGACAAAACCGTTCTGATCTCAAACCAAATTAGTTAGCGACTATGTGTTTATAATGAAGTTGTTAAACCATTATAATCGTGTTTTGATGCTATGTGTTCCCTCAAAAAATATATTTTTTTGTTTAGTGAATTGTTCTTCTGTTTATTTACCTTTGAATAATGTCCAAAAAAGCATTCAAAACAGAAAAGTTCTAAAATTGTAACTATTAATTTATCAAGTAAAGTAAAAGTTGCAACGGTTCATCAAATATAAAAAATATTGCAAGAGTTCATCAAATAAACTATACGTTGCAATAGTTGATAAAACAAATCAAATGTTTAATGATTTGTCAAATAGTCATAATTCAATCAAATGGTTGCAGTAATCCATTTAATACTATTTTAATAATTAAAATTTGAAAAAAAGATTATGAAAAGATACAACTGTAATAATTTCTCCATCACAATGTTTCTGTTATTTCTTCTTTCACAATGGTAACAGTCATCTTTTTTTTCTTAGAAGATAACTTAACTTTTTTTTCAGACAAACACAAGATAACTTAACTAAGCAATACAATTTATATAACACAAATGAATTGATTAAAAACAATAAATCACCACATTAATACAATAAAAGAATTAAAGACCAAATTAAAAGGTTTCTTTACTCATAATGATGATTTCAACTTTGTTGTGAGGTTGATTTCTTCTATATTTACTAGGTTATTAACCCGCGTATAAAGGTACATACCATATATGGTTAGTAAATGTCATTTATGTTTAATATAAGTATTATGCTTAATAGGGATTGTACTTTCTATTTTGGTACATTTGATCGTGAAAGCAAAGGAATTGGATATGAGATTAGGCGGACGTCTTTCTAAGGTAAAAACCATAATCCATTAAAAAAAAAAAAACAAATACCATATATGGAATTTAGAGAAATCTTAAATTATGGAATCCTTCTAAAAATATTTTTTCGTTTAAAATAAATAAATGGATAAAACTAACCAAAATATTAAATTTTAAGTTTAAAAAAAAATAAATTTATAAACGAAATTAATTATTTTCTATAACTAAGATACTTTCATAAAGGAAAAATCAAGATATATAGAAATTTTGTAAAATAATATGTTTTGTAATAAAGCAAAATATATATGGAAGTAAAGGAAATATTCAAATATATGAAAATATTCAAATATAAAAATATTTTCAGTTTCTAAAATTTATTAATAGAAATACAAAAATATTTATAAGAAATATCTACCATTATCACACTAAATGTTTTAGTATTCAAGTTTTAATCATAATAACCATATTACTTGTTGATATTTTCAAAATTTTAATTTTAATATCAATAAATAATTGAGAGGAGAAAATATAACTATATATATTGCGGCAAAATATGTATATCTAATTTTATAGAAATACATCAAGGGAAATTAGTTATTTGTATCGTGAAATTTGTGGAGAAAAAATGTTTTATAAATTTAGTCATATCTGTAATTCTTCACATGAAATTATAAATGTCACATGTTATTAATGTTTTGAAGTTTGATTACATATAAGGCTTTAATACTAAGATACTTATAAAAACAAATATGGAAGTAAGGGAAATATAAATATTTGTTATTTAGATATATAGGATAACAAATCATTATTTGTAAGTTGTATTAAAGTTATCTGCAACACAATAATAACCACTACATAAAAATGTTTGATTACTATTTGTCAATAAATTTGTTAATATTAGTCCATTTCATATAATTTTTTCAAATAAGAAAATTTTAATTATTTTATGAAGAGTTTAGATAGAACTCTACTGCCAATTAGTATTTCATGTTCAAAATATTTTTAACAGAATATTGAATGAACTCCATAAACTTAGAAAAAAAATAACATACTTAAATTGTAACAACCGTGTCTGGAAAACCGGGTGGTGTCGATCGACACCAATAATCTTTGGTTTGACGGTTTCAGTTTTAAATCGCCTGTTCAATTGCAGATTGGTTTGAGGAAGACCTAGGTCGACTTAAAGGTTAAGGGGAGCATCTTTTTCCTCATTTTTCAGTATTTTGTCGCTTTGTGAAATAGAAAGAAAAGTATAGAGTGAGAGATTGATCTTTAGGGTGCCTTTGAGTGACTTTTTCGAGAGATTGAGGCTTGATCTTGGTGGTTCAAGGCTAGAGAAGGTTGGATCCGTGGTGTTGGTTGTTAGGAGGCATGTTTCTTCCTTGGTTGCTCTATTTTCGTCACTGTTCATCCTTTGCAAAGGGGTGAGTGCATGACCAATGCTGATCTAAGTAGTTTTAATGCATGTTTTGATGATTTATATGGTTATTGAATGATTTCTTTGTTTGTATGCTTGTTTTCTATGATATGATATCTCTGAGCTAGCGAGCCTTATGGAGTTTAAATGGGGAGAAGATCCATCGATGAGAAGCGACTAGAGCGATATTAGGGCTTCGGTGTCGATCGACACCAAGGGTGAGTGTCGATTGACACCAACTTTCTTTCTCGCGAGGATTGTCGCGAGTGTCGATCGACACTAGTGGTGGGTGTCGATCGACACCGCTTGTCAGTTTGGGTTTTCTTGTTGTTGTTTCATTGATTATTTGATATTTGTGATTGGTTATTGTCTAAACGTGTTTTAATGCTGCTTGTGTGTATAACCAGTAGTTGGGCTGAGTGCCTCACTAAGTATTTTTGGAAATACTTATGCATCTCTTTCTGTAACGCAGGTAAAGGAAAAGTTTGACCGAGGAATCAAGGCGTGGAGAGCGGAATGATCTTGGGGCTCGCTGGTTGTGTCGTGATTTTATGTTATTGCATTGTTAGGTTGTTAGTTCTGGAAGCTAGAAACATGTTAGGATGCTTTTCTATTTTTGGATAATGACTGGTTTGAATAATGTTGGAATGCTGGTTTAATACGATTGAATTACTTGGATTGTTTGGTTAACTTTTTTCGCTGGTTATTGTTTTATTGTTGATTAACCGGTTAAAATTGTAATTAGATGGTTTAAATTGATTTAGTCCGATTTAGCTGGTTTAGATGGTTTAAATTGATTTAGTTTAGTTTAGCTGGTTTGAATTAATTGGATTAATCCGGTTTGCATGATTAAACAAAAATAAACGGGCTGAGTCTTTTCAATTTGGTATCAAAGCCCTTACGGTTCTAGGGATGGGTTAAATGGGTGGTTGTGATGTGATGTGATGTGTGAATTTTGTTGATGAGAAATGATGATGTGAATTGCATGCCTGGTTGATTGTATGTGTTTAATCAATTGTGTGGGCATGGAGACCTAGATCATTCTCCCGAGCCTTCAATGAGATTCCACGGTACGTTGTGTGTTTTGTGGTTTAATGTTGTGGGTGCTTAGCCTTTTGTTGTATAGTGCAGATGGTTAGAGGTGGAGCTGCTGGTCGTGGTCGTGGTCGTGGTCGTGGTCGTGGTCGCGGTAGGGGGTGTGGTGTTGCCTCGAGTAGCGACACGAGTGTGGGCCTGAGTGCTATGGTCAAGCATGTCAGCGATTCTCAGTCGTATAAGGAGGGATCCTTGGGCGATGATAGTGTGAGTGCTGTGGAGCCGGCTTGCCCGAAGACGGTACAGGTGTGGCAAGAAACCCAGTCGGGGGTGTTCCAGTGGGTGGGGCCCAGGGTCAAAATGATGGTATTGCGGATCTGCTAACGCAGCTTTTGGAGCGGTTATTGGGAGCGGTACTAGTACATGCTCCAGTTGGACCGCCAGGGGTGGCGGGAGTCCAGCCTATTGGGTGGTGTGCAGCTAGGTGGTGGGCATGGAGATCCCGAACCCAGGTGGGCCTGGCGTGCAGTTAGGTGGGCCTGGTGTGTAGCACGGTGTCGGGGTTGTACAGCCAGAGGGGGTACGTGTGATTGTCGAGCAGCCGTACTATCTACGGATGATGGACCAGCTGCAAAGGTTCGGGATGTCCATGTTTTTCGGGGGCTCCGAACTTACTGTAGCGGATGAGTAGCGGGTGAGATTGGAGAGGTACTTCCAGTCTATGAGGTGCCAGGAGGCGTACCGGGTGGACTTAGCGGGTCACTACTTGGCTGGTGATGCACACTTGTGGTGGAGGAGTGTGCTGGCTAAGAAGGAGCATGGATTGATGGTGTGGGTGGACTTCTTGGCAGAGTTTAATGCCAAGTATTTTCCGGCGGAGACATTGGACCGTATGGAGTCGCAGTTTCTAGCGTTGACTAAGGGTGAGTGGTCCTAAGGCGCAGTAGATGGCGGTAGCAGATATGCAGTCGGTGGTGCAGCCTGGGGTGCAGTAGTGGGTGCAGCTGTGGGCTCAGCCTATGGCTCAGTTGGGAGCTCCGCGGGTGGAGCAGATCGAGGGACCGCGTATCTTTCAAAAATATAATTTTTTCTTCTTTTGTGTTACTGAAAATAAAATAAGTAAAACCCTAAATCATGAACGCCTCTTTAAGTTTTTATAAAAACTTTTAATAACATTAACGGTATGCAAAAAGTGTTGTTAGGGCAAGAAGTTGCATACAAGACTCTGAACCAAGAGCACAAACAGATCAACGGTTTGCTCGGAAAAACAATAATCGGAAAGCTAATAGATCATTACAACTAGGACCGAGAGATGTTGGAAGAGTACAAGACGGAGGAGAAAGAGAATAGAAAGCAAGAGACATATGTTGCATTGAGGGAATCCACGATTGTAGATCTAGAAGAAACGGTTGAGAGTTACTTCAAGAGGAGATATAAAGCTTGATGGACAAGTAATTGAAGAAATGTTATAGAGAAATATGGAGAGTTGTATTAGGCAATGTAAATGTAAATTTAGTCAATGTAAATTTTCATACGTTACGATATTGTAATGCTATATATATGAGTCACTAATAAGAGAGCACTCCAAGGGAGTTTTATCGATTCTAACATGGTATCAGAGCCTCTTTTCTAAAAACCCTACAAAAAAAATTTTCTCTGCCGTCATTCCCCTCATCTTCTTCTTCTTCGCTCTCTCTCTCTCTCTCTCTCTCTCTCTCTCTCTCTCTCTCTCTCTCTCTCTCTCTCTCTCTCTCTCTCTTTTCTTTTCATCTTATCGTCTCTCTTATGTTCTCTTGTTCTCTGTTTTTTCATTGATTAATCATGGCTGCAAATCTCCCAAAACCAATCGCAACAGACAAACCATTCACCATAAGTCAGATAAAGGCTTACGTTCCTGTAACTCTCAACATGGAAAAACTCAATTACGAAGTGCGGCGAGAACTTTTCGAAACTCACTGCTCCTCTTTTGGTGTCATCGGTCACATCGACGGCACCTCTGCTGCACCAACACCGGCTGACAATTCGTGGCTGGAACACGACAACCTTGTGAAGATGTGGCTCTACGGGACGATCTTCGAATCGATCCTTGAAACTGTGCTGAAGCCCAAATGCTCCGCTCGTGATCTTTGGTGTGCGATAAAAGCCCTGTTTCGTGATAACAAAGAAGCCCGTGCTCTTCAGCTTGAGAATGAGCTTCGCACCACTGTGATTGGAGATCTCACGGTCCACGAATACTGTAAGAAACTCAAATGTATTGCTGATCTTCTTGCTAACATCGAATCTCCTGTGTCAGAACGTGTATTGGTGATGCATATTCTTAATGTTTGTCCGAAAAATTTGATAGCATTCTTAACGTTATCAAACACAAGTCTCCCTTTCCAAGTTTTCTTGAGACTAGGTCGATGTTACAATGCGAAGAAGATCGCCTCAAGAAGCAAATCAAAACTGCCACAACTGATTCACTCTCCTCTTCTTCACCAACGCTTCTTTACACTTCCACCAATGTAAACAGTGCTGATCCTGCAAACAACAACTCCAACTGCTCTGAGCAGCCAACAACGAACTACCAACAACAATCTTTTGGTGGAAACTATCGCAGACGTGGCCGAGGACGTGGCGGTCGTGGTAATCGTGATCGCGGAGGCCGTTACTACAGCAACAACAACGGCTATTGGCCAAACACCTACACTCATCCTCCATGGTCACCATATCCATACTCCGGTTACGGCGCACCTCCCATGATACAACCGGGCTTACTTGGACCACCTCCTCGACCCGCATATGAAGCGCATGTGACGCAAAATTTGCTGCCTGCTCAAATCACTCATGCTTTTAACACCATGGCGCTTACTGACCCGAATGTCTCTCCATGGTACATGGACAGCGGTGCAACAAACCACATCACCTCAGATACAGGTACCCTTCGAACCACTTCTAATTTGAGCTTATATCCTACTATTACCGTTGGGAACGGATCCTTGGCACCTGTTACTAACGTTGGTAACAGTACTCTTCCCTCTTCCTCTCGTGATTTTCATCTCAAAAATATTCTTGTTTGTCCGTCTATCATTAAAAACTTACTCTCTGTTCGAAAATTCACTACTGATAATTGGTGTTCCGTTGAATTTGACCCTTTTGGCTTTTGTGTTAAGGATCTCAACACCAAAACTCATCCGATGTGATAGCTCAGGCCCTCTTTACACCGTCACTCCATCTATTCGTCCCTCATCACCACTAGCCTTTGCTGCATCTTCTGTTGATGGCTCTCTCTGGCATCGCCGGTTGGGCCACCCCTCTTATTCTTCTCTCTCTCGCATTTTATCTTCTCTATCTTTGGGTTTTAATAAGAAAGCTTTGACGGATTTGTGTCAAGCTTTTCATCTTGGGAAACATGTTCGTCAACCATTTTATTCTTCTAATACATTAGTCTCTCAACCTTTTGAAATTATTCACTCTGATATTTGGACATCTCCTGTTATGAGTCCTAGTGGTATTAAATACTATCTCCTCTTTCTTGATCAATATTCTCATTATGCTTGGGTTTATCCTCTTCACCGAAAAAGTGACACTCTCTCCAAATTCATTCATTTTTCTAACTATGTTCAAACTCAGTTTCAGTGTAAAATTAAAGCTTTACAATGTGACAATGGTGGGGAGTATGACAATCGTGCTTTTCACGCCTACATGAGCTCTATGGGGATCCAGTTCCGCTTCTCTTGTCCCTATACATCTCAGCAAAATGGACGAGCTGAACGTACGCTTCGCACCATCAACAACCTTCTCCGGACGCTCCTTATACAAGCCTCATTACCTCTAACGTTTTGGGCTGAAGCTCTTCATACGGCGGTGCATCTTCTCAACATACTACCATCTTCCGCCATTGATGATAACATCCCATACTCTCGGTTATTCAAGAAAGAAGCGTCCTATCACCACCTTCGTACTTTTGGATGTCTTTGTTATCCGAATATGATGCCTATGACTCCACACAAGCTCGCTCCTCGCTCCACGCCATGCGTCTTCTTAGGCTATCCGTTGGATCACCGCGGTTACCGCTGTTCTGATCCCTCTACTCAGCGTGTCATACTCTCCCGCCACGTCATATTCCATGAGTCTATTTTCCCTTTTTCTACCACTACGTTCTCTTCACCCTCAGTTCCCGTTCTTCCTCTTACTCAACCTCAGCCTATAACTAAACCCATTGTTCCTCTTGATACCGTACCCACTCCTCCTCCGCCTTCTCCAAATCCCTCACCTCCATCTTCTCCTTCTTCTCTTTCTCCACCGCCTTCTCCACCACAAGAACCATCGCCGCCGGTCCCTCCACCGCCACCTCCAACTATTTACATGCACACACACAGTAAGAGTGGCATTGTGAAATCACCCAAGGCACATACCGATATTTCTATCTCTCTGTTACCTTTGTCCCATGTTTGGCATAATGCGATGACGGAGGAATATAATGCTCAAATTAAAAGTGGGTCGTGGGTTCTTATTCCCAGGCCTCGTGATGCTAACGTTATTCGTTCTTTGTGGCTTTTTAGACATAAATTTCGTGCAGATGGCTCGTTGGCACGGTATAAGGCAAGGCTCGTCGCAAATGGAAAATCTCAACAAGTTGGGATTGATTGCGAGGAAACTTTCAGCCCGGTCGTGAAACCAGCCACCATTCGAACCGTTCTCGACGTTGCCACAGCTAAAGACTGGCTGCTACATCAACTCGACGTCAAGAATGCATTCCTTCATGGTGATCTCGAGGAGACGGTTTACATGCATCAACCGGCCGGTTTTGTTGACCCAAACAAACCAAATCATGTTTGCCTTCTCAAACGCTCATTGTATGGCCTCAAGCAAGCGCCTCGTGCATGGTACCAACGGTTTGCAACGTATGCCAAGAAGCTTGGATTCAAACAATGTCTCACAGACTCCTCCCTATTTGTTCTCTCCACGGGCCGCGACATTGCTTATCTTCTCATCTATGTTGACGACATTGATCTCACCGCATCTCAGCCCTCTCTTCTTCAACGTGTCATTCACAGTCTCAATTCCGAGTTTGAGATGACTGATCTTGGCGCTCTTCATCACTTTCTTGGCATCTCCGTGACTCGCGATGCTTATGGTCTTTTTCTACATCAACAAAACTGCGCTGCCGACATCCTTCATCGTGCTCAGATGACATATTGTAATTCTGTCTCTACACCTGTTGAAGTGGGAAAGAAACTTGAAGCCGAGGAAGATCCACCTATTTCAGACCCTACACTTTATCGCAGTCTGGCAGGGGCACTCCAATACCTCACGTTTACCCGGCCCGATATCTCTTTTGCGGTACAACAAGTCTGCTTATTTATGCATGATCCACGTGAGCCTCACTTCAATGCGCTAAAACGCATCCTTCGTTACATTAAAGGTACTATCTCTCACGGTCTTCACATACGCTAGTCATCCTCTTTGAATCTTGTTGCATACTCCGATGCTGATTGGGCTGGTTGTCCTTCTTCCCGACGTTCTACTTCGGGATATTGTGTTTTCTTGGGTGATAACTTATTGTCTTGGTCGTCCAAAAGACAACCCACTGTCTCTCGGTCTAGCGCTGAGTCTGAGTATCGTGCTGTAGCAAACGCTGTTGCCGAAACAACTTGGATACGTAACTTGCTTTGTGAGATGAAGATCAACATTCCCAAGGCCACTCTTGTTTATTGCGACAATGTCAGTGCTATATACATGAGTTCCAATCTTATTCAACATCAAAGGACAAAACACATTGAAATCGACATTCATTTTGTTCGTGAAAGAGTTGCTCTCGGCGAAGTCAAGGTTCTTCATGTCCCGTCGGAACATCAGTTTGCCGACATCTTCACTAAGGGACTTGCCTCTCCACTCTTTAATTCTTTTCGGTCCAGTCTTAGCATTCGTCCACCCGATGCTAAGCCTGCGGGGGGTATTAGGCAATGTAAATGTAAATTTAGTCAATGTAAATTTTCATACGTTACGATATTGTAATGCTATATATATGAGTCACTAATAAGAGAGCACTCCAAGGGAGTTTTATCGATTCTAACAAGTTGAAGAGAATATAAGCTAAGCATTTAGAGGAACGTCAAACATTGCTCGAGGAGAAGATTGCAATGAAAAATGAAACATATCTAGGTATGGTCAAAGAGATGAGAGAGAGAGTGAATTCAACAATACTAAATTGATTCTAATCCCAGTTTGAAAACTTGGGGAGAAGAACAAAAGGTATGGAAACGGTGGTTAATGTGATGAAGATGCTTTTTACGGCGAAGAAGTGTGTGGTAAAGATGAAGAAGGAAAAAAGAGATGGAGAAGAAGCTTGTCATGTAAGATAAGATGAAAGAGACAATGGGATGTTGAAGGAGACATTGTTGGGATTAGGATAAGAGAACAGAGGAGTGATAAGACACTTGTGTGTATGGATCGAATACCATAGAGACCATTGTGAGTATATTAAAGAGGTTTTGTGTAAAATGATTACAGCAAAAGGAAAAAGATGACTACAAAGTGCAATTCAAGCAACTGTTTTCTTTTCAATATCTATATACGATATTTATTTATTTTTATCAAAAATGTTTTAAAAAAATATAAATAATACTTATATGTAAATGAAAGAATATTTGTATTGAGAAAATAAAAAATAAACATTATAGTACTGTTGCAAATTATATGATACTATATACCTATTTGAAAACAATTGATATAAATATACCCACGCATATACCTACTGAATAACCTAGTATTTTCTAAAAGTCAATTAGGTAACAAAGTGATGAGTGCCTCTTGCATTTGTACCGGGAACCGTGCTTTAGTAATCCTCCCTAAAAAAACCAAAAATGTAGGTTCGTGACAACGAGCCTTGAAAGAAAGATTTGATGTGTAATCTGCACATCTTATTGGATATTCCGCTTGTATGTTGTTATATATTGGTGCTTTTTATTCGGCTTTTGGTTGAAAAAATGTTTCTTGCTATGAATTCTCTGTATAAGCTGATTAATAACTGTTTGAGCATTTCCCATTGAAACTTGTAGGTAGAACTATTTAACAAAGTCAGCCCAATCTCTATACTCTTTTGAGTATTTGATACGTTAAGCACAAATATATTGAAGAAATGGTTATTGGGATAGTGAGTGACCCTTGGTACTATCTGATGCGAGTCTGGACTGTCACTGTTCCCATCTAGTGTGAGTTTAATATATTCACATTAGAATGTCACATTTCAAGGTTAATGCATTTTATGGTCTATAATTATACATCTGAATGGTATCCGTTACTATTGTGTTCGTTGAGCATAGCTGCTCCCAGCTTCAAGGTTTGTAGGTAATGTTTTCTTCCAGAACCAATGTTTCTTCCATATGAGTGTCATCTCTTCAATTGGTACTCCTTTGGTCTCAGGAAGTAGGAAGTAAACGAAGACGGTCGTCACAAAAACAGAACCAGCAAAGAGAAGGAAAATTCCAAACTTAAGAACACATAGGAGATATAGAAAAGTTTGGGCAATGATAAAGGACATGAGGAGATTGACATAAACGGTGATACTCTGCCCCAAAGAACGGGTCTCCAAGGGAAATATTTCACTCGGTATGGTGTAGCCAAGCTGACCCCATGACCATCCGTAGCCTAGAATAAAGAGATTAACAAATATGACCAAGAGGATTGAGTACCCTTTTGATAGCTCTTTGTTGTCTCCAAATTTTAATCCCAAGATCACTGAGACTATGACCTGTTTACAAACAAAAATGAGACCATGTTAAGAGTTAATTAAGAACCTAACTCAAAAACCAAAAATCTTTAGACTTGAACTAAAACTTTTGTATACATCAACCATATGATGTGTGCAAAGAGACGAAAAGGCGATAACATTTTTACCTGGCAAATGATCATTTGTAATCCGCCACTGATGAGCAAAGCTCGTCGTCCTACAAGGACTGATGAGTAGAGTAAAAGCATTTCCTCCAAATCCCATTGTAATGAACAAAACAGGCGCATAGAAGAGAACACTGTTTACACCAGTGAGGATCTGAAATGTTGGTATCAGAATCGCCATGACGAGCTGAGGCCTGTGGCGTTTATGTAGAATTTCTTTGAAAGGATGCTTGATAGAATTGGACAACTCGCTTGCATCTACCATGTCTTGAAACTCAGCGTTGACGTCTCTTGTTCCTCTCAGTTTCTCCAAGACTTGCCTGCCTTTCTCTGTTAATTCTCTTTCGATCAAGCTGGTGGGAGTCTCGGGAATGAAATAACCGCCAAGGGTCATGAGAAGAGCCGGAAAAATAGCCGAACCAAGAGAGAGCCTCCAGCCCCAAGGCTTGAGCTGTTGCGTTGCGTAACTGATCATGTTGGCTGAAAATATCCCAAGAGTTGTTGTCAACTGAAACATACTGTTTAGACCCCCTCTTAAATTGGCTGGTGCCACCTCTGATAAGTACATAGGAACTGCCTGAAAAACATATAAACAAAAACATAAAGTTAGATTACATTAAGGTCTTCTCATCATCAACATTGACCTCTCACAAAACCTGATTTTCAAATCCAACGCCAAAACCGATCATGATCTGTCCTAGACACAGCATTGGAAGGTTCACTGATCCCGGCACAAATTATGGTTGCAAGTCGTCCATAGTTCCTGCTGACTGGTGAGGCCATCAGACTTGCAAGTAAACCAGCTATGTTCATTAACGAGTTAAAAGCAGCCAGTCCTTGATTGTCGAATTTGCAGTAGTTATTCTCATGAGTATGTCTCTTTTTCTCATACACATCATGGAAAAACTCTATAAGGAACTCATCCATCGACGTGACAGCTCCTGTAAAACCAAAAAACCTATGCCCATTACATTTATATAAATATCACTTTAGTTAACAACAAATAGTGTTTTCAAAAGGGATAGATAGAAGAACAGAACCTGAGGCCCCAATGTCATATCCAAAGATGCATCCACCAATGGCTGCAACAAAGCAAGTAACAATGACGAAGCCAGTGACCTTCCCTTGGTACTGTTCGGCTCTCTCATTGACCACCTCGGCAGGCCTCAACGACCTTCCAACCATTTTTCTTATTTTATGCTATATAATTTGTTCAAATTCACAAGTATGCATGTGAGAAACACAAAACAATGAAAAAAGGTACACTAACATCTCCTTTTCATGTTACCTTTTTTTCCGGCTCAGTTCATTTTGTTTCGTACGGGGAGTTTTAAACTTGTGTGTTGGTATAAGTTGGCTCAAATAAAAGTAATTATTAGCCATAGCTAATATCTTATGAGCAAAGTGGGAAACATGAATTGAAATGAAAATACAAGAAAACGTCTGTTTACATTAACAAAGAAAAAAAAAAAAAAAGAAGACATTTTGCTAAAATCGGTATTCAAGAGAATACAAAAAAAACGATGCAATCAAGAAATTGAGTTTGAAGTCAATTACACAAAGACTAGTTCACGAAACCATCAGAGCAGATCCATTGGAGCTACGCAGTTCCTTCCCTATAGAGAAATAACTACTTTGAACACTTAAAGTCATTCTCCTTGTCGCGATAATACCTGACAACGGTACTCCCCCAATGCCCATATAGGGAAAATGTTTCGATACGCTGCGTATGTAATCATGCAGTTTCTATTGAAGACTCCCATTATTTCCTAAAAAAAAGAGAGTCAAGAGAGATCAGTGATCGATCTGTTAAACCAAGAGAAACTAGAAGAAACACCGATGTGGTTGATGCAACTTATTACCTGTTGTGGAAAATCACCATCCTCCATTTGTGCGTTTATCAAGTATCTTGCAGCCCGGTGTAGTGGTTTTTGATCTACCTCAGCCTAATACGAACGCACACAAAGAGATAAACGTATAAATGAGAAAAGAAAGAGAGAGAAAAAGAATGAGAGATCTCTGGGCCTTGAAGCACGATGAACTGAACTTTAAAGTTTCTTAAGGAATTTACTCACTTGGCCAGCACTGATGAGTGTAAGCAAAGCCCATGCTGTATTCACGACATGAGACCTGTTGCCTTCAAGGTTTGAATAGACCTATTCATATAATCAAAAAAACAATAAAGATTCATAAAGTAGCAGTAGGTAGAATTTATCGAACATACAAAGTAATTATTAACCTTGTCTTGACATGAAAGATAGCTTTCTCCCCATCCTCCAGAAGGTTGTTGTTTCGACAATAGAAATTCACAAGCTTTGGCAACATGTGCAGAGTTTTTCAATGTTTTTCCAACAGCTACCAGCCCTTTCACTCCAAACCATGTACCGTAAGTGAAGCAAACAGCCCATGATCCATACCTAGGGGAGAATAACACAAGTTACACGACAGACACTAACTAGAAGATACAATGAGAGGATATAAGGGGAAAAATGTAACTATGCAAATATATTTATAGCCTAAAGACTAACCATGAGCCATCTGCTGCTTGAATAGATTCAATGAACTTCACTGCTTTCTCAATGCACTCATCTACTTCCTTCTTCCGATGACCAGGATACAGCTTTCGAAATGATATTAAAGCTTGGATAGCAGCTGATGTACATTCCACGTAACTACAGAACCATTTTGCGCATCAAAAGAAATTTAAAAATTATTAAATTAGATTAACCAGATGATTCAGTGGAAGATGCTAGTGCCTTACGGATAATCAATAACAATATCGCCAAAGGTTTCTGCTGGGTTGATAAGCTGCCAACAGAAATGAGTAATTTTTTCACTTAAAACTTCAAAAAAGGGGATTAAGGCAAATATGTGTTGGACACATAAATACAAAAGAATATTTTATCAGGCTTGAGAACATAACAGATCAATATCTACGCACAAACAATACCTCCAACCAAGGATATGACCTGGTGAGCTCATATGTTGCAAGGCCTCCATCTGGATTCTGAAAACAGATATTATCTGCTAATTAGACGAGGAGAATGTTTTGATTGTTGAAATGCGCATTAAAAACCCAAAATCTCAACAGAGCAGAGAGACGACCTATTATTGGTCAACTACACTAAAACTGCCACCTATATGTATTACTACAGGTATTAGAAACCAAATCTAACCTGTAACGAAATGATAACATTAACAGCATCATATAACCGTTTTGCATCTATTGGTTCACCAACAATCTCCTTGGGAACTTTGGATAGCAAAAGAGCAGCCTGAAGAGGAAATACAAAATTCATTACCACCAAAAAAGAAATCCTGAAAAATACCTCTGTCGCATTATTATTACTTTCAGTCCTTCTGCGGTGCAGTCAGAGATGGGCCAACCGTGATCTGCTGTTGAAAAAGGCCAAGCCCCTTTAGAAATGTGGCGGTACCAGTAGTTTAGATCTCCAGGGCAGTCTTCTAAAACCTATGAAAAGAAACAATTGTGAGAGAGAAAAGAACATTCAGAGCTAACGCTGATCTTAATTAACTGCATATCACAAACCTGGGAATTCTTGACAAATGAATGAGCTTTTTTCAAAACGGGCCCATATTCGTCGACAAAGTTAGTTGCCAAAATCGCTTGAATAGCAAAACCTGTATCCCATAGCTGACTTCCGTTATAACCCTGTCAATAGCTGCTGCATTAGAGTATGGATAACAGATTCAATGTTTATAACTAGTAATTGGATAAACAGTAAAGTATGGTTTTGGGTTGGCAGGAAAAGATAGAAACATGGTAGACCAAATAAAATGCAAATGCCCACAAGATATGAGATTTAGAAAGCTTTATCAAGGTTGTTTTTCTCTTTCTTATGATTCAAAGATGATTCTATCAAACACAATCTAGGGTAAAAGTCCCATCTTCATATAAATTGATGTAGAAATGACATTCTGAGTACTATCAAAGTTTGAAGTGTATATTTGTATACTGTTGAGCTAATGAATCCAGCCATAATATTTGTACTCGTTCGGCAGTAACTTTTGTTCCATATAATCTACCGAACATAATCATATATATAACTACGTTGTAGTACCTGCATCTTCATTCCATCTTCAGCTATCCAAAGAAAATCATGGATTCTTGGTAGGTGCAATTTGAAAGCCTCTGAATTTGGGTCCTCTACCCAACAGCAAAGCATATTTAATACCTGTTATAATCAGCACAAAACAAAGATGATAAAGTGCAGGATTTAAAAACAGAAAGAAAACGCAAAGTCAAACAATCCCTAAACCAAACTTGTAACAGAATAAAAAAAAAATGGTTAAAAAATGGAACAGAGGCTGTTGTGGAAGTTTGATTTTTATACCTTGTTCACAGGACCTATGCAGATGTACCTAGTATTCTCATCTTCATAGTGAATATGTTCTATTGCGGTTTTTATAGCCTTTTCTCTCAAATTTGCACCAGGCCATCGCATTAGAACAGGCTCAACAAAATTATGAAGTGATGCCCAAAGAACATCTTGCACAAGTGGGTGTGGGTAGTATAAATCCTCCTTCAATAGAGAAGCAACTATCAGCATAAAAACAGTTAACACTGAGCATCAGAAATACACGCTGATATGTGTAAGGACCTATATTTTGAGTACTGTATTTCTATCAAGAATCATTTAATCTAATTTTTTTATTCACCCAACTATGAATCTCATAATGATCTCCAAATGCGCAAGTAACTTCATTTAAAGAGTTTGCTTATTATGTTAGCATAGTTACAAAATCTACCATCAATTCCACGAACCTTTGCGCAAAGGTTGCGTGCTTCATTCCAGTCGACTTCATGATATGGTACAGTGAAAAGCTCCTTTCTCAGTGATAAAATTGTGGACGTTATGGGACCCACAAACCTTTTTCCATACAAATACGACATCGGCAAGTATACCATCCGACAATGACACCACATCCTTCCTAGAGCATGAGAAAAAAGTCTTATTCTGATGCTTTATTGTGCACTATAAATAAGAACTAAAAAGCAAGCTGTAGCAAAAGAAAATCATATCCATCTTTTTAAATACACACACAGTTAATATATTCAATAAGTGTGCTTTGTACTAGATGACGCATAACAGATTACGAGCTTTGATCAAATTTACAAATTCTTTCGAGATTTACTTCACATGAATTATTCATGAACAATGGTATTTCCATATCATAAAGTCTCGGATAATGTACTGCTTATGGAGCTCATTACCTATCTAACTCTATCTAAATAACAGTTGAAATAGTTGAACCTAAGGAAACATAAAGAAGACAAAACAGATACGGTTACAGCAATTTGTTTTTTCCATTCTCCATATCATTGAATTGGCATTGAACCAATAATTGATTATAAGACGCACTTCATTTGAATGAAGAGTTTAGTTGACCAACAATTAGTGACTGGGAAAAGAATAAACTTAACATTGTCAAGACTCAAGATACACATGAAATTTGTCATTGTACAAGTATTTGTGAGCACCTGGATGAATTGGCAGAAAATAAGGAAGAAGCCATATCTCAGGTGGCAGTGGGTTATTTCCAGACCATTCAAAAGCTCCAAGTACCTTTATTCACAGTTTTAGCAGATCCAAGCTAAAAAATTAGTCAAGTAACAGAGATATTAATATCATAACTTAAAAGGACAGATAAAATTCATGATTTCAGTACCGAGAGCCACATTTTCCCCCAAGATGTGATCTTGGTAGCACCACCATGATTTAGTATCCAGTCTCGCCCTTTCTCTATAGCTCCATCTCCATCGTTAGGTCCTTCTCCAAGTAACCTTAGAGTAACATAGTTCAAGACAGACCCAAACATGGTGCTAGGTCCTTCAATATGTAACCCCCAACCTCCATCCTCATTCTGAAACCAAGTACGGCCAATAGTCAAATTAATTTAACAATCCGAAAGTAGAAGAAGGAAGTCTTTGAAACATAGAAATATGAGTTCACAACTACACATATTATGTATCTAAGAACATAGAACAGTATAGATCAAACATTTTCAAGAAAACAGAATTATCATTAAGATAGGAGAAATTTCATACCTGATGATTATAAAGATAACGGCGCATTTCGTGTTTATGTTGTTCCGACAATACTGTATTCAGTGCACCAGTTATGGAGAGAGTAATTATCTGTAATCAGAGTTAGCTTTTGTCAAGCTTCAGCAAAAGAGTTTTAGCCAAGAGAGACTAAGTATATGAACTGACCAGTCCTGGTAGAAGAAACATAGGACCACCATAATCTCCAGGCCAGTGCCCATCATGCGCCTGTATTGTTGAATAGAAATCTAAACCCCTCTTTAACGTGTTCTCCACAATCTTCTCTGTAACATCATCAGTATCTCCGATTTTGACTTGTGGTAACACTGCGCTAATCACATTTTCTCTTGCAAACTACATATAGAGAAAGACACAGAGACAAAGACAATCCTCAGATCAGAAACATTTAGCTCTAGCTTCATATCAATTGTGAACTATCTAGATGCTCCTAGAGGCTACACAACACTGCAAGTCAAGGTTTAGTAAAAGGAGATTGATGATACCTGAAGACGCATAAGCAGATCGGAGCTATGTTTCTGAAAGAATCGGTTCTCAGCGAAAGAGGTTCTAGCTTTTTCAACGGCGGCGAGCTCTTCCGGTGTACCGAGACTCGGATCGAACTCCCAAAACTGTCTTCCGACGTGATTGTTGGTGGTTCTCAGCCATGGACTACCTCCTTCGGCGATCTTCAGTTTCCACATTATGTGAGTTGAATCAAAGAGATTGGTTGAAGAAGAAGAAGAAGAAGAAGGGATTGGATCAGAGAAGAGGAATAGTGGATTTTGGATGAAACCGAGGATTGAAGAAGATGTAAATTAAATAATAGAATTGGGAGAGTGAAGGATGTGGATCCAAATAAGGTGGTTAAGTAGAGAAGCTAATAAATAAAATAAAACAAATGCTGATCTGTCAAGTCATTTCGATATTAATTTTTTTGGTAATGAGTCATTTCGATATTTTTTTTTTGGTCAAAGAGTCATTTCGATATTAATATGTACACGGTACAGTTTTTTTTTTGTAAAAAAAAATTATATTTCAAATTATATGTGTTAATTTTGTTTGTTTTATTTATTATTTAAAATTGTGTAAACCTATTTTGATTGTTAATTATATGATTTGATTTACAGTATAATAAAATTATAATTTTTTGTAACTATTTTTTTAAGTTGTATTTATTAATTAATTTTGTTTAGTATTTAAGATTATATAATTATATGTTGATTGTTAATTCTATGACTTAATCCGTAGAATATTATATGACAATTTGTTTTTAAATTATCATAATTTAATCAAAATAGTTAAATATATCTAATATTTATTTAATTCATATTATTTTGAATTAAAATATTTTATATATAAAAAATTCGTAAGAAAAATATAATTATTTTTATATAAATTCGATCAATTAAATAAATAATAATCGGTCAAGTGATTTCGATATTAATAATATGTACGAACGTAGTTGTATTTTTATCAGTTTGATATGACTAACTCACTGACCTGTCTGGTCCAGATATCAATACTCGCTGTCAAAAACAATATTATATAATTTGTCTGTAGCTTAGTTGCAACACTTGTTCTAAGCCTAATCCAAAAATGGTAGTTGGTGACAAATGTATACATGTATAAAATAAGAAATTTGTGAAAAGAAAAGTTGAGAAACCAACAGATTCGGGACAGAGATATTTCTATCTATTATTATATACGGTTTGTGTAAATAAATAGACAATTTTGCTATTCTTACTTTTCATCTATAAAAAAAAAATGCAAAGAAAAATAAATATGTAATATAATAATAACGGTCAAATACGTTTGTTTTAAAAATTTTAAAGATAAATTTGACCTTTTTCGTGAAAACATTATTTTGATGTACTGTACTACTTCGTAAAATTCTACAACATAACAATAGCAAAAACAGGTTATATTACATACTCTTTTCTTTTTTGATTTCGTAGAATTAACTTACATTTTCTGAATTGGGACGATAAACTTGTAATATATGGCGATTTAGAGGGTTTAATTGCTGAAAACTCTATTTTATTATATAAAGTATAGTTTTCAAAGTTAGTTATTAACGTAATCTTGACACGTCAACTGACACGTGTCAATTCTAAATTTATTAAAATATTTTAAAGTAAAAAAAAAAAAAAAAAATCTAAACCTATTACAAAAAGGAAATCTATATTTTTCACCAAAAAACAAAAGACAAAAAAAAACCTATACAGGAAAAAACAAATATTTGTTCATACTAAAAACATTAAACATAATCGTCATAATGCATAACTAAAAATATCAATTAGTAGTGATTGAGTTCCTTCTATGGTTCCACATGAGAAACCAGAACGAATATAAGTCTATAACCTACATGTCCAATTGAAGTATGAGCTAGAGGTCTTTTGACTTTCTTTTAGGTCATGACGGCCAGTACTCCTACGATCATAGACGACTCTCTACAGAAAAAGAAGTTTTGTTGCATTGTACTTCCATAGGATTACATAATATCAGTAAACAAATCTATGTTACAAAAATACCAAAATAAATATTATTATCTTTGAAAAAGTATAACTAAAATTACAGATAATTAAAAAAACAGTTATTTTAAATATGTTATTTTATATATTTTGTTGATTTTTTTATATATTGTTAAGATAAGTCTAGATTTATAAATATCAAATTTTTTATCCTTACCATTCTACATATTTCACATCATTATAGGATAAAACTTTGGTAGCATAAATATAAATATGATAAATATATATATATATATATATATGTATATATATGTATAATATATATGTATATATGTATGTCATAAATATACATATGAAAGATTAAAATCGTTGTCATAATTTCAAGAGAATTTTGAGAAATGCCCATTTTGGTGTACCCCTTTTTAAAAATACTCATCTTTTCTATCCATTTTCAAAAATACCCCTTTTCAGATATGAAAAGTTATAAAATTTTATATGGTTGATAAGTACATCAAAGATCATCATTACTACTGGGAGACTAAATCTAAATATTTATAAGGTTTTAAAAGTAACTAAACGGCATTTATAAGGGTTTATAAGGTTTTTAAAAGGTTTACAAAGTTTTTATAAGGTTTTCAAAAGATTTTTAAAAGGTTTTAAAAAGTATTTATACGGTATTTATGAAATATAAACATATATATATATATATATATATAAATTTACACACATATAAAGATATTTGTGTCTATAAATATAAGCTTACACATATTTTTTTTGATAAATTTCAAATTTTATAGTGAATTTTTGATAAAATTAGAAAGAGGAGTATTTTTAAAAAGTGGTATTGGAAAAGAGGTATTTTGGAATTCCCCCTAATTTCAAAGTGTAAATTTGTAATATTTATATTATTTAGTGTATTTTGATTTTCTTATTTGCTTGGAGCTACTTGAGATTGTGTAAGCAAATGTATGTCAGTACCTCAAAAAACAGGTTTGAAATTTTCAAGTTTTATAAATCTCAATTTCCCGTGTCTATGAATATAATTATTGAGTATATAAATTAATATGAAAATTTAAATTAAGTAGATATAACATATCTTATTATATAAAGTTGAGTTTTCAAAGTTAGTCATTAACAAGATCGTGACACGTGTTAATTGAATTAATAAGATGTTGACACGTGTCAGATAATTAATAGGAAAAAGTTACATAAATTAGTTTTCAAAAAAAAATTCAAAATAGAAAAAAGAAAAGAAAAATTCAGGAAATTTAAAAATTACTTAGTAGTAATCCTAAAGGAAAAAGGATAGTAATTATAAAATAAAAATTATAAATATTAACAAGGTCTGAGGAATAACAAAATTAACAAAAAAAAAAGTTAATCTTAGAAAAAAATTTCATTATCGTGAATATTATGTAATAATTTTATTTAGTAAGCTAATCTAAATAAGTTAGTTATTAATGTGACATGTGTAAATTTAACATAAAAAAAATTTATAAATCTATTATAAAAAAAATTCTACATAGTAATACATATAAAAGTATACCTAATTATAATGGATTTTTTTACGTTAATTCAAAAATTCTTACTATGTAAAACTTGGTTTTCAGAGTTACTAACTCACGTGATTGTGATATATGTCAAGTTAAACATTAGATATTAGAATGTGACACACCTAATGTTTTGTTATGTCGGTTTGGATTTATCAAAGAGATTAGGGATTAATATTTACAATTAATCAAGATTTAATGTCGATTTTAATTTATAAAGAAGGATTAAAGTTTAGTTTTACAACTAAACATGTTATATGGCTGCCTTATAAATGAGGATTATGGTTTAGATTTTACAATTAAATAAGGTTTGATATCGATTTAGGTTTATAAATAAGGAGTAGAGTTTAGAGATTACACAATTTAAATACAAGGTTATTTATCTGTGTCAATTTATAAAAGATGATTAAGATTTAGATTGTATAATTTAACGAGATTATGGGTTTAACAAAATAAATGCGTTTATAAAACGTTTTTACTTTTTAATATGTTATAATTGTTTAATTTTTAATTCATATTTAAATGTAATATGTCATGACTCATGGTGCAATCTCTTGGGCTAAAACAAGAGGGGTGAATAAAAGAGAACTAAAAAAGAGACATTATTAACTTAAAATAAGGATAAAAAGTCAATAAAATTCATAGTATAATGATTTCTCAAATACTTTTTCCAAATATATAATTTTGTATATTTTCATAATAAATCAATTTCTTAATACTTATCTCAACGACACTATAACTCATTTTTCTAATTGATGTTAATTTGTAAGAACTTTACCATCAAATTTTGTAATAATTAATTAAGTTTAAGAAATACAATAAATTGCAAAGTAAAAAAATATGCGAGAATAGTTTTTAAAAAAACTGGAAGTTAGGAAATAACATTTTTTAGGATAATGGTATAATCATGTTTAGGGTATAATATCTAAATTAAGTTTTTTGAAAAATTTGGTAATAGTAATATTATGAAAAATGGTGAATAGCTCACAATTTTTTTGGTGATCGATAATTTAACATTACTAGATTTTTATAATGAATGTCTAATAACGATTTTTAAATATGTATGATACATAAATAATTTTGTTCAACAAAAAAATAAATACTAACTTAAAAAATTATCTTTTTTTGGAATACTTTGGATATAACATTATTATGATAAATTGTTTTTTTTTTAATTTTTGAAAATAAATACACCGTCTATTAGGCGGGCTCTAATCTATATTATAAAATATGATATTCAATTAAAATTGATTAATTTTTTTAATGTTATGATTTTCCAAATTTTAACGTATGCAATATTTTTTATTACATACATGAAAACATAAATATAAACCCGCGTTTTTACGCGAGCCCTTATCTAGTGTATTATAATACATAAGTTTCTAATAGATTTTTGATTAAAATATAATATTACGGATTTCTCAATTATGTATATTATTTTCAGTGTTTTATCTAAAACAATAAAAAAAACCATACTAACAAGGTTGATAATGATTTAAAAATATATTTATAATCCTATTATTATGATAATTTTTTCCCTAAACCTTTAATTGTTGTTCATAAACTTTGCTATCAAGTATTTTTTTTCCTTAGTTTATCATTCAGTATATTTTTGAGTAAACAATTAGTAGTTAAAGAAACTATGTCAGAAACAGTTTTATGTGGTTAAAGAAACCATGTAAAAGTTAAAATAAAAGACCTATAATTGGATGAGACATAGAGACATTTTATATGTTGTGATACTGACCATATTTTAAAAAACTTTTAGTGCTAAAACATATAACAAAAAATCGTTTATAGATGTTAATAAGATAACGGTTTGATGGATTTTTTTTGCATCTAAATAAGTTGTGAGTTCATATTTTGGGGTAACGAAGTTTTTGAGTTAGAAATAATAAGACTAATATAGTTTATTTTGTTTAAAGTAAAAGCAAGAATAAAATTTTTGTAGTTAATTTCTACAATAGTTTCTACTTCCAATAAAATTTATATTAATTTCATTAAAGATTTTTAAAACCCGCACATCGGGCGGGTCCTAACCTAGTTGTATATATATATATAAAGAGAATTATAATCGTTATATTTGTGAACATACGATTATAGTTTAGAAAACTAAAGTGTCAATTTATTTATAAATTAATAATGTGTTTTATTTATAATTTTATTTTTATGAAAGTATAGTGTAATGATTTATTACACTTTCATTTTTTTTTCCTCGATGCTATACATCAAACTTTGATTGATTCTCAATCGTTACATATTAATTTTTTTTTTTGAATTTAATTTTAAATTATATTCAAAGAAAAAATAGCGTTGTTACAACTAGTGCATCATATAGTTTAAAATCTGCTAATCAAAAATAAAGAGCAAGAAAAATATTAACTCCTAGATTGAAACCATAGCTGAAGGCCTTTGTCATAACGTCGATCTCCTGGTCGTTGAATGGTTATGAATTGATTACGGACTTGTTGATCAATCCATTTGATTAATTGGCTTGCCGTCCGTGAAGGTTCCCCATGTCTCCTCCCATTTCTCTCTTGCCAAATAGTGTGAGTGTAACCTGAAAAATGTATCGAACAAGAAAACTCTCGATGCGATCTAGTTGAGGCCTGGATACGTAAGCGAGAATCTCGTGCCAAACTGTATTATATCTTGCTTTAAAAAAACTCCCTTAGCAAGCATAGCCCATATTTCAGCCGTGTAAGCACAGTGGAAAAAGAGATGCTCCCTGGTTTCAAGACATTGCTGACAAAAAAGACAAGTTCCGACGACTCCATGGTTCCACCGAGCCATACGAGCTCCGGTCGCTAAACGATCTTGCACTGCTAACCAACTGCAGAAACTATATTTGGGCGTTGCGTGAGGAAACCAGACCCCTTTGTGCCATGCGACTTGCTGAGAAGATGTGCGGATATGATTCCACGTATCCCTTGTAGAAAAAGTTTCTATGAATTCATCGTCCTTTCCACGCCACAAGACGAGGTCAGACTTCTCCGATTTGCGCTGGTACTGAGACCACAAGGCTTCTTCAATAGAGTTTAACACATCTCGTCTATGCCGTCTTCGCCGACGAGAAGACCAAGCCTCAGCCACTGACATACGACGCCCAATTTCCATGTCAATAACCCCGCGAATGCCCGTTATATCCACAAGCTTACCTAGCTGTGACCAATTGTCGAACCAAAAGGATGTTTGCTGCCCGTTCCCCACTTCAACTTTGCAGAAATCTTTAGCCACTGTTCTATACTTAATAATTTTCCTCCAAATCCAAGAACCCAGATTTGCCGTCTCCGTTACAAGCCAAAAAGATTCACTTTTCAACAAAAACTTTTCAACCCACTGGAGGGAGTTACTATGAGATATAAGATGCCAAACAAGCTTAAGACAACACACGTCATTGGTTTCCTTCAAACTACGAAGCCCAAGTCCCCCTTCATTCTTTGGTTTACACACTTGGTCCCAACTCAATTTTGTCTTTTTCGGGTTTAAATCTGGTCCCGACCACAAAAAAGCTGAACATAGACTCTCGATATCCCGAATGCAAGCACGAGGGAGACAGAAAGCGCCTAGCCAAAAGTTGCATGTACTCCACAGAACTGAGCTAATGAGATTGAACCTACCCGCAAGAGAAAGGTACCGAGAAGTCCAAGAACTAATCCGCTTCCGTAGCTGCTCTAACAAAGGAGTATAATCGCTCACTGTGAGACGTTTAGTGACCAAAGGCAATCCCAAATACCTGACCGGAAGCTGCCCCACATCAAACTGAAAATTTGCTGCAATTTGGTGGCGAGTAGAAAAGCCTGTACACCGGCGAGATACACCGTTGATTTCTCCATGCTAATTTTAAGGCCCGATAACCTTGAGAAATGATTAAAAACAGCAACAATACCCTCCATGGACCGGATTTTTCCATCGGATAGCACCATTAAGTCGTCGGCGAAACACAAGTGTGTTAGTCCAAGACTTTTACATCGTGGGTGATAGCCAAACTGCCCCACACCCGCTGCTTTATCTAGAAGTTTAGATAACACATCCATACAAATGACAAATATATAAGGAGAGAGAGCACAAACTTGCCTTAGACGACGAGTACTCTGGAAATACCCCACTAACTCCCCATTTACTTGAACCGAGAAAGAAGCCGTAGTGATACAAAGTTGAATCCAGTGTATGAACATAGGAGGAAGACCCAAAGCAGCGAGCACATTGAGGAGAAACGACCATTGTACAGAATCAAACGCCTTTGAGATATCTATCTTAATCGCATACCTCTCGGAGATAGTGTCCTTATGATAGTCCTTTACCAATTCCGTGGCCAGCAACACGTTTTCAATCAACAACCGGTCCTTAATGACGCACACCAGACGCACACCAAAAAGGCAAAAGTTCTCTCAGCGTATCAATACTAACACCCTCAAAATCTGTCGGGTTCAACTGTAAAAATTCACGAAAATGCCTCTTAGCCTCAGCCTTTAAATCCTCTCCTTTAACCACAGCTCCATCGCTACCTTGGATCTCACTTATCGTGTTCACCGCTTTCCTTGCAGCCGCTGCCCGATGAAAAGCTTTTTTATTCTTATCCCCCACCTGAAGCCAATGTAATTTTGAGGTTTGTTTCAAGTATTTCTCCTCAAGACCAGCCACATGAGCCCACCTTAAATAAGCTTCAGACTCATCTTCCATTGATTGTGTGGTCGGGTTTGACAAATTTTCCAGCTGTTTATAACACAGAGACTCCAAAGCTTCTTTTGTTCGTTTTTGGAGATGGCTAAGACGGTCCTTTTTGCAACGAACGAAGAGAGGGCTTTAATCCCTTAAGCTTCTTGGTGAAACGAAACAAAGTAGAGGTAGAGAGAAACAGATGAGTCGTATCTTACCAAAAATCAGTCACCATTGGAATAAACTCAGCCATTTCACATAGCACATTTATAAATTTGAAAGGTGTTGGCTTCCTTAAACTTGGACTAGCTGCAGTGGTTATCTGGATCCGACATCGGTCCGAACAACCTCCTCCATCAAAAACACTATAGGATTGGGGAAAAGACTGAAGCCAAATATCGTTGACTAGAACTCGATCTAGTTTCTTCATTATAGGATCAATATCTCTCTTATTCCACCATGTAAATAACAGTCCATGAGAAGCCAAATCAGTAATTGAACAATAGCTCACAACCTCTTGAAACGCATGCATACCCCTTGTTACCATAGGATTATCCTCCACACATGAGTGTTCAGCCATGTCTAAAGTCTCATTAAAATCACCGAACATTATCCATGGTTCACCTCTAAACATTGGAGAGTCGAAATGGTCCTTTAACTCCTGCCATAGAACCAACCGCTGTTCCCCAAGATTTAGAGCATACACAAAGGAACAAAAAAACTCATCTACTTGGTCTTCCAACTTTACTGAAACAGTACACAACTGCTCGCTCTTAAAAATGGGAGTTAAGCACACCTTGCTTCTCCACACAACCCAAATACGACCTCTGGTATTATACTCATAGTTTGTCAACACTGACCACTCATGAAACACACTGCCACTAATCTGATTGAAATTCTGCTCTCTTACTCGCGTCTCTAACAAACCCCAAACTGAAACTTATTCTCCTCCAACCACTTCTTTACTACGGAATGTTTTGATGTTTTATTGAAGCTCCGAACATTCCAAAAGAAGCTCGACATCTAAAATTGATTTGGGGGTTCATCTTATTCTGATCTCTAAGATTATTCCTAGAAGAAGCAGAATAATTCGATATCGTCTTATGCACCGTTTTCGAGTCCCGTGGGAGAGACGGTCGTAGTTGAATCCCAGGTTTCAGCCCTCGGTTTGTTGGAGTTTGAATTGGTTGTTTCTCTTTGGTTGAACAAGTCGTTGAGTCCGAGTCTTAAGGAGTTGAGTAGTGGAGTCATGAAGTTTAGTCAGTTTATGTAGTGGAGTCTGTTTCCGGTTTTCTAGCTTGAGTTTGTTGTTATTTGCTTCCTGTAAGGCTATTTAAGCCATCGTTGTTAAGTTAATGAATTATCTCTTTCAGTTAAGTTTTCACATTTGGTATCAGAGCGTTGTGAAAAAGAGAGAGATTTAGAGAGAAAAAAAAACAGAGAGATGTCGACATCATCCGATAAGTTTGTGCAGCCAGCTATTCCGAGATTTGATGGCTACTATGATTTCTGGTCGATGACGATGGAGAACTTTCTCAGGAGCAGAGAATTGTGGACCCTAGTGGAGAATGGAATCCCGACGGCAGGCGTCGGAACAACACCAGCTAGCGAGGCACAGAGAAAAGCGGTGGAAGAGGCCATGCTCAAGGATCTGAAGGTGAAGAATTTCTTGTTTCAGGCAATCGATAGGGAGATTCTGGAAACAATTCTTGACAAGACCACCTCTAAGGCAATTTGGGAGTCAATGAGAAAGATGTATCAAGGCTCTACTAAGGTGAGGAGAGCACAACTTCAGGCCCTGAGAAAGGAATTTGAGCTTCTTGCCATGAAAGAGGGAGAAAAGGTTGATAGCTTTCTGGGAAGAACCCTAGCAGTGGTGAACAAGATGAAGAGCAATGGGGAGACCATGGAACAGAGCACCATCGTGAGCTAGATACTCAGATCCCTAACTCCAAAATTCAATTATGTGGTTTGCTCAATTAAAGAATCGAATGATTTGAGCATGTTGAGTGTTGATGAACTACATGGGAGCTTGTTGGTTCACGAAGGAAGAATCTGGGGGCAACATGAAGAAGAGCAAGCGTTGAAAGTTTCTCAGGACGAGAGGACAAGTAGAGGAAGAGGTCGTGGAGGTTCCAGGGGAGGTCGTGGCAGAGGACGTGGAAGAACTGTCACGAATAAAGCACTGGTGGAGTGCTACAAATGTCATAAGCTTGGACATTTTCGGTATGAGTGTCCATAATGGGAGAAAAATGCGAATTATGCAGAGCTAGAAGCAGATGAAGAGGTGCTACTAATGGCTTATGTGGATATGAACAAAACAAATTGTGAAGACGTGTGGTTCCTTGATTCGGGTTGCAGCAATCACATGACCGGGAACAAGGAGTGGTTTTGTAATTTGGAAGGTGATCTCAACAGAACCGTGAAGCTTGGAAACGACATGACACTGTCAGTGGTTGCAAAAGGGAGCATAAGAGTGCAAGTCGATGGCTTTACTCAGGTGATATCTGATGTCTATTATGTACCTGAACTTAGAAACAATCTTCTAAGCATGGGCCAGCTTCAAGAGAAGGGTTTGGCGATTCTCATTCAAGATGGAGTCTGCAAAGTGTACCATCCTATAAAGGAGTTATTATGCAGACTAGTATGAGTGGAAATAGGATGTTCTATCTGCTCGCAGCCAAAGCAACAAAGAATTCCATGTGTCTGCAGGCTGAGGAAGTAATGGAGAAAGAGACTCACCTATGGCATTGCAGGTTTGGTCATCTTAACCATGATGGTTTAAAGATGCTTGCTCACAAGAACATGGTTGTTGGTCTCCCTGCATTGAAGACTACTAAGGAGAAATGTCAGACCTGCATTGTTGGGAAGCAACATCGAAGTGCACTGCCAAAGAAAAGTCTCTGGAGAGCGTCGAAACCACTTCAGCTCATACATTCAGACATTTGTGGTCCTATCACACCAGCCTCACACAGTGATAAGCGGTACATTCTAAGTTTTATTGATGATTTTTCACGAAAAACTTGGATTTACTTCTTACTTGAAAAATCAGAGGCGTTTACGGTTTTTAAGAGTTTTAAAGTTGGTGTGGAGAAGGAGTTAGGAGCAGTTGTGGCTGGTCTGAGAACTGATCGTGGTGGGGAATTCAATTCGATTGAATTTGTAGAATTTTGTAAGGCACAAGGCATCAGTAGACAGTTGACTGCAGCTTACACGCCACAACAAAACGGTGTAGCAGAGAGGAAGAATAGGACAATCATGAATGCAGTACGATCAATGCTGAGTGAGAGACAGGTTCCGAAAAAATTCTGGTCAGAAGCTGCAAAGTGGAGTGTACACATTCAAAATCGGAGTCCAACTGCTGCACTTGAAAACATGACTCCGGAGGAAGCATGGAGTGGAACAAAGCCACGGGTAGACTATTTCCGAGTCTTTGGATGTGTCGCACATGTACATGTTCCAGACCAAAGACGGAGCAAACTTGATGATAAGAGTAAGAAATGTGTTTTCTTGGGAGTTAGTGATGAGTCAAAGGCATGGAGGTTGTACGATCCGGTCACTAAGAAGATTCTGGTGAGTAAAGATGTTATTTTTGAGGAAGAAAAAGGCTGGGAGTGGAATAAATCTGGAGAGGAGAATACACAAGACACCCTAGAGTGTGAAGATGAACCAGATCAACAACTAGAAGAAGTAAATGAAATTGATCACGGGGATGGAGCAAGTCCTAATGGAGCCAGTCCAATTCCTGCAGCACCAGTCGCACAAGCTAGTCCGCAGCCAATTCCACAGCCAACGGCTCGAGCTAGTATTCGTGAGAGAAGAACACCATCCTATCTAGCAGATTATGAGGTCGGACAAAGTGCCAATGTAGATGAAGAAGAAGATCTGGAGGCACAAATGATGATGCTGATGGTTGCAGAGAATGATCCA
This sequence comes from Capsella bursa-pastoris, assembly GCA_036452645.1. NCBI lineage: Eukaryota > Viridiplantae > Streptophyta > Magnoliopsida > Brassicales > Brassicaceae > Capsella > Capsella bursa-pastoris. Next base: position 10,293,284 of record CP144193.1, on the reverse strand, counting down.
ACTCGGTTTGAGGATGCTGAAAAACAGAGAATTTGGATTGAAGCAATGATGAATGAGATAGAATCGATTGAGAAAAATCAGACATGGGAGCTCATGGATTTACCTGCAGGTATGAAGCCAATTGGTGTAAAATGGGTTTACAAAACCAAGCTGAATGAAGATGGAGAGGTAGAGAAGTATAAAGCCAGATTGGTGGCTAAAGGCTATGCACAGAGCTATGGCATTGACTACACAGAAGTGTTTGCGCCAGTGGCAAGGTTAGATACGGTTCGAACAATTCTGGCAGTAGCAGCTAATTCAGGTTGGGAAGTGTTCCAACTTGATGTCAAGAGTGCATTTTTACATGGTGAACTCCAAGAAGAGGTATATGTCAACCAGCCTGAAGGTTTTATCAAAAAGGGTGAAGAAAGAAAAGTTTACAAGTTGAAAAAGGCGTTGTATGGTCTTAAGCAAGCCCCACGAGCCTGGTACAGCAGGATTGAAGCTTACTTTCTTCGTGAAGACTTTGAGAGATGTCCAAGTGAGCACACATTGTTCACGAAATCAAAGGAGGGTAAGTTCATAATTGTTAGTCTTTATGTTGATGATCTGATCTTCACGGGGAACGATAGAGGTTTTTGTGATGAGTTTAAGGCTTCTATGATGCTGGAATTTGAGATGTCTGACTAAGGGAAGATGAAGCACTTCCTTGGAGTGGAGGTGAAACAATGTCAAGATGGAATCTTCATCTGTCAGAGGAGGTATGCGAGAGAAGTATTAGTGCGCTTTGGTATGGAGAACAGTAATTCAGTGAAGAATCCAATAGTACCAGGAACGAAGCTTCATAAGGATCAAGGTGGTGAGAGAGTTGATGAAACCTTGTACAAGCAGCTTGTCGGCAGTCTCATGTATCTCATGTATCTCCCTGCATTGAAGACTACTAAGGAGAAATGTCAGACCTGCATTGTTGGGAAGCAACATCGAAGTGCACTGCCAAAGAAAAGTCTCTGGAGAGCGTCGAAACCACTTCAGCTCATACATTCAGACATTTGTGGTCCTATCACACCAGCCTCACACAGTGATAAGCGGTACATTCTAAGTTTTATTGATGATTTTTCACGAAAAACTTGGATTTACTTCTTACTTGAAAAATCAGAGGCGTTTACGGTTTTTAAGAGTTTTAAAGTTGGTGTGGAGAAGGAGTTAGGAGCAGTTGTGGCTGGTCTGAGAACTGATCGTGGTGGGGAATTCAATTCGATTGAATTTGTAGAATTTTGTAAGGCACAAGGCATCAGTAGACAGTTGACTGCAGCTTACACGCCACAACAAAACGGTGTAGCAGAGAGGAAGAATAGGACAATCATGAATGCAGTACGATCAATGCTGAGTGAGAGACAGGTTCCGAAAAAATTCTGGTCAGAAGCTGCAAAGTGGAGTGTACACATTCAAAATCGGAGTCCAACTGCTGCACTTGAAAACATGACTCCGGAGGAAGCATGGAGTGGAACAAAGCCACGGGTAGACTATTTCCGAGTCTTTGGATGTGTCGCACATGTACATGTTCCAGACCAAAGACGGAGCAAACTTGATGATAAGAGTAAGAAATGTGTTTTCTTGGGAGTTAGTGATGAGTCAAAGGCATGGAGGTTGTACGATCCGGTCACTAAGAAGATTCTGGTGAGTAAAGATGTTATTTTTGAGGAAGAAAAAGGCTGGGAGTGGAATAAATCTGGAGAGGAGAATACACAAGACACCCTAGAGTGTGAAGATGAACCAGATCAACAACTAGAAGAAGTAAATGAAATTGATCACGGGGATGGAGCAAGTCCTAATGGAGCCAGTCCAATTCCTGCAGCACCAGTCGCACAAGCTAGTCCGCAGCCAATTCCACAGCCAACGGCTCGAGCTAGTATTCGTGAGAGAAGAACACCATCCTATCTAGCAGATTATGAGGTCGGACAAAGTGCCAATGTAGATGAAGAAGAAGATCTGGAGGCACAAATGATGATGCTGATGGTTGCAGAGAATGATCCAACTCGGTTTGAGGATGCTGAAAAACAGAGAATTTGGATTGAAGCAATGATGAATGAGATAGAATCGATTGAGAAAAATCAGACATGGGAGCTCATGGATTTACCTGCAGGTATGAAGCCAATTGGTGTAAAATGGGTTTACAAAACCAAGCTGAATGAAGATGGAGAGGTAGAGAAGTATAAAGCCAGATTGGTGGCTAAAGGCTATGCACAGAGCTATGGCATTGACTACACAGAAGTGTTTGCGCCAGTGGCAAGGTTAGATACGGTTCGAACAATTCTGGCAGTAGCAGCTAATTCAGGTTGGGAAGTGTTCCAACTTGATGTCAAGAGTGCATTTTTACATGGTGAACTCCAAGAAGAGGTATATGTCAACCAGCCTGAAGGTTTTATCAAAAAGGGTGAAGAAAGAAAAGTTTACAAGTTGAAAAAGGCGTTGTATGGTCTTAAGCAAGCCCCACGAGCCTGGTACAGCAGGATTGAAGCTTACTTTCTTCGTGAAGACTTTGAGAGATGTCCAAGTGAGCACACATTGTTCACGAAATCAAAGGAGGGTAAGTTCATAATTGTTAGTCTTTATGTTGATGATCTGATCTTCACGGGGAACGATAGAGGTTTTTGTGATGAGTTTAAGGCTTCTATGATGCTGGAATTTGAGATGTCTGACTAAGGGAAGATGAAGCACTTCCTTGGAGTGGAGGTGAAACAATGTCAAGATGGAATCTTCATCTGTCAGAGGAGGTATGCGAGAGAAGTATTAGTGCGCTTTGGTATGGAGAACAGTAATTCAGTGAAGAATCCAATAGTACCAGGAACGAAGCTTCATAAGGATCAAGGTGGTGAGAGAGTTGATGAAACCTTGTACAAGCAGCTTGTCGGCAGTCTCATGTATCTCATGTATCTCCCTGCATTGAAGACTACTAAGGAGAAATGTCAGACCTGCATTGTTGGGAAGCAACATCGAAGTGCACTGCCAAAGAAAAGTCTCTGGAGAGCGTCGAAACCACTTCAGCTCATACATTCAGACATTTGTGGTCCTATCACACCAGCCTCACACAGTGATAAGCGGTACATTCTAAGTTTTATTGATGATTTTTCACGAAAAACTTGGATTTACTTCTTACTTGAAAAATCAGAGGCGTTTACGGTTTTTAAGAGTTTTAAAGTTGGTGTGGAGAAGGAGTTAGGAGCAGTTGTGGCTGGTCTGAGAACTGATCGTGGTGGGGAATTCAATTCGATTGAATTTGTAGAATTTTGTAAGGCACAAGGCATCAGTAGACAGTTGACTGCAGCTTACACGCCACAACAAAACGGTGTAGCAGAGAGGAAGAATAGGACAATCATGAATGCAGTACGATCAATGCTGAGTGAGAGACAGGTTCCGAAAAAATTCTGGTCAGAAGCTGCAAAGTGGAGTGTACACATTCAAAATCGGAGTCCAACTGCTGCACTTGAAAACATGACTCCGGAGGAAGCATGGAGTGGAACAAAGCCACGGGTAGACTATTTCCGAGTCTTTGGATGTGTCGCACATGTACATGTTCCAGACCAAAGACGGAGCAAACTTGATGATAAGAGTAAGAAATGTGTTTTCTTGGGAGTTAGTGATGAGTCAAAGGCATGGAGGTTGTACGATCCGGTCACTAAGAAGATTCTGGTGAGTAAAGATGTTATTTTTGAGGAAGAAAAAGGCTGGGAGTGGAATAAATCTGGAGAGGAGAATACACAAGACACCCTAGAGTGTGAAGATGAACCAGATCAACAACTAGAAGAAGTAAATGAAATTGATCACGGGGATGGAGCAAGTCCTAATGGAGCCAGTCCAATTCCTGCAGCACCAGTCGCACAAGCTAGTCCGCAGCCAATTCCACAGCCAACGGCTCGAGCTAGTATTCGTGAGAGAAGAACACCATCCTATCTAGCAGATTATGAGGTCGGACAAAGTGCCAATGTAGATGAAGAAGAAGATCTGGAGGCACAAATGATGATGCTGATGGTTGCAGAGAATGATCCAACTCGGTTTGAGGATGCTGAAAAACAGAGAATTTGGATTGAAGCAATGATGAATGAGATAGAATCGATTGAGAAAAATCAGACATGGGAGCTCATGGATTTACCTGCAGGTATGAAGCCAATTGGTGTAAAATGGGTTTACAAAACCAAGCTGAATGAAGATGGAGAGGTAGAGAAGTATAAAGCCAGATTGGTGGCTAAAGGCTATGCACAGAGCTATGGCATTGACTACACAGAAGTGTTTGCGCCAGTGGCAAGGTTAGATACGGTTCGAACAATTCTGGCAGTAGCAGCTAATTCAGGTTGGGAAGTGTTCCAACTTGATGTCAAGAGTGCATTTTTACATGGTGAACTCCAAGAAGAGGTATATGTCAACCAGCCTGAAGGTTTTATCAAAAAGGGTGAAGAAAGAAAAGTTTACAAGTTGAAAAAGGCGTTGTATGGTCTTAAGCAAGCCCCACGAGCCTGGTACAGCAGGATTGAAGCTTACTTTCTTCGTGAAGACTTTGAGAGATGTCCAAGTGAGCACACATTGTTCACGAAATCAAAGGAGGGTAAGTTCATAATTGTTAGTCTTTATGTTGATGATCTGATCTTCACGGGGAACGATAGAGGTTTTTGTGATGAGTTTAAGGCTTCTATGATGCTGGAATTTGAGATGTCTGACTAAGGGAAGATGAAGCACTTCCTTGGAGTGGAGGTGAAACAATGTCAAGATGGAATCTTCATCTGTCAGAGGAGGTATGCGAGAGAAGTATTAGTGCGCTTTGGTATGGAGAACAGTAATTCAGTGAAGAATCCAATAGTACCAGGAACGAAGCTTCATAAGGATCAAGGTGGTGAGAGAGTTGATGAAACCTTGTACAAGCAGCTTGTCGGCAGTCTCATGTATCTCACAGTAACAAGGCCAGATTTGATGTTTGCTGTTTGCTTACTTAGCAGATTCATGGCCAGTCCAAGAGTCACTCATTGGCTTGCAGCAAAAAGAATTCTAAGGTGCTTGAAAGGGACGACAGAGCTTGGAGTGTTCTACAAAAGAGGAGAAGGTAACATGAAGCTTGTGGGATACACCGACAGTGACTATGCAGGGGATATAGATGATCGGAAAAGCACTTCAGGTTTTGTGTTCATGATGGCATCGGGAGCAGTCTCTTGGGCATCAAAGAAACAATCTGTTGTGGCACTTTCTACTACCGAGGCAGAGTACATAGCTGCAGCTGCATGTGTTTGTCAGTGTGTTTGGCTTCGGAGGATACTTGAAAAGGTTGGTTTTGCAGAAGATGAGGAGACTGTGATTATGTGTGACAACAGTTCAACAATTCAGTTGTCCAAGCATCCAGTTTTTCACGGGAAAAGCAAACACATTGATGTGAGGTTTCACTATCTCAGAGAGCTGGTAAACGATGGAGTTGTTAAACTCTACTACTGCCCAACAGGAGAACAAGTTGCAGACATCTTTACCAAACTGTTGAAGTTGGAACAGTTCGAGAAGTTACGGGCACTACTTGGAATGGTTAACGTGTCTGAAGTAAACTGAATTAAGGAGAATTAGTTTAAAGGAGGGTATGTTGGAGTTTGAATTGGTTGTTTCTCTTTGGTTGAACAAGTCGTTGAGTCCGAGTCTTAAGGAGTTGAGTAGTGGAGTCATGAAGTTGAGTCAGTTTATGTAGTGGAGTCTGTTTCCGGTTTTCTAGCTTGAGTTTGTTGTTATTTGCTTCCTATAAGGCTATTTAAGCCATCGTTGTTAAGTTAATGAATTATCTCTTTCAGTTAAGTTTTCACACGGTTTCTTACTGTCACCCCAGCCCCTTTGCTAAGAGCCTCAGATGGAGTCTCCAAGTTTAGTGGCCTAGCTACACTATCCTCATCCTCCTTCTCCTTTATCCCCAAAAATTTCCCCATCCCCTACGCCATTATCTAGAACAGAGTAAGGATTGGTCATTGTGATCTCCTTTGATGTCGATTCCTTTCTCTGTGAAGGACTACGTCCTGATCTTGAAGGAGTAACCCAAGTCTGCTCGGTAATCTCCTCACTCGTATCAACCACACTGGTTACAACTTCAGCAACGGTTCTCTCAGTTTCGACTGCCATTGGTGGTGACGAAACTTGAGCGTCTTGCTCACCCACCTGCTTCGTGGTGCCTTCCGAAATTTTGACGACTAGCTCATCATATTAAATTTTTATATCAGGGAAGAACATAAATTTTCATCTCTAAGAGTCATTCACATGTTCATCAAAAACCCAAAAACATGAGTTTTTGAAACGGTGATGCTTATGCTAAGCAACCCACAAAGAATCACTCTTCGTGAAAAATAAACAAATGAGGTGTAAACAAATTAAGGAACAGTATTTCAAAGAGAGAATGTCTTAATTAACCCATAACCCTTCTTCATTCTTTGGCAAATTTGTAAGTGTAAGGTAGACCAATCTGCTTGAACCAAATATTTCTCATCAATAGTTCCATACCAACGAAATACGTAATGTTTCTATCTTTCTTATGCAGCCTCGAAGTAAAATAGAATTTGTGATCCCTAATCTATTTATCTATCTAATACAATTAAAAGTCTTAGCGCAAATGATAAAAGCCAAACATCCCACAATCCTATGTAAGACAGGAACATACTCTGAATTGTTTTCCTTTGAGTATATCAAAGACAACCCCAAATATCTTATGGAGAAGGAACCACTCATGAATCCATAGCTAGCAAAAGTATTAAATTTCCTATAGTTTGGACTCACATGAAACAATTGATTCTTATTTTGATTCATAAACAAATCCACTCGACCAACTAGAAAAATTGTCACCCTAGTCGAAGGAATCACCATGACAATGTATCCCACCTGTAAAAAAACAAAGAACAATCACTATAAATGAACAAGAAACTTCGATATCTATTGAAGATGCAAGAGTGAGATAGATCATGTATCAGAGGAGAAGAACTTCAAAAAGTACATCACAACAAATGGATAAAGACTTGACAGAGTTCGTGAAGCAGCATCAATGCAAGACAAGAAGTGAAGCAACAGTCGAAGCGTGAAAGACAAGCAAAGGACCACAAGAAGGAAATCACCAAGGGCGGTGATTAAAAGACACGAAGCAAAGAGAAGTGTCTAGAAGACTTCTTTTATGGCGATAAAGGAAAGAAGAAGAAGAATGTTAATTTCCTAAATAGTAAAAAGGAAATTAAAATATTCCTATGGATATGGTTTAGGGGTTTGACCTAGTGTGCAGCAATACCCTATTCATATAAATATGAGAGCTTAGACTTGAAGAAAGTTGAGCTCAATCATGAGAATAATTCTTAAAAATTAAGTTTTAGCTTCTAAGAAAGAGAGCTAAGAACTTAAAGAGGGCTTAGGGTTTTTGAGAGAAGTTCTAGATCAAGTTGTGATCTAGAAACTTAAGATTGAGTGAATAGGAAATTTAGAAAGAGAACAAACTTGTAAGATTTGCTATCATTTAATAAAAAGTTTTTGAAGAAAACCCTGTATTAATTCTTGACTTAGTTCTTGTACTAACAGCTCTTCTTGTTGTAGAATCTACGTAGATTCTGAATGATGTACTACTTTCTGAATAACCTTCATCACTCTTGGAATCAAACTTGCCCAGATAATCCTTATCATCGATGATATAGCACTTGCATCCAAAGACATGGAAGTAACTCATAATTCTAATTAAATTTTTCTGGGTTATTCAGAAAGTAGTACATCATTCAAAATCTACAACAAGAAGAGATGTTGGATTCTACAAGAAGAAGATTTGTTAGTACAGGAACTAAGTCAGGAATTAATACATGGTTTTCTTCAAAAACTTTTTAATGAATGATAGCAAATCTTACAAGTTCTTTCTCTTTGTAAATTTCCTATTCACTCAATCTTAAGTTCCTAGCTCACAACTTGATCTAGAACTTCTCTCAAAAACCCTAAGCCCTCTTTAAGTTCTTAGCTCTCTTTCTTAGAAACTATAATTTAATTGTTAGGAATTCTTCTCGTGATTGAGCTCAACTTTCTTCAAGTCTAAGCTCTCCTATTTATATGAATAGGGTATTTTCCGCACACTAGATCAAACCCCTAAACCATATCTATAGGTATATGTTAATTTCCTGTCTACTATTTAGGAAATTAACATTCTTCTTCTTGTTTCCTTTATCGCCATAAAGGAAATCTTCTAGACACTTCTCTTTGCTTCGTGTATTCTAATCACCGCCCTTGGTGATTTCCTTCTTGTGCTCCTTTGCTTGTCTTTCACGCTTCGACTGCTGTTTTACTTCTTGTCTTGCATTGATGCTGCTTCACGAACTCTATCAAGTCTTTATCCATTTGTTCTGATATATCCCTTGAAGTTCTTCTCCTCTGATACATGATCTATGTCGCTCTTGCATCTTCATAATCCTCACATGACACAATCCATTTCTACTTACTGTGTAGGCTGTAGTATCTTGTCTCTAGCGAAAGTGTTGGTTTTGGCACATACAATGAACATTGACAATTTAGACAAGTTCACCCGGCTCTTATGTTGTCAGTTTGTCACATAATTTTAGAAATTATAGTGATGTACACAATATTCTTAATAATTTTATCCAGTTTAGGTATAGTAAAACCTCTATAAAAGATTACTTGGTAAATTATTAATCTCTATATATTAATAAGTTTCTTCGATACCAAAATAGACCAATGTAATTTTGAAAACAATTCAATGATATAATAAGAATAATGATTTTTTTTTTCAAATCCTGTATAAATATATATGGTCCCATTAATACTAAAAATTTAATAATTTTATATACATAGACATGCAAAATGATTTAGTAAAATATGACTTTTGTGTTACTTTTTCTATATCAAAATTTGTTGGTGTTATATTCAAAACATAATAGTGTTGTTTTTCTTGCAAGTGATTCTCAAGAAAAATGATTATAAGGATTAGATTTTTATTTTTAAATACATATTTTTTGAATTTATCTCTATAAATTTACCTTTATAGATTAATAAAAAATTTCGAGTCTTACGCAGAGAAGAAGATAGACGAGAGTCCAGACAACGGATCATTGGCGAATGTTCTGAAATTTATTCGGGGTATTCACAAGGAGTTAGATACATAAGACTTGAGGGCGTTGATACATGATCCTTGCAGAGACAAGGCTGCTTCTGTTTGAAATGTATGTATTCATTCCAAAACTTTACATTCTTAAACGTATTTGTAATGGTCAAGTTTGGGGATATATGTTCGACTTATATCAGAAGCAGCCTTGTCTGAGCAGCATCTACATTTCTAGGTACTCTGCCATGTTTTGTTCTCTTCAGGCTAAATTCAGAGCAAGAAACAATATCTTATTCTAAGACCTAAAGGAAAATTCTAATGTATTAATTGACAAGTTAACCAAAAGCTAGGCCTGCAAAATTCTAATTGTTCATAGGTTAGAAAAACATGTATGTACTTAATTTACTTTATGAAAAGGAGAACACATTCCTCTTTTTAAACGTTCTTTCAGATAGAGAAAATCCATCGAGCATCCTTGAGAGTCATGCTGGAGGGAGAAGGGAAGGTTCAACGGTCTTGGTCGGTTTGTCCTACAAAAGCTAGCTAAAATACCTAAAAGGGATTGGTTTATCAACTACAGTTGCTGCTGCTCGAGTTACTTGAATCTGTGTAATTCTTCGTGAGCAGCTAGAGCTTCCATGATGCTTTCGACCCACCTGCCACACACACACACACACTCAAACCCATGGAAAATCCAGGTTACGATAGTACTTGATTAGTCGGTTATGTGAAAAGAGGACTCAGTCCAGAGCCTAGTTGACATGTTCCACCATATCATATATCAAGATTTACCCTTCAAGTCCTGGTTTCTCTGGGTAGTATACGTTTTTCAATCCTAGTCGTCTTGCAGCTGATGCAGTTGTCTCTCCAATGCAGGCAGCGAAATTGCTCCATTGCTCCTCGTTTTGAATCAGATTCAGCCAGGCCCTGTCGAAACCCACTCAACCGTATTAGAAGATACATATATATTTATAGGAATGACTGGTAACAGCATTCCCCTAAAGTTTGCTGCACCAACTAATGATCAAAGATGGACATATGATGAGTGGCAATAGGATAATCACAACCGATGGTGCCTACCGAAGTGCAGAAGGTGAAGCTACAGAAAGAACAGGAGCAGACAGTGCCTGTTGCAGGAGCACGTAATCAACACTCTGAACAGGAGCCTAGCAATAGAAAACAATGAAACTGACCATTACAATATCTTCAAATAAGTACATACTATGGACTAAAAGGTGAAAGCCCATATAAAAATGATGACAAAGTTGCAATGAATTACATTTTCTAGGGCTTGTCTAGTAAGTGTAAAGACGGCTTACTGTTGTGTATGTATTCAACCTGACAACTTCAAATCCACGTTTGGACAACCCTTCCTCTAAGATTCACATGTAGAAAGGGAAGCAGAGTAAGCTGGTCAGTCATGGACTGTAAAATCTCAAAAATATAAACATAAGCTAGTTTTACATAGTAGATTTAGTCAGTTTTCCATGTGCTAAGGATTAATCCACACATCTATATGGACAAGGACAGTGCAAAAGTTACAATGCTGTTCAACTTTTGTAATACTATCACTTTGGAAATGAAAGTCAAAATCAAAAATTGTAATTTCCAAATGGATTTTCTCCTGCACTAACAGTTTCACTGCATCTCCAACAAAGATTTTATAAATTGGTGAAGATCTCTATTTTAATGCAATAATTAACATGGTATTATTCAACTGCCTAAAAATATTGTACATGATATGAAATTATTATTTATTTATTCTTCTATGTGATCAACGATAAGTTCTGAATTGATAAAACCTAACAAACACACACCAATATCATTGCCTGCTTTTACAGAAGCCGGGTATAAGACAGACGACCTTTAGCCGACTTTCTCTGGAAGCTGTGAAGCCAAGACTTTACCAGTTGCTGAAATAATGAAAACAAAGAGAATGAACCAGCCAAGACTGTAACATTGTAGGTACGACCACTAATTATTCTCTCATCAATGGTTATGTATTTTTTTATGTGTTTGGATTCATCAAGTCAATATATATATATATATATATATATATATATATATTGACTTGATGAATCCAAACACATAAAGAAAATACTTAAACATTGATGGGACAATGCCACAGAGAACAAATGTCGCTTGACTCATAAGTAATTCATTATCTCATAAAACTAAATATGATCTTTGATGCTCGGAAATTCATGGAAACAAACTATGACAAATTCGTATATAGTTCACGTCATCATAGTCACGCACAAGCATATAAACCAATGACGTACACTATTAAAAGCTTGAAGATGCACAAATTGCAGATATAAAGACTAAATGGAGTGTATAGAAACAGAGTTTAAATAGAAAGTTATGGAACCTTTTGATGGTGTAAAGGCAACATGAAGCAATCCTTGTGCCGATTGCATTGCTTCTTCAAATACTCTGGCTGTTCCAGCTCCTACTACACCTATTTGCACTTTTGGAGAGCTAGCTGCCCTGAGGAATTGAGACTAATGAGGTCTAGCTAAAATGAAAGAAGGTAATAAGGGAAAGTGTTCAAATTTATAAAGATAATACGAAATGTTGATAAATTCTTATGTTCACCTCCTCATGTCAGAAAAATGTATGAAGGCTTTATAAAAACATAGACTAGTCCCATTCCAATCAATAACGATATCAATGACAGTCAAGGAGTGAACTCTCACTAGCAACAAATTCCATAACTTTGTTCAGAGTAGATTAGGCGTTAAGAAACTCTTAAAATGCCATTGCATATTCTGACAACACATAGGTTACTGAAACAGTTAAAAGAGAATGAATAGGTCAAGAACTAGGGCTTACTTCCACGCCTCGAGAAAGACAGAACCTGCTTCTGGAGATGTTATGATGATCCAGTCAAAGATCTTAACTAACAAAATAAGAAGTGAATCTACATATCAGAATACGAAAATCTTATATAACAATACAATTCTAAAGCCTTTAACAACCCTTAAATTCTGAGTTAAGTAAAGAGAGACATTCAAAAACATAGCAACAAGATGAAGCAAGAGTTTTTCTCCACTATCATGAATTCGCAACCCACATAAGAACTCACTAAGTCTAACTTCTAAAGTAAACAAGTCACTACTAGTTCTAATCAAAGAACCAATTTTTAGAGCAAAGAAGTCACTACTAGTTCTTTTCAAAGAACCAATTTTTAGAGCAAAGAAGTCACTACTAGTTCTAATCAGAGAACCAATTTTTAGAGCAAAGAAGTCACTACTAGTTCTAATCAGAGAACCAATTTTTAGAGCAAAGAAGTCACTACTAGTTTTAATCAAAGAACCAATTTTTAGAGCAAAGAAGTCACTATTAGTTCTAATCAAAGAGCCAATCTTTAGAGTAAAAAAGTCACTACTAGTTCTAATCAAAGAACCAATTTTTAGACTAAACAAGTCACTACTAGTTCTAATCAAAGAACCAATTTTTAGACTAAACAAGTCACTACTAGTTCTAATCAAAGAACCAATTTTTAGAGTAAACAAGTCACTACTAGTTCTAATCAAAGAACCAATTTTTAGACTAAACAAGTCACTACTAGTTCTAATCAAAGAACCAATTTTTAGAGTAAACAAGTCACTACTAGTTCTAATCAAAGAACCAATCTTTAGACTAAACAAGTCACTACTAGTTCTAATCAAAGAACCAATCTTTAGACTAAACAAGTCACTACTGGTTGGTTCTAAGCAAAGAACCAATCTTTCACAAAGAATTCAAGAGCTATAAAAAAATCACCAGTTAATACAGAGGAAAGCCTATCAAAATCAGGTCCCGGCGCATGTTTAATCAAAGGAAGCTGTAAAGATGAGATCCCATGTTTCTCCTGCAGAGAGGATAACATATAATAATTAGCTTTAGTCTATAGGATTCAATACAATAAACCCACAAAACAAATTCAGTGTAAGCTTTATTTAAAAATGCATACCAAAGCTTTGATGATTTGATTGTTCTTGCCTCGTTCTCGGGTTACGACCACCTGAGGAATTGAATTTGAGGAAGAAGATGAAGAGTGAAAATGGCAAATTGGATTTCGAATTAGAGAACGAAAAGAAGAAGAAGACGATAATGGCGGTTGAAGAGATAAGAGAGACAACGCCATTAGAACAAAGTTCTGTCACAGGGAGAGAGACAACGCCATTAGAAGATGAAGTAAATCAATCGGAATATTCTTATATTAATTTTCTTTTTTAAAAGCAATTATATCATGAATTAACCCTTAATTATATTAAAAATGGCAAGTAATTACTTATTAATAAAACTTACAATTTAATTTCATGTAAATTTTTAACAACTTCATGTTACTAAATCATTAGTTTTTTTCTTTGAATAATATGGATTATGTAGTACAAAATTAAAGTTAGTTAACATTTTGTAAAGATTTGAGTTGGTGTAATCATGTAAAGAATGTTCTTATTATATACATAAAACTAACTAGATTTTAACCCGCGGTACACGGCAGGACAAATTTGTTTTAAAATTATTTGGAATTTACTTACTAATTATTAATAATTATTAAGATTGCATAATATAAAAATTTTAAAATAATTTGACAATACATTTCCAATATTGGTGTTGTTAAATAAATAGTAAAATGAATATTTTAGTTGTATTAAAAAATAAGATTAATGATATTTTAACTTTTTAGTAATATCGGTTCAAACACATCTTACAACCCGTCCCGTCATATAATCTGTCTGTATTATATTTTTAATTAATTTTAATTATTTAATATATCAACTATAATATTTTAAAACTTCTTAAAAGTTCAATATTTAATTAGTAAAATCTATTGGTTTTTTTTAAAAGTTATAATTTTCTCAAATAAAAAAGGGGATTAAACCGAATAAAACTTTTAAGTTTGGACGACTAAGAAATCAAACGTTATGCTCATTTGTAGTAGGAAACATATTAATCCTATTAATAATGGTTATGAACCATTGTTTAAAATTTTCTACCGATGTGGGATTAAGTCGATTAAGTAATATAAGTCCGCTTTAAAATTTTCAAATTGTAACATATGTGAAAAGTACTATTTTTTGTCATACATATGTTTAACATAATAAAAATTTGTAAAACAAATAAAATATCATATAAACATGAAAGGAGATAATGAAATTGAAAAATGATATTAAATTTCTATTAAGGAGATATTTTAGGAAAATGGTAAATACTAGATTTTAACCCGCGGTACACCGCGTGACGATATTTTAAAATTATACTGTTGTATTTTGATTGTTCATGCTATGATTTAACCCCTGGAATATTGCATAATTTTTTTTATATAATCGTAATTTGATCAACTTAATTAAATAAATCTAATATTTAAAATAATAAAATGATGTTGGCATAACATCTTTCGTTTAAATAGTCAAATTTCAGATTAAAATATTTTGTGAGTTTTACTATAGTAGAAAACCGTAAAAACATCTATAATCATAATTATGTAAATTATAATCTGCTTCATCACATGACACGTGCTACACAATTATCAATAATAGTTTAGTACATACATTTTTGTATCAATTGAGTAATATACGCCCGTTTTCAAAATTTCAAACTGCAACATATGGGGAAAATATATATGTTTTATGTAATAATATAAATTTAAAAACAAATAATATCATATAAAGATATTGGAGAAATATTTGATTTATTATGGAGAGATTTTAGAAAATTTTGTTATATGTAATAAATACTAATTTCTAGTTTTGCAAGTTTAGTATGATTAATTTCAAAATTTGCCTTAAAAGTTTGTTATTAACTCAAATGGCAAGGGTGTGATTATGAAAATAATACAAAATAAAAGGTTACTTTCCAATAGGTACTTCAAAAGTGTTAATATAGATTAGTTATAGTTTTTAAAATAGATAATTAATGCCAATGGCATAGATTGTAAATAGTTTGGAAGTATAGGATTTATTTCAAAAACTGCTGCAAAAATGTTAATATAGATATGTACCCATCTATACTGAAGAGTATGTAGAATCTAGAAAGGAAGTTCCAAATAAGTCTACATGTATAATAAAACCTCTATAAATTCCTACTTGGTAGATAATCACTACAATTATTAAAAAAAATATCTGGTTTAGAGTTAGACCAGTGTAATATTGCACACAGTTCAATAAAAATATTAAGTTAACATAGGACTTTTAAAATCTTATGAGATATAGGGTCCTATCAATTTTATAAATTAATAATTATAAAAATTTATCAATATAATATATATATATATATATATATATATATATATATATATATATATATATATATGGCCTAAAATTTGGCTCTACCATTTGTAATACCCTCCCATGGCCTAAAATTTAGGTGAAATGGCTATCGAATGTCTCCCATGATTATAGTCCTATCCAAACTAAAAGAACTCACGTTGACAGTACAAGTTGCAAAACTTTAGATCGTGATCGTGAGGAACGACAAACTGTATGTTATGCGGTTGGAAGGTTTGGGCAAACAAATTTTTTTGGGAACCTCGGTTGACCGGTTGTGGGCGTCTAACGTCATGACGTCCTCGGTCCATAGTTGGCGTAGAACATGTAGGGTGTTACATCATTGCATGTTTTTTTTTGAATTTGCTTTAGTTTCTATTATTAGAGTTCGTTTCCAATATTATTACTACTTTGGAAATTTTTGCGTTCTGTTCTAGACATGATAATTGCTTTTCTAATTGTATTTTTATTTTAGAAGAATATCTAGTATAGTAAAAAATGATCTTATCTATAAATAATTTAAAATTATGTAAATATCTATATAAATTTATAGATAAAAACATAAAATTAATATCTTTTTATATTAATAAAATATTTTATACTTGACATGTTGAATTTCAAGTTTTGAGTGCATTAAAAATTTATTTATTTTATTGTGAATTTTTTAATATTATATTTCTGAAAGAACTCATCCCATTTTTTTTCTTTTAAACATGCAAACCGGATTAACCCAATTATTTAAAACCAGCTAATCCGACCATAATAATTTAAATCAATTAAACCAAGCAATCTCATTAAAGTAAACCAACAATATTAACCAGCGGAAGACTTAACCAAACATCCAATAAAAAAAATTCTATTAAACCAACAAGTTCAACCAAACATTATTCCAAAACATGATCATCCTAACATGTTTCTAAATTCCATTCTAACATCCTAACAAATCCAACAATAATCTAAAACACCAATGAGCGCCTAGATCATCCTCCTCTCCTCGCCATGATTCCACGGATCACACTTTGCTTTTACCTGCATCAAAGAAAGAGATGCATAAGTATTTCATAAATACTTAGTGAGGGCGATCCTCCCATCTACGAGCTATACACACAAGCAATGAGATAACACCCACATATATAACAAAAACAAACCATCCAGCAAGCTACACATCCAAAAACACATCCAATTCACCTACAAATCATCACAAAACAAGTCACTCGATCCCAATCGCTTAGATAAGCTCATGGTCACGCACTCACCTTAACAAGGTGATTTGAATAACAAAAACAACCAGGAAAGACTCTCCTCGCGACTGCAACAACTCATCAATCCGTGGCAAAGGATACTTATTTTTCACCGTGACTCGGTTAAGTCCCCGGTAATCGATACACAGCCGGAAACTCCCATCCTTCTTCTTAACGAACAACACCGGTGCTCCCCATGGTGAAACACTCGGACGGATGAAACCCTTACCCAGCAGATCCTCCAACTGCTTCTTCAGCTCAGCCATCTCCGCTGGAGCCATCCGGTACGGAGCCTTAGACAACGGCGTCGTCCCGGGCTCTAACTCAATCGTGAAGGGATCAGACCGAGATGGTGGTAACCCTTTCAACGACTGAAACACATCTTCGAACTCCTGTACCACCCGGATCTTATCCACTGCTACCTCTCCGACAGTCTCTGGCATTACGATCGTCGCCAAGTATGCTTTCCGCCCCTTCCGGATCATCTTATCCTCCTGCATCGCCGAGATCACCAAACTTCCCGAAATCGGTCTCACACCCTGATAATACAACTTCGGTCCGGGCCGCTCGAAGTACACTCTCCCCCGGTGACAATCCAGATGAACTCTGTGCCGATCCAACCAATCCATGCCGAGAATTACATCATACAACTCCACCGGACTAATGTACAGATCTGCCGGCATCGACTCTCCAGCAATCTGCACATCCACACCACTAGCTCGTCCTTGAACCGCTAGCAACGCGCCTCCTGCGACTCTAACGGCTCCAAAACAACAATCGAGATCAACTCGGATATTACCACCCGCCGCGCACTCCGGGGTAATGAAGCTATTCGTAGCTCCAGAATCGAACATCACGTGGGACAAGAACCCGCCCACCAACAGGGTCCCTACACAAACCCTTTTCACTAAGACCGCCCACCCCAAAATCACAGGAAAACAACACAAATTCTAAAACAACGGAAGGAAACAGACTGAGTCTTAGAATTAAACATGTGATCGGCCGTCCAGTGCTTGGCTCTCATGTCTCCACGGTCGTATACCCCCTTGATCCCTCGATATGTGCCACCGGCGGTGCTCCCAGCTGAGCCAACGACTGCCCTGCCAGCTGCAATCCTGGCTGCACCACTGGCTGCATCACCGGCTGCACCGCTGCTACCGCCATCTGCTGCAACTTAGGACACCTCGTCTTGATGTGCCCCGTCTCTCTGCAGTGATAACAGACATGGGTATCCACCCAAGGCTCGCCCTTCTTCGGGCAGCTCGCCACCCTGTGATCCGTGCTCCCACACCTGAAGCACCTCCGATCACCCTGACTCACCTTGGAAGTGTCATCCCACTTCCTCTTCTATCCCTGAGCAGGTTTGCCACCTCTGCTCGGAACCGACTGCGGCTGGGTCTTTTTCGGCAGCGCCGACGGACTAGGAATCACCCCGTGACTCCTCAACTCGTCCTCGATCCCCGCCGCCACCTCAACCAGCTCCACACGCGATGCATAGGCCCGCACCTTGCACCGCACCCTCATATCAGGGCTGAGACCCTTCATGAACCTACGCACTTGCATCTGCTCAGGATCTCCCGCACGCCCCGAGTACACCAAGAGTCGACTAAACTCTGAGTCGTACTCCCGCACTGACCGCTCTCCCTGAGTCAGCGCCAAGAACTGCGACTCCATCCGGTCCAGTGCCTCCACCGGGAAATATTTGGCATTAAACTCTGCCAAGAAATCTCCCCACACCACCAATCCCTGCCCCCTTTTGGCCAGCACACTCCGCCACCACCGCATCTACCCCCTCAGGCGGTACAACCCCAACAACAGGCTGCACACCAGGCCCAACAGGCTGCACACCAGGCCGAAGAGGAGCCTGCACCTCAGGCCCAAGAGGAGCCTGCACCAGCGGTACCGCACCCGATAACCGCTCCAAGAGCTGCGTCAGTAAATCCGCAAGCCGATCATTCTGACCCTGGGCTGCATCTGTTGGAACACCCCCAACCGGGTTTCCAACAACACTCGTACCGTTCCCGGATGAACCGGCTCCCACGGCACTCACACTCTCACCACCCACGGGCCCCTCCTGATGCGACCGGGACTCGCTAACAAAATCGGTCGTAGCACTCCTGCCCACACTCGTGTCGCTACCCGAGGCAACACCACGCCCCCTACCGCGACCACGCCCCCTACCGCGACCACGCCCGATAGCTCCACCTCTAACCATCTGCAACACAACAGAAGGCTAAAAACACCAAACAAATCACCAAACGACACAACTTACCGTGGAATCTCATTGAAGGCTCGAGAGGATGATCTAGGTCTCCATGCTCACACAATTGATTAAACACACAATCAATCAGCATGCCATCCACATCATCATTCCTCATCAATGAAATTCACACATCACATCACAATTTATACCAATTAAATCTCGTCCTAGAACCGTAAATGCTCTGATACCAAATTGAAAGAACCCATCCCATTTTTTTTTTCTTTTAAACATGCAAACCGGATTAACCCAATTATTTAAAACCAGCTAATCCGACTATAATAATTTAAATCAATTAAACCAAGCAATCTCATTAAAGTAAACCAACAATATTAACCAGCGGAAGACTAACCAAAAATCCAATAAAAAAATTCTATTAAACCAACAAGTTCAACCAAACATTATTCCAAAACATGATCATCCTAACATGTTTCTAAATTCCATTATAACACCCTAACAAATCCAACAATAATCTAAAACACCAATGAGCGCCTAGATCATCCTCCTCTCCTCGCCATGATTCCACGGATCACACTTTGCTTTTACCTGCATCAAAGAAAGAGATGCATAAGTATTTCATAAATACTTAGTGAGGGCGATCCTCCCATCTACGAGCTATACACACAAGCAATGAGATAACACCCACATATATAACAAAAACAAACCATCCAGCAAGCTACACATCCAAAAACACATCCAGTTCACCTACAAATCATCACAAAACAAGTCACTCGATCCCAATCGCTTAGATAAGCTCATGGTCACGCACTCACCTTAACAAGGTGATTTGAATAACAAAAACAACCAGGAAAGACTCTCCTCGCGACTGCAACAGCCATACAACGCCCTACAACAAACCACACAAACAAAAATCTCTAAGAACCAAAAGGACAGAAACTGCAGAAAAACGACAGCCGCAGAAACGAAACCCTAAAACATAAACCAACCGTTAACTTCTTAATCCCTACGGTGAAAAGCAAGATCCAGACGTCACGAAACTTTCCACAAAATTTGGTGCCGATCGGATAAACGATGAAACCACGATCGCACTTACAAACTCCGCTGATCCCAGTTCGCAACAGAGAAAACGCGTCTCACCAAACTGCATATAACTTACTGAATATTAATCCGAATTCACTTCTGTAAAAAGGAGAGTCAACGTACACGTCTTAAGAACAAACCTACCAAATTTCGTTACCTTTCGATAATATTTGATATGTCGAAACACTGTTCTACCAAAACGTGACGAGTCTGCTTCTTTTGCCTTATACACCAAAGCAAGGCTAACCCTCTCCTTCTCACAAGTGAACTTCTCCTTCTTCTTTTCTCAACTCAACTCTCAGAAACAACAGCGACAAAACAAAAGAGAGAATGAAGCGTTCTTTATAAAACTAGGGTTTTTGGTTTAATTTTGATTAAACCAGGGTTTACCTAAACCGACATTAATTAAACCTTCTTTGATTCAATTAAACAAAACGACCAGTTTAGGAAATCCACCGGAATTAAACCGACTCCACCCTAATTCTTATACACCTTCAAGTCTCCTATTAATTTCCAGAACACGGGCGTTACAATTTCTTTTTGGAAGACCGGCTTAAGTCTCATTTAGAGGAAAGAGTTTCTGATGCACAAGCTGCTTTCATTCCTGGGAGAATTATCCAAGATAACATTATGATTGCCATGAAATGATGCATCCTCTTAAATTTTGTAAACGGGTGTCACAAACTTACAAAGCAGTGAAGACGGATGTGACAGAGTTGAGTGGAGTTTTCTTGAAACAACTTTGATACTTTGTGGAATCTATGATAAATGTATTGATTGGATAATGGCTACTGTGAGTTCATTAGCTACTCAATTCTTATTAGTGGGGCACCTTACGGTTATGTTAAACCAGAACAAAGAGTAAGACAAGGTGATCCTTTATCACCGTACCTTTTATTCTATGTTATGATATATTAAGTCATTTAATCAATTCGAAGGCCACAGATGGGGAGTTTCGGGGAGTCCGCATTGGCAATGGGGTACCAAGTATCACTCATCTTCATTTTGTAGATGATTCACTATTCTTTTGTCAAGCTAATAGAAGATAACTCTCAAGCTCTGAGGGATGTTTTTGATGTATATGAGTATTATTCGGGGCAGAAGATAAATGCAGACAAATCAATGATAACCTTTGGAATCTGGGTCAATGGTTCAACTCAACCGTACCTTAAAAATGTTCTCGGAATTTCTAAACATGGAGGAGGGGGTAAATATCTGGGTTTACCTGAAGAGTTTGGGCGAAGAAAAGGAAGAAATGTTCAGTTCAATGCTAAATACTTATACATGGCAGGTAAAGAGGTTATGACTAAATCTGTAGCATTAGCCATGCCGGTCTATGCAATGTCTTCTTTAAAATTACTGAAGGGTGTGATTTCTGAAATTGAGTCTTTACTTATGCAATATTCACAAAAAAGAATCACTTGGATAGCTTTGAAAAAAATTACAATTATCCGAAAAGGAGGGTGGTCTTGGTTTTCATGATCTAGAAAAATTCAGTGATGCTTTACTCGCTAAACAGGATTGGAGAATACTGCAACACCCTACTTCTTTATTTTCACGTGTAATGAAAACTAGATATTTCCCTAACGAGTCGATCTTAGATGCAAGAGATCCAAAATATCAATCTTATGGTTGGGCGTCTCTTCTATCGGGTATAGCTTTATTAAAGAAAGGAACTATATATATAATTGGTAATGATGAATCTATTTGAGTTGGTGTTGATAATGTTTTAAATACTCATCCTCCACGCCCTATATCTTCGGTCAATTCCTCAACAAAAATTCATTGTTCTGAACTGATAATCAAGAATGGTTCCCACCGATGATGGCACACAACACGAATTACTACAGAAATAGTTCAAGAGGATCAACATGTTTTACTTAATACACATCTCCCTAAAATGGAGACTCTGAATCACATAATTTGGCATTATATCAATTCATGTGTATATACGGTCCGCTCGAGCTATTGGTTATCAATGCACGATCCACAAATCAGAATGTTTTACCTAGTAGGTCTTATGGTTTTGTTGAACTAAAAAAAGAAAATTTGGAAATTGAAAGTTCTACTGAAGATAAAAACATTATCTATGGCGAATTATGTCCAACGCTCTACCGACCTTAACACGTCTAGCAACAAGAGGAATGCATCTTGAAATTATTTATCTCTGTTGCCATCAACACGAGGAATCGATCAATCATATATTATTTACCTGTCCTTTTGCAACACTAGTTTGGCATCTTGCAGCCATCCCTTTATTTGCCGTCTATGATATATCTATGATATATCTGAAGATGTC
Source organism: Capsella bursa-pastoris (assembly GCA_036452645.1). NCBI lineage: Eukaryota > Viridiplantae > Streptophyta > Magnoliopsida > Brassicales > Brassicaceae > Capsella > Capsella bursa-pastoris. The sequence goes on along the minus strand of CP144193.1, from coordinate 10,271,119 downwards.
TAGGAGAATATTTCCAATTTAATAAATTTCTCCCAAAACCAGGAATATACAGATTTACAAATATTACAGCATTTTGGTTGTTATGGCGTATATGGAATGCAAGAAATAATTTAGTGTTCAATGGTTATCGAGAAAGTGCTACACAGACAGTTTTAAAAGCGCAAGGGGAAACAAAAGATTGGATAAGAGTTACTATTATCTTGAATAACTGAGTTGGACAATAATAATTATGTGTCTTCTCACTGGATTCCTTCGACACAACATCCTTACAAATGTGATTTGATGCGGGCTTTGATATGCAAATTTCTCAAGCTACTTCATGATGGATTATACGTTATCAGATGGGATCAACAATTGTTTGGGGATCTTCAAGACTAGGATATGCCGATACACTTTTGGAGGCGGAGACAAAAGCATTGTTATCAGCAATTCAACAAGCTTGGATTCGTAGTTTCAAAGATATATGTTTTGAAGGCGATTGCCAAACACTTATAAAATATCTTATTGGACAATCATCAAATCAAAGTATTCTTAGTATAATTCGAGATATACATTTATGGGCTGAGAAATTCTCCTCTGTAACATTTTGTTTTGTCAAGAGACTCTAATAGTGCTACACACGGTTTAGCAAAATTTGGTTGTATTGATTGTAATTATTGTTTCGATTCTGTTGATGAGCCTATTTGGCTCTAAAACTAACTGTGTATTGACTCTATCTATATATACATTTATGAAATACATTTTGTACTAAAATCTATTTTGGGTTATAACCTTTTATTTTGTAATATGTGCATAATTAAATCCTTTCCATTTGAATAAATAACAAAACTTAAAAGTAAATTTTGTAATTAAATCACAAGCAAATCACAAAATTGGAAACAAATATTTATTACACAGAGCAATTTCTTAAAATCTCTCTCTAATAAATCGAACTTCTCTCCAATATGTTTATATAATCATATTTGTCTTTATTTATTGAACTTCTCGTCCAATCCCAGTCATTGGGCCCACCCATATCCAACAGCAGGTTTGCTATGTCCAGGAGGTTTTAAAGAATTTCTTTATCGACCCTACAAATCACCACATGATATATCTCTCTGTTTTGGCCTCACTCACACTATTCCTCAATTTTTGGAAGGTCATCTATCCCTCGACTACACCAACATAAGCACACCTAACTGTGGAGTTCTTTCAGTACCTTTGACTAAAAAAATAAGTTCACTTTGGTGACATAGGTGGCCAAATCAATTCCTTTAAACCTCTCCACAAATCAGGTCTCACAATTCATCCCCACTAACAGGCCATAACATCCTTGTTGCACAACAAGACCGTCACCCCTTGACCATGTGAGCCCACTACTCCACATTCGACTAGATTTGGCTCTAATACTTTTTGTAACGGCCCAACCGTCACCTCTCTCAGTGGGCTCCATGTCCTCTTCCGGTCCATGATCAAACACACTTAGGCCCCAAATTCTCGATTAAGCCCACATCTTAGTGAGCCCCACGTCCAATCGTAGTCCATGGATCCACTCTTATCCGACGTCCGGTTAGCTACGCCCGAGGCTTTAAAGACTTGTTTACTGATCCTACAAATCATCACATAGAGTTTTAATTAGAATCCACTTACGTAAAAAGGAACATCTAGATACAAGATTTAGGTATAACTATACCAAATTTCTTTACCTTTGGACACGATTTTCTATGTCTAATCCTTATTTTCCCAAAACAGTTCTGCCTCCTTTGTCTTACACCCCAAACAAAACTAGCTCTCCTTCTCTCTTTTTCTTTAAGAAATTCACGTACGATAACAAGGAAAACAGCAGCAAAAGGAGACATCACTTTGATAAATAATCGGGTTCTTTGTTTAATTTGAATAGACCAGGATTTACCTAAACCAAAATTAATTCAAGCACCATTTGATTTAATCAATAAATCGACTAGCTTAGTAAACCAACCAGAATTAAATAGACTCCACTCCAATTCCCGATACAAACTCAAATGTTCCATAACTTTTCAAACATGGGCATTACAACATCTATCTTGGCGTACTCTTTGAGCGAATTGTTAAACTTGGTAAAGAAACTTTTATATGAGTCTATGTCCCTATATAGTTCAAATGTTGAGTACATTATAATTTTTTTGTTTGTTTTTAGGGTTGCTTTCTGCTTTTTGGTTAAATAAAAGGAAAATATGTTTCTCTACATTACTTTTCTTACAGAAAAATTCTCACAATAACATCACATGTCAATAGAAAACCAATTTTTCTATGTTATGGGGATTTCATAGGTCGAGAAGGAGTCGACGACATCAATTAACTCCAAGCAAGTTGCGGTTTTGAGACACCACTTTTGCATGAAAAGTATACTTACTGGCTAACTTGTTAATTTTATTTTCATGACAAATTAATTCCCTCACTTGACACCCCCCTCGATGATCTTCCATCAGCTTCACTCGCATATGTTGAGTAGAAGTCATCATCTCCTTGTTCTCTCTCCTTCATCAAATCTTCCATCTTCTCAACAGCCTCTCTTATATCTAACCTTTTATCCACATCTACTTCACAACAACTCAGTCCAATTCTCAAGAGTTTAAGTATCTCTGCTTCACAATTGTTAATTTTCCCCATTTCTTGATCAAACAACTCTTGTGTCCACTCTCCTTGGAAAATCGACCTCACCCAACTAGCAAGGTTCTCCTCACTTTCTTTATCGACTTGAGGGAAACTTTCAGGAATCTTTCCTGTAAGAATCTCCAAGATGAGTACACCGAGCCCCCACACATCGGTCTTTTTAGTCACACGGCTTTGTTTCAAGTACTCTGGGGATTTGTAAGCCACCATGAGCTCTTGTGCGCTCTCTTCATTGATCACTGGGATCAAGCCATAGTCCATAAGAAGAGGCTCAAAATTCTCACTAAGAAGAACATTAGATGATTTTAGATGACCGTGAGGAGCCATTAGGCTAGGTAGATTTTTGTGGAGGTACAAAAGTCCATGTCCTACACCTTTCACAATATTTAATCTGGTTGGCCAATCCAAACTTGGTTGCCCTAACGATTTATGACCTAAATTGATACATAAAAATGGATAAATTATTAGCAAAAAAAGATTTAATTGTAGTGTTTTCTGATGAATGAATGTAAGGAGAGGAAAATAATAATACCATGAAGGTGAGCAGCCAGGCTTCCCTTTCCAACAAAATCGTAAACAAATAATTTTTCCTCTTTTTTGTAATAATAAGCTACAATTGGGAGCAAATTCTCATGGCTTAACCTCCCCAATCTCTTCATGTGTTCTTGGAATTCCTCAGTTCCTGCATTATTCATATGTTTAAATCTCTTCACTACCATCATTGACCCATTCGAAAGCAATGTCTTATATGACGCTCCAAAACAACCACTTCCTAGAATCTCAGCTGATGCTTTTAATAAATCTTGCAACTCAAATTTTTCCTTGTCATCTCTTAAAAATGACAGTTTTGTTGTTTGAATCATCCTCTTTGCTGCCCGGTTTTGTGAATGGTAGCTACTTTGTCCCTTTTCGCTTTCTTGGATTCCAGCTCTCATTTGTAGACTTGATGGTCCAGGTTCTGCTATCAGTAGTGGATGTTTCTTCTTTCGTCTACGGTTAAGAAAGATGATCATTCCAATAATTATGAGTATTACAGCCAATGCTGCTACCACTGCAGCTACAATGTACAAAAACATTGATGATTTTTTCTTCGAGTTGGTCTTTGGCGCTGGGGATAGGTTGTAAGGAGAAGAACATTTTGTACCCAAAGGTTTTTCACATAAACCGTTGTTACCTGGAAAAAAATGGTTTTCTATAAAAATAATCATATATGCGATTTTTTTAGAACAACAAAAGAGAAGAACACCACTGCACCTTCAAATAATTTTGGATCCATTGTACTAAGAATTTTTGGGATTGGGCCTGTTAATGCATTGTTTGAAAGGTTTAACATATGTGGTTTATGTGTGAACTCGGGAATTTTTCCGGTGAAACGATTCCCATCAAGTCTAAGCTCTAAAAGCTTGGGACTTTTGGCCAAGGAGTCTGGAATTTCACCACGAAACTTATTATGCTCCAAATGGAGTTTCTTTAACCACCCCATTCCATCAAATGCATCTTTAGGTATCTTTACGTCAAACTGATTGTTTGACAAGTAAAGTGATTTTAGAGCAACAAGTTTCTTGAACTCTGGAAATGGACCTCCAAACTTGTTATTCATGACACTAAGAGACCTGAGAGACTTCAAACCCATCAACGCCTCAATGTCTAGAGAGCCAGAGAGCTCAAAGTTTTCTAGTCGTAATCCCCAAACAAAGCCTCTATCACACAAGACACCAATCCATTTACATGGAGGATTCCTTCTATCCCAACTATTCAAAGCATCTTCTCTCCCTATAACAAGAGATTTCTTGAATTTCAAGAGAGATTCGGTCTCTGATACGCCATGAACAGCCACCAAGACAAGAGATACAATGGAAAGGAAGACGAGTGATGTGGATTCCATAGCCAATCAAGGAACGCGCACAGGATGCGCGCCCCTCCAAGGGAAAGATGGAAGGAGAATTTGGAGATGAACAAAGCTGGAGATAATCTCTGAGATATGGAAGAAATGGCAGAGGAAAGAAAACGTAACAGAAAGAGAGTGATGAAGAAGAGAGGTTTGTATCAAAGCATACTAAGAATAGAAAAGACAATTGAGACATTTGTGGTCTAGCTTCGAAGAAGTCTTTGTTTTAGAGAATTTTAAAGTCACTTGGACATTTGTGGTGGAACATCACATGGTTCCGGTTTCTTTGGTGTTTCTTTTTTGGAAAAAGGATTGCTAACTACGTGAAGTATAGAAAAATGCATGTTCACACATGCCAAATATACTATTGTATTTTAAACTAGACGAAGTAGATGTATTACATGACCACATTCATTAACTATACAACTTCATGCGGTGAACACCATAGACATATAATTCTGGTACACTGGTCGACATATATCTTTTGAATATATTCATTCTTATAATTAATTAATATGTTATTACAAACAGTAAAACGATCTAATATAGTTTATTATATTCTGATATACTATTAGAAACTAAAAACAATAAATACCTATATTAAAGTGTCTATGGTTTTGTATAAATAATTATATACTCTATATTCATTATCTAAATATTTTGTAAATCTGTTTAATATATTCATTCTTATGATAATTATTTATTTTTTAAAATTTAAAGCTAAACTAATAGTAGAAAAATCTAAGATATTAAAATTTAAATTAAAACTGGAAAATCCTATTATAGTGAATTAGTAAGGGAATTGCTTATTTTTAGGTTTTCAATTAAAAAAAAAATTAAATTATTATATGATTTATTTAAATATAAAAATGTTTAATTTGATAAAAAAATATAAAATTTTTTATGTTATTTATTTTCATGACATTTTTTTTCTTTAAACAATCTATATAACATTGATAGGGACAATAAGTTATATCTTCAACTTTTCTCATAATACACATTTTATTGGACGTACGTTGAAACACGACTTCTAAATTTTAATGCCTAAATATGATCGGTTAAACCTAGAAGAAAGCACTAAAGCAAACCTATAAAACGTATTTAAGTCAACACTTATCATTGATGCAAATGCATTCTAAGCCCTTGAATGATAATTATCAACATTACTACTCATTCTCTTTCTTTGTTGCTTGATATGATTATAGCTTGGTTTGACATAGGTCGAGAAGAGTGATGTGTATAATTAAGAGTACATATTTTGTTATTGATGAAAGGACGTTTAAAATCAGAATACTATTGCATATAGAAATTTTACAATTATATGTTTGTTTTGAAATTAAACTAAATAAAAACAAAAATTAAGAATGTTACAATTTTGCATAATTTTACTTTAGTTTTATGTTTTATGACCAAAACACAGCTCGAGATATACAAAATATTCATTTAGTTATATAATAACAGCTTTACCTAAAAGAAAACTAAAAAAACTAACAAAGAAAACAGAACATAACAGAAAAGAGAGTCTGAAACATTCTCTTTTGCCTATTTGCTAATATTAGCATATATTCTCAATACTTATTTGAAAATATGTTGCATTTATAAACAAAGTGTAAAAATCTAGGTTTGTTAAAAAGAGTTTTTAGGAAATATAAGGTGACGATGGTAGAGGGCGAGCGAAGAGACGAAAGCGTTGCGGTTGCGATCGATCGAGGCAAAGGAAGTCAGGCTGCAATGAAATGGGCTGTTGATAATCTTCTCACACCAGGAGAAACTCTTACCCTTATTCATGTTAGAGTCAAGCAAACCAATGCTAATAATGGTATAAGCCTAATGCTCAATATTATATTTTCATCTATCTACTTAATTAACCCTTTTGTTCTTTTTGTGGATTGATTTTCAAAGATTTTTAATGCATCTTACAAATGAAAATTTAGACTCTAATTAGCTTACAACTAGATAATCGTTAAAAAATATATATTTAATTGGTCTATAATGTAAAAGAGTCTCCATAATTAGGAATAGAACTAATAAAAAAATCCTACCTTACGGGGGTGACTTAGGCGCTACGGTTAGTTTTCTTTGCTGACGTTCGTTAAGCAGGCCACGTGGATTGTTGAAATTTGGTGTAATCTCTGGATAAATGATTAGAGAAATTTAATATTAATTTTTTTTAATATATGTGAAAGGTTAAAAAAACAATTTACAAAGAATGTTTTTGAGATATACCTCTAATAAAACATGATAACATTGATGCAGGAACTAACCCAAATAAATGTGGAGATGACTACGTTAAAGAATTGTTTCTTCCATTCCGATGTTTCTGCACTAGAAAAGACGTGAGTTTTGCTCTTTAATTAATTTATAGATTGGTTTAACGAATTATCATAATTATCACATAAAAACACCACTAATCAAAAACTATCGTTTAAATACAAATTTATCATTTATATCAATATTATGGGTTTATTAAATTAAGAGTATTTATTTTCAGATAAATTGTGAAGATGTAGTATTGGAGGGCGGTGATGCTGGTAAAGGAATCATAGAATATGTACAAGAGAATGCAATTGATATTCTAGTACTCGGCGCATCTAAGATGACTCTTTTAAAGTAAGAAAAAATTATTCTTCTTAATTTTACAAAATAAGAATATGTACAAAATAAAATTCATATATTAATAAAATGTAATGCTTCAAATAGACGGTTCAAAGCAGTAGATGTTACGAGTTCAGTGATGAAAGGAGCACCCAATTTTTGTACAGTTTATTCAATCTCTAGAGGTAAAATATCGTCTGTTAGATCAGCAACTTCTTCACCTCCTCCACTTTGCACAATACGACCACATTTACCAGGTCGGACGAGCAACGCCAACAACAATAATAACATTCCCAAAGTTGAGAAAAGATATCAACCCGTTCAAAGTAAACAAGAAGAGATTGACATCAAGTATGTTCCTCTAAAGTTCTTTTTAATCATCACACTTGTGGTATTTGGTAATTTATTGTGGACAACTAAATGATAATAAATCAACTAGGTATCCTTATTTGAGAAGAGGATATGAAGGTACAGACCGGGCCTCAATGGCAGATTCCGACTTATCGACAATGAGTAGTGGTAGGCCAAGCATGGATTGGCTGTTACCGACGCCTCGTCTCTCGGTCAGCTCTGAGTTTGAAGACAATCGTTGCAGTTTTGCTACATCCTCATGCTCATCAGAAAAGCAGTCCATAGACTTGTGTTCTACCTATTCAGCATTCTCCTCAAGCTCACCTGAAAGTGGGAGACTCTCTTCAGTTTCAATGTATAGTCAGGTAATTAAATTAAGGAAAAGTATTTAATTGATCACATTTTCAGGCCTAAAAATTAGTATTTATTGATTACTCTATAAATTTTTATAAGGATGACGTAGAAGCTGAGATGAAAAGACTAAAACTAGAGCTCAAATATACAATGGATATGTACAACACTGCCTGTAAAGAAGCAATCACAGCCAGGAAAACGGTATATATATACATATATATGTATATGCAATTCAAAAACTAAAGATATTAAGACTAAAATCTATATCTTTTAGACTACGGAGTTACACAAATGGAAACTAGAAAGGGAATGTAAACTAAAACAAGCAAGACTTGCCAAGGAAGCAGCAATGGAAATGGTAAATAATGAGAAGGCAAAGAGTAGAGCAGCTATGGAAGCATTAGCAACGGCTCATAGAATGGTAGAAATCGAAGCTCAAAAGAGAAAGCAAATCGAAATGGCAGCTTTGAGAGATGTAGAGGATAATAATAAAGCAAGGTACTCTTTAAATAAAAGTGATAAAATGTATAGGAAATACACAATTGAGGAGATTGACAAGGCAACAGAAAACTTCTCAAATACTCGTAAGATTGGAGAAGGTGGTTATGGACCAGTGTTTAAGGGTACTTTAGATTACACACCTGTGGCGATAAAAGTCTTGAGACCAGATGCAATAAATGGAAGATCACAATTCCAACAAGAAGTAGATGTCCTGACTAGCATACGACATCCAAATATGGTTCTACTACTTGGAGCATGCGAAGAATACGGGTGTTTGGCTTATGAATACATGGCGAATGGTAGCTTAGAAGATCATCTGCTTAGACGAGGCAACTATCCAGTGCTTTCATGGCAACTAAGATTCCGTATCGCAGCTGAAATCGCCACATGTCTTAATTTCCTCCACCAATTAAAACCAGAGCCATTGGTGCACCGTGACTTGAAACCAGCCAACATATTACTTGACCAGCACATGGTCAGCAAAATTGCTGATGTTGGGTTGGCTAGACTTGTCCCTCCCTCGGTTAATGACATTGCCACACAATATAGAATAACGTCAACTGCTGGAACCTTGTGTTACATTGATCCAGAATACCAACAAACGGGTATGCTTGGAACCAAATCAAACATATACTCATTCGGGATTATGCTCTTGCAAATACTTACGGCCATGCCACCAATGGGCTTAACAAGCCAAGTTGAGAGAGCGATTGAGGAAAGAAAATTTGCGGAGATACTAGACCATGCTGTTCTTGATTGGCCACTTGCAGAGACATTAATATTAGCAAAAATTGGTCTGCATTGCGCTTCGTTAAGTCGAAAAGACAGACCTAATTTAGGAAAAGATGTGTTGCCCAAGATTATAAGGCTTATGGACTTTGCAGGAGAAAGCATGCATAACAACCATATCGACAAAATACCATCTATGACTTCAATCCAAGTAAATGCATCAGAGGAAGCGTCTTTTTACTTCTGATTGTAAACATGTCTTGATTACTAAAATATCTTTGTTTTTCGTTTTCTTTCAGGTTTCAGTAGATAATAAGTGATCCATCTCTCAATAGCATATTTGATGAGAATTGCAATAACAGCTAGGACAATATCTTAAGGAGAAATGAAATTAAGTAATTAAAACAAGACAAGATGAAGATGGGAAACCCATATAAAAACTCTTCAGCCTGTTTTATAATGAAAAGATGAAGAATCCTAGTAGAGAGGAATATTTTGTCAGGTTCATTCCATCGAGGCATCTCCTCTTTATCTGATTCTTCTTGCTTGTTTCTTGTAACATGTGTAATTGAGGCTAAAAACTCTGATGGAACTCCTATCCTTTTAACCATAATTTAGTAAAAGAACGAGGACGAATGTGACATTCCTCTCTTTTCTCCATTTGCTTATCATTTAAAAGTAGTTTTTTCACATCGTTCTTCAATATTGCTTATCAAATGAGGAATAATGGAACCAAAATGTTCCTCCCTAAACTTGATAAGGACCAAAATGGAACAAAAAAGAACAAAATATTAAAATCAGTTTTTATCTTTTCAAATAATAAAATTAATAATTAATAATTATATTTTTATTTTAATATATAATAAATTTTATATTTTCACTGTATATTAACTGAAAATATTTTTGATTAGAATATTACTTTTTTTGTTAAATCAATCTTAAGACTTTAATTAAAAATTACATGAGTAGTACAATAAATTAAGACTCGTTTGGTTATTAATTATCACAACAATATATCTTATTTATTCTCCATCTTTTCTATGTAGCTTGTCTGACTGATGGAATGTGAAAAGAGGGTTTAACATAGACCTTTGTTCGTTTTGGTTTCTATTTGAAGGGTTTAACTAAAGATTTGATGTTTTTTATTGGTTGTTTTGGTTTTTATAAAGATTCCATCTTTCTATGTAGTAGCTCGTCTGACTGATGGAATGTGAAAAGAGGGTTTATCATATACATTTTGTTCATTTTGGCTTTTATTTGAAGGGGTTTAGCTAAAGCTTTGATTTTTGTTGTTGTTTATTTTGGTATTTATAAAGATTCAAATTTTATTTTCCTATGTAGCTCGTCTGACTGACGAGTACGAGTCTCCTACCCCATACCCTCGTAGCTCATACCCAGACACATATATACATATTCCTGTTTTCGTTTATGGTTTCCATTTGCTCATGTGGGTTTCCATTGGCTTAAAGAAGGGTTTGGAAGCTGCGCCTAAAGAATAGTTTTCAGGAATTCAACGGACGATGCACTTATTCTCCTTCAATTCTAGATACTACTCGAACTCCTCCCAGAAAAAGGCGTCGGAACAAAAATCTTGGTACAAGAGGGAGGTGGATGATTTGAGGAAAATTTTCTAAGATGCATATAAGAAACTCGAGATGATTCCCATCAACTTTGCAACCAGCTCGAGTTTTTTATATGCATCTTGGAAAATTGTCCGGAAATCATCCACCTCCCTCTTGAACCAATATTTTTGTTCCGACGCCTTTTTCTTGGAGGAGTTCGAGTAGTATCTGGAATAGAAGGAGAACAAGTGCAACTTCTCTTGAATTCCGGAAAACTTCTCTTTAAGTGCAGCTTCCACACACTTCTTTGAGCAAAAAGTGACCTAAAAAAGAGAGGAGAATGAACAATTTATGAGCCCGTAATAAAACAAAGAAAAAATTATTGAGATATAGAATAATTGTTGGAATATTACTAAATTATATAAATCTTTCCAAATTACTCATATGTTAGTGCCATGGATGTAATTACAAGTAACACTCTTGGTTATGTTTTCATTAAATTATTTCAACGCCATACTCTAAAATCAACGTCATACTCGAAAATCCACGTCATACCCGAAAAATCCACGTCATTATGGACAGAGTTATTCTGCCGCTTATTTTATTATCAGTCTCTCTCTCTCTCTCTCTCTCTCTCTCTCTCTCTCTCTCTCTCTCTCTCTCTCTCTCGTCATTGTTGTCGTCCTTCCCTTCAACTCGGGTGGAGACTTTTTGTTTTACTACAAAAACAACAGGAAAATTAGATTTATAGATTAATATGTTTTCAAAAAAAGCATTCAAAATTATTCAAAAATTTGAATTCAAAATATTCACATCTGCCTTATTTGAGGTTTGGCTGAGTTATGTCAGTGACATTGTTGACTTATCAGTAAATAATTCAAGGTTTGGCTGAGTTATTGTATATTATCTCGAGATTACAAAAAATGTTTTTGGGGAAACACCAATAATAATTACGCACATATTCACACGGAAACGCATAATAAATTCAAAAAATTATTATGTTTTTTAAAAAATGTATTCAAAATAATTCAAAATTTAAATTCAAACTTTCAAAACAAAATATTCAAAATAATTCAATTTTGTGTTTGACTGTAGAAAGGCTGAGTTATTTACTTTTCACATCTGACATATGAGTAAAAAATTAATTTATGGGACATTTGTATGTTAACATTAGTATTGGTTATAATAATGTTAAGATTTATAATATTATAAAACACTATAAATTTTACACTTATAGCCCATTCACACTTGGTCTTGCTTCTCGTTCTTTGCTTCTTCCGATCATACGGCCTCTGCTCTTCATGGAAATCTTAGATCTGAATCTTAGAAGTAGTCACTTGGATGAAAGCTACTTCACGGATCAGATCGGAGGAAACTGTTCCGGCGGGTCTTGACTATCGCCAGCGAATCAGATCTGCTTGATGGTCGATTTGATCTCTCAGCAAAGGATCGATCGGATCTGCTTCTCGACAGGAATTCTTGATAGATCTGGAATCTCAATAATGCTCTCTCGTTGGTTTTTCTTTTCTCGTTCAACGGTAGGCTTCTTCTCTCGATGGTTGATTGGATCTCTCGACAAAAGATCGATCGAAAATAGAATTCTCGAGACAAAGAGAGTTTTTGAGTATTTTTGGGTGAACAACACAAATGAAGGTTCAAGGGGTCGTATTTATGGCCTCCAGGTTCGGTTACTCTCTTCAGCTTTGGAATATGCAAAATGTTGGTTTAGGCTTGATGAAACATGGCCTTTTCTGTCTGTCAGACATGTGGCAGACATGGAGCAAAACTGGGATTCTTTCCGATCGAATCCTAAGAATCTTGCCCAAATTTTCTTTTGCGATTTTTCTCACTTTTTCTTGTCGGAAATTGAAACGTGGCATTTTTGTCGAGTGCAAGATGCACTGATGGGATTCGCGAACAGCAGCACCTTACGATGTTCATGACCAATCGGATCTTGACGTACTAGCTGCACTACGCAAGGAACTACCCTTCGAGAACGGACTAGATCTTCTTGATTCTTTCTCGATCACACTTGGGCATCTTCAAGTATTCTTCGATAAACTTTCTTGGAATCGAGAAGTCTTGGACTAACATTTCCCATCATACATTCAGATAGGTTCCAACACGTATCATGGTCGATACTCTCGATGGTCCTTTGGTCGCGGCATGGCCTCTTCGAAAATCTTCGATACTACTTTGTTCTTTCGATAATCCGTCTCGATAGAACATCTTCTTTATTATTTTAAACACTTCGGGTCGAGAGACTTTTCCCTACTATCGACTCCAATCTCCTTGTGTACGATAACGTTCATTTTCCGACAGCACCCTTATGTACATCTCTAGATAGATCATCCTTATCATAGAATTTAGGACTTTCAGTCGAAGAAAATCCTTAACCTATCGATTGAATGCATCCATGGTTCGATGACCCTTCATTGCTCCAGTGGTCATCGTACTTCTCCCGATAACTTTGTTATTTCATCTCCTTCTTCTTTCTGATATCTTTCCGAGTCATTTGATCGATGATTTTTGCCCTGGCAGCTACTTCTTGGTGCGGGTCACTATAGTCATCCTCCAATACTACCAACAACTGCTCACATCTCAGGACATACAAAGCAATGAGATAAGGAGTTTAGTGCATGAAGCCCTGGTTCCATGCATTAGAGAGGAGATGAACAATGAGTTTATACACATACCTCAAGCTGAAGAAATCAAAACAGCCCATTTCTCCATACACCCTGATAAAGCACCCGATCCATATGGCTTTTCAGCTAGCTTCTTCCAGACAAAATGGGATACAATAAAGGATCAATTCATTCTCGAGGTCCTCAACTTTTTCTCCACATGAGTATTGCCAAGCAGGATCAACAACACACATGTGACATTGATCCCTAAGATAACTAGTCCTAAGAAGATAGCAGATTACAGGCTAACAGCACTTTGTTCAGTCAACTACAAAATCATTGCAAAGCTACTTACAAAAAGTTTGCAGCCACTTCTCAGGGGAATCATATCTGAAACCTAAAGTGCTTTTGTTCCCCCAAAGAGCTATCTATAATAACGTGTTGATTACCCATGAAGTCCTCCATTATCTCAACAACTCACGAGCAAAAAAGAGATGCTTCATGGCTGAAGAAACAAACATGAGCAAGGCCTATGACATAATAGAATAGGAACTTGTCAGAATGGTCTTTGAAAAAGATTAGGTCTCCACCTATCTTGGGTAAACTGGCTAATGCAGTGCATAAAATCAGTGTCGTACTCTTACCTCTTTAATGATTCTGCTCAGAGATTAGTGCACCCACAGAGAGGACTGCGCCAAGGAGACCCTCTGTCACCTTATATCTTCATCCTTTGTAGCGAGGTACTTTCTGGCCTGGGTAATAAAGCTCAAGATGAAGGCAAAGTCATAGGGATCAAAGGTGGAAAGCGAATTCTGAGACTCAACCACCTTCTATGTGCAAATGATACAATGTTTTTTTGCAAATCAGAGGAGAAAGAATGTTTAGCTCTCATGGATGTTCTACGCAAATATGAACCAGCTTCAGGCTAAAAGATCAACCCCCAAAAGTCAGCAAGCACCTTCTCGATAAAAACTCTTCGCATTGTCATAGAAAAGGCTAAGCTAATAATGGGAATAGAGAAAGAGGGTGGATTAGGCAAATACCTTGGACTCCCATAACTTTTTGGCAGAAAGAAAAAGGACTTATTTAACATGATTGTTGATAGAATCAAACAGAAAGCGTGCTGCTGATCTTCTAAATTCCTCTCTGTAGCCAAAAAGGCCATCATGATAAAATCAGTCCTTGCGGCCATGTCAGCATATATTATGTCTTGTTTCAAGCTTCCAACATCCCTTACAAACGTATCCAGTCGGCTCTTACCATATTTTGGTGGGATAACATGAAAAAAGAAGATGTGCTGGATCTCCTAGGAAAACTCACAGCACCAAAGAAAGAGGGGGGGCCTCGGCTTTAGGGACCTACAAAATTTTAACAATGCCCTCTTGGCAAAATTGAGCTGGAGAATGCTCACTCAAACGGAATGCCTGTTGGTCAAGACACTGTTGGGAAAATATTGCCACACAACCTCCATTCTAGAGTGTAGTGTCTCGCCTTCCACCTCACATGGCTGGCGTGGCATATGTATTGGAAAAGATCTGCTAAAGTCACAGTTGGGCAGGCTAGTAGGCGATGGACAAACAACCAGTCTATGGAATGATTCATGGTTATCAATCTCGTCGCCAAATACACCTATGGGACCACCATCATCCATTACAAAGGATCTTAAGGTGGCTCATCTCATACCCCTGAATCTAAAGATTGGGATAGGGAGAAAATTCAGCAAATCTTACCATGGCTAGAGGCCGATATAATGGTATCAAATAAAACTAAGCTCTTTTAGAGCTAGAGATGCTTTCGCCTGGCTGCCCTCTCGTACTAGAACCTACACACCAAATCAGGCTATTATGAGAGCCTCATATTGGAACCAGAGACCGAAGAAGATCAATCTGAGATTATAAATCATTGTTTTAACTTAACAAAAGAGATATGGAACATTAGAAGCTCACCGAAGACTAAATTCTTTATGTGGAAAGCTATGAGAGGAGCCTTACCTTTGGGTACAAATCTTCAGGCAAGAAGAATTAAAATCTTGGCGGTCTGCCCATTCTTCGGAGAGGACAAAACAACACTTCACCTCTTCTTCCACTGTAGTCATGCTCAACCGGTTTGCAATTTTGCCCCTTTTAAAAATCCAATTTTGGGAGACAAAATATCCATCGCCGAAATTGAAGCATCAAAGCTCCTCACCTACCTTCCGCCTAATGGTGTTAACAGGGGACCATTATTGCCATGGATAGTTTGGGCAATCTGGATCGCCCGAAATCAAAAAAATTTCAACAACCAGAGTGAGCCGCTGATTGAAACCCTTAGTAACACCTGTGTTTGGTGGTTTAACTTTTTAATCGTCGGTTCGATTGGAGATCGGTTTGGGAGAAACCAAGGTTGTCTTAAGGGTTAAGGGACGCCGTTTCTCATTATTGTTCATTGTCGCTTTGTGAGAATAGAGAGAAAGAGCAGAGAGTGGGAGATTTGATCTTTGGGTGCCTTTGAGTGACTTTCTAGAGAGTTTGAGGGTTGTTCTTGGTGTTTCCAGCCTAAAGGAGGATAGATTCGTGGTGTGTGGTGTTAGGAGAGTGTGTTTTCGTCCCTGTTATCCCCTGTTCGTTGCTGTTCTTTCTTGTTTAAGAGGTGAGTGCAGGACCAAGACTTATCTAAGCAGTTTGGTTCATGTTTTGGTGATTTCCTTAGTTATTGATTGATTTTAACTGTTTGTATGCTTGTTTTCTGTGTTGTGATGCTTTTGGACGAGTCATATGGATGTTCTAATTGGCCATGGAGGGTAAAGAAGAGAAGATCCATTGATGAGAAGTGACTGGAGTGATGTTAGGGTTTCGATGTCGATTGACACCAATGGCGAGTGTCGATCGATACCAATCTTCTGTATCGCGAGGATAGTCACGAGTGTCGATCGACACTACTCGTCATTTTGGGTTTATGTGGTTGTTTTGATTGAATGCTTTGGTATTTGATGGTTATTGCTTGAATGTGAATTATGCTGCTTGTGTGTATAGCCCAGTTATTGGAAATACTTATGCATCTCTTTATGTGATGCAGGTAAAGGAAAAGTTTAACCGTGGAATCAAGGCGTGGAGAGCGGGCTGATCTAGGGGCTCGTTGGTTTGATTATTGTTATGAATTTTTTAGGGATTGCTAGTTCTCAAATTTAGAAACATGATAGGTTGGTTATGTTATTCTGGAATGTTTGTTGTATTGGTTTATGGTTTAATGCAGTTGTTATATTTGGATTTTTGGTTAAGTCTACCGCTGGTTATTGTTATAGGGTTTTGTTTATTTGGAATTCTTGTTTAACCGGTTCAAATTAGATTAGGATTAATTGATTGGTTTAGTCTTGTTTAATTGGTTTAATCCGGTTTGCATGATTAAAAAACGGGATGGGTCTTTTCAATTGGTATCATAGCCTAACCCAGTTGTTTACGGGATAGTATTGGCGGGGGGTTGGCAGTCTTGGTACACAACAAGGACGTTGTGTTCTCAAGGAGGGGTGAATATGATACCCTAGGAGGTTAGAATTTAATTTATGTGAGTTAAATGGGTGATTGTAGTATGATGTATCAATTTCATGGAGGATGTTTGAGAATATGAACTGCATGCCTGGTTGATTGTGTGTAATTGTGTGGGCATGGAGACCTATATCATTCGCTCGAGCCTTCAATGAGATTCCACGGTAAGTTGTGTATGATGTGATTTATTGTTTTGTTTTCTTAGCCATTTGTTGTCTAGTGCATATGGTTAGAGGAGAAGCTGCTGGTGATCATAGTCAAGGTCGTTTTTGTGGACGTGTTTGCGGTAGGGGGCGTGGTGTTGCCTCGGATAGCGACGTGCTTGTAGGTCTGAGTGCTACGGTCGAGCATGTCAGTGATTCTCTATCGTTTCAGGAGGGATCTCTGGGCGATGCTAGTGTTTGTGCCATTGGAGCCGGTGCGACCGGAGACACTATTGGTGTGGCTGGAAACCCGGTTGGGGGTGTTCCAGTAGGCCTAGGGTCAGAATGATCGTCTTGCGGATCTGCTGACGCAGAGTTTGGAGCGTTACTAGGAATGGTACAAGGTCAGGCTCCAGTTGGACCACAAGGGGTGGCTAGTGTGCAGCCTGTTGGGCTGGGTGGGCCTGGTTTGCAGCTAGTTGGGCCTGGTGTAGAACTAGTTGTTGGGGCTGTGCAGCCAGAGGGGGTAGGTGCGGTGGTCGAGCGTCCGTACTATTTGCGGATATTGGAGCAGCAGCAGAGGTTCAGGATGATTATGTTCCTCAGGGGTTCCGATCATGCTGTAGCGGATGAGTGGCGCGTGAGATTGCAACGGTATTTCCAATCTAGAAGGTGTTCAAAGACGTACCAGGTGAACCTTGCGGCTTATTACTTGGCTGGTGGGATAAGAGGTTGATGGTGTGGGGGGGACTTCTTGGCAGAGTTCAATACCAAGTATTTTCCAGATGAGGCATTGGACGCAATGGACCGCACGGAGTCACAGTTCTTGGCGCTAACTCAAGAAGAGTGGACGGTGTGTGAGTATGACTCAGAGTTTAGTAGACTCGGGTCTCTACCACGATATGAGGGTCCGATACAAGGTGCGAACCTATGCCCCTATCCCCCGCGGGTAGAGCTGTTTGAGACAGCGGCGGGTATTGAGGAGGAGCTGAGAAGTTAGGTGGTGATTCCTAGTGCGTCTGTGCAGCCAAAGAAGGCTCACCCGTAGACGGTTACGAGCAGCAGTGGTAAGCCTGTCCAAGAACAGAAGAGGAAATGGGATGACATTTCCAGATCAGGACAGAGTGGTCATGGATGCTTCCGGTGCGGAAGCATGGATCACAATTGGCGAACTGTCTGAAGAGGAGTAAGCCTCGAGTGGAGACTCGAGTTTTTTTCCATGTCAAAGAGACGAGGCACATTAGATGGATGTAGCAGCACTGCAGCCGGTGATTCATTTAGGGGTGCACTAGTGGGTGCAGTCGGGTATGCAGCCAATGGTGCAGCAATGGGCGCAACCACGGCAGCCAGTGGCTCAGTTGGGAGCACCGCCAGTGGCTTAGATTGGGGACCGCGTGTCTACTCGACCGTAGAGACGGGAGGGCCAAGTACCGCTAAGACGATCATAGGTTTAATTTTAAGACTCCGTTTTTGGTTTCATTCTGTTGTTTAGAATTGTTGCTGTGATTTTTGTGGGTAGGATTCTTTGCCTAAGGGTCTGTGTAGGGACCCTATTGGTGGGTGGCTTTCCGTCCCACGTGTTGTTTGATTCTGAAGCTATGAATAGCTTCATAACCCCAAAGTGCGCGGTGGGTGGTAATATCCGTGGGGACTCCGGTGACTATTTTGGAACCGTTAGAGTCGCTAGAGGTGCGTTACTAGCGGTTCAGGGACGGGCTAATGGTGTGGATATTCACATTGCGGGAGAGTCGATGCCGGTAGATCTGTACATCAGCCCGATGGAGCTGTATGATGTCTTTCTGGGCATGGATTAGTTGCAGCGGTACAGAGTTCATCTTGACTGTCACTGGGGGAGGGTGTGAGGGTGTGAGGCCAATTGTAGGAAGTGTAGTGATCTCGGCAATCCAGGCAGAGAAGATGATCTAGAAGGGTCGGGAAACTTACTTGGCGATGATTTTGATGCCGGAGATGGTTCGAGTGGTAGCGGTGAGCAACATCAGGGTGGTTCAGGAGTTCGAGGAGGTGTTTAAATCGTTGAAAGGGTTACCACAATCTCGGCCTGATCCTTTCATGATTGAGTTAGAACCCGGGACGACACCCTTGTCTAAGGCTCCATACTGGATGGCTCCAGCGGAGATGGCTGAGCTGAAGAAGCAGTTGGAGGATTTGCTGAGTAAAGGGTTCATCCTTCCTAGTGTTTCACTGTGGGGAGCACCGGTGATGTTTGTGAAGAAGAAGGATGCAAGTTTCCGGCTGTGCATTGATTACCGGGGGCTTAACCGGGTGACGATGAAGAACAAGTATCCTTTATCGTGGATCGATGAGTTGTTCGATCAGTTGAGGGGAGCTACGTGGTTCTCTAAGATCGATTTGGCATCGGGGTACCATCAGATTCCTATCGACGAGGCGGATATTCGTAAGACGGCTTTCAGGGCGAGGTATAGGTATTACGAGTTCGTGGTGATGCCTTTCGGGTTGACTAATTCACCAGCGGCGTTCATAAGATTAATGAACAGCGTGTTCCAGGAGTTTTTGGATGAGTTTGTTATCATCTTCATTGATGACATTCTGGTGTACTCTAAGAGTCCTGAGGAGCATTTGAGGGCGGTTTTGGAGAAGTTGCAGGAGCAGCAGCTGTATGCTAAGCTTAGGAAGTGCAGTTTCTGGCAGAGAGAGATGGGTTCTGGGTCATACTATGTCTCCGGAAGAAGTTTCTATGGATCTAGAGAAGATTGAGGCCATAAGAGATTGGCCTAGACCGCAAAATGCCACGGAGATTCGAAGTTTTCTGGGTTTGGCAGGTACTATAGACGGCCGTGAAGGGTTTTGCCAGCATAGTTCAACCGATGACCAAGTTGACAGGAAAAGATATTCCTTTTGTGTGGACTCCATAGTGTGAGCAGAGGTTTGCTAAGCTCAAGGAGATGTTGACGAGTACGCCGATCTTGGCTTTACCAGAGCAGGGTCAGCCTTATGAGGTGTACACAGATGCTTCATGAGTTGGTTTGGGTTGTGTGTTTATGCAGCAGTGTAGGGTGATTGCATATGCTTCACGGCAGTTGAGGAAGCATGAGGGCAACTAGCCTACTCATGACTTGGAGATGGCGGCAGAGGTGTTTGCCCTAAAGATTTGGAGATCTTATCTGTATGGAACGAAGGTTTAGGTGTTTACAGATCATAAAATCCAAATATTTTACTCAGACAACATCAAATCAAGGTCTTGTGATTTATAACCAATATGAAAGAGCACAAACATCAACCAATGATGCTTGTCGTCGATCTTTCTTTAGACCTAAAATTTACGCATGCAACATCAAATCATCTTTAACACAGTAAACATAAGCACATGTTTTATGGCTCATAAAATATATATAAAGCATAAACCGATAAAGAGAATAAGAAGATTAACAATGTAAGTATATAAGTTTCATATATTCCATATATTTGTTTTCAGATTTTATATTTCTCTTTTTCTATAAATTGCTTTTCCGTTTTATTATATATTTAATAGAAAATTTGGAATTTTGAAAACGTTAATTTGTAAGATGGCAAAATTTTTTTTAATAAATGTGATGGCTAACCACAATTCTAAATACTAGACTATATAAAATTTGAAAACTTTTTATTGTGTATAAATATATTAAATTATTCTTAATTTGATAAAGGAAATAGGAAAAGAGAAGATTTCATTATAACCAAGTATAGTTCATATTTTTGGTTATATATCCTTTTTTGGGTTTTCGAATATACCGTTTGGTTTTTGGTTTGTATAGGATTCAGTTTGGATAATTTGGATAGGAAAATTTAAAATCCGTTCGTATTTTTTTTGTTCGGATTGGGAACCGGATTTTTTGGATAGGTTTTCAGATATCTGATTTTATTCCTATCCCTAAGGATTATATTTTTAATTACTTTGTATTGTGTCCTCGTATTTTATGTGTAATAAGTTAATAACTAAAAATAGTCACCTATATAATATAACACCCAAACTAAATGAAATAAACCAAACCAAAAATATCGATTGGCCACGGCTTCCTTATAAGTTTGGTGGAAGATATATGCACCTAATACATTAAGTTGACAACAAATATGAGAAAAGTATATATGTGTCCCTCGGGTTATTATGGTTTGTGTCAACCAAATCACTTCAAATTATATGGATATTAGAAGACAAAGGCATGTAATGAACTTACACCAAAACATACAAAGTTAAGATTTTAACGTATGTTTCAACAAAAATTTGACTCGAAAACATAATTAATATCGAAGTAACAAACAAAAGCTTCTTTGAAAATACCAAATATATAGCTTTAATCTTCTTCTGAGGAGTCTTCTTCAGAGCTGTAAGAGAAGGTAATCTTGTTACCACAGAATTTGCCAATCTCAGGTACTTTCATTTTCTGTTTGGTCTCCAATTCATCTACTTCTGTCGGAAGGACTTCTGGCTGAGGCTGGTCTTCATACCTGGAATATCAAAAAACCATTGTGATCTCTCCATGTATACCCAATGTGCTTTTGATAACAAAACTCAAAAAGCCAATTAAATAGTTAAGTTTCTTACCAAATCTTTTCTGCAAGGTTGTACCTAATTAACAAAAATACAAGGGTCAATTTTCTGTACTAGGTCTGGGATTTAATACCGAACTGATATTTTAGATGTTCGGTTCAGTTCAGTTTTGGCGGTAGAACCGATTGGCAGGAATAAAAATTGGAAAACCAAAATGTTTTGCTTATCTCGGTTCGGTTATTGGTTAACCGAAAATTTTTTTAAGAAAAATATTTTTAAAAAAAACTGCGTAACGGTAATTTACTTCCAAAATAATTGAATTACTCGAAATATCAAAAAAAACAAATTGAAAAAAAACTGAAAAAAAAGAGAAATAACCAAAAAACCCCGGAGTTTTTTTTTTTCTTTTTTTACCACATTTTGGTTGATTTCGGTTCTAAATTTTTTTAAAACCAAATTAACCAAAATAACTGAACTGAAAATTAGTTTGGTTAACTTCGGCAAGATTTTCAAAACTAAAAAAAAAAAAAACCCAAAAATAACCGAACCAAATTAAAATAACCGAAGTCTCGAGGCTTAGTAGGGTGACCATCAAAACTATAGCACCAAGTTAAAAGAAATCAGAAACGACCAAGAAAAATATAACGGCCAAGGAAATTTCCACCAAACTTCATTTGTAGCGCCTACAATACATAATACTAAATTAGCAATCATAATTTCACATATTTCTACTTTTCATATGACTAATAAAAATACATTTCATAATCTATACTATTAATTGGGGAGCATTATTTGTCTTTGTAGCCAAACAAACTTGAAAAAAAAAATATTACAAAATATACAATCTCAAACATATTGCCAAACACACTAAAAGACAGCAAATAAAAAATTAAATAAATAAAAAATAAAAAACAAAAACTATCTATATTTATGGAAATCATTTTAATTTTGTTACCATATATATGTCACTAATAAAAATGTTCAAAGTGAAAATTAAAAAATCTTAAAGTATGTTCGATAATAGTTAAAATATTTTAAACAAAGAAACATAACGAATATGGATGAACTAAATATATAATAATAAGATAAAGAAGTCAAATATTTTTGTAATTCATTATTATATTATATCGTATATAAAGATACTCACATACAATTCCAGTGAAACAAACAAAACTCTGAGAGCTAAGTCAGCAAAACTACAATAAACCCATGAATTAAAAAATAGAAATACCTAAATCTGTAGGAAACAAAAAGGCTAAACTTGAATCTTTGAATTGAATAAAGTAATGGGAAATAAAGATGAAATTGAACGATCAATAACATTAAAAATTGAACAAGGGTTGTGTATGCTCGGATTAGAGGCAGTGCCTTGTGAATGAAAATGGTGGGAGCATGTGACTTAGATTTATAATTAGATTTTTATTAATGTGATAAAAATAAATATTTAAACGAGGAATACGAGTATTCCGTCTAGATCTCTTACCAAGTTTTTTATAATAAACATTAGCAAATGATTATGTTTTTAAAAGGAAACGATTGTGGGATCAAAATATATGATGGATAGAGGACGATACGGACAGGACGGATCCGAACGGGACGGGACGAGATGGGTCGGGACGGGTTGGGACGAGACGGGAAGGAATGGGCCGGGACGGGTTTCTAATTCCAAACTATACGTAAACTAATTCAAACTAAAGCCAAATCTAAATCCGATTAAACATCTCTAAGCAAACAGTTAGAACTGTTTTGATTAGTTTAAAAAATAAACACGTAGTATCATTTAACATTTTCATTTAAATTATTTTAAAACTATATTAAGTAAACAATATCTATATTTTACAACTGTATGCCTATGTATAGTTTTTCAAATAAACTTATATAACAAACTTTTACCAAAATCGTATCTACATAAAAAAAAAATCGTAGTTTTGCAAAAAATAACCCCGCACGAACGTGCGGGTCCATCACTAGTTATACTATAAACTAAACTTCACCTTTTGTGCCTCGTTAGCAGAAGCAAACTCAACAAAGCCACATCCCATTTTCTTTCCCTTGTGGTTTACAATAAGTCGAACACGAACAACTTCTCCAACATCTTTGAAGAATTTGATGCTGTAAAAATGGAGGATAAAATATTAGTCATGAAATTAAAAACCTACTTTGCTCCAAGAACGAAAGAGGAATTAAAGGTGTGCTACTTACATATTACATATTCTAATCTTGTGAAAGAGATTGGCAAAAAAGAGCGTCTTTTTTCTTTGGGCGACTTCCTGAATTTAATATCAAGTGCGTTAGCACGAGTCAACAAAAAGTAGATTCTATTAGGGATATAATATCCCACATCGTAAATTGGACAAAGACCCTGACATTAAGTAAGATACATAAACATCTCGGAGGAGTGTATTAAAGATATAATATCTCACATCGGAAACTATACAAAGATCCTAATAGTATATGGTTTCTCTACTAATTGCCAATTGGTTTTGAGTTAGAAGCCGACAATCTAATAGATTCATCCCCATAATAAGTCATCATTTTTTACCTTGTGCCAACAAGTCTGTTATTAAACGCTAATATTTCTTATGAGACTGAGATATTATGACGATAATAAGAACATGTACCTCAACTAAATCAGGAATTTCATCAAGTCCTTTTTCATCTACCAGAAGGCTTTCTTGTTGAAGGTAGTCTTCATACCTGGAATATCAAAAGCCCTAGTCATCTCTCCATGTGTAACAAGAAAACTTCACCCAATATGCTCTTGATAACAAACTCGAGATGCAAATAGTTAAATCTCTTACCAAACCTTGTGATCTAAGCAATGCCTAATTAACAAAAATAATAGTGCTAGTCTTATGTAACAACAATATACAACCAGTGTTACATAAAAAAGATCTCATAGCATGAAAGATTAAATTACTTGGATCGTGAAGGGACTGTCCTAGACACTTCAAGAGAAATCTTCCGGTCCTGCAAATACTCACCATTCTTTTCTTTCAGCGCCTACCATCAAAAGATTTAATCAGCAATGTGGTTTCAAATACATTCCAAATGACAACTAAAATATTTTCACCATTACAAGAAAAACTACTCTCAGCTTCTCTGCTTCTTTAGCAGAAGCAAACTCAACAAATCCATATCCCTCACACTTGCCATTGTGGTCTACAATAAGTCGAACTTGAACAACTTCTCCTACATCTTTGAAGAAATTGATGCTGTAAAAGGGAGGACCAAAACATTAGTCATGAAAAACTTAGCTCCAAGAAAACAAGAGGAAATTAAAAGTGCTACTTACATATGTGAAATTGTAACTTGGCGACGGCGAGATAGATGGATAACAAAGAGTATATTTTTTCTTACATCAACTGCCTTAAATCTTTTGAATCTATTGATATGGTGTAAATTGCAAACCTAATTGATGGATAACAAAGAGTAATTGACAAGAAACTTGTATGATAGGTCTCACGAGCTTATAAGAACATTAGATTTAAGGCAGATAGATGGATAACAAAGAGTAATTGACAAGAAACTTGTATGATAGGTCTCACGAGCTTATAAGAACATTAGATTTTAAACATTTTTCTCCATATATTTATCATAATATAGTATGAGTATTTATACATTTGAAGAGTCGGTTATATAGATCTTAGAATATTAGAGATAGACACGAATCAAAGATTTAACATAATTTACCCAAAACCACTATCAACATACAACAATAAGATCAAATATGTTATTCTCATCGTTTCGATTCTTATCTTAGTCGACACCGGTTTACTTCGGTTATGATCTCATCATTGTACAAATGTTGGTTTGGTAGTCGTAGGAGACTTGCGATTGCAACTAAAAATTTTCATCGCAAGAAAAAATAGGGCAAATAGGATGAAACGAACAACATCTTACTATTATGAAACAAACATGGCCAATATATTTAACAAACAAGACAATAATTGAAATTATGAGAAAATACACCTTCACTGAGATTAAATTAGCATGATCAGCAAATACTTTGGTTGTGTCCTGATACATATACATGAGTATAGCATTAGAAGAAACATTCTCTAAAGAACAAGCAAGAGGAGTGTGATGATAGGCTTGTTAATTATAGGATGATATGACTATGCCATGTTCATATTACTCTCTTGCCTTGCTTGTTTCAATTTTCTTACTTGCTAGCTCATTTTCCTTCTTAATTCTTGTGTGTGCATGAGTATGTGTTAGGAATAGGGATAGGTATTTTAAGGAACCCGGAGAGAAAACCATAGAAATTAGGACGATTATCCTAACCCCAGCCAGCCAGGAAATGGAAGTCGGTAGCTATGTTGAGATGATCGACCGATAGAATCAAGTGTGAAAATCCAAAGTAGCTACCTTACTCTTTGCCGAGAAAGAAGTGAAGCTAAAGAAGATTCACGTTCCAATGGACAATACACTCGAGAAGATCGAGAACAACAATCCAACTCTGATAATTGTGGACATATGCAAAGACTGATCCGACCAAGGTGAAAGGAGAACGATACAACAGAAGTTTTTGTAGAGATTTCAAGAAAATAATACTTAAGCCATTGGAGGTCTCTATTGAGAAAGAAGTACAAGGTTTAAGCGAGGCAGTAAGAAAGTACGAGTGATGGCTGAGAACGAACGATCGAAATGATTCTCCGACAGACGGAACATGGTATGAAGGCAAGGCTATCGACCATAACCATTCATTTGGCCAAGATACCCCTAGGTAATGTCCCTAAGTTAGTTTTAGACTAGAACTTATAGTTTAGTCAAGGGAAAATATAAGTTATCAAGAAAAAAATAGGTTTGGTCGAGGATGTTCGATAGAATGCCGAAACCGAACGTTGGACAGCCAACTCTCTCGGTAGCCGGACGAAGGATTCATTGCCAGTGCAGATTATCCTCGATGATCTGCACGAGAAATTATTCGGTAAGTTTGTTTCCTCAAGCTGGCAACGGACGGAAAGGAAGGGTCGACCAATGACCGATGGCCGGGAATGGCCGTATCGATGCTCGCATGTACCAACGGTCAAGATGCAATATCGGCCAGCAAAAGAAACGGACAGTCCGGATCGATTCTTGGGCAATGTTTATCAGTTAAGGTATTCATCCTTATCCATTTCAGGCGATAGTTATCCACAACCCTTCGTTCTTATCCGTTAGCGAGGTGTCGCCGTTCAGAGCCGTCTTAGTGTCCGACGATGTGTCGCGATACTAAGCGACCAACGGCCATATCATGCTACCCCAACCAACTTATTCCCCCTATATAAACCCCCTTCGTCCTCATTTCTTACCCAGACCCAAAAAAAAAGAGGAAACTTCTTAGTCCGCTAGAGAAGCTTACGGAGATGAGAAACCCCTTAGGAAAATTAGGTGAGTTCCCGGTCACGTGAAGTAGCACGTGAATAGGATAGTTTATTCTTGTTTTTTTATTTAGTCTTAATTAATTAGAGGATTATTAATAATTACTTAGTTAGTTTTAAGGTTAAGTTAATTAATTAGATAAATAGTTCTTAGTTATAATTAGTATAAATGATAGTAGTACTTAGGCATTATTGCTTGGGTTAGTTCTATTACTTGGTTGGAGGAGTTAGAATAGTTTATGGTTAGATTGTTTGTATTTCTCGATAGGCAAAGGCGATAGGCAATCCTTATATGTTGTTGGGGGTAGGTAACGGGTAGAATTATTTTAGTTTGGGCTCACTAAATAATGCTAGATTACTTATGTTCCTACTTTAAGTTTATAGGATTTCTTAGCCGAATATTCTCGTAGGGAAACAAATGACCTAAGACGAATCAATGTAGGTTTTACAACCTTTGTAAATTCTTACTAATTATATTATGTATGATTTTCAAGCAAGGATTCTACTCGTATAAATGTTTTTCGGTAACCATTTCGTCGTAACTATATATGTACAAAGACTCGTATTTTTCAAAAGCTTAAATGGTTGTTCCAAGTGATATTAAGTCTAGTCCGGACTTAACACAACTCTCGTTCGCGGTACGGGTTGTAAAGCCTTAGGCCGTGTCCGGGAGGTCGGGCACTCGTGGTTGGATGACAATGCTGAAAAATTCCGTTTCGGGAAGCTATGTCGACCGACTACGAGGGTCCTAAGTAGCGCTCCCTATTCGTTCTTGGTGCTAGAGCGGGTTAGGGGTGTTACAGATAGCAATGTTTAAGTTTTTTTCCAAAAATACTACAATTTGTTTTTTTCCAAAATACTACAAAAGTTTTAGTTTTCCAAAAATAGAATAAACATAAAAAAAATTGAATTTTGAAGATGTAGAATTATTATTTTTTATGTTTGGGTTAACTATTTACATTTAGGGTATAGTTTTTAGGAGTAGGGTTTAGTGTTTAGGATTTATAAATTAGTTTTGAATGTTAAAATTTAAGTTTTAGTCTAGTGATATTTTTGGAAAAAATGTATTTTAGTGATATTATGGGACATTAAACTTCATAATTATATTTTTCGAAAAAAACATCAATTTTAATGGTACTAGGTAATGTCCCGCGCATATGCGCGGGTTGTTGTTTATTTATTTAATTAATTTTAATTTATTTATTACTTATAAAAAGATAGATTAAATAAATTTCAATGCTTATGACATTTTTACATTTTATTTATTTAAATCATACAATAGAAGCATAAATCCATATATTTTGAATTTATTCGTTGTTTAATTGTTCAATTTTGATAGTAATTTTCTTAGTACTTTTAAGGATTTTTTTGATAAAACAATAATATAGTTAATGATAAAAATAGGAATGATATTGGGAGAATTTAAAAAATACCCCTTTAAAACCACTTTTTATATTTACCCCCTTTTCAAACTTTATCAAAACAACCACTAAAAATGTTGAAATTTATCCAAATATGTGTGTAAACTTATAAATATACACACAAATTACCTTTATTTGTGTATAAAATTTTATTTATTTCAATGTCTTACAAATTGGTTTGAATATAACAAAAAATTATTTTGTTAAAATAATTACATACTTTGAAAATAAAATAAATATACATGAATATGTGAGAAAGAAAAAAAACATCTAAAGTTAAACAATGAAGATGGTTTATTTAGCTTGATTTTCTTATGGTGCGATGGTCAGAAATCAATATTTTTGAATCTCATCGATAAAGTAATTTCTTTATAGCCATAAAATATTATTATACATATGTATTATACATTTAATAGTATAAAAACAATGAAAAAAATGAAGAAGTACATAAAATAAATAAGAAATATAATTGAAAACAAAAGTTTTAACCAAATATATAATCAAGCTCTTACAATGATATCTTAACTGAGCTTTCAACCCATGCAAGAACATTAAAAATTAAACAAAGAAAATATTGAGAATATCAGATATGGTGGAGGAGGATGTAAAAATGAGTATTTATAGGATAAAATATGATGTAAGTTACAATTCTAAAATAATTAAATTAGAGGAGTTATAATTATATTTTATAGTGTGTTAATTAAAATTGAATGGAGGAAACAAATAGTCAATTGAAAGTTATATAATTTAAGTTACAATTTAATAGTAAACTGTGGATTTCAAGTATGAATTAAACTATAGGACTAAATGTGTTAGATATTTCGTTTAATTAAAAATAAATATTATAATTAAAAAATAAATGCTAAATGGACCAATAAGGAGAGAGTGAAACCTTAAATTCCCAAGAAATAATTTTATTTTTAATCTCTTTTTATATTCCTCTTAATTTAAGTTATATTTCTAGGTTTAATTATATTTTTTCATCCTTGTAGTATATATAATAGATAGAAAATGGAATATCAAATTGTTTTTTAGATAGGAAATCAAGTATAAAATTCAAAGTTAAAACAAATTATAATGTCTTTGTATTATTACATGTTGAATCACAAACTAAATATAAGGATCATTATTCTTAAAAGAATGTCTTACAAATTGGTTTGATAATTATATAACAAAAAGTTTATTTTGTTAAAAAATTACATACTTTTGAAATTTAAATAAATAAACATGAATATGTGAGAAAGAAACAAACATGCAAAGTAAAATAATGAAGATGGTTTCTTTAGCTTGATTTTTGTATAACCATAAAATATTATTATACATATGTATTACATTTAAAAATATAAAAAAACAATGAAGACATAAAGAAATACATAAAACAAAAAATAAATAAAATTGAAAACAAAAGTTTAAACTAAATAATTAATCAAACTCTTACAATGATATTTTAAATGAGTTTTCACCCCATGCAAGAACTTAAAAAAAAAAAAACAAAGAGAATAATGAAGATATGAGATATGGTAGAGAAGGATGTGAGAATGGCTATTTATATGATAAGAAGTGATGTAAGTTACATTTTTAAAATAATTAAATTAGAGGAGTTATAATTATAATTTATAGTGTGTTTAATTAGAATTCAATAAAGAAAACCAATAGTGTTTGGAAATTTATATAATTTTCAGTTTCATTTTAGTAGTAAAGTGTGAATTTAAAGTATGAATTAATGTATATGATTAAATGTGTTTTTTTGGTTTAATTAAAAATAAATATTATATTTTAAACATAAATACAAAATGGACCAATAAAGAGAGTGAAACCTTACTTTTATATATATGATTTTAAATAATTTTCCACCAATAAGCCTTAAAAAATTTGTTGAATGATATATGATTAAGTCCTTTCATTTTCTTTGCCATTTGATTATAACTTATAGTGTAATTAAATTTTGTATTGAATGATTGTCATAAACATTTATTTATTTATTTATTTTGTTGAATGATATATGATTAAGTTCTTTCATTTTCTTTGTCATTTGATTATAACTTATAGTGTAATTAAATTTTGTATTGAATGATTGTCATAAACATTTATTTATTTATTTATTTTTTAAAAAATTAAAGTTTTAAATATTTTTCCATCAATAAAGAGAGAGTGGAACCTTACTTTTATATATATGATTTAAGAGAATTTTTCCAGAAGTTTATTTGGTGTATTTATGTTGACAATTTGACAATAGTTATATGCATAAGAGTCCAACTTTACATTGCTAACAAAATCCATGAGATTGTGAACAATTGTTGGGATTTTGTAGCAATTACTAAATTGAGTAATTGATGAGAAACTCAAGTCCTCTTCTCGTAAGACACCAAAGCAGAGAATTTAGTATATGCTGATCTTGAAACTTAGATGAAGACACCACAAGCAAACATTTTGCGTTTGTATTTGTACAGTAACATACTCTATCTTCTGGAACTAATAAAATTCCTAAGATTCATTCTCTTAAACCTGATTCATAAAAGTAAAAGCAAACCCGCTATGCTGAAACTACCAAGCTATCCCAGCCTCAAGCTGGTTAACTTGGCACATTATATAATCAGATACCTTAACAGCTCTGCAAATTTCATCATTATCCAACTTGTTGAGACACTAAGAGCTATTGTGATTACAGATCAATGAAAGTACAAACAAGCATTTATCTATGAAGTTATGGTTCAACATGTTGCGTCGCATGGCTGGCCCAATTCTGCAAGAGTGTACTTACAAGTAAAGCGAATTTGCAAACATAATACCTCGTCGCAAGCTCTCGCTAGCTGCTGCAAACTTACTCTCTAGATTGCTTTCTCCAACGGCATCTGCTGCAGCTCGAAGCTGAAGAGATCCCCAATCAAAGTGGCATCAGATATCTAGAGGTTCACAGAAATGTCATTGCAGATTATAGAGAGTCTGGTGATGTTACCTGGTTCAAAAACTCGTCGAGCCTTCTAGCGCTCCTAATGATACTACCCTCAAATATGTCAGTCATTTGTATAATCTCTGCAAAGGTCGCCCCCTTTCAAAGAGAAAACAATCAAGATTATCAAATTTCCTTTTGAGTTCAATATCCAGGAATGAAAAAGTAAACCGCAGACATGATAACATTCACTATGCACAATACAAAAATGTTTTATGTAACAAGCACGAAGTTTATTACTCAGGTTTTCATTTTTCTAAGCTTATAAGACATAAATGGAGATCAGACGTTTATATCACCATGTCAGCCACACACATATCCAGTAGTTGAGTTAGCTAGAGTAAATGATTAGAATATTTAGTGGACGGAATTAATACATCCACAAGACATTACAGTGATATTGGACTAGCGAGTAAAGGTGGTTTGGGAGAGTTGGGTATTCTATTGAATAATCTGGATGCAGAGATTATTTTGAGTCTGTTTCAAGTACTCTCATCATAATATGTCGACTATTAATTATATAGCAGCATTTCTGATATTAAGTAATACCAACCTTTGACCAAGAGTAGATAACATCCATCAGGAAAGGCCTAATGGTGGATTCCACATACTCTTCAACGTTAATTTCCAGCTTGCATTCATGTTGTATCTGGCATCACACAAACAGTAAGGATTACAGGGAAAAGAATAAATATATATCGAGCAAATAGATAAACAAGCTTTCAGCTGGGAAATTAAATTACCTCTGCAATTTTTCGTGCACTATCTTGGAGCTGCTGCAATGGTTTAGTAAGTTCATTTCTTAAATTTACCTGTTCATTTGATTTATCCACAGGAATAAAACAGCTTGCAAGGGCTGCTACTTGGTGATGATCCAGATCATTAAAAGTACCTGATTAGGATTTTAATGTAAACACATCGCAATTACATATAGTGTGATACAACCAATAAACCTGAAAAGCCTAAACTTATAAGTGGTTAGCTAAAGCAGTTCATATACCATTAAACATTAGTTCAGTGACGAGCAATTCATCCCCTGTGTCTATCAAGCACGCAGCTCGTCCTTTTAACTGGACGACACCATCCGCATCAATGTGTCCAAGTTTTTTTAATACCCGAGAACGATTCTTAAGCTCATCTCGAAACTTTTGGAGCTGCAGAGGTTAAGAGAAATATGCTGTAAGATACTAAAGAGATGAAAATAGATAGTATTAAACTATAACAGAGAATCTAGTAATCAGTGAACATTCTAGAATTTATTCTAAAGACATTAGGAAGGTATGAAACATAAAAATTCGTCTCCTGTTACACTTTTCTAGTACATACGGAGATAAGGAAAAAGAATTATGCATGATTTGTTCATGAGAGATCAAGTACTTAATATACCTGGGAATCACGCATTTTCGATTTGAGCTGTTGAATTTCATAATTCACCTCGGCTTTCCTCTGGAAACTCTTGATTTGTTGATCATCTTGAGACTGCAACATAGGAATTATGAGATTAGAATATTGATAAGTTCTTAACTTCTTAATATGCTTTCACAAAAAAATACTACATCAGCAAACCTTGTGCATCGGATGAGCAAGTAACTTCTTCTCAACTTCTTCGATTTGGCTGACCAGATCCACTATCTCTGTATCTTGAATCTTCATATCCTGTAAATTATTTTAGATCCAATGAGACCTGAATGTCATCTTATGCTAATTTGTTAAGTTCCGAATCGATGAGTCATTTTTAGACAAGAAGAAAACAGCAAGCATATGATTTATGCATATTGGCAGCAAGTAAGAAACTGTGTAAAGCCATTCAATGGAGATAGTACTACATTGACAGCTTAAAAAGAAACCTTGACTGGATGGAGTTTTGGGAACCCTAGAGGGAAGCGACTTGGCAACTTCTGTAGTGCAAGTAGTATGCTCTGTCTTGCTTCTACTGGACGAAGATCAGACGGAACTGATAGCATTATGCTGCTCAAAGCAGAAATCAAGGGTAGCTGAACCGGAACCTAAAAAAGACAAAAGAAAAAATTGTCAAAACTCCACTACCCATGCAAATAGAATATCATGCAAGTCCGGTGGCAATGAAAGTGTGCTCACCACATGCATCTCACCCTTTTCTCCAGGACGGGGAGGGCATGGCTTTGACTTTGCACCATTTTCGCTAAAACCAGTAGAGCAATGAAGTAATGTATCCACTATATATCCGCCACCATGTGAAGCAGAACCAGTTCCAACTGAAGATTTTTTAACAACATTAACTACAACTCCCCAACCCCAGTCTGTTCCACCTTCTCGAATCTTAACCTGTACATAAACTTGCCCCAATAAGTTACTATGAAGCTAATGTTATATTAAAAACTTACTTTCATGAATTGCAGTCATATACAATACATTCCCCTGAATAATTAGCTGTAAAAATTTGTCCAACCCATGAAAGAAACATTTGTCATAACAAAAACGACAG
Source organism: Capsella bursa-pastoris (assembly GCA_036452645.1). NCBI lineage: Eukaryota > Viridiplantae > Streptophyta > Magnoliopsida > Brassicales > Brassicaceae > Capsella > Capsella bursa-pastoris. Next base: position 10,237,512 of record CP144193.1, on the reverse strand, counting down.
CATGAGGGCATTCATCTTTTAAGTTAAACAATCTGAAGATGATTAACCTGTAACGATCTAGTGGTTACTAACTATCCTTTTCTGCTAATAGATGAGAACTTATATGAGATTAGAATAAGTAATCATCAATAATGAAGCAAAAAACAGTTTATGACGTAATTTTTGTCTTTCTGTATAAGCAGGCTGCAGGCTGGAATCAATGACTCAATATCTCTAGAATTTAATCAATGACGTAATTTTTGTCTTTCTGTATAGCCTTACCACTCGACCAGTCTGAAGAAAACAAAGCACCCTTTCAGGCCTTATTATTTCTGACATAAGTTTCTTTTCATGCTGAGCTATGTCAAGTTGTAGCTTATGATATTCAGCAACCTCCGCCTACCACAAATAAAATAGGTGAGAACAGAACCAAATAATTTTACAGACGTGAGACTGGAAAGTCTTGAGAGAACCTCTCCAGAAGCATCAAGGATGGCAGCTTCCTCTTCAAGTTTGGACACCTTGTTCCCAATATCTGGTAAGGCCTGAGGTTGTAACACCAGCATAACTTAGCATAAAAAAATTGTAGATTTACTGAGAACGAAAGAAACAGCATCCAACAGCTACCTTTTCATGCTGGAATTGATGGAACGAGTGCCTTATAACATGCTCAGCAGTAAATTGTCCTTCGGCACGACTCAATAAATTCAAAATAGTGTAGTAACTCAACCTAAAAGTACTAAGCAACGGGGCTGGTTTGCCCAACATCATGTCCCTGAGTGTATTCATCTCCATCTGTTGAATAACACCATAAACAAATCTAAGAGATTTGGAGAAAACAAAAGAGAATTATCTTGAATCAATCCTCTTCCAAGACAGTATAAAGGCTACAATTCTTTGGTGCATATAGTATGCTGTGGTATATTCCTGTCACATGACTATAATACGCAGAGAGAGATGAATCGAGATGTCTATAGATGGGGAACTGGTTCTGCTGGTAATCAGTGCAATTGTAATTCGCCGAAACTACTGATAATTACCTGTTCATCAATCATAATAATGCAGATGCCACGTTCGTCCTTTCCACGACGTCCAGCCCTGCCGCTCATCTACAGGCATTCAATATAAAAAGACAATTACTACAATACCATTTTGTGCAACTTCATCGAGTTCACTACTAGTGTCATCTAATTACAACCCACCTGAATATATTCACCAGAGCCAATGTAACGATGGCTGTCACCATCCCACTTCTTCACAGCAGTAAACACTACAGTTTTTGCGGGCATGTTCAAACCCATTGCAAACTGATACAACAGTGACGTTTGAGAAATAGTCATAAATTAGTATACCAGATAGTATAACGTCAGTCCAACAACGGGAAAAAAAAATAGTTCCAAAACATCTTACAGTTTCTGTGGCAAAAAGTGCTTTCACAAGTCCTTCCTGAAAAAGAAGCTCCACTAATTCCTTGATGACAGGAAGAAGACCAGAATGATGGACAGCAATACCACGTTGCAGCAGTGGCAACATCAGTTCAATGGCAGGTAAAGATCTATCCTCCTCATTCAAGCACTGAATGGCATTATTGAACACCTGTTCCACAATCTCTTTCTCTTCATCTGTATTAAAATCAAGCTTTGACATTGACAATGCATGCTGTTCACACTCTCTTCTACTGAAGCTGAAGATGATGACTGGTTCAAATTTTCTCTCCATAATCATCTGCAGCAACCGACGAGATTTAAGTTATAACTGGAGCCTGGATCTACACTATTGCTACCATCTAAAAGGAAGTAAAGTAGAACTTCAAAGGCATAAGCAAAGTTTGGAGACACCTGAACTAAAATTTTATAAAACGTTTTGCTGTAACAAAAGTTCCTAAAATCACATTCATGAATTGCCAACCTTAAAACATTAAGAAGTGGATATAGTACAACTCAGAACCATAAGCATCACAGTATGACATCCATAAACAATATGCATACCTTTACAATTTTGTAAACATCAGAATCACCAGGTCCACCTCCACCTTTAGCACCCCTACCACCTGATTTGCCGTTTGCACTCTTTTTCCCCTCAACAGATTTCGGTTTCGGGAAAGTATCCTGCATCTTACTAAAATTATCCTCCCGAAACTGCTCATTGTCATCAACCACAAGGTACAGTCCACTCCCACCCACAGGAAAAGCATAATGCTGCAAAGGTGTTGGCCTGAAATCTGTGTACACAACATGACACGGCTGCTTGTGAAGATAACATATCCATTCCGCAAATTCAGTAGCATTCGACATTGTGGCTGAAAGAAAAACCATCTTAATAGCAGGTGGCAAGAAAATAATACTCTCTTCCCAAACAACTCCTCTTTCCCTATCCTTCATGTAATGAATCTCATCAAAAATAACCCAAGCAACCTCTTTCAAAACTTCAGACCCTCTGTAAAGCATAGCTCTCAAGATCTCTGTTGTCATAACCAAACAACTAGCATTAGGCGAGAGAGTAACATCACCAGTCATCAAACCAACATCTTGAAACTCATGCTGCAACTCTCTATATTTCTGATTACTCAAAGCTTTCAACGGCGAAGTATAAATAACCCTCTGCTTATCCCTAAACGCCATGGCAATAGCATACTCCGCAACAGCAGTTTTCCCAGCTGAAGTATGGGCAGAAACCAAAATCGACTCTTTCCTCTCTAAACAAGCAACAGAGACACTCTGAAACGGGTCGAGCTGAAAAGGATAAGTCTTTGCCATGTCTCCATTGAAGACAGGATTATCAAGCGTACCATGAATCGTCTCCTCTTTTGTTGGTGAGTAATCATTAGGAACCGCGACTTCGTGTACACAAGCACGTTTGAGACTTCGACGCTTCGTTGTTGGAGACTCATCAGAAATTTTTGGGCTTTCAGATACTTTTCTTTTGCCGAGCGTCTCTGGTTCTTCCATTTGGTTGTTGTTCATAATTTCGCAATTCCTTCGAGAATCAAGTGAGAAAGACACAAACTTGAGAATGAAATAGGTTAAAATTTGAAAGAGACTGAAAAATTAGGGTTTCGAGCTCAAAACCTACGGTGGTCGTGAAAACGGCGGCGGCGGGAGCTGGTTTTGTTCTTTGAAGTAAAACGAAGACGGTCAAAAATCGAATCGAAAAGAAACGGTGTTTTATCTTTTTGGGCCTTTTTGAATAACTGGGTTTAGGGTTTAATCAATTGGGCTTACTTAAAATGCCCATAAAGAAAAGTTAACAATTACGTTTTTTCCCCGCAGCGAGATCACTACGCTGTGACAGTTGAGACTTAAGAGAGCCGGTAATACACCATACCAAGGGCTCTAGCTGGGCAAAATACCCGAACAAGAAATACCAAGCCAAAAACCAAACCGTACCGAACCGATTGTGAAAAAATAATTGATTGGATATAAATTTCAGAACCGAAAAAACCATAAGCAAATCCATAGCGAACTGAAAACCAAATTAAGTATCTGAAAAATCTAAAATATAATTATATATATCCAATATATTAGTTATATTTATATCCGATATAATCTAATTACAATTATAAATCCATAAAAATCGTGTATTTATATATATCAAAATAATTAAAACAACAAATGCATTCCAAAGTTTTTAGACATATTTGTCAAAATTAAACAAATTTAATCATATTTAAAATAATAATACTATTTTGGATATCTGAAAACCGAACCAAAAATAACCAAAATTAAACCCAACCTAAAACCGAACCAAAATTATAAAATAACTGAATGGAACCTTAACTTCTCTACTCGAATTACCCAAAACCAAATAGATATATATAGAACCGAACCGAACAGCCACGTCGTACATAACTGTATTAGCTTTGGTCGCCCAACTACGACACATTTTATCTCTCGATTACGTCCTAAGATTTTTTAACTTGTACCTTGAATATGATTTATTCTGTTAGTCCAGACAAAATTATACATCATTTGGCTTACGGTAATTTAAACTTAGAAAATCTTAAATCTTTTATTTACGAAACAAGTTACGTAAATTGTTTGTCAAAAACTCATGTATCCCTTGTTAACAACACCCATAATAAATATTTAAGCTAAAAGCTTACGATTTGATTTCAAAAGGTTCATATGCAACCTAAGCACCACTTCTTACACTTGTTATGTAACAACAACTAGCAAGCTTTTATTCCAAACTGTTAACCAAATTGAAGCATAATACCAAAGTGTAAACTGCAAAGAGAAATTGCAGGAACCCAAAAAATGTGACTCAATTTGCAAAAGCTGTAAAATACATATGATTGTCTTACAATCTCAGCTCTACGTTAAGTTGGGAATCCCATTATGGTCAGATCACATGTACCAAGTATCATTATGAGTAATTTACAATTACTTACGGAGCTCATGACATTTATCAAACATAAACTCAATCCCAAAATTCCAGACAAAGCAAGCAAATCCTAGCTTCATATTTTATTTATTAATCGGAAACAATGAACAAAAAGGTTCTTTGTTAAGGAAAATCTTGTACCAAACACGTCACTTTGTGCTCTTACATTCTAAAATATAAATGACATTCATGGCCTAGAAACAGAGTAAGATATACAGTGAAAGAACTACCAATAACAAAGACTAGTTCTTCTACATTTACTATATAAGTCATCGGTACCAAGAGATAGGAGTAGAATTGGTTTGGGGAAGTTGTGGTACCATACAATGAAGTTGTTGCTGCTGCCACTGATGCAACCCTCCCACAAGCTGTGGCTGCTGCTGTGACAGCGATGCTTCTTCCACATCCATGGCTGCTTCTTCCATCATCTCATCTTCACCATCCAACTCAGTAATCTCTGGCGCAGGCGGTTCCTCAAAGGACTGGAACTTGGAGGATGAGTCCCAGCAAACAACCGCCTTCTGCTTGCTTTTTTCGTCGTCATCATCATCACATAGATCATCAGCTACCACTGCATCATGCAAAATCCTATCTGCAAAACAACGTAAAAGACCAATTCACGCCACCCATCAGAATCGTCAGAGAACAAATTCAGTGGACTAATGCTAAGAAGCAAAACTAACAACAAATGTTTCAAACCCACTACACTCAAATCAGGTTCTCCTATGATCTGAAACTAATATTGAATAGCAATTTCTCATTAGCCAACAGGACATCATATTAGCAATATAAACACTGAATCTAATAGTTACTAAGACTCTCACAAACTCATCTCTCATATGTTAATCATCTAACGAAACAATAGCATTTAAACAAAACTAACACACATTGATCAAAATGACAATGAAAAACTTACTCTTAAGCCCTGAAACCAAATCTGATTCAACAAAAAAGTCTCCATTACAAGGTTGATGATGATATCGAAGAGGCTTATACAGAACAATAGCTCTCTCTTCATTAACCAAAGAAACAGATTTGATTTCATCTTCCTCCATAATCGGTGGCAAATCCAAATCCTGAACACATAACATTTCAATCAAATCAACATCCGAGTAAACTAGGGTTTTCAAAATCGAAATCAGAAACGGAGAAAGAGGTGTGTATTTACCAAACGGCGAATCTTATTGGCGGGAGAAGAGAGTGAGAAATCGGAGAAATCGTTGTTAACTCTGTCGATATCTTTCCTCTTCTTCATCTTCATCGGTAAGCAATTGTAGTATCCCTCCATGAATGGAGAAAACGAAAAAGCTCCGAATTGGATTAAGGTTAGGGTTTAAAGCGAGTTTGAGAGAATTCGAATGGATTTTGAATGTAGATGAAGACGAGAGTGATTAAGAAAAGGAGTTTCCTAGATATTATTCTGGATCTAGAAACTGTCGAGGATGTTGTAAAACAAAAATAAATAAATTCTACATTCTTAAAAATTAAACTTTGATATGAGGTTCACCAAAAAAAGAAATAATAAAACTTTGATATGAAAAAATAAATTAGCATTGTTTTCTAGCAAAAGAAAATTAATGTGGTGTTTTGAGAAAATTTTAAATTAAATGTATAAATCATATCAAATATCTGTTAAAATAAAGAATATTTATGTTTTATGACTGAGGACGTGATAATAATTAAGTCAAAGGAGTGAGACTATTTTCATAAATAAATTGGCATACAAAAGAAGGGCGAATTGACTATATTAACCCTATCGGTGTAGCATGGTAGCGTTTACTGTGTTGGTTACGAGTCATCATTACGAATTTGAAACCGTCTTGGTAATGGCATCAATTGGTGGTGTTAGAGGAGTGAAATAATTTCATCGGTATTGTCGAGAAACGTATGTTTTTTCTTCTAGGTGTGTTTGTTTGTTTGCAAGCGACATAGTAGGGCGAGGAACGTTGAGATATTCCAGTGATTTGTGTTCGAGTACTGTTGGAGGGTCTTCCAGAAAGGGTTTTTAAGTGCGGAGAAGAACCTGACGGCGAAAGGTTTCACAAGTACTTCCAATTGCATTATTTGAATGACTTAGCATAGCATCTTGGGGCCGAGAAATTGGAAAAAAATACGGAGTCGCAGTTAGGGAAGTTGTTTGATATTGGGCAGAAGTTTTCGTTTTCGAAGAAATTACGTCTATTTCTGCTCACGAGGCAGTTGGTCGTGGAGAATAAGCACGAGATTTGATTTATCTTTGTCGGGAAGATGATTAGGTTTGGGCTCATGTAATTTGCATCAGTCACTCATCTAAGGTGCGATCCTATTCAAAATCAGAAGACTTCTAGAAAGACAAAGAGGACAATCTGTGCGCCCTATTGGTTTCAGTTATTCACTAAGAACGAAGAGATAATTTCGGAGATACTTGTTCGGCGGCTAAAAGCGGGTGTTGTCAGGGACAGTGATATGCGGTTGAACTATGCATGGTTGGTGGTAATTGATGGGGTATTGTGTCCTAGATCTCTGAATATGAAAGTTCAAGAAGAAATTGTGGAGTTTTTGAGAATGTTGATAAATTTCTCGATTATACGTGGGGCAGGGTATCGCTCGAGATGACCATGTCGTGTATCAAATCTCGGAAAATTGTTGGGCTTGTACAAGCAAGTTTTGCCGTCAAAGGTTTTGTGCATGCTCTCCAACTCGTCTTATTGGAAGCTGTTCCTCATTTCGAGCAGAGCATGCCTATTAACGACCATGTTTACATTGGCGAAAATTCTGATGAAGAGGCTGTTGTAGTTGGCTCTGCCGCGCTGGCTAAGTTGAAATTGGAGCCTATTTGGGCGATTGATGCAGAGGACGAGGTAATCAAATATTTATCTTATTTGCAATTACATGCATTTCTTGTCTAGGTATTTTCATGATGTCGTTGCTCGAAGGAAATGTTGTTGGCCTTGTTTTAGTAATAGTTGTGTTCCTTTGGCAGGTCTTTGTGCAGTCTATAATTTTCGTGGATGATCTTGTTGCAGATGATTTTTCATTTATTGACGAAGTAGATGATGCGAAAGTAGATCAGTTAGTAAAGTTGGTTGAAGAAGGGCACGAGTGGTCTGCGAATGATTTCGGTGGTGGTGTTGTCCCATCTACACTTATTGTTGTGTTTAAGAAAAAAGTTGACGGGAAAAAGGTTGTTAACTTCTAGAAGAGAGAGAAATCCCCAACAAGTGAAGATAGTGTATAGGGGCAAATCCTTTTACTGATTGCCAAATGGAGCGGTTAGCAAAGGCAATAAGTTCTCAAGTATCTTTTGTTGTTAGTTCTGTGGAGGAGCAGTTAGTGTCTGTTTTGATGGGAACAAATGTAGAAACTGGGGACGAAGACATGGCTAAGAATGTTCCGAGTTCTAAATCTAGACCCAAGGGAACAAAGGTAAAGGGTATTAGTAAGACTCGTGGAATTAAGGCATCTAGAGGTGTTGGAGAATCATCCTGCAGGGTTTTGTGGAAAAGAAAACGGTCACCGATTATTGTGGATGATATTAGTAATGGTGGAAGGGATGGAGGAGATGAGGATGTCGAAGTAGAAGCTAATTCAGAAAGCCATGGTATAGTTGTTGGTGGGGATTTAGGTAATGCGGGGGTTAGTGCGGAGGAGATAGTCAATCAAGGGAATGCGAATGCTGTAGTAGACCAGGTTTCTCAAACGTTTCTCACGACCGTGCCATCAACTAGTTCATCGCCCTCGTGGTTATATCACCCAAGCTTGGTCATTTTCACTGTCCACAATCCCAATAGCCACGGGAAATATTTGAAAGTTCCCATCTTGTGCGCTGGTAGTTACAATGCACCCTCCATAGTTTCCCCGAAGGCGCCCACTATCACCTTACGCTTGATTTTGAATTCATATATTGACGCAGCAAACGAGAAGAAGAGGTATTTGAAACAGTGGTTGTGTGACTCGTCCATGATCGTTTCCAAGGCAGTTAACTATCCCGGTTTTTCTAGCTTGAGAGCATGCATATACGCAGGTAGAAGAGTGTAGCTTGTGATGTCTGAAGCTTTATAGCAATGATATATTGTGTTTTTATCGGTTTTAAGTCTTTCTTTTCTTTTTCATTTTATAACTTTTATTGAGTCAAAGTGTGTTTTTAGAGTCTTTTAGTCCATTATAGAGTCTTAACAGGTTTTAGGTTGCTTTGGAATAAAACGAGCTGTTTTGGGAAGCAAACACACATTTGGAGATGCAGATTCATGTAGAAGTGTCAGATGTTTGGGATCATATTAACAACTTTCCACCGTTAGATCTTTTTCATATTTTGGCACAAGATGAAGACAGATATTAGCTTTCATTTACAAGTGATTTCAAGGAAATCTAACGGTGGATTCACGAGTTACACCCGATTTCGTGAAGACAGGTCATTCTGACGAGTTGTTGAAGCTGATGCAGAAGTAAAACCTGGGAGCATTAGACCGATCGGTCTAACATTTAGATCGATCGGTCCTTTACCCCTGACGCATATTTTGGCCCATATTCGATCCGAAACAGATCCAACTCGTCTCCTATTGTTTTTATACCCTAGGCTCGACTTTTAGCAGCCATCCTTCATATTTTTGAGTTCTAAACATTGTTCTTTGCTTTCAAAACAATTTTGGGAGAAGAATCCATCCTCTTGACACTTGGAGAAGATTTCTAAACCCTTTCTTATTATATTTGCAGTTTAATCTTGTTTTCTTTCATATATATTTGCTTTGTTTCAATTGCTATGTCTGAGTAGTATTCTAATTGGGTTTTAGGGTTACAGGTAGGAGAATTCAATGATTTGATAGATTAGATGTCTTAAGGAATTCTTAATCTCTAAGTTCTTCAATTTACATGTTCTCAATGCTAGAATAGGATTGATCACCCTGTTTTAGAACTTTGGCTTTTATTTGTTTCAGATATGTTCGATAAAATGCCTGAATGAATGTAAATTGAGCATTGTATTTCTAACCTGCGAGAGTTGATGTTAGACTGCCTTGTGAACATAATGAACTTGACTGATAAAGCGAATTTGGCTAGGAAATTACAAATGAGAGTTTAGTAATTGAATAGTCAAATTTAGTGATTAATGTCTTGAGAGAGAATTAATTTGAATTTGTGTTCATGTTTAAGAACGGTTCTTCATGTTATAATTCCTTATTGCTTCTATTTGTTATTCATTGATTCTATGAAAATACCCTAATTCCCAATGCTTTAATTCATAAGTTTAAATCTCTCTTTTATTTGCATTTTTATTTACAAAACTGAAAACCAAACAAAAACCCTTTCCGCTTTAGCTAAGAACGAGTCTCGCAAGTCTTTAGTGTACCATTGCTCCTTGTGATCGATCCCGCATATACTTTACTTCGGTTAAGTTATCGGGTTAAAAAACTCGAGTAATCAAGTTGGCGCCGCTGCCGGGGAGCAATTGCGTTACCTAAAGATTTAGGATTAGTTTTTAGTCTAAAGCAATTTTTTTTTTACAGGTTTTTAACTAACAATTTTTCTTTATTTTTGGTGATTTAGGAGTTATTGGCCATGGAATTCAATGATAGGTTACAAGAAGAAGAGGATGAGCCATATATAGAGCCACCATTTGATGAGAGTGTTCTTACACCGGAACAAAAAGTGAAGTTGGATGAACTTTATGTGGAGAATCCAACATTGACAAGGAGTGACTTAGCGACTATGATCCGGTTGAACCTCATATCGTTGCGGGCAGCATATGAAGGAAGACAACTCACAGGCTATGAGATCAAAGAAGCCCATGATCTTGAAAAGGTAATATATTGGGTTCCACCGAGCGACATAGAAGGTACATGCGTTTCAACCCTTGAAATTCATGATTTTGAGGATTTTTCTATGCCTTGCATTGAAGATGTTGTTTCTAGTTTGCATACTCCCAAGATTATCAGTGAATGTTATGATTTGATAGGTGAGTCTCAACAACTAGATACTTTTAGAGCAGAAAAACTTGCTAGAGATTACCATGAAATATGTTTTGATATTGAATATCATTGTGCTTTGAATGTTCATGATCTCAAGTTTAAGTTTTCAATGCCTGAAATATCTAGATCTCTTCTTGAAGAATCTTACTTAGGAGTTCTGCTTGATATTGATAACATCTTGCATGTGACTGAGGATGCTGAGGTTGATTATATGGATGGAAATATTGTGCTATATGAGATTAATGGGGATAAAGTTGACTATTTTGTTAAAACCTCGTTAGGACCTGAAATTGATTTTATATTTCCACCAAATGCATTTGATCCTCATGAGCATCAAACCATCAAAGAAGATTTCAAGATATATGCTACATTTGTAGTAAATTTATTTGATGGTTATTTTGCCTCCTTATCATGGATAATTGTGTGTTACTTTGTGCATATTGTTGTGTGCGGTAACAGGAGAAGGACTAAAGGTGCATTGGCTCAAGCTTTTGATTCTTGTGATTAATGTTTTGTGTGGAGCGGTCAAGCTAAAGACCAAAAATAAGCGCTTTGTGGGAGGCAACCCACCAGATGTCCCAGGTCAGTTTTCTTATTTTTATTCTTCTTTTTTGCATCTTCATTTATTTTTTCTTTTTGGTTGTGACGTTTTCTTTTGGAATTGTTCTCACACCGAGACGGTGTGAAGCAAGTCTGGGGGAGGATGTCACTAGTCTACTGATGCAATTTGCTTTTTCTTATGTTTCATTTTGATGTTTTCTGGAGTCTGTCAGTTTGTTTTATTGAGTCAAATCGTGTCTGTTTTATTGAGTCAAAATTTTGTTTGAGAACTATGAGCTTTTCTTAGGGAATTGCACCTTGCTTGATTTCGTTGCCTTGGGACCATTTAGCATTGTTTAAGGATAACTTGGAACTTCAGGAAAATTCATGACTAGATCACTCGTATAATCCCTCACTTCGAAATTTGGATGATTTGAGCTTAACCTTGCTTATTTGAACTTAATCTTGACTTGTTATATCTCACTTAGAGGGTTGGTAATCATGTAATGGATAATACATCCAGAGTTTAATCCGCATTGTTTTACCACTCTTTGTAAACTCTGAATGGCTAGACTCATCTTTAGTCTAGTACCACACCTTTAGCCCTACCCATGCTTCGTACTACATGCATTCTTGTGTCATTGTCATCATGTGCATTCATGTGCAAAAACTACGGAGTATACAGACCGACATAGCTTTCCTTTAGTTAGGATTGTAATTGTAGTTGTTTGGGATGATTGACATTGAGTTCTTGTGGTTATATTGTCATATTTATGAGCATGTGCTGTGAGTGATCATGATTGAGTTTTGTTGATGCAGTTTGTGAGACGAGAACCGGTTCCACTCCCCCGTAAAAAAAAATGCTAAGAAAAAAAAAAGAGAAAAGAACGGGAAAGGAGAAAGAATGGAACCGGAAAAGTCGATAAGTCTTTGGTTGTATTTGAAAAGCATCTATAATACTTATGATTTGTTTGGGGTTTGATTTGGTTAAGGTGATCCGAGTTAGAGGGAAGTTATGTACCTCCCAATTGGTCTGTGTCTCACTGTGATTTTGCATAATGATTTGCATCCGTTCATATTACTGCTGAACCTTAAACACTTGAGCCACCTAAGACAGCCTTTACACCTAGACCATAACGTGTTCGATATCCCCTTTGTGAGAGTGCACGCAACTGCTAATGAATGTTAAAAGGTTAAGTTATTTGATTCTGCAGTTCTTTGTGATTTAGGGATCTCATGATGTCATGGTGAAGTACATTATTGTACGGTTTGATATAAACTTTGTGATAGTGGTTTGCAGGCAATTGATTAAGAGCATGATCCCAGAGGATATGTGAGTTCTCATGTTTTCAAACCTCTTCTCCTGGTTAAGATTTTTGTTTTGCTTGAGCACAAGCAAGAATCTAAGTCGGGGGGAGTTGATATATTGTGTTTTTATCGGTTTTAAGGCTTTCTTTTCTTTTTCATTTTATAACTTTTATTGAGTCAAAGTGTGTTTTTAGAGTCTTTTAGTCCATTATAGAGTCTTAACAGGTTTTAGGTTGCTTTGGAATAAAACGAGCTGTTTTGGGAAGCAAACACACATTTGGAGATGCAGATTCATGTAGAAGTGTCAGATGTTTGGGATCAGATGAACAACTTTCCACCGTTAGATCTTTTTCATATTTTGACACAAGATGAAGACAGATGTTAGCTTTCATTTACAAGTGATTTCAAGGAAATCTAACGGTGGATTCACGAGTTACACCCGATTTCGTGAAGACAGGTCATTCTGACGAGTTGTTGAAGCTGATGCAGAAGTAAAACCTGGGAGCATTAGACCGATCGGTCTAACATTTAGATCGATCGGTCCTTTACCCCTGACGCATATTTTGGCCCATATTCGATCCGAAACAGATCCAACTCGTCGCCTATTGTTTTTATACCCTAGGCTCGAATTTTAGCAGCCCTCCTTCATATTTTTGAGTTCTAAACATTGTTCTTTGCTTTCAAAACAATTTTGGGAGAAGAATCCGTCCTTTTGACACTTGGAGAAGATTTCTAAACCCTTTCTTATTATATTTGCAGTTTAATCTTGTTTTCTTTCATATATATTTGCTTTGTTTCAATTGCTATGTCTGAGTAGTATTCTAATTGGGTTTTAGGGTTACAGGTAGGAGAATTCAATGATTTGATAGATTAGATGTCTTAAGGAATTCTTAATCTCTAAGTTCTTCAATTTACATGTTCTCAATGCTAGAATAGGATTGATCACCCTGTTTTAGAACTTTGGCTTTTATTTGTTTCAGATATGTTCGATAAAATGCCTGAATGAATGTAAATTGAGCATTGTATTTCTAACCTGCGAGAGTTGATGTTAGACTGCCTTGTGAACATAATGAACTTGACTGATAAAGCGAATTTGGCTAGGAAATTACAAATGAGAGTTTAGTAATTGAATAGTCAAATTTAGTGATTAATGTCTTGAGAGAGAATTAATTTGAATTTGTGTTCATGTTTAAGAACGGTTCTTCATGTTATAATTCCTTATTGCTTCTATTTGTTATTCATTGATTCTATGAAAATACCCTAATTCCCAATGCTTTAATTCATAAGTTTAAATCTCTCTTTTATTTGCATTTTTATTTACAAAACTGAAAACCAAACAAAAACCCTTTCCGCTTTAGCTAAGAACGAGTCTCGCAAGTCTTTAGTGTACCATTGCTCCTTGTGATCGATACCGCATATACTTTACTTCGGTCAAGTTATCGGGTTAAAAAACTCGAGTAATCAAGCAATTCCCCTAGCCTTCCAAGCTTTCCAATATAATATAGGTACATTATGTTCGTCCAAACACATCTTCAGGACTTCACATGGCTGTGGTCTGCGAACAACCCCTTGGTAATTTGATCTCATAAACTCGCCAATAACTCTAGCCGTCACCTGTGATACTGACTTCTGACCTCAACGCTACAGTTATACACTAGACATGTACTTTGGAGTTGGTAGTTGTTTGAGTCCTCAAGTCTCACAACATACATGCACCATGGACATATGTTGGAAACATTGTTTAGGATCACCACCTTGCGGTCTATCCTTGTGTGGCGGAAATGGAACTTTCTTTGCAGGGCGTGGATAGCCATCTTAAACTTGAAATTTTCCTTGCTTTTATAAACTCGACCGACAAATATGTCGTCCCCCTCGTATGTTGCATCATTGATTGCTTTGTCGACAACTGAATTTTCTGGTACACATGTGGCTTGCAGCATCAGCAAGTGTTACTTTACATCTCTATTTTAGACTATATTAGGATAAACAATTTGATAACAAGGCATAAATATAGATGTCAACAAACATGATGTAATACCTCCTTCGATGTAGTTGTCCAACACTAGAGCAGCATCTCTATTAAACACTTCCATGCTGAAATCCACCCCCAAAAAAGCGTTCTCCGCTGTGTAATTTAAAGGGACCGAAGGCCTAGGCCCAACATCGAGGCTTGAAAGGCTCGATATATTCTCCACGAGGGGGTCATGTAAGAAGATGGAGCCAGTGTTGTCTTCATCTGAGTCTGAAGCTTCGACATCGTGAATGATTGTTGCACGCTGCGGTTGGGAATTCGAACTCGACTCCTTTGTGGTTGTTGGTATAAGCTGGGGAGTTACGGGGATGAATTTCTTTGTCACATAGAGAGTGAGGTTCGGGACATCGATTTTCATCGTAAGGAAGAGATCCATGTCATTGTCCGTCTTGGTGGTTCCATCATCTACATCTAGCATCCAAGAAGGCATCAGGAAAGTCATTTTGAGTCGAGTGTTAATGTCCATCAGCTTGTATTCTTTTTTCAAGAGAGCCTCGATTGTAGAAACCCCATCTCCTTCACGCAGTTTCATGTTGCAATGGCCATCCTCCACTTTGACTTCAAACCTCCACTTTCCTATCCCGTCTCTTTCCCAGTGGCCAAACTCGACATTAACATTTCGTGGTTCCAGCTCTGTTATTATTACCATTGTACCTGAAGCAAAGAAAATGATAGAATTTATCATTCGATTGTTTTTAAAAAAGGAAGCCATAAATTATATAAGACTTGCCCCATATACTACAAGATCTTACCAAACAGGACGATTTGTAATGAATGAGAAGTTTTTTAGTGTGTTTCGTTGCTGTTGTGTTAATGTAGTTTGTTGTGGCCGTATATATAGGAGGAAGTGGATGTGTATAGGCGAGGTGGCCAAATAGCGAGCTATGAGGCCAAGTAGCTTAAAGTAATCATTTTGTATCATAAAATGTTGGGCTACTATTGATGCATGGGGTAGAACTAACTCGGCGCTCGATGCTCATTGTAGGTCCCATGTAGTGATGCTTGCGTTGCAACTATGAAGCCCGAAGTTTGGTTGAGGAGAAAATATCGTGGGATGATATGATGTATTATTTTGTTGCAAGAATAGTTGTTATCATGGCATTAGATGACGTACCAAGATACCATCATTACGTCCCATAACATATAGCTTTTCTGCGTAAAGCGTACATTGGGCAGAACAACAAACAGGCTTTTGGTGTATATTTTTGGGCCCAAGCGCTCAAAATTGGATCCCTTGCTGGCTGCGAAGATATTCGAATACGGAAGAAGTCTCAGTGGTGGCCCCCACTTTCTGTTGTATCTAATATTCTTGTCCCTTACACTTTCGCATCCCGCCCAAAAACGAAACTTGTATCTGATCTCTTATATATTCTTCTAAATATTGGTATACAGTTAATTCACTCTAAAATAAATTAGTATATAATATGTTTAGTTAAATACAATCTATTTTAATATATGCATAATATTCGTATTTCTTTTAAGTAACACGTAACTAAATTTTTGTTGACATGTTTATTGTTTTTTTAAATGCAATGTTTTTTGGGATTACGATACAATACATGCTATTATTTACAATATTTTTTAATGTGTTATAAATAATAACTTTTGGGATTAATAAATTCATACAAAATTTACTTTTTCTCTAACATTTCATGATTGCTAACATCCAAGAAAGTGTGAAGCAAAGTTTTTTAAATATATATATATATACTGAGCTGAGCTCATTATGAAAGAGGTTATTTTTGAAATTCCCCTTAAAAAATTAGTAACTACATATTACGTAAATATTTACTAAAACTAAGTTTTGTTTGTATACTTCAAAATGTTAATATATATTATCAAATTGAGGAAAAAATATATTTTCAAATAAAATACAAAATAAATATTAAAAATTCTATTAAAAATTGACCATATATTTTCTAAATCCGTGTAGTTATGCGGGCCTAATCTAGTAGATATGTATATAATAGTTTATATTTTTCTTTTTTCAAGACTAGTTGGTGTGTTGTAAACTATTTTACAGCTGTTGATATTTCTTTTTCCCACTACAATGGATGTTGTAAACAAAAATTAAAGTGATGTGGCAAATATTGTGTTGATGCTAGAATAAGTTTGACAAGTGTAGATTTTTAATTGGTTGCTCTGTCTTTTTTTTGTTTTCCTTTACATCTCAATTATATAACTTCCGTTATATCATAAAAATTATATATATCAAAATGGATATCAAAAATTATAATTTTCATTCTCTATATAGACTTCTTTCGTTTCATATGGACACAGAAAATAAATCCATCTTTAATCTCCAATAAATTTTAATTAAACTTTAAAAATACCATTTTAATTACAAAAATAATGTCAATGATATTTAAGCATAAAAAAAATAAACTTAAAAGTAAAATGAAAAATATGAAGTAAAAATAATATAGTAGAGTGTTGTAATTTTTTGAAACAAAACTTATTGTAGATGGTAAAATGTATGTAGATGTTGAATTATCGTGTGGAAGAGAGAAAACATGATGAAGAGTGGTAAAAACAAAAAATTGAGTGTTATAAACATGGAACAATTGTATATTCTAATAAAGCGTTATATTTGTCATTCTGAAACAACAACGATTTAGACACTCAATTTTGCTCATCATTGATGAATCTCCTTTCAAAATTTCGAAATCTCTTCTCTCTCTCTTATTCTCTTTATATCCCACTCTCAAATCTCTGACTTTTCTTTGCTTAGCATCAAAATAAAAATTTCTCCACCAAGTTTTACTATACGTACATCTATAAATATGTAATCATACAATATATTTTTTGGAACCAAAAAAAATTGAATTTTTATAGTTTAAAATTTTAAAAATTAAATCACAGTTTTAATTTTAATATCTATATTTACCATATTATTTTTTCTATGATTGTGACTATCTATATATAGTTAATTGACTTTTCTTTTACCAAAATATTTTAAATATTTTTTTTCTCTCATAACTATCTGGAATATTTTAACATATTATGTTAAAAAATTAGATATCTATAAATATATTCCTATCCTACCAAAACAAAAAAAATGCAGTTAAACCTATTTAAAAGGTCCATATTTTTAATAACGCTGTATTATAAACTATCTATATGGTCAATATCCTATTTTACCTAAGTTTGTAGGAAAGTGAAAGGAAATATTTTGTAAGAAAATGGTAGGATCGTGTTTCCTTTGAATATTTTGGTAAAAAAATAGTCAGGAAATTTTCTTTAAAATGTTTTATTAGTAATCCATAGAGAATTTCCTACAAAAATTACTATCAAAATTAAAATTGTCACGACATTACCTTCAACTATTGAAGGAGGAAAACAATAGAAAAAACATATTTTCAATTATTTTTCTTACGATATTTGAGATGAAAACTAATTAACTAATTTATAACATATAATTTTGTTTTGTTTAAAAAAATTAAGAACTTATATCTATTTTACCTTCCATTGGTGTATAATTCCAATGGAGTTCTTAAGAGAAGGAGGTGGAGAGATTTGAGAGAGAGAAGAAGAATAACATTTTTTGTTAAAAATCATAAGCCAATTAAATGTTGACATATTAGGGTTGCTTAGGTGTTCTTAAAACTATAGTTTAATGACTAGTTCTTGACAATCTTTATTGTTTTTATTTATTTTTAATACCATTTTGCTAAGAGCCCCTCCTAAAACACCATTGGAGGTGGTATATGCTTGTTTGTATTTATTTGATTTTTCATAACTTAATTTTTTATTATGTTATAGAATCATACACACATATGTTTGGATTAACAGTTTCGGAAATTTCGACTCCAAAGAATACAAGTAAATCATTCATTAATACTTTAGTTTATCAGTGATTTGAATGTTGAAATTTAATATATGCACAGATTTTAAACATGCTAACATATTGGTTTATCATTGATTATTACTATGAGATCTTACTGAGACATGTTTGTTTACTGTTTGACAATTGTTCGATTTCTGAAAGATTAAAGTTTTATTAAAAAAACCTTAGATGATAAATTAGTATGATGATTTCAATAAATATATAAGGTCAAATGTATTATATTTATGAGGTGTATAATTAAAGGACATTTCAATTTTTTTTTATTCGAGGTGTATATTTTGTTGTTGATATGAAGTGGAACTTACTTGATGAGTCTCAATGTTGTTTATAATGTGATCAACATTTCTGCAGATTTTCTCTTGGATGATAGCTGACCTGCCTCATTCTCGAGCAAAGAAAAAAGAGTCGGATGTAAATCTTCATGGCCAAGAATCACTTGTGGATTGTGGTAGGCAATGTTACCAAGTGTCTGAACAAAAATAAACAAAGAAAAATAAGAATTGTTAGCACAATTTCTATAAAAAAAATAACACTATATTATTCCCCATTGTGATAACCAAGAGCACAACTTCATTGTTATGGTAGAAGAAAAGTTAAAAGAATACTGTGAGAGATGCAAAGTCCACAAAGGCTTGGACGTGGTGTGCTCGAAGAGAGAAAACAACGAGCAAAATTATGGCTTCAAACTCGAACAAACAAAAGCAAGTCATCATGAATCATAAACCACCAAAATACATATATTATTATTGACAATAGAAAACACTACAAATGATAGATTTTTATCCAAAGGCCACGTATCGGGCTAGATGTAAACTCTACAGAACGAGGTTGTGGACCTGCTTTGACAACTTCATCGATTGGAGGATTATCTGAAGCAAGGAAGATTTTTATAGCAATTGTAGAAGCAATATGTTGGCTGGAGTCATCCAAACGGATCCGATGGAAAACTTCATCGATTGGAGGATTATCTGAAGCAAGAAAGATTTTATAGCAATTGTAGAAGCAAGATGTTGGCTGGAGTCATACAACGGAGATAGACATAAGTTAGGAATTGCTCCTGGCAACAACGATGAGAATTTTGAGCTCTTTGGAGTTGAGGCTATCACTCAATTTTTTTTTTTCTTTATAAGTAATTTATTAGTGAGAACCTCTTTAATATTGAATACTCTTAAGTTGAGCAAGGATATATGTGGCTGGAGACCGGTGGTGCAAAAGGGAATTTGAATGGACGATGGAGAGCACTCGTAATTTATTTTGTATATTATTTGGATTAATAATTAATAATTACTTTATCATTTGAATTTTATTTCCAAAATTAATATTATTATTGATTATCATTTGATTTATTCTCAAAATTAATAAAGTAATTAATAACAAATTAATTATTCTATTTTTATAAGATTGTAGGAAAGTGGAAGGAAATATTTTGTATGAAAATGGTAGTAACGTCTTTCCTATGAAAATCTAGGGAGATCGATCTAATTCTAAGCATAAGAAAATGTTGAAAAAGGAAGATAATTAAGAAGAAAGAATTAGAAGGATCGTAAGGAAAAGAGGAAGCGGGGTAGATCTAGGGTTTTTTCGAACCGAAATGATCCATTTATTGAGAGTAATTGGTCGATCAGTTTATTGAGAGTAATCGGTCGATCAGTTCAAATTTATTGAGAGTAATCGGTCGATCAGTTCATTCCTTTTGCCCATGATTAGCTCGGTGTTTCACGTTCCAAACGGAAGACTGATTATCTCGAATTTTTATTTCAACAAGGTTATTAACCCAAGTCACCATAAAATATATAAAACAATTAGGTTAATAACCCGCGCTACCAGCCTAGTCAATATTTATATTACTTTTTTAAAATCTTGTTTTAAATTTAATATTTATTTATACCATTGATAAAAACTTAAAATATTAACTCTTCTTTGCGATCGGATGTTTATATGTTTTTGTGGATAGACATATATACAATAAAACCTCGATATTTTATTAATTAATCTTTTTATTAATATTTTTAATATTAATTTAGAAATTTCAAAAACATCAATAAGGAAGTCAATAAGAAAAATTCTTAAACATTTGTTTATTCACCAATTTTGTTTTAGCCAATCAAAATCTTGCCACCAAATAAGAGAAAATAAAATAAAATGTTCATTTTAATTTAATTTACAAGATAAAGAATTCTGATTTACAATGAATTGATGTTATATGTCAACTACGTTTATAAATGATGATTTAGGGTTTTAGTTTTTACAATTAAACAAAATTATAGAAGGTGATCACGTCTTGTTGTTCAAATCACAGTTGAGGTTATTTATGGGAAAGTTTAAATCACGTTGGTCAGATCCTTTCAAAATGAAAGAGGTTCGATCATATGGAGCTTTTTTTTTATGGAACAAGTTTGGGACGGAGTTTGTTGTGAATGCTTAAAGGTTATCGCCCTACTTGGCAAATGATTTCATAGAGCAACGAATCACGGTTTCTCTCTCGGAACCTCAAACCGCGTAAATTGCTTAGTAACGTCAAACTTAAGTACATAAAACAAGCGCACTTTGGAGACATTCTCATGGTATCTTTAGATATATATTTGTAATTTATATTTTTGTGTGCTTTTGGCTTGATGGAGTTTCGGGATTTGATCTTAAAAAGTCTTTAAATCAAAACCAGGAAGAAATAATTCCAACCGATCAATCAGTCGGTTAGACAAGATCCATAGCCGCTTTCCAAGACGAATCAATCTGCCTATCGATCGATTTCCAAGACGAATCAATCTGCCTATTGACCGATCAGTCTTTTGTGACAGATCCATAGCCTTTGCCGAGTTTTAATCGGACAGTCTACCGATCGGTTGAGTTTCTAGCCAAATTTAAGTGTTTTCTAAACCAAAATTTACTCCTATTGAACCAGAAATCTACCAGGTTTAAGCCTAAAATCGATTTATGTTACTCTTTCTAGTTTAATATTGATTTCTAAAAACAAATTAAATCTTCTGCTTATCTTCCTCTCCATTTATTTTCCTCTTTTTTTATCCATTCCTGTAATGCTCCGACCGTCACCTCTCTATTGGTCCCCATATCACTTTCAGCCCATGGACCCACCTCTCTTCATGGGCCTCACATACTTTCACTAGACCCATGAGCCCATCCAATCTCGACAGCCGGTTTGCTACGTTCGTGAGGCTTAAAGACTTGTTTACTAATCCTACAAATCCTCACTCACACAGTTACGACAACAACTTCCCGGAAGATCAACCATGCTAAGACTATTCCTACATAACCACGCTTAACTATGGAGATCTCTCACGACCTTTGACCAAAAATATAAGTGCAATTTGGTGACATATGTGGTCAAATCAATTTAAGAGTCTTCGCAAACTAGGGTTTTTTTTTAAAAAAAACATACCTATCTTAACCACACTAGCTACTTTTTTTGGGTACTATTCATTATTCAATACATTTTTTTTTCAAAAAATTTGTTTTTGAAAATAGAAAAATCATGATATATTAAATTATATATTTGCAAAAATATATCTTCTTACAATACAATTGTATCTATACTATTAAAAGGGAAGCATTTTTTATAAGTCAATCATAGTTTATACAATAAAAAAAAGTAAAACAAAACCAATAGAACATTATCGATGAATTACGAAAAAAATAAACTACATAACCGAATCCCTTAATTATAGAAAAAATTATAGAAACAAATTAAGCTGATAAAATTTAATTCGACACCGTCATAACCGAATGCCTTTATTATAGAAACTAATTAAACTCATAAAATTTAATGCACCTTCATCAACGGAAATTTTAGAGAAGATTGAATAATATAATTACTCTTTAAAATACATTCCTAAAATATAGCAAAAAATTTATTCATTAGTTTGGATTCATCGACTAATGTTTAAAGATGCATTCCTAAAATATAGCAAAAAAATTCGAAAATTCGAAAATATAGCAAACAATTTCTTCATCGACTATTACATAGCTAAAATATAGCAAACAATTTCGAAAATAATAAAGCAAGCAATTAATCATTTTCTAAATACACACTACACAATACACAACAACTATGCTTATACGAAACCGATTTCAATGAATCAAATTTGGTAAATCAATAAAATAAATTAAATTACTAATAATGTTCATTTCCTATTCCATAATTATCTACTTAAATTTTGCTTTACTATTAAAAGGGAAGTATTTTGTATAAGTCAATCATAGTTTATATAATAAAAAAAAAGTAAAACAAAACCAATAAAACATAACCGATGTATTACGAAAAAAAAATAAACTACATAACCAAATCCCTTAATTATAGGAAAAATTATAGAAACAAATTAAGCTGATAAAATTTAGTTCGACACCATCATAACCGAATCCCTTTATTATGGAAACAAATCTATACTATTAAAAGGGATGCATTTTGTATAAGTCAATCATATTTTATACAATCAAAAAAGTAAAACAAAACCAATAAAACATAACCGATGTATTACGAAAAAAAAATAAACTACATAACCGAATCCCTTTATTATAGAAACAAATTAAGCTGATAAAAATTAATTCGACACCATCATAACCGAATCCCTTTATTATAGAAACAAATTAAACTCATAAAATTTAATGCACCTTCATCAACGTAAATCAATAAAATAAATCTAATCACTAATAATGTTCATTTCCTATTCCATATTTATCTACTTAAATTTTGCTTGCTTTAAATAAAATTAATCAAATCAAGATTAACGTTTTTTCCTAAACCAGAAAATCATAACTAACAATTTCGAAAATCGAGTACTTACCAAACATTAACAACTAAAAATATGAAAATAATAAATCTATACTATTAAAAGGGGAGCATTTTTTATAAGTAAAGCCAAACAAAATTAAAATAAAAATTACATTTTTATGTAATCCTAAAACTATAACCAAACAGAATTAATGACAGCAAAATAAATTATTTTAATAACAAATAATTTAGGATCCCATTAAAAAAGGAAACAATATAATATCCAGAAAATAAATTTGTAACAAACATTCCTTATGATGCAACTTTAGGAATCCATACAATCTCTTATTTAATCATTTAGGAAATCCTTTAAAATAATTCAAATTATATAAAAGAAACCGTTAACAATATTTAGTCACAATTAGTGTTAACCATAACTAATATAAAAAAAAACTAAATACTTTGTAATATTTAAAAAATCTTTTTAAATTATAAAAAAAAATTGTAAAGGAAATCGTAAACAAAATCTATTTGCTTTAATTTTTGTTTTTACAAATTTTATTTGCTTTAATTTGTGTAATTGAGCCACTTAATTATTAAAATTCCGAGCGTAAAAAAAAGGAAATCATACAAAAAATATAAATCCCCTACAATTACTATTATCCGTAACTAATATAACAAAACAATAAAACAAACTTCATACCATTTACCACGCTTTAAAATAGGTAACATGAATTTGTGTTTATATAAAAAAATTGATTTAATATCATAGATATTATCACTAAGTTCAAAATCTCAAATCCTAATCATTTCCAAAACTACGGAAAATAAAAAACTCTATTTTCTCTCTAATGGCGACGGCGGAGGCGAGGTTCATCTAGGGCTTTCCTGAAGATGAGTGCGGGGGATCTACAAGATCTTGAATGGTTTTCCTTGGGACGATTCGGGTGTATCTTTTGGTCACAAAGATTCGAGCTTTCTGGATTTCGCAGGGAGGATTCAAATCGAGGGAGGATTTGGTTTCCTTTTTCTGTCTCGAGATCGGTTGATGCGGGGGAAGAGATCTGGGAAATAACTACAATTGGAGACAACTCAAGAAGGCGTATCAATCAAATCGGGGATTGGATAGGTTTCTCTGATTTGGGGAACTTCATTCCGACGATTGGGGGCAAATCAAGGATCCGATGGGATGGTTTTTGGAAGGTGATACTCAAAGGCAATATCCTTAGGATTGATTCTCTAAGCAATATCGGTGGTTATAAAGGGGAGTCTCGTTTCCTTAGCATTCATCACATCTCTCTCGCCTTTCTAAAGCTTTCTCTTTTGGTTTTTTCTCTCGGTCAATTCATTCATTATCCTTTTCTCATCATGCCGCAGAGTGCTCTGGTAACAAAGGGTTCCTCGGGGAAGAAAATGGTGGAGCGGGTTCCAAAGAGGAAGGTGAAGGTGCCTTTCTTCGATAATGCTTCTTTGATCGCGGGTTACTCTAAAACTGTCATTGGCCGCTGTATGAACCCACGAAAGCAGGACTTGAAGACCTTGCTTTTCATGCTCCCCCGCATTTGGCAGCTTGAAGATAAGATTGTCGGAGTTGATCTCGGTCTCGGTAGGTTCCAATTTGATTTCGAGAGAGAAGAAGACATCATTGAGGTGTTCAAAATGGAACCTTTCCATTTTGATCATTGGATGCTTTCAATGGTTAGATGGCAACCATCGGTGGATCCAGCATACCCTTCAGCGATTGCATTCTGGATTCGTGTCTTGGGAGTGCCGCTTCAATTCTGGGCGGAGCCTACATTTCGGTGTATCGGAGATGATTTGGGAAAGGTGGAGGAGATTGATATCGATGCTGGACGTGTCCGAGTGATAGTTGATGGATTCAAGCCCTTGTGCTTTGAAACCGATGTGGAGATGGAGCCGGATATTGAGTTCTCGGTTACACTTCGGTACGAACGGCTCTTTGGCTACTGCCGCCTCTGCTTCAGCTTGTGCCACGATGAGGAGCATTGCGGTCTGACAGCGAATGCGGTGGCAGAGCGTCCTCCACCAGCTTCCCGGGATGATGGGGATCGGCGCAATCAAAGTTATAAGGGTGCAACTGGGACAGACAGAAGACGCGGGTCTGATCGTGGGTCTGATCGCGGGTCTGACTGCGGGTCTGATCATGATAGCAAGCAACGAGGACCTCACAGGAGCAGGAAAGTGGTGATGGGGTCAGAGGCGATGGTGTCCAGAGACGTCCTGTTTCTCATGGCCATGAACACCGTAGCCGGTCAGGTTATTATCAAGGAGAATCGTCAACCCGTTCCCGGAGATTCACTAGTTATGCGGCTCTTAATAGTCATCGGAGAACAGAGATTGATCCGGTTACCGGGGAGATTGGCATAGTGGAGCCGCATGAGAGAAAAGGGGCTGCTCCTCAACCAAAGAAGGTGCAGAAGGCGTTGTTTCAGGAGACGGTCTTGGAAGAGCCTGGTGAGGAAGAGAACGTCTCTGTTGGGGTGGAGCCACAGTTTGAGATTCAAAAAGAAACGGTTGCTGAGGTTGAGCTGACTGCAGCGACGGAGACGCAGCTTCCAACAGAGATGACTTCCCATGGTCATGCGGATTTGAATCAGGTGGAGATGGAAGATGGTTCGGCCCTTGCTTTGTTGGTATTGGAGGTCCCGGCTACTGTGCAACCACTGCAGGTTGAACTTGGTTCTGTTGGGGAGCTTGCGATTGATGATATGGAAACGGAAGAACTAGAAGGAGACATGGGTGAACTTTTTGAGACATCGCTTGACGACTTGCTTTTGGTTGAGGAACAGATCGAGGACGAAGCTAAGGTGGATACTAATGTTGATAAGGGGCGACGCGGGAAGGGAGTGGCATTCGCAGGGGCTAGTTCAAAGAAGCGAATTGCTCAGATGGTCTCTACTCCGCGGAAAAGGTCTGCCCCAAAGGTAATCAAACAACAAGAGGAGGAACCAAACCCGAAGAATCGAGAGATGGATAAGGGGGGTAATGGCGGCCCTAAACCGCCAAAACCAAAAAGTAGTAAATGAGGATACTAAGTTGGAATTGCCAAGGGTTGGGGAATAAGGCAACTATCGGTTATCTTCGGGATATATGGAAGCAGCATCGGCCAGATTTCTTATTTCTCTCGGAAACTAACCAATCTTCTTTATTTTTAGAACAATTTCGTTGTCATTTTGGTTATAATAATGTAGTCACGATGGATCCTATTGGTTGTAGTGGTGGTTTGGCTCTTTTCTATAATAATAATATGTTTAATGTTTCAATCTTATTCAAGTCTAATCGGTTAATTGATATTGAAGCATCGTTTAAAAATCATGTAATTCACATGACTTTTGTTTATGGAGACCCGGTTCCAAAAAAAACGAGATTTGGTATGGGAGCGGATCACAAGGACTGGATTAGACCGAACAACTCCTTGGTTTTTAATTGGGGATTTCAATGATATAACCGGTAATCATGAAAAACATGGTGGTAAGTTGAGACATGCTTCCTCGTTTACTGATTTTAATGGTATGATACGGAACTGTGGGCTGCTGGAGTTTTCCCATATAGGTGATTGGCTATCCTGGCGGGGATGGAGAGACAAAAAACCCATTAGATGCAGATTGGATAGGGCTTTGAGGAACGAGGATTGGCATGATATATTTTCGGATACGGTAATAGAATACTTACCCATGGTGGGATCGGATCACAAGCCAGTCGTGGCTGTAGTGGCTCAACAAAATGTACGTAAACGGAGATGTTTTATGTTTGATAAAAGATGGATTGGGAAAGAAGGTCTTTCTGAGGCTATTGCACACGGTTGGCATGGTCTTTCGGTTCATCGGTCGACAGGTTTTGTAGATAAATTGGTCAATTGTAGGCATAACATCTCGAAGTGGAGGAAAAACCAGGTTTCTTTTGGGCGGGAGTCCATAGAGGATTTAAAAAAACTTCTTGCGGTGGCTCAAGAAGATGATACTTATTCACCGGAGGAAGTTTATAATTTGACGGCTAGGTTGCGGACTGCCTATAAAGATGAGGAGATTTATTGGCAGCAGAAAAGTAGGAATCGATGGATGCGTGTGGGGGATCGAAATTCTAAATTTTTCCATGCACAAACTAAGACTCGGCGAGCCAGAAACCGCCTAGTTGGTTTATATGATAGAAATGATGCTTGGGTAGCAGATGAAAAAGGTGTATGTCGGATAGCGGAGGATTATTTTACGGAGCTATTTACCACCAGTAACCCTAGGGAGTTTGAGGAGGCTCTGGAGGAAATACCGATTGTGATCACAGATGAATTAAATGCCTATCTAACGGCGCCGGCTACGGAGGCTGAGGTTCATAGTGCCCTGTTTTTGATGCATCCAGATAAAGCACCAGGACCGGATGGAATGACGGCTTTATTTTTCCAAAAATCTTGGCCGGTAGTCAAGAATGATTTGACTAATTTGGTGAATTCTTTTTTTCGGGAGGATACTTTTGATAAGCGCTTAAATAAGACGAATTTGTGTCTGATCCCAAAAGTGGAACGGCCTACTAGAATGACGGAGCTCAGGCCAATTAGCTTATGCAATGTCGGGTATAAGGTAATTTCGAAAGTCTTGTGTCAAAGACTGAAAACGATTCTCCCGCTACTTATTTCGGATACACAGTCTGCTTTTGTGGCGGGCAGGTTGATATCAGATAACATATTAATTGCACAGGAAATGTTCCACGGTTTACGTACTAATGCTTCCTGCAAAAGTACATTCATGGCAGTGAAAACGGATATGAGCAAAGCGTATGACAGAGTGGAATGGGTTTTTCTTGATCGGCTGCTACGGAAGTTTGGATTTACAGATAAATGGATATCATGGCTCATGTTTTGTGTTACTTCGGTTGAATATAGTATCCTGATTAACGGTCAAGCGCAAGGCTTTATTAAGCCGGAAAGAGGATTACGACAGGGTGATCCTTTATCCCCTTATTTGTTCATTTTGTGCACAGAAGTTCTAATTGCCAATATCAGAAAGGAGGAAAGGAATAAGCGGATAACGGGGATAAAGGTCGCGAATAAATGCCCGCCCATCACTCATCTTCTGTTTGCTGATGATAGCCTGTTTTTCTGTAAGGCAAATACTACTGAGTGTACGGTCATATTGTCCATTTTAAAGCAATATGAGCGGGTCTCTAGTCAACAAATTAATTTTCTGAAATCATCAATTCAGTTTGGTCATAAAGTTGATGCTACAATTAAGGCGGATCTGCAGGAGATTTTGGGGATCACCACGGTAGGTGGAATGGGGTTCTACTTAGGGCTCCCGGAAAGTTTAGGCGGTGCAAAAACAAAGGTTTTTTTCCTTTGTTCGGGATAAGCTGGACCAACATATTAATGGGTGGTCGGCGAAGCTGTTATCCAAGGGGGGTAAGGAAGTAATGATAAAATCTGTGGCATCGGCCCTTCCGACGTATGTAATGTCTTGTTTTCGACTTCCAAAATCAATTACAGGTAAACTTACAAGTGCTATAGCAAATTACTGGTGGAGTACTAATGGTCAGTCAAGTGGTATGCATTGGCGTTCTTGGGATAAGCTATGTTATAGTAAGAGAATGGGTGGATTAGGCTTCCGGGACATTAATGACTTTAATTCGGCATTGTTGGCAAAGCAACTATGGCGACTGATGGATACACCAGAGTCACTGTTTGCAAGAGTATTTAAGAGTAGGTATTATCAGAATTCCAATCCTATGGAACCGCTACGGTCATATTCCCCGTCTTATGGATGGCGGAGTATTATTTCAGCTAGATCTCTGGTTAACAAAGGGCTTATTAAAAGAGTGGGAGAGGGTAATACAATTTCTGTATGGAAGGACCCTTGGATCCCGGCTCAATTCCCGAGACAAGCTTTGAGTAATGGATCTTTTATAGACCCATCACTGCATCTAAATGAACTTTTGGATCGACAATCCAATTCCTGACGTATGGATGTGCTACAGGCCATGTTTACACCAGGTGATGTGGAACTGATTAGTGCTATTCCTATAGGTCAGACTACTATCCTGGATAGTATGGGATGGCATTTCACGAAGAATGGAAAGTATACGGTAAAATCCGGTTATCATACAGCACGGCTACCTTATCCTGACATTACTGCTGGCCAAGTCCATGGTCCTGATATAGTACCTTTAATTGCTCATATATGGCGTATTCGGTGTCCACCAAAAATCCAGCATTTTATGTGGCAAGTGTTAACAGGATGTATCTCGGTTTCTGTTAACTTAAAATCTCGGGGAATAAATTGTGACCAAGTTTGCACTCGGTGTGGTGCTCAGGTAGAAACGGTAAACCATGTCATTTTTGAATGTCCACCGGCAAGACAATCGTGGGCTTTGGCCAATATTCCTGTGGGCTCTATTCAATTTCCCACACAGTCAGTTTTTGCTAATATGGACTACCTTTTACAATTAGTGTCAAAGGATAGTCATTTTGGTTTCTCTCCTTGGCTAATATGGTATATTTGGAAGGCACGAAATGCTAAAGTTTTTGATAATTTGGATAAGTGTTCTCAAGAGGTGACTAGTAATGCTAAGATAGAAGCGGAGGCCTGGCAGGAGGCTCAGATTGAAGGTCTGGAGTTATCACCGGATGCTCCGGGGATATTGGTGCCGTTGCCTACGAGGCAAAGGCGTATGGTCACTTTGTCTGCTGATTTTTCAGGATGTCGATGTTATGTTGATGGTTCATGGAAGGATTCAGACAAGTATGCAGGCTTAGGGTGGTATTGTCAACATTCTCACGATAGATCCACAATGACAGGCGCTTCGAATACCCGTAGAAGTCTTTCTCCTCTTCATGCAGAGGTAGAGGCATTGATGTGGGCCATGAGATGTATGATCGGCCATGACTACAGAGACGTTGAGTTTCTCACAGACTGCTCAGATTTGGTGGAGATGGTGTCTTCCCCAGCCGAGTGGCCAGCTTTCTCTGTATACCTGCAAGATATAAGAAGTGATAGGGAAGAATTTTCTACTTTTTCATTATCTTTGATACCTCGTAATGCGAATGTAAAAGCGGATAGTTTGGCACGTAATGTGCGAACTCATCCGGTCTTGGTTAAGTTTGTTAACAATTGTCCCCCCAATTGGCTTTTTGAAAGCTAATCTATGAAAGTTTGATGTTGACAAAAAAAAAAATCATTTCCAAAACTAATATTATGAAAATGATTCAAACCAGATTTCAGCAGCTTTAGACAAAAAAAAAATATCAAAAACAAACAACATAAAGAAACCATAATAATATTTTAATAAATGTGTGGTTGAAAAAAAAAACAATGATAAATTCAGATTCTTTATTTTGTTTTGTTCTACTCTTTTTGTTTGTTCTACTTAAGGGAAAAGATAAATTCAATATTACATATAATTAGTACATAGTCTATACTATAACTACTAGACTAGATGGAGACATTAAAACCGAGGAATTTAAAAGGTGGATATTTGGATAGTTAAGTTCAATTTTAATTTTTAAATATTAGATAACTGGTATGATACAAGAAGTTGAGACTTAAATAGCTTAACTTAATTTCAACTTTCTTTGTTATTGCAAATATTGCCACATGAAATAACAAGTACTGAAAGGAAACGAATAATTTAGAAAATTAAAATCATTATCTAAACTATTCCTAATAAAATACGGAGTAACGAGAATTTTGTGTAACGTGAATTCAAGCAGTATAGATGTGGAACTACAATTTATTAATGTAGACTACAAGAAATAACGGGTACGGGGAGAGAACAGTAATTTGAAAAATAAAAATCATTATCTAAACTTTTCCTAATAAAATTGGAGACAAAAATTTAGGGTAATACGAATTCAAGCAAGACATATGCGGACATACCATTAATGTAGATTATGTTGAATGGATCTTTTGGAGGTTAAAATTATTTTAATCTATTGCAAAGCATGCATAGTGGACGGTTTTAAAGTTTTTTTCTTTGTTTTTATCTGTTTTGATAGTTTACGGGTTTAATAGAAATTTAGCTGATTACTAAACTGGTACACACTCAATCCGGGTCCGCTTTGATCAAATGTTGATCCAAAATTATTTATTGTGAAGCGATAATTATTTCAAATATTCACAAATTTGATAAAAGCAAACCAATATATGTTTTGAAAAGACCCGGCCCATTTTTTTTAAAAAAAAATCCCTACTATAGTAAAAGAAAAGTACACAAAGGATTCGGGTCGGGTTTTTCAAAAAATTCCGGGTTAAAGTTTCAATCGGATACTTGCCAAATTTTTTGTTAAATATTTTCCAAATATATCAATAATATACACCAGATATCTATCATTTAGGAAACTATATTAATGTTACTTTATTATATTTTAGAAAATATATTAATGCTAAATAAAAAATATGTCTTATAAGGAAAATTTGTTAATGAATATAAAGATCTCAATCTTTTAAAAATAATCTAACTAGTATATTAATTTCTTATATGAATAAAACAAAAAAATATAATTTTTTATAAGTTTAAATCTTTGATATATAGAAAAAATGTAATTAAAAATATTTGGTATAATAAATATAAAAATGCATCTAAAATATTTGGTATAATCAATAAAAATGTTAATTAGTTTGAATTAGTTAAATGTTTCGAAAAATAAAATTTGAATATATATATATATGTGGCTATAAAAAACGAAGTATTTTATTAAATTAGTGTGATGTATATAATATATTAAATCTTTATTATTATTTTTTATCTTTCCTAATATGTTAAATGAAATATTTTAATCAGAATAAAAAATAGAATATGAAAAGAGGTTTCAAAATTATTCCAATCTTTATCAATTTGAATTACCTATAAAAAAGAATAATATTTTATCATTAGCATAATTAATGCAAAATTATAGAGATCCATATATATCTAGAAATGGTTATATTTTAATTTTGAAAAAAAATTATTTTGACAATCATTAATATGTTTCAATGAGTAATACGAAAATATTTTAGGTACAAAAAAAATTAAAATTTTAGGATAATTATTCTAATTAACTAAAAAAATACTTTAATAACAATACTTTATTTGTCTAATTATTAATCATCGAATCACTACCAATACAAAATCAGTCATAAATAAGATATTCCATAAGTTAGTTTAAATAAATTACCTTAAATTCTTAATTTTCCTTAAAATGTTCTAAATCTATATATTAAATTTAAGGAAATCACTTAAATTTTTTTACAAGCTGAAAGGTGTTTTCTATAAGAATTCATTTTACTAACTTACAAAACCAAATAATCGACACCCTCTCCTCACAATATAAAGTCATACATTTGTTGAATAAAGACATCAATTTTTTCTTTCCAACTTTTACATTTTATTTTGAGTTTTTTCTTATGATTTATCGTTTACTATTTTTTCTTTTTTATCGTTTACTATTTTAGTTTATGGTCTCTTATTTAATATGACGTATATTTATTTTTTTATTTTATTTTTATAGGATACAAGTATATACAAATCTTTCAAACTCATATGTTCTTATGTGATACATGTATTTCGTTCAATATTATACATTTTCATGATTCTTTTTTAAATACACGGGTTTTTGTTGATTGGTTCGTCACCACATACATTGTGAGTATATAATTTGTTTAATAAACGTTCTTTTATTTAGTATATTAAAATATTATATTTAATTTCTGAAAACACACTTTTCTCAAAGAATTGAAACCAAATATACATTTCGAAATAATAATTGTTGATACAAAATAAACAAAATAATAACACATGCGACAAAACACGTTAAAATAAAGAGAATTTGTTAGAAATGCCCCTTTTGAGATGTCCATTTTTAAAAATACCCCTCTTTTTAACCATTTTTAATTTTACCTTCTTTTTCTTTTTTTGTGACCGTTTTACCCTCACCTTCTATAATGAAACAGATCAGGAGAGACCTATTTCTCATCTCCATATATGGTTGTGGCTGTCGTCGCCGCCGGTGAAGGATTTCGTCATGGCTGAAATCGGAAGACCCATTACTCAGTTCTCCTCGCCTACAAAGTCTGATTTAAGCAAAGACAGAAGGACGACGAAGAAGACGGCGCGAAAGGGACCAAGCTTGGGAATCGATGATGCAAATTATGAATCCGAATAGGATTTGATGAGCTGATGATGATATTGAATTGAATTGATATGTATTTTAGTCATGTTTGTAATAATCGATTCAGATCTTACGGTCTCTTCCTTTCACTTCTACATTCGCTCTACTTTCTCTAGGTTATTTCTCTGTATCTTCATAGGTTCTTCTATAGATGAGTAGGATATGTTGTTTGATTTTTTTTGTGTGGCCATAATTGGGAGAAAACTATGTCTGGAACTAGGAAATTGAAGCATAATTGTGTAACAGGATTGAAAGTTACAGAGAATTTACCAAAATCAGAAATTATTGTGTTCGGTCAATCAATATAACCATATCTTAGGATGATGTACTAACATAATTCTGCGGTGGTGCATGTACGTGTTTGTGGTGGAATCACTTCAATGCTAGATTCTTCTTTATGTGGATGCTGAAAATGGTGTCCAAGATACACCAAAACAGATAGATACAAAGGTATGCTTTGCTAGTCAAACTCATTTGTGTTTATGTTGCTAAAGAATGTATATCTGATATCTCTATGATGCATTTGTTAGTAAACACATTCTCGTAATGTGGATGTGCTGCAATTTTTATTCAAGTCAACGTTTCTAAAATGTCCAATCCAAAATCCAACTAACATGTACTACAACTAGATATAATTTAAGGTAAATCTAGCATTTGTATTGGAAGTTTTCGTTTCGTCGTACTTTGTGATTATGTAACTAATGGTTTTTTGGTTGGGACGTCTCTCCTATATATGGTTGGGTCCTGTAAGAATCAGTTGGACCAATAGCCAAAACTCCTATTTGGGTTGTCAAGAGTAGACTTCAGGTTCGTCTTTTCACTTTTGCAATTGTGCATGTGGAATCTTGATTACAAAAATGTAGAAATAGTGAGCTAAACTCTTGCAATTTAACATAGAAAACAGGTTATTATCATTTTTGGACTGTAAGTATCATTCGTTACCTCAATTCTCATCTATATGTACTGTATGCTCTTTTTTTTTTGTCAACAATGTACTGTATGCTCATGACCTGAAGCAGACAGAGAAATGCTACAATGACTGTTCTCAGTGAGTATACTCATCTCTCTTTATGCACCCACACAGTAGGTCAATGACAAACGATATCTTGACCGCATATGTTACTACAAACAAGAAAACATAAACGATTTAGGAAATGTGATACAAATTGGTTATTAGTGTCTGAATATTTTTCTTCTTTGGGTAGGATTGATGCTTTTTTGAAGAATGATCAGAGCCGAAGTGCTAGTAGACTTCTCACAGCCTATAATGAAGGTGACATTGAAGAAATCAAGAAGGTGGGGAGCTCAAGTACTGTCTCGAATTTGGATCATTAGGCTTCTTGTATACTTGGATAAAATATGCAGGGAGAAGGTTGTTATTATTCTATCGGTCACTGTAATAGTTTCAAGTTATTTGTCGGAGAGGTGATAAATCTCATTATGTTTACAAAATAAGGACAAAGGAAGCTGTAGCACGTGAGGAATGAGAAGTGAACACTTGTGTTTTGTATATAAGTCAGGATTGATTGTGTCTCTTTTATTTATTTTTTTGCTAACTATTTTGTGTCTCTTTTATGCATTGTTTGTTGTAGTAAGTGATTCAAGTATTGCTTGTGAGAGAGCTACAAGATCACTTACTTATGCATCTTGAGCTTATCCAACGTGATAGGTTATGGAAGTTAAATGAATGTGAAAGTATTCTTCTCTTTTTGCAGTTCTCTTGCAGTACATGAAAGATAAAAACACAATGAGATAAAACGTTGTGTCACTGACTTTTAATTTGTATTCCATTATTATTTCAACTTCAAGACCTTATCAAAACCTTGTAAAACCTTATAAAAGCCTTGTAAAACCTATTAAATACTTATATAGAACATTTTAAATACTTTTCGAAACCTTATAAAACCTTTATAAAAAGCCTAATAAAATCTTTATAAAAGCCTTGTAAAATTTTTTAAATAGTTTTGAGAACTTAATATATAGTTAAACACCTTATAAAACATTTTAAATATTTTGTAAAACATTTTAATTACTTTTTAAAAGCCTTATAAAATATTTGTAAAAGCCTTGTAAAATCTTATAAAAGCCTTTTGAAAAGCTTATACAAATTTTAAAAGGTTTTTATAAGGTTTTACAAGGCTTTTATAAATATTTTATAAATTTATTAAAATGTTTTTATGAAGGTCTTTATAAGCTTTTTAAAAGGTTTTTATAAGGTTTTACAAATCTTTTATAAAGTATTTATAAGACTTTTATAAGTATTAATAAAGTTTTACAAGGTTTTAAAACGAAAGAGTGGCACGTAAGGAATGACAAAATGAATGCATGGTAGTGAATAACACCTTACAAAACCTTTTAAATACTTTGTAAAACCTTTTAAAAACCTTATAAAAGGCTTATAAAATCTTTATAAAAGCCTTGTAAAACCAAAAACAAAGGAGTGGCACGTAAGGAAGGACAAAATGAATACATGGTAGTGAATACCACCTTACAAAACCTTTTAAATACTTTGTAAAACCTTTTAAAAACCTTATAAAAGCCTTATAAAATCCTTGTAAAATCTTATAAAAGTCTTGTTAAAAATTTTAAATAGTTTTAAAAGCCTTAATATACAATTAAACACCTTATAGACCATGTAAACCTTTTAAATACTTTTGAAAACATTTTTTAAAAATCTTTTAAAAACCTTATAAAAGCCTTACAAAAACTTTATAAAAACATTATAAAACTTTTTAAATAGTTTTTGAGACCTTAATATACATTTAAACACCTTATAAACCTTGTAAAACCTTTTAAATACTTTGAAAAACATTTTTTTAAAAACCTTTTAAAAACCTTATAAAAGCCTTATAAAATATTTGTAAAAGCCTTGTAAAACCTTATAAAAACCTTATAAACTATTTATAAAAGCCTTGTAAAACCTTATAAAACCTTGTAAACCTTTTAAATACTTTGTAAAACATTTTTTAAAAACCTTATAAAAGCCATATATATAAAAGCCTTCTAAAAACCATATAAGAACATTGTAAAACTTTTAAACTAGTTTTGAAGACCTTAATATACATTTAAACACCTTATAAAACCTTTTAAATACTTTGTAAATTTTTTTAAAAAAACCTTTTAAAAACCTTATAAAAGCCTTATAAAATCTTTATAAAAGTCTTGTAAAACTTTTGAAATTGTTTTGAAAGCCTAAATATACATGTAAACACCTTATAAAACCTTTTAAATACGTTGTAAAAATCTTTTAAATACTTTTCAAAAAAATTTTAAAACCTTATGAAAGCCTTATAAAATCATTATAAAAGCCTTGTAAAGCCTTATAATAGCCTTGTAAAACTTTTTAAATAGTTTTGAAAGCCTTAATATACATTTAAACACCTTATAAAACTGTTGACAAAAAAAAAAGAAACTGTTGACATGTGTTTAAAAAATATTTAAAAGGTTGTATAAGGATTTTAAAAGGTTTTACAAATTTTTTAAAAGTTGTATAAAAATTTTAAAGGATTTATAAGAAATTTATACGGTTTTCAAATAGGTTTTTAAGGTGTGTGTCTTTGTGTCTATAACAAATATTCAGAGATTTTCCTTGACAAAACAATGCAACTTTTTAAGATATATTATGAATCCTTA
The DNA here is from genome assembly GCA_036452645.1 of Capsella bursa-pastoris. Taxonomy (NCBI): domain Eukaryota; kingdom Viridiplantae; phylum Streptophyta; class Magnoliopsida; order Brassicales; family Brassicaceae; genus Capsella; species Capsella bursa-pastoris. The sequence goes on along the minus strand of CP144193.1, from coordinate 10,200,972 downwards.
AGAATTGCAGGAAAGTTAAACAAAGTAACATGACGTGTTTCATATACAATCTAAGCTCTCCTGCAATATAAAACCAGCCACGATTCTTGCCAATTCTGAAACGTTCGAGCCATGTTTCTCATTGTTTGATCCTTTCACACTAAATCCACATAAGCATGAGGTCCTAACTGTGTTGCATGTTGTATGTCCCACCTTCAACAAGAGCAACTTGAGCCAAATCATTAAACAACATTCCTGACTTGGATCCAACATTATTCAAAAAGTGATGGATTTGTGTTCTCTGCAACATTCATAACTGAGCAGAGCTCTTTGTGAGAGCTCTCATCAAATGGTTCCAGCACCAAGTAGTTTAATAATATACGTAATATGGAACTCAAACATGGCATTACTCCGCAAGTCAAAACTGGAACCAACAAGGCATTAATCTATTGCAAAGAGGTGACAATTCATGTTAACAACTCTCAAGATATAGAAAGTCTCTTAACCTATAATCATATCTCAATTGGTGATCAGCCATTAATCTAATGTTTCAAATACAGTTGCAGAAGCTACATCGTAAAGTGCAGAAGAATCTGGGAGAGTATGAGTGACCGTTGGTGAGTAGTGGGGAAAGTTGAAGACTGAAAATTGAGCAGGTCCTGCAACAAAGTCGCTTGCCTCACAACATTTACCTCCGCTTCGATAACATGATCCTTTGTCTTCAAGTTTTTCTTGATGATCACGTCGTGAACACACACCCAAACCAGAGATGGTCGTCTATATGTGACAAACACAAACACCATGTGAAGAACTTCCAGCAAAAGTTGGGCACAAATTGAATTTAACGAAATTGTGATTTCAACATAAAACTTCCTCTGTAAATAGTGAAAATTTTGAACATAGAAACTATAATTTATAATATAATATAGATCTAGAGATCAGACATACAAAGAACACGATGTGCACCCACAAAATCGCAGCGATGGCCAAAAATGAAATCACCGCAACAATAGATACTTATTGGGTGACGAATTGATGATATCGAGATTGACAATGCCTAGATCAATGACGACGAGATTGATGACAGTGAGGTCGGATCAAGATTGGTTCAGCTAAAGGATCGACGACGACGGCTTGACCAATAACGGCGAGATCGATGACGGCGAAGAGAGATCCAAAAGAGAGCAGTTCACGATAAGAGAGAAGACAAAAGAAATAAGGTTAAATTATTAAGGTAAGGTTGTCTTTTTGTACCAATATGAAGGTATTTTTAAAAATGCTCTCCTTACTAGGGCATTTGTAAATAAGTGTTCCCTTAAAAGGGTATTTTTAAAATTATCCTTAAAATAAAATAGCACGGGTCTGAACCTAGCATACGTGACAAAGTACACATCCACGATAGTACATATTCTCATACTTGCCAAATTCAACACCAATAATCCATTTTAACAATTAAAAATTTACGTAATTTGGAAAACAAAAAAAACTGACACTTTTCGTACCCACTAATTAATCTAACTGAATTAATCCAACAATAAACCATCATGCACAGCGGAAACATATTAAACCAACACCAATTAATCATTCAATAACCATACTTTACACATGCAACCTAGCATGCCTTTAAACCAGGTTCCAACAATAGTTAAACATATTAATAACCATAACAACCAAGATCCTAGATCATCCTCCTGTCCTCGCCATGATTCCACGGATCACACTAAACCTGCACCACAAACACAATGAAATGCGTGAGTATTATTACAAATACTCAGTGAAGCGATCCTCCCATCTACTGGGCTATACACACAAGCATATTAAACCAATCTAACATGCATCAGATAAACCAAAACAAACAAATTATGCATAAAAAGACGCGAATTACACGCTGTCCAGAAAAACTGTCCAGAAACTTGGTGTCGAGCGACACCTACCCCGCAGAAATCCTAAAATCGCCTCTCAACTCCCCCAGAGAACGAATCCATCACCTCCAAAGCTCCAGCCATGAGCCCTAACACTCAAACATACAATAACAGCAACCGAAACATACAAACATGGCCACATAAAACAAATTCAGCCATCCAAATCAATCAAACACACATAAGAAGGGTTAAACATGCTTAGTAATAAATTCAAGCATGATATATGTGGACCTACTATTTATTAATATATACTACATGAGATAATGGGTTCGGGGAGAAAAATAGTAATTCAGAAAATAAAAGCTATTATCTAAATTATTCTTAATAAAATAAAAGCTTCTCTCTTATTTTAAATTGTGTTGGGCCTTGGACACAAAAAAAAAAGAACTCAATTAAGTAGGCCATTAGTTTAATGAAAAGATCAATCCTCATTTTTTAAAATTGTGTTGGGCCTTGGACAAAAAAAAAAGGTAAAAAGTGTGTTGGGCCGAAGTAGTTGAGCCCGATTTATCTCTCTCTTCTAACCCTAAGTATCTGAACAAAGGTTAGGCCATGGGCATTAGTGTTTCTTAACACAGTCCCACACAATTTTTGTTTTAAAAAAAAAGAAAAAAAAAAATTGGGTCGTTTCTTCAAACGAGACCGTCCCTCTCTCTTTCGCAGGTCCCACTGCCACGTGGCGGCCCGCGATTGGTTACTTTTCTGTTTTTTTTTTAAAAAAATTCAAAAAAAAAAACAAAAAAATGGGACAATCAGCCGTCCTATTGGTGCCCATGCTCTTATGGAACCGAATGAAGTCTGAAAACAATAGTTATCGTCTTCTTCCTCTTCTCTGTTTCTCGGCTCTCTACTTACTAATTATTTCTGTAATTCAACCTTGAATTTTTCGCAATCATCTGTAATTTCTTGGTAAGCTTAACATATCTCTGTCGCCCTCTAAGACAAAGCTCAACATCTTGGTCGTTTGTATCTGATTCCGTGTTTGCATCTGCTAATTAGATTTCTTGTTGGGTAAGTAATATTCGAAATCCAAATATTGAATAGTGTTAGAAACCCTAAGTGTTTAAATATTATCGAATTGGATTGCTGAAAACTATGATTTATGTCTGATTATGAATCCTTGTTGATGTGGTTTTTTTTTTGCTTATAATCGTTTGACATGTGAATTTTATAGGGTGTGTAGGTAAAGTAATACATTTTTCAAACATAATTATAAAACAAGTACAATTACTATTTACAATTAGGAAACTAGTACATTTTTACTATTTGCTACTATTTCAATGACATTTAAGCACTCAAAAACTCAGAGTATTTACGAGTATGCCATTGAAATAATTATATAATATAATTCGTACACAATATTTGTTGTACAGACATAGAAAAAAATATTTTTGTACAATAATAAAACTACTACATAATAACATATGTACAGCTTATTACTGTACAAATATACATAAATATACATATTTTGGTATATTATAGTAGTTGTACGGATAAAAATGTATAATTTTTTTATATATCCGTACATTTAGTGAGCTGTACGGGTACGTCTGTACATCTAATTAGCTGTACATAACATTTGTACATCTAATCAGTTGTACAGACATATCTGTACACATACTAAATTGTACAAAAATACATATGTACACATACTAAATTATACAAATAAATATATATATGAAATGTATTTAAAATTTACTTTTGCTATCTTTTATGATTTCTATCTCACATATGTAGGGTCACTGACTACTTTTACAATATTAAATAGTAGATGTATCACTTTCCCTATTATGTTTCTAAAACGTACTAAACTTCCAATTAATCCAATTTTATATGGCAGTGTTAAATGGGTAAGAAGAAGTTAGATGAGAATGGTGCTATCAAGAATGGTAAAGATTCAAAGAAGGAGAAATTTTCAGTCGTAGCCATTCTAGAAGACTGCTGTAAAGGTTTCTTCATACACTGATGACGTAGAGTATCCTCCTGATTATGATCAAGAAGACGAAGAAGATGAGAAACAGAGAGAGATGCATGCAATGAGAATTCACAAGGGCAAAGAAAAGCAACTTACGATGACTCATAAGAACCAAACCAAGGCAAAGAGTACTAAAGACAGCTCCATTCACTTAGCTGAAGAGATAGAGAAGAGACAGGCCTTGAAGGATGATGACAAAGATTCATTCACGGTTGTAATGGGAAGCAAGACATCTGTTCTTGAAGGAGGAGAAGAGACAGGAGATGCAAATGTGAAGGATATTAAGATAAGTTCGTTTTCTGTCTCTGTTCGAGGGAAAGAGCTTTTGACGAATGCTTCTTTAATGATATCACATGGTAAAAGGTATGGATTAGTTGGGCCAAATGGGAAAGGTAAGTCTACATTGTTAAAGCTTTTAGCATGGAGGAAGATTCCTGTTCCTAAGAATATTGATATTCTTCTTGTTGAGCAAGAAGTGGTTGGTGATGAAAAGAGTGCTTTGGAGACAGTTGTTTCTGCAAATGTAGAGTTGTTTAAGTTAAGAGAAGAAGTTTCAGCTTTGGAGAAATCTTCTTGTGATGATGATGATGATAATGGGGAAAAGCTTGGTGAATTGTATGAGAGGTTACATATGTTAGGATCAGATGCAGCTGAAGCGCAAGCTTCTAAAATTCTCGCAGGTTTAGGTTTCACTGAAGATATGATAAGTGGTGAAACTAAGTTACTTAGTGGTGGTTGGAGGATGCGGATATCTTTAGCTAGAGCTCTTTTTATGCGACCTACTCTTTTGTTGTTAGATGAACCAACGAACCATCTTGATCTAAGAGCTGTTTTGTGGTTAGAGGAGTATTTATGCAGGTGGAAGAATACGCTTGTTGTTGTTTCACATGCTGTGGACTTCCTCAACTCTGTCTGCACGGATATAATACATTTGCACGATAAGAGTCTTCAGTTGTATCGCGGTAACTACAATGCTTTCGAAACTGGTTATGTTCAGCGACGTAAAGAGGTGAACAAAAAGTCTGAGATTTTTCAGAAACGTATGGAAGCAGCTAAGAGGTCTGGAAATAAGGTAGAACAGGAGAAGGTAAAGGCTTGGGCTAAGCGTAAGGCGAAAGGTAAGGAGATTGATGAGGAGGACCGCGTGGTTACTGAAGCTCCAAGGAAGTGGACTGATTATAACGTTGTGCTAGATTTTCCAGAACCTACGGAGCTTCCTCGTCCTCTTCTGCAGTTGATTGAAGTTAGTTTCTCCTACGCACACAAGTCGAAGTTCAGGCTAGCAAATGTTGATTTAGGTATAGATATGGGGACACGAGTAGCGATAGTTGGGCCTAATGGAGCTTGGGAAGTCGACTCTTTTGAATCTTGTCGCGGGAGATTTAGTTCCAACTGAAGGTGAAGTGAGAAGAAGCCAGAAGCTGAGGATTGGCAGGTACTCACAGCATTTTGTTGACCAGTTATCAATGTGGGAGACACCAGTTGAGTATCTTCTTCGTCTGTATCCTGACCAAGAGGGATGTAGTAAACAAGAAGCGGTTCGTGCAAAACTTGGCAAATTCGGGCTAACAGGTGAAAACCATTTAACTCCAACCGCGAAATTGTCTGGTGGACAAAAGGCTAGGGTTGTGTTAACCTCAATCTCAATGTCGAAGCCACACATTTTGCTTCTTGATGAGCCAACAAATCACCTAGACATGGAGACGATAGATGCATTGGCTGATGCACTAGATGAGTTTAAAGGAGGAGTTGTGTTGGTGAGCCATGACTCGAGACTTATAAGCCGCGTTTGTGAGGACGAGGAGAAGAGTGAAATTTGGGTTGTGGAGGACGGGACGGTGACTTTCTTCCAAGGCACGTTTGAAGAGTACAAAGAAGAACTTATAAGAGAAATCAAAACAGAGGTTGATGAGTTAACTTCTCTTGTTGGTTGCTAAAGGTGCTTCACCTAAATAAACTTTGAAAATGCTTGTTCGTGTTTATTTTTGATTAGCCTTAAACAAACAAATATGTTCATGTTCATGTTCTTCTTTTGTTTCTCTTGTCGAGGTTTAACTATAACAATGTTTAAGAAAAAAAAACTTGAGGCTTACTTAATGTTTGTACTAGGCTTACTTAATGTTCAAGATGGTTTGTTGTACTAGGAGTCCGGTTAACTTAACGAGGATTGTATTGTACATTGTTTAGTATTTAATGGTTAGCGTATCTTATTATATAAAGCTTGGTTTTCAAAGTTAGCCATTAACAAGATCGTGACATGTGTTAATTATAACCGATAGGATGTTGACACGTGTCGGATAAAATAGAAATATTATTAACCCTATCGAAAAAGGAAATATTATAAAGAATTATATATTAAAAAGATATTAATAAAATTAAACAAATAACCTAATTTCAGTTATGTCAATTTGGTTTATTAATAAGATAGGGATTTAAAATTTATAATTAAACGAGAATATATGTCGATTTTTCTTTATAGAAGAGGATTAAGGTTTAAACTTTAATTTTACAAGTAAAACAGGTTATTTGTTGGTTTGAGTATATAAATGATAAATGAGAATTATTGTTTCTCTTTGTAAATGAAAATTATGGTTTAAGTTTAACAATAAAACGAGATTATATATCGAAACTTAGTTTTTAAATTAAACTATTAACCAAATTTTTTCTATTGCCGGTTGGGATTTAACCAAGAGATTAAGGTTTACGACTAAACAAGATTATATGTTGTTTTTGCCTATAAAGAAGGATTAATACTTATGTTTTACAATTATAAGGGTTATATGTTGGTTTGAGTTTATAAATGACTATATTTGTATTTAACATCATATTTTAGATTGATGTTAATTTGAAAGAACTTTACCATCATATTAGATAATAATTAATTAATTTTCATGGTCTGAGAATGATTTTTTGAAAAATTGAAAGGTAAGAAATAATTATTCTTACATAATGGTATAATCATGTTTTAGAGAATATTTGCTAAATTAAGATTTTTTAAAAAATATTTTAGCAATATTATGAATAATGGTGAATAGCTCCCAAATGTTTTGGTGATTGCCAGTTTGACATTACTAGATTTTAATAATTAACGTTTAATAAAAAGTTTTAAGTTATATATATTCACGTTTATTTGATTTTTCAAACCAAATAAAATCTCTTTCCAAATAAAAAAATTTCTCTTATTTTTTCAAAAATTTTTTTTTGAATTTCTTATAAGTTATAATAAAATTTTATTTAATTTAATTTTAAATAAAGATAACCCGTCCATCGGACGGGTACTAAACTAGTACTGGTATAAATACTAAACAGTGTACAATACGATCTTGGTTAAGTTAACCGGACTAAACCAATCCTCATATCTAATAGATCATTACCATAGAACACGTCAAACCATAATTTCCTTGGTTGTGCTTTGAACAACCAAATTATGTAGCTATAGAGTTCAACTACTTTTAACAAAAGTTTAGTGAACTAATGAATACGATACTGTAGTTTTAATGTAAATCCTAGCTACAAAAAGACGAATTAGATATTGTCTAGCTTAACATGCAAGCAGTTTTGAGGTTTTATGCAGTGTTCAAGACCGTTTAATCGGAGTTTCGGCGATTTTAAAATGGTTTAGGCGTTTACAACTTAAAATGTTATATATATGATACTGTAGATAAAAATTATTTAAATATATATGTTAGAGAAATCAAAGTAATAAATAACAGAAAAAATATTAGAAAAAAAATTATTTAATTTTTAAAAACATATGAAAGTTTATAATTTAATATATGGTTGTAAAACTTAAAATTCTAAATATATACAATTTAAAATTACAAAAAATAAGATATGTAATTTCATACGATCTAAGCGGTCATCTAGGCGTCGGCTGAGCACCTAGCGCCTAGGCACCACCTAGACCGCTTTTTAGAACACATCTAAGATATTGTCCATTAAAGGCATTCAAGACACTTTTATTATTTACTCGGGAAAATAGCGAAAATGCGGTATTTTTATACTCAAACTAGGATACCCAATAAATAGCAACCTAAACTTACAAAAAATTCAAATTTCCAACCTAAACTCTAAGAAATCAGCCAAAATCAACATATACTGAAACGATGTTATGTAACTATTTAACGGCGATGAGTCAGCCGACACCATGGCAGTGACGGAACATCAAAGTTGAGTAATATGACGTCGTTTCTTGAGTTTAGGGTTCTCGAATCAAAAAAAATTGCTAAAGCAAACACTCATCGAGTATTCAATTCGAGAACCCTAAACTCATGAAACGACGTCGTTTTACTCAACTCCGATGTCCCGTCATTGCGATGGTGTCGGCTGACTCATCGCCGTTAAGTGGTTAACTAATACCGTTTTGGTATATGTTGATTTTGGTTGATTTCATATAGTTTAGGCTGAGAATTTGAATTTTTTGCGAGTTTAGGTTGTTATTTGCCTGGTATCGTAGTTTGGGTATTAAAATACCGTCAGCAAATAGTCTGAGTTAATTTTGGCTATTTTTCCTTCTTTACTCTATGGATTTTATATGCAGGTATTAAAAAAATATATATGTTAAAAAATATGTATAATTTTAGTGAAGTTTAACCCGTTTGATACAAATTTGATCAAAAATAACTGAATTAACCCTTTAATATTGATCATTACTAGAATGACACAATATTAATGTAAAATAACCAAAAAACCTAAATTTCAAAAATGGAAATTAATACAGAAAGTCTGTCACACTTATATTAAGGGCCTGACTGGTTTATACTGTCATAATAAGCTAATTAAATTGATACAAAACAAAGTAAATATAAAACATAAAATAAAAAATAAGATATATAGAAATTAATTTGAAGTAGTAGTATTTCATATACTGATTTCATATCTAACTGATACTTTCTATATAAAACCCCAAATTTATAGTTTATCCACTTTATCTTGAAATACAACCTATATTAACATTTTTTAAGTGTCTTTTGGGTCATAACCTTTTCTATTTTGTAATATCTATATTAACATTTTTGAAGTAATTTTTGTGTTCTACCCTTTTATTTTGTTATATTTTCATAATTAAACCTTTGTCATTTGATTAAATAGAAAAAGTTTAAGATAAATTTTGTAATTAAATCATAATAAAATTACAAAACTAGAAATCAATATTTACTACATTTAACAAAGTTTCCTAAAATCTCTCCCTAATAAATCAAATATTTCTCCAATATCTTTATATGACCTTATTTGTTTTTAAATTTATATTATTACATAAACATATGTATAGTAAAAATATTATTTTTTTGCAATTTGAATTTTTAGAAACGGATGTATTACTCAGCGATACAAAAAATGGATGTACTAAAGTATTATTGATAATTGTGTAGCACGGGTCATGTGATGGAACGGGTTATAATTTACATAATTATGATTATAGATATTTTTACGGGTTGTCTACTATAGTATAACTCACAAAATATTTTAATATGAAATTATACTATGTAAATGAATATATGTCAATATCATTTCATTATTTCAAATATTATACTTATATAATTAATTTGATCAAATTACGATTATGTACAAAATAAATTTTAATATAATATTTTACGGGTTAAATCATAGAATTAACAATCAAAATATAATAGTACACTTTTATATACCAAACAAAATTAATAAACAAATACATTTTAAAATGTCGTTCCGCGGTGTACCGCAGGTTAAAATCTAGTATATTAACATTTTTGAAGTACATTTTGGGTTATAACCTTTTATTTTTTAATATTTACATAATTAAATCCTTGACATTTGAATAAATAACAAAACTATAAGGTAAATTATGTAATTAAATCATAATAAAATTTCAAAATTAGAAATCAATATTTATTACATTTAACAAAATTTCCGAAAATCTCACCTTGATAAATCAAATATTTCTCCAATATCTTTATATGATAAAATTTATATTATTACACAAAATATATGTAGAATAAAAATATTTTCTTTTCGTATGTTGCGATTTGAATTTTTGAAAACGGACGTATATTACTCAAAGGATACAAAAATTGTATGTAATAAAGTATTATTGATAATTGTGTAGCATAGACATGTATGTAGCATGTTATAATTTACATAATTATGATTATAAATTTTTTTACGAGTTGTTTACTATATTAAACCCCACAAAATATTTTAATCTGAAATTTGAGTATTTAAACGAAAGATTTTATACCAATATCATTTCATTATTTTGAATATTAGACTTATTAATTAAAGTTAATAAAATTACTATTATATAAAAAATAATTTGTCATGCTATATTTAATGGGTTAAATCATATAATTAACTATCAAAAGTACAGTAATTATTTTTGCCAGCCTATACTACAATCTTTTATACTAAACAAAATAAATAAAAAACGTTTTAAAATATCGTCCTGAAGTATACCACGGTTTAAAATCTAGTTTAATTGTTTATTGCATAAAAATAAAATCAAATTTTAATTATGTGCACTTAATCCTAATGGATAAGAATTATAGTTTGGGGGAATTTTAAAAATACCTCTTTTCCAATACAACTTTTTAAAAATACCCCTTTTCCAATACAACTTTTTAAAAATACCCCTCTTTCTAATTTTATCAAAATGTCACTATAAAAGTTGAAATTTACCAAAACAATATGTGTAAGCTTATATTTATAGACACAAATTATTTTTATATGTGTGTAAATTTATATATATATATATATTTCATAAATGCCGTATAAATACATTTTAAAAACCTTTTAAAAATTATTTAAAAACCTTATAAAAACCTTGTAAAACTTTTAAAAACCTTATAAATGCCACTTAGAACCTTTTAAAACCTTATAAATATCTGGATTTAGTCTCCCAGTATTAATGATGATATTGATGTACCTTATCAACCATATAAAAGTTTATAATTTTTCATATTTGAAAAAGGGTATTTATGAAAATGGATAGAAAAGACGTGTATTTTTAAAAGGGGTACACCAAAAGGGGCATTTCTCAAAAAATCTCTAAAATTTTATAGTTTTATAATTGAAAAATGTATTCCATACTCAATATCTAAATATTTGTATATATATTTAATGTATTCATTCTTATAATTAGGTAATTTTTAAATTTAAAGCTAAACTAACTAATAATTAAATTCAAAACTTAATAATTAATTTTAAGACATATATTTTCCTCTTTGTCAAAAAAAGACATTTATATTTTCCTAAAATCAAATATATTGCATTGCAAAAATCAATTTTTGGATCTTCTATTTTTATATTATTTGTTTTTTGTCTTCTATTTTTTATATATTAAAAAGTAATTATTGTAAGTTTTTTGCTGTTGTTTACATGTAATTATGTATTTAAATTTTTGATTAAAAAGTATTTAAACATTTTCTATAATTTTTACCATGCAAACTTTAGACCAAAGAGTCATACGACAATTAATTCTTTTTAACTAAATCTTCAATTTTAATATGATAATTATATTTATATATATAATTAATCCAAACAAGTAAGGATGTTGTCGTGGGTAAAAAAATCCAGCCCGGCCCAAACCTGTAAAAAAAACCGCCCAGTAAAAACTCAGATTCAAAAACCCAAATGGGTTTTTGTCTTTGTGGGTAAACCCGTGGGTACCCAATTTGGTTGAAAGAAAAATTTAGATGTAATTTATTTAATGTATTTGTTTTTTTTATTTGTGATTTTTCTTTATTTTGTTCTATCATTATTTTTATTTGTAATGTATATAGAGAACTTATATAAAAATTATATGTCATGGATATTTATAAGGTTTTAAAAGGTTTTAATGGTCCCATTTAGAACCTTTTAAAACCTTATAAATATTTGGATCTCTCATGGATCGGTCTTATTGGTCTTGGACTAACCAGGAAGATGACCCAAATTTTCTAGGAGAGCTCGTTAATAAAAAAAGATTTTAATGCTAAACCTGGGGGAGTTGCCCCCACCAAACAGTTGAAGTTTCTTTACAATTTTTAAACATTTGGATTGCGTAATGATTTTCGCCTATCTATATAGGAGGTGCTTGACTGCATGACTGCATGTTTTTGACTAGAGCTCGCCTCGTCATTCTAACTAAGAAAGCTTCCTCAACTTTATGTGTTATATGATGATAAATCTTGAAAAAAATCTTCTAAGTATCTATTTTTTTCCTCTATCTATATTATTTGCATTGATTTTCAAAGATATTGTATTAAATGCAATAAAATTATTTGTAATTGTTTTAAATATGAGGATGTAATTCATAAATGTACTTCAAAAATAGTAATTTAGATGTTTTTCTTTGGTATAGCATTTATAACATAAACTTATATTTGATGTTTTCATCAAGTATGTTATGTTTGAAATAATAATTTCTACACCATAAATTTTGATTCATACATCTAGTACTAGTATGAACCAGATTAGCGAACAACTATATTTCCATTAAACTACTGAACTATTGAAACGGTTAAAAACAACAAAATACATTAAATTTTCCAAACCGGATGACCTAATTCTATTGTTGTTAACCGGGTGGAAAATAGTTTTTTCATACCTCAACTAAATCCATATGTTCGATTCATACATCAAATATACCATTGTGCTAATTCATACCTCAACTAATTATTATTTCATATTTACTACACATACTTATGAATTTGTGCGAAATCGTACTTAAGTTGCCATGATGGCAAAAAACTATGAAATCATATAGAGCTGAGCTCTTCCCATCTTTTTGGCATTCCTTAGTGGAAAGTTTTCCACCAAGAAAACCACATTAAACATTCCATTATAGATTATACAAGGGAGAATTACTTAGATAGACCACAATTGTATGTTTATTGCTTAAACAGCCAAATCTTGTTTTTATTCCTTAGATGTTTAGTGGGATGGGTGTAATTACAATAAACACCCTTTGTCTGTTTTCACTTAAAATTGCCACATCAGATCCGAAAATGCCACGTCATACCCGAAATTGCCACATCATCATCGACAGTTATTCTTTCATTAATTATCAAAAAGGAAACTGAACAGTTTATTTCTCGTCACTGTTTACAATTGAAAAAAAAAAAAAATTTCTCTCTCGCGTTCGAAAGAGAACTTCCTCGCCGCCGACGAACACAGTACTCGCCGACGAACACAATACTCGCCGTCAACGAACCATTACGCTCTCTCTCTTTCCCTCTAAACATACTCGCCTTCAGTCGCTGTGAAGAGAAGAAGTCGCCGTGAGTGAGTCGTCGTTTTCGTTGATACATTGGAGACCCTTCGTATTCCGGTAAGTGTCGAACTGTATTTAGAGTTATTCCGACTATAATCGTGTTTGTTTTTGCTTATTATGGCTGATTGTCGCCGTCGTTTGCTCTATTCATTCGACGGCTGAGTTACAATATTCTTGACGGCTGATTTGTCAGATCTATAGATTCGACGACTGAGTTACTTATCATGTTATGGCTGAGTTACTTATCATGTTATGGCTGAGTTGTCTTAGTTTGTTATTGATGCGGCTGAGTTATAATATTTGTTATGTCTCACTTATTAACTTGTTTTATGTTGTGGCTGAGTTATAGTTTATGGCATGGCTGAGTTATAGTTAATTTTGTGGCTGAGTTATAGTTTATGTTGTGGCTGAGTTATAGTTTATGTTGTGGCTGAGTTATTGTGTACTTTATGGCTGAGTTATAGTTTAGTTGCGGCTGAGTTTGTTGTATGTTGCGGCTGAGTTATAATGTGTTTTTACATATATCAGATGGCTGCAGAACAAGCAATTAATTACCCACCGAGACTTTACGAAGAAGGGATGTCTAGCCTCAAGAATAAAAGCATGTGTACCTATTTTAGGATGGCAGATTTCCCTGGGGTTAGGGAATCAATTGGACAAGACGCGTGGGATGAGATCAAGCAATTACCTCTTGGAATAGTTGCTAAATTAGTTGAAAGCAAATTCGTTTGGTCTGCTAAGACTGTACACTATCTATTGTGTAGACAGTTGAGAATTAAACACAAAGAGCTTTGGTGTTTAGTTGGTGGCCAGCCTATAAGGTTTGGTTTGAATGAATTCGCTCACCTCACGGGGTTAAACATAGATCCAACTCCATCAGAGAAGTTTGAACCTTCAGTTGACTTCAAACAGTTCTTAACAGAAGAACTGAAAGTTCCTGGTGGGGAAGGTCCAACATATGATGAGCTACTTAAAGGATTATTAGTGTGCCGGTCATGGTCTGTTGAGAAGCGCAAGTGGTTGGGGCTATTGATTTTTCTAGCCATTGGACTCTACTGCGTGCATCATAACTCACGGATACCATTTGAAGCTGCAAAAATAGTTTCTGATGATAAAGCCGTGAAGGCTTATCCATGGGGTCGGGTCGCATTTGAGACTATGGTTGATAATGTCAAGTGCTTGAATCCTAGAGGTAGTTCGTACACCCTTGGTGGGCCGGTTTACGTGTTACAAGCTTGGGCATATGATTCTATCAAATGCTTAGGAGAGCGATTCGGGAATTTAGTCGAGAATGAAGAGATCTCGTTGTTTCGATGGCCTGGGACCCGTACACGTTCAGCATTAGATGTGGCCATTGCTGAAGATATCAAAAAGTATAGTGAGGTAACTTATATTTTAGTGATCTCTGTTTTATGTTATGACTGAGTTACGATTTAGTCATGGCTGAGGTATATATTAGTAATGGTTGAGTTATAGTTTAGTTACGGCTGAGTTATAGTTAAGTTATGGCTGAGTTATATTTATTTATGGCTGAGTTATAAATTAGTTATGACTGAGTTATAGTTTAGTAATGGCTGAGTTAGAGTTTAGTGATGGCTGATTTATGTATTTGTTTTGTCTTTATGAGTTATACTTATTGATGTTTGTCTTCTAATGTAGCTGCGTGTGAGTACAATGGTGATGAAGGGTGATGTAAGTGAGCTTTTTCATACGTGGCCAAATCAGATAGAAGAAGACCCAGAACTTGTCAACTTGGTCAATGACATACATGAGGAAAAGCTTGTTAAAGGTTTTTTGGGATGTGAAAGTGAATGAGGACAAGAAGAAAGCTGAAAAAGTTAGAGCAGCGGTTGAGTCTGAATCTCCCGCTAAGAAGCAGAAAGTTGAAAAGGGTGGTGATCCTGGTGCAGAAGATGCACAGAAGAAGAAGAAGAAGAAGAAGAAGAAGAAAAACGAGGAGGTAAAGCCTCATGAACAGAAGAATAAGAAGAAGAAGAGTGAGGAGGTAAAGGTAAGTTATATGTTATATAGTCATATATATTTGTGTATGTTTTGATTATCAATTTTTGTGTATGTTTTGCAGGCTGATAGTGAAGAGGACGATGCTGGTGGAAAGGCGTCACTTAAATTACTCGTGGGTATGGTTTCTGAAATGAAATCAAGTATTGAGACCATGAAATCAAAGGTTGAGACCTTTGATGATAAGTTCACACATGTTGATGAAGAATTCATCAAGATGAAAGGCCTAATTTCCTTCGTTGCCAGAGGTGGAGGCCTAGCTGGTCTCATGAGTGGAGGCAAAAACATTCAGAATGACGACACATTACCACTCAAGAGCTTCTCCAATATCAGAATCAGGGATGTTTTTGGGAAAAAAAAGGAACAGACACCTGAAATTCAGAAGAAACCGTCAAGCCAAGACTACTCTGTTACTAGTCCCCCGGTAAGCTGAGTTCTCTTAATTTTATGTAATGGCTGAGTTATTCGATGTTTTTACTTAGTTGTTTATGTTATGGCTGAGTTATCAAATACATTACGGCTGAGTTGTTGAATGTTATGGCTGAGTTATGAGTTATGTTATGGCTGAGTTATATCTCTGTTTTGGCTGAGTTGTTTTATGTTATGGCTGAGTTGTTTTGTGTTATGGCTGAGTTGTTTTGTGTTATGAAGTTACAGGAGAAGAAAATTCAGGAAGAAGAAGAAGAAGAAGCAGTTCTGGACAGTGACATTAATCGGTGCATCAAGAATCTAAATAAGGATTTCGATGAGGCCACTAATAAGCAAGATGGTCTTCTTGATTTCATTGAGAAATCTCCCTCTCCTGCTAATAAGAAAATGCGGCCTTTGACGCGGAATTTAGAAGCACAGCAGAGGAAAGAGGCCGAGGCTCAAAAGAAGAAAGAGGAGGCACTGAAAAAGAAAGAAGATGCACTGAAGAGAAGAGAAGCAGATGCCCAAAAGAAAAAAGAAGTAGAGGAAAAGAAGAGGGCAGAAGCTGAAGCAAGAAGGAAAGGGAATGAGGAAAAAGGCCAGCCAAAGAAGAGAGGTAGAAAGCCTAGAGCTTTTCAGCACTTGAAACTAAGTGATAAATCTGATCTGGTGGAAGAACTTGCTGAAGATGTTGGTAAGATTCCTGTTGTGAAATTCAAATTCCCACATGAAAAGAGTCAGGGTAAGAGTTGTGGTTGAGGACAACAAAGGGGACAACAAAGCTTGTGACAGTGATCTAGAGGATATCACTGACAATAATCCTTTCGAGAACTTCAACGTCTTACCTGAATCTGATGTTGATGAGGAACAAAAGAATTAGGAATGAAAGGATTAAAGAATTAAGGACAGCAAATGTGAAGTTTGCTAAAGATGGGAGTGCATTGAAGCCACAGCGAAAAACTCATTTTTTTCCTTTTATTGGAGAGAACGGGCTTACATGCATGAGGAAGAACTGTGTACCCTCAGTTGCAATATATGATCCTTTCGCCCCTGTTGATCCGGCCAGATTGGAGAGATTATTGGATCACTTAAGTCCATACAAGTAAGTCCTTCGTACCTATGATCCTCTTGATTACTGCTTCTTTACCCCCTTTTTGTGTATATTAAAGTGTGTTGTTTGTTAGGGCTATCCCATATGGCAAGTCAGCCCCTGAAATTGAATTGTTCAAGAGACTCATCACTGAAAGAAAGGATTGGCCAGCTACGGACAAACAGTATGGGTGGCTGTGGGACGATGTAAGTTTTACACTTTTTTGTTGTGACTGAGTTATCATTCAGCTTGATGGCTGAGTTATGGCTGAGTTATATATTAGTTATGGCTGAGTTATGGCTGAGTTATATATTAGTTATGGCTGAGTTATATATTATTTATGGCTGAGTTATATTTATCATACCTTATGGTTTTTTTACAGCATGTGGGTGCGTTTATGAGACTCCTCAGGAAACGGTTCCTTGAAGACCCCTGCCCATTCCACACCAAACGTATTGCGTTTTTAGACCCGTGGTTTACTGCTTTACTCGTTCATGAGTATAATAAAGCATTCAAGGAAAGACCACAAAGGTTTAAATTCGATGGTGGACCTTATGAGCGGGTTATTAACGGGAAAATGCCTGTAGATCAGCCCACTGATCTGAAGTGGATAAAAGATGTGGACAAACTGTATCTTGTTATACAAGTCGGAGGTGATCACTGGATTACGCTAGAAGCTGACCTGACAAGGAGCCATATCGATGTCTATGACAGCATTGTGGGTCAGGTAACACCTGAAAGTGAAACAAACATCATGAAGTCTGTTAAGCCGTTTGCGCAGATGCTTCCAGCAATGCTAAACGCATTAGTCGCTGCTGAAATCCGTCCACAAAGTAAGGCGATGTTTTCCTTCAGAAGGAAGAGTATATCCAAGGTCCCTCAAAACCTAAATCCCGGGGACTGTGTCGTGTACTCTCTCAAATTTGTGGAATGCCTAGCACTCGGTGTTAGTTTCGATGGCCTCTGTGATGAAAATATCCAAGGTATATGGCTGAAGATGGCAGCAGACATTTTCGATGAGGCACCGGATTACCTCAACCAGTTTTAGTAATATTATGCTGTAGTAGACTTATTGTGATAATATGTAAATTATTGGAATCATGGCTCATTTGTGGTTTTGTACTGACTGTGACTGTGTTATAGAAATGGGTTATGGCTAAGTTATGGTTATATTATGGCTGAGTTCCGAAAGACAAATTAAACTCAACAATAAACAAGCATTTTAAATTCAACAATAAACTTAACATTATGGTATTAGAATATATTAAAAAGTATCTTTAATGTAAAAAATAAAATTCACCCGAATATAAAAGATAGAATTGTATTAAATTATAGTATTACAAGATAGAATAGACAAGCATTACTAGGATTTATCTCTTTGTTGGATACATAAGTCTTAAAAGGTATAAACAATAGCTAATTTGATTATATTCATTTTCACAGTGAATAGAAACCTTAAATTCTTCTTATCTAAGTGTTCTAATAACATGAATGTATAAATAACCTTATATTTAAAATTCGAGGTTTGGCTGAGTTATGATTATGTTATGGCTGAGTTATAATCATGTTACGGCTGATTTATACGTTAGATATGGCTGATTTATGATTTTGATATTCAAATTCGGGGTATGGCTGAGTTATAGTTACGTTCCGTCTGAGGTATAACATAACGTTACGACTGAGTTATATAATGAGGTTTGGTTGACTTATCGTAAATTAAATTCGTGGTTTGGCCGAGTTAATTCCAGACGACGTCGTTTACTTCTTTCTTCTCCCTTATAGTCATAATCGAGCGATCAGATTGGGGATTTAGGGTTCTTATCGATTTCTGGGATTCCCATCCGATTTCTTGGTTTATCTTCGATTAAAGAATTCTACTTCTCAATTTTAATATGAGCGACTACTCTTCGAGTACATATCGTTCAGCACATGGTGCTTACCCTCCAGATCTTCCAACGAATTGCGGATGTTGGTGTGGTAACGATATCATCACATACATATCGAAGACAAAGGAAAACCCTTACCGTATCTTCTATAGATGCTCGATTGCTTTGAAGGTACTAATTTTCATTTAATTTTTTATTGTTAACATATGGGTATCGATGTTGGTTTTTTGTTAATTAGAGGCCGAATAAGTCGCATTTCTTCAAATGGGTTGATGAGGCATCGGTTGAAGAAATTAAGATGGTCGACGCAAAGGTACAGAGAATAGAAGAAGATGTGACGGACTTAAGGCATCAACATACTCAAAATTTAGATCTCCAAAAAGAAATGTTTGACAAGCTTGAGGAAGAACTGAGTAAGAAGCTTGAGGAAAAATTGATGAAGAAGATTGAGGATGATATGGGTAAGACAGCTTTGAAGACAATTTGTCTACTCTCTGTAATAGGAATCGCAATTGTATGGCTATGGGAGAGAATATAATTGCTGTTTCATGATGTTTAGACTGATTATGTTGTAATTTGTATTGTTTAAGAGTTCTTTTCATGTTAAATGAGAAATGGGGTATGGCTGACTTATAATTATGTTACGGCTAAGTTAATGTGTTCAAGTTACGGCTGAGTTATGAGTATAATTATAATTTATAATTAGCAATTATATAAGTATATAATGGATATGACATATAATAAATATATATTAGCAGCAAATATGCATGTTAAGATTGTTAATTTTGAAAAGAAAATGGAAAATTTACACAATTTCATCCAATTCAAATTATGTAGTGTTGGTTATGACTAGAAACTAGTTTTTGTGTGATAGTTTTTGAAATGTTACCAACAAAGTCTAAATTATTGATGAATAATATGGTAACATGATTGTATCATATTTAAACCTAATATTTATGTGATTTAAGTGATTTATAACTAAAAATTGAGATAACGCATATTTAGGGTATGGCTGACTTATACTACGTTATGGCTGAGTTATAGATAACATTACGGCTGAGTTATCAATAACCTATTAATTACATGATTCCGTTACGGCTGAGTTATAACAAGAAATTGACATAACGCATATTTAGGGTATGGCTGACTTATACTATGTTATGGCTGAGTTATGGATAACATTACGGCTGAGTTATCAATAACCTATTATTTACGTGATTCCGTTACGGCTGAGTTATTGATAACATTACGACTGAGTTATATGTCTGTTAAAATGGCCAAAATGAAGAAAAATTGATAAAAACATGATTCAAAAGATAAGATATATGTTTGGGATTACAAAGAAGTTCAAAAAGAAGTTCAGAAATAACTGTTGGAATTCAGCAAAAATAGTCCCAGCAGAGATCGTCTGCACCAAGTTGTTCAAACATATGGACAATTTTCTCCCAAACCATTGGATTCAACCACTCGGGCTTATCGTAACCGAAGATCCAGCACTTCCTAATCCTACGCATCTGCGACATGAAAATGCAACTCGCATCTTTATTAAAGTGTTTCCAAATGATTAACGTTAGCCTTGGATCCCAGTTGTATTGGCGCTACATAAAAGGAAAAAAATTAGGCGAAGAGAAAATAACCATATGAATGAAAATGCTTTAAACGTGTTGCTTACCAGTAGCATCTTAAACCAATGTATCTTAATGCGGACGGGAATCAAGCGATAAGTCGGCCACTCGTGGTGCCAGTTCTGACAAATTATAGGCTCGATCGCATCACCCATTATGTGATGGTATTCTCTCCATCTCGTTGTTCTTTTGTCAACGAAAGCATCATATAAACCCGGACCAGGGTATAGAACGGGAAGATCATCCCGACCAGGTCCGGCAAGAATCGCGTTAATCTCTGTAAAAACATGTCTTGGCATATGAGGATTGTTTTCCATATTGATGAAAGTTGAAATGAATGAGAAAAAGATTTTTGGTAAAAGAAAACTGATATATAAAGGGAGGATCAGATGAGAGAGATAAAGGAAGAAGACGGAAAGTTGCGTTGGTTAATGTGATGGCTGAGTTATCGTACGGGAAACGAAGACGAAAGGTCGCGTTACGGCTGAGTTATCTGTAACCTATTGGGCTGACATATCAGTAACCTTATACGGCTGAGTTATCAGTAACATGAATATATTCCGTATATTGAGTTATGTTACGGCTGAGTTATCATATTAAAGAAGACGAAAGGTCGCGTTACGGCTGAGTTATCGTACGGGAGAAAGACGAAAGGTCGCGTTACAGCTGAGTTAAATATATGTTATGGCTGAGTTATCATAATAGTCTAGAAATATGGATTACATAAAACAAACATTGTCTACACATAATCAAAAAACGAGAAAATCCATGCCAACAACATACCAACGATACTACTTCCGACAAGTTTTTGCATTATGCCCAACTTCTTTACATCGAGAACATGCGTGTGGTTTCCTCGGGCGTTTATTCTCAAGTGCAATTTCCACAGTTGATTTAATCCTGCTTTTCTTCGGCCTTCCTGGCTGGGTTGCAACGATCGGAGGCACGCACGGTTGGTTAGTTACAATTTCAGGAACTGGGAGTGCAGTATCCGGAGGTGAGATTGAATCAGCGTACGCGTTAACCAAATAATTGCTCCGGTAGTTCGGATCGGCCAGTGAAATACGAGACACACCCATATGCTCTGCAGCTGCGATTGCATGGACGCATGGTATTTTCTCGTGCTCGAAACGGCGGCATGTACATCTTTTTGCATCCAAATTTACAACATGCAAAGATGTTCCATATTGTACTTGTACACGTAAAGCATCAATCGGTTGTACTTCAAAAAGTCTTGATGCAGTTACACGACCCTATTAGAGGGAAGAACAAAACATAAAAGTTACGGCTGAGTTATAAAATAATGTAAACATGTTATGGCTTAACTATATAAATAACGACTGAGTTATAATCATGTTATGGCTTAGTTATATAAACAACGACTGAGTTATAATCATGTTATGGCTTAGTTATATAAATAACGACTGAGTTTTAAGCTAGTAATGGCTCACTTATGTAACGTGAGAGCGTTGTTAGCTGTGATTTCGCATCCTCTCTCCGTTCAGCAAACCATCTAGTCATCATATTCTGTATGGATTCTAACAGTCGAACTATGGGAAGACTTCTACTATTTGATAGTGCTTTGTTCATAGATTCCGCAATGTTCGAAGTCATTAGGTTGTACCTTTCACCCGGGAAATGAACACGCGCCCACATTTGCACCCCAGCTCTTTGGAGATATCCATGTAGTTCAGGATGAAGCGCTTCAATCTCATTGAATGCTTCTGTAAAGTCAACCATCCGAAAACACCTAGCCGCTTTTTTCACAAGTGGGAACAAATGTTTCCCTTTGAACTTCACCAATATGTTCTTGTACAAATGATAAGTGCAAATTCCACGAGAAGCCAACGGATACACTTCACCAATTGCTTTCCCTATTGACTTATGTCTGTCCGAGATGATCGCAAGATTCCTCTCGTCTGAAAAAGCAACTTTGAGTTGCGTAAAAAACCAACGCCAAGAATCATCATTTTCAGTGTCAACAACTGCGAAAGCTATTGGGAAAATTTGGAAATTTCCATCCTGAGATAGGGCTGTTAGAAGCGTCCCTTTGTAACTACCGTGGAGAAACGTACCATCCATAACAACAACTTTCCGCATGTAAGCAAACCCAGCAACACTCGCAGCAAAAGCAATGAAGACATACTTGAATCTGTCACACTCATCAATTTGAAGACGCGTTATTGTACCCGGATTTGCCCGTCTTATCGTGTATAGGTAGGAAGGCAATTCTCCAAAACTTCCCTCAGGAGTTCCCATATCGATCTGTCTTGCAAACCTTAGCGTCTTGTATGACTTCCAATAATCCATCTGTTGGCACCAATATAAAAATAAGTCAGCCGTAACTATATATAAGTCAAATGAAAACTCAGCCGTATCGTAATGATAACTCAGCCGTAACTATATATAAGTCAGCCGACACATAAATGAAAACTCAGCCGTATCGTAATGATAACTCAGCCGTAAAGGAAAGAAAACTCAACGAAACTCAGCCGTATCGTAATGAGAACTCAGCCATAAATAAACGAAAACTCAGCCGTGACTCAAATATAAATCAGCCGTGACATTGTAATTACCTTTATGCTAAAATGCTTACTGATGATTATTCCAACACTTTTAGGTTTAACTAACGGACCAATGTCACCAAGAAAGTCCCTGTAAAGAGGTCCCAAAACATCAGGTGTAGCTTGTTTGGATCGATTAGATCTCTCCGTCACAGAACATGTGTGTACCGAATCGTATATACGAACAACAAAACCAGGCTCATCTCCTTCTTGAGATGCACGAACTCTCCAAAGACATCCTTCAACCCAGCACTTAATATTCACTACAGTCGTATTTGATTTTGGTACTGAAAAATCAAATCCATCTCTCACTGCAAGAAGTTTCACTCGTTTCTCCAACTCGTCTTTGTTCGCGTATCGTTGTCCTACGACGAGGTTTAGCTTAGCCATCTCCACCGTTAAAGACTCCGAGTTCCCAATCGATCCTACTTTGCCAAAGTAATGACCTCTGTTTTGAGTAGCAGCCGGTAAATCTTCATCTTTCTCCTCACGCTCGCCGTATACAGTAAAGTTATCATCATCAGATGACGCACCATCGGAGTCGTCGAAAACGTCAAATCGGGTTGAAAACTCGTCATCTTCTTCTTCATCCTCTGATTCGTACTCTGCTTCATCTTCTTTGGCTTCATCTACTACGTTTTCACTATAATCATAACAGAAACCATCAAATCCTCTTGCGTCTTCATATGTATATTCTACTTCTGAAGCCGAACTGCGTGTCCGTTTCGTCCTTGCATTCGATCCGTCCTTCATCTTCGCGAACTCAACACAAAGTCGTGGCTGATCGATTGTCAACAAGCTTAGATAATTCTGCAAATGTCGATCGTTCGAGACATATACTGGGGGAGTATCATGCGACATATGTTTCATATGTTTGTACGAGAGCATGTAGCTCATCGTCACCTTGTGGCTGAGTTGATGCAGTCCGTAGTCATCAAGAACCAATTTCACTAGCTTCTCGTGCGTTGTTTCCGCATCTATTTGCACAATTCTACAACCTCTATCGTCAGTGTTAAATACATATTTTTGTTTCTTTGCCCAGTTACCAGACACAACAATCACTGGAACCGGATGATCCATCAACGAAAATGAAGAACAGAAGTGAAAATGCAGAAAAGAAGTGAAGAACAGAAGTGAAAATGAAGAACAGAAGTGAAAATGAAAAACAGAAGTGAAGTGAAGAACAGAAAATGAAGAACAGAGTGTAAGAAAAAACACGAGCTAATGGGGGACCTTTCGTATTTCCCTCGTTTATGCTGACGTGGAATTGTGAATTTGAAGTCGTAAGTCAGCCACCAAACAAATTTGTAACTCAGCCAACGATAAATCAGCCATCAACACAAATTAAATCAGCCACAACATGAAAAATATTTAAGTAATTACTAAAATGTTTTTTAAGATGCCAAATTCAGCCGTAACGTCAATAAGTCAGCCGTAACGTAAAATAAGTCAGCCGTAACTGGAGGCTATATTAGCAATAAATCTTTTGTCTATAAGTCAGCCGTAACATGGTTGAGTTTTCCGTTAAGTCAGCCAATTACGACTGAGTTATGTCTCTGAAACATAAGTCAGCCGTAACGACATTTGATAACTCAGCCGTTGTCGATAACTCAGCCACTCGGAGAAAGTTAAGTCAGCCGTGTCGATAACATAACTCAGCCAAACTTCTGATAACTCAACCATCGGACTATAACTCAGCCGCCGTTACGGCTGAGTTATTAGCCGTTTTCTCATAACTCAACCAGATTTTTATTAGTCAGTCGTAACTGTTGGCTGAGTTATGATCCTAAGTCAATCGTTGACCCGAAACTCAGCCGTTGTCCCAGAACTCAGCCATAACGTGATATAACTCAGCCGTAACGTACGTTATGGCTGAGTTATTGGTGGCACGCGCCTTTTTGTCTGACGTGGCAGTGGCATTTTTCGTAATTAGTTTTTTCCGGTAACGTGTAAAAAGGGCACGCTGGTAATTAAAAAACATTTAAGGATAAAAAAAAGTTTTGGATGGTTTCCGTCAATACACCTAAAATGTAGTCCATCTAAGTAATTCTTTCATTATACAATAAACATCAAAAATGATTATAAATATACCATTAATTAGATTTGCTCAGTCATAAATTTGATCATGCATAACGCGCGAGATTCTAAAATTAAACATTTTCTATCAGTATAAAATTCATGGGTTCATGGGTTTCGCAATTTTCCCGCCAAAAGCACTTTGGTGATAATGGTATGATGAATTGATAATGATGGTATGATGATATATAGTGATGATATATGCTCATAATTATTTATTAATCATTTCTTAACTAATAAAAATATTTAATTAATTAATTATTATTATTAATGAGTCAACTCATTTAACCACTTAATCCATGAGTTTAAATGAGTTTATGGGTTGACTCAAATCATTTAAACAAAAAAGTTGAGTCTAATCATTACCCATTTAACACTACACTCATTAGGTAATGAGTTGAGTTGAGTTGGGTTATCCATTTTGACATCCCTAGCAATATTCAACTTATATATTGTTGACAATTAATGATTTCTTGAAAAAGAAATGATTAGATTTATATTACATAATAACAAAGATCACTTGAGAAATTTGCGAAAATAATAAACGGCATCGACGAACAACTCATGATCCTTTATCACTAAGAGAGTTTATTTCTTATTCATAATCCATGAAGACATTTCTTCAAAAGCTTTCATGTCCAATATACCAAGCCCCATGAACATTATTTAGTGTAAAGATACATATAATATCATGTCGCTAAAATTACTTTAGCGAGCTTGCTTTATCCATCGAAGAAAGTGAAAATGTAGTATAAGAGAATATCCGACCAAGTCTATCTTATATCACTTTTCATAATTACATGGGTTTACTTTGAATCTAATAATTTTTTTAATAATATATGTCATGTATTTTTTTTAACTCATTTATTTCACACAATGAATCAGTTCGATCTCAAATATTTCACTTTAGTGATATACCTTATCTTCCAAGTTTTTAGTCATTTATTTTTCATGCTTTTAACTACCAAT
Source organism: Capsella bursa-pastoris (assembly GCA_036452645.1). Classification (NCBI taxonomy): domain Eukaryota; kingdom Viridiplantae; phylum Streptophyta; class Magnoliopsida; order Brassicales; family Brassicaceae; genus Capsella; species Capsella bursa-pastoris. The sequence continues at coordinate 10,175,227 of CP144193.1, read as the reverse complement.
TATTTATTCATCTTCTATGATGTACTTGTTGCTTCTCGACATCTACTTTCTTTTCACCTTCTATTAGCTCTCATATAATAGAAATATTGGAGTGTGAATTGATTTTCAAAACATATCATAACTCTTTTCTCCATAATAATAGTCCTTTGAGTTAAAATCATTTGATTTAGTTGATGAAATATCAAACTTTTTTTCTTTTTTGATTATGTTATAAAGTTGTAGTTTCACTTGAGAATAAGTAGCCTTTCATTTTGAAATATGCTACACAAATTACATATCACTTTCTGTATATTTTGTTGTAAAACTCATGTATAATGTGATCATATATTATTTATTATCTTAGAAGATGGATTATAATGTTTTGATGTTTATTTTTTTTTAAATATAATTTCACAACATAAGTTTGACCCGTCAAATATTTTTCGTTTTATAAAAAAATTTCCAAACAATAATTAATCTCTTTTTTATATTCCTCTTAATTTAAGTTATATTTCTAAGTTTAATTATAACTGTTTCATTCTTGTAGTACAACACAGATCGAAAATTGAATATTAAATTGTTTTTATATAAAAAATCAAGTATAAAATTTGAAGTTAATAAAGATAGTAAAGATCTTTATATATTATTATATGTTGAATCGCAAACTAAATATAATGATTGTGGTTGTAAGAAATTAAATTACATTTTTTTGGAGATAAGAGAGAGCTAAGAACAATTGATTTAATAATTATATAACAAAAATGTTCTTTTGCTAAGAAAAATACATACTTTTTAAAATAAAATAAATATACATGTATCTTTAGCTTGATTTTCTTATTGTGCGATGGTAATGACAATATTTTTGAATCTCCATCGATAAAATAATTTTATTATAGCCATAAAATAGTATTATACATATGTATTATATACATTCAAAAATATAAGAAACAATGGAGAAAGGAAGAAGTACATAAAATTATATGATTTTGATTTGCTAATAGAATTCATTGAGTTTTTTATATTGTTGATTTTTATTGTAGTGATATATATTTTTCTAGTTGAAAAAAAATATTGACGATTTTTATTTTACTATTAGTGTAGCTTTAAAACTAAAAGAAATAACTAATTACTATAAGAATAAATACATTAAAACTATATGCAAGTTGTTAAGATACTGAATATATGATATGCTCTTTAATTATATAATTCTAACGTGACCACCATTATCAATGGCCTGCTCTTAAGCAAGAGCCATTGATTTTTGTCTCTTACTTAATATAAAAAAATCAATGGTTCTTATTAAAAGTCACCTTAAGAGATCATTGATAATGCCCAATCACTGACTTTGCTTATTCTATCATTGTTTAGTTTTACTTTAGTACTAGAGCTTTATATTACTGCCTCATTTTTCTCTATCATATCTTGGAATAAATTGCTCATGAAACTGTCATTTACAATTCCCCTATAAACGTATACTCCAAGTGTTCGTTTAAATGTATATAACCATTTGCAATTGTGTAGACAGCTTCAATAGTTCAATGTAACAATAATCCCACCATGCATGTATTGTAAGTAAAAAACCATTTGTCTCACCTTATTCCTCACGACACTACTCCTAGTCACGGACAGCTACACTATTCTTCTAACAGTGCCTTGGGCTAGTTTTTGTTTCTCGTAAAATGGATTCATTAAAACAAAATATCTTGAGGGAAATTAAGAAAAATACAAGAGAAACAAATTATAACTAGAAGAATATTATATAGTTAGGGTTTCTTGAAGACTCTTCCAGCGATAAGAGCAGCTTCCATGACAATGGAGATGACATCAATCACTTCATCAGCATCACATTTGTTACCTTTGAACGTCGGTTGCTTCTTCTTGCTAAAACTGTTCATACAGTTTATGAACTTCTGACTACACTCTTGGCTTAGATAGTCATCTACAACACATCAACAATAACATATACTAAGTAAAAAAATATGTAACACTTTGGGTCTTAATGGTTGCAGCGGTTAAGGCGGACAAATTTATTTGCGGATTAGACTATAGTCCTCAATTGTGCGGTTCAATAAAATAGAAAGAAAACCGTTGCTGATCAACTACGGACCGAGTTGGTCCTCAGAGTTTGTTGTCCACCCTAAAAATAGAGCGGACAAAACCGCTGACGGATTTGTCCATCTTGACCGCTGTCACCATTTGAACCCTTTATATAGTTAAAAAATGAGAGTATAAATAAGCTAGAAAGAGAGAGAGTAATTACTATTCTTGGATTGGACACAAGCATCATGGTTCATGCAACAAGAATCAAGACCATCACAAGGTCTCTCACCAGGACATCCACTGTAAAGTAGTCCACAATACTTGCCATACCTTAGAAATGGAGGCACTGTCCAATTTCAACTAAATTTTAATAATCATGTCTCTTACATAAGTGAAATTTATTACAAGGGTTTGAGATTATGTTACCTGAACAAAACTCTGATTCACATTTCCGACTACATTCTTTACTCTGTCCAAAACAAATCAAGAATCATACTAAACGGATCTAAACCAAATTCCCGGTTTATATACTAGAATAAAGCATCATGATCGGTTTAAGTTTTTGACTAACCAAGGAAATGGAAGGATGTGTGAGCTGAACACCGACGTTAAGAGCAGAGACAGAGACAGAGAAGAAGCAAAGGAAAGAGAGAAGTATGATCGGAGCCGCCATAGATGAAACTGGTAAAGCTCGGAAAGTGAGAAGAATATTATATAAACTTTGGTTTTGGTGAAAAAATGAAATGAGTAATAAGAAGAGAGAAGAAGGTAGAAGACGAAGAGCTTGTGACTTGTTTGGTCTATGATTTGGCTTCTTCTATCTCGTGACTCGTTTGTTTGGTAATGACACAATAATGTGATTCTACAAATGTACCCCTAGACACTCTTTAGGTAGTCACATTTATGTAGTTTTTTTTTTCTCTAACACGTAAATTATAATATCTTTGACTCTTGAGCTACCAAACAATACAGCTCATCATGGAAATTGTATTTTAACGTAAAGTTTTTCATTAATTAAAATTGCTTAATTAGTGGTTATTATCTCTTTTGTACAATATGCTTGTGTCTAATCCAACTTCCTTTACTTCATTATGTTATGATTATTATTATTATCTCTTTTGTAAAAAATATAATATCCAGATTTTTTAACATATATATGTATGTTACCTAACATTATTCTATAAACATATTGTTTAATCTTGCTATAATAAATAAACATTTATAATCTTGGTGTTGGTGAGTAATCAAGTAAGATATTTTCTACCCAAAAGATATAATCTTGAATTTTGTTTTCATTTTTCTTGCAAGTTCTTATAAATTTGAACGGGAGATTATGTGATTTTTCCGCATGTATTCTTCAAGGTGGCTTAAGATTTTAATACATTTGATGACTTCAGAAAAATGGTTAATTAGATATAGTTAACACAATCACAATGTATTGCACTTTGGCGCATTTTTGTTACTTGTTAAAAGTGGTTAATTAGTGGCAATATCCGCTCACGATCATCTTTAAATTTCACAAAACAATGAATGAGATAATCAATACATAAGGTAGTTGGTGATAATTTTTCTTCTAGGCTTATACTCCTTATATGTCACTTAATATCTCTGACGAAATTTCGATATAAGATCCTAAATCAAATAAATTTCTGTCTCGTGGCTTGTTAGACGTAACAAAAAAAAAAGATTTTGATGTTTAGGCAGTCCGATGTTTTGTACTGAGTTTTTGTCCCAGTTTATACTTTGATTCTTTCTTTGTAGATTTACATCCGCAGACTGCAGTGGCAGTTGAAGAGGTATTGGAAGATTTTTTCAGTTTCATGCACTCGAGTTATGATGGAGATCAGATTAGTTGTTGCTTCATCTTGATTGATATCAAATTCTAGTTAAGCATATTTCAACGTTACCGATTTTCAGTAAATAACAAATGGTTCCAACATCTTAAAAATGAGGCATATCAAACCATCGACATCAAGAAAATTTCTTATATCGGAGAAAAACTAGTAAATGATTAACTTTTAACTTTAGCGATTTTGTTTGTATTTTTCTTTTTCTAAAATTGTCTCCTTGTTTAAGCTCTTTTTTCCGAAGATGTCAATTTTTTCCACTAACTTTCAAAAATATAATTCTTTCCACTAACTTACGTAATTTTTTTAAAAAATTTAATATATGCGAAAGGAAAATAAAATATCAACAATTCAAAACACTAAAGTTGTTGACAACCAATAAGCTTAAACAACAAAAATATGCAAATATAGAAGAAACAAAAATAGGATATGTCTATTTCAAGTTTTTTCATTCTTCATGTTCTTCTCAAGCTTTGTTTTCAAGTATTAGTTTATCATCTTTAGAGGGAAAAGAACTACATAAATGATTCACACAAGGGGCTACATGTCGATTTCCCAAATGATATAGAAGTTATATGTTTTGTACTTTTGTTTATTTTTATACATTAATATTTGCTGCTACTAATCTCCATTATTTTTTATGAAATATTTTCTAACTTTTTAATTTTTTTTTATTTTGTTAAAAAAAGAGAGGGTATCGTTACTTTGTTATCTTTATAAAGAAAACTTAAGACAGACAAGAGAAGACTACTGTATAATTAAAACAGAGCTCTAAAACAAAGAGACTTTTTTTTTTGGTTTTCTTTTTGGTAAAAAATAAAAACAAAACAACAACAAAGAGAGTTTTATCTTATTTTATATATTTTATATATGTTGCTGCTTGATGAGATGATTATGTTCTAGTATATGGTCTACATTTATAAATTAATGACTAATTTGATATTCTAAAGAAATAGAAATGTTTTGTTTGTAATCGCAAACTAATCGATTGTTCGAAATATCGAGTTATTTATTGTTAAAATTGTTTATCGTCATTCAAAGTTTTATGCTTTATCGTTTTCTTAAAATCTAGTTTCTAAATTATTATAATCAAAAATATGATTTTATAGTTTAAAAATATACGTAAATCTTATATAAACTAAAGTAATTATTAGTTTAGATAAACCACACACATGTGAGGATATAGACAAGTTTCTGTTCATGCTTTAGCAAAAGTTTCTATTCATGTATTTTAGAGAATAAAGGTGGCCTGTCAAGTTATAAATTATAATGGCTAATTAAAAAACATGATTATGTTATACCAAATGCACTTTTAACAACGTTAAAGAATAAGACTTCCCAAGTCTAATGGATCATCATATATAATCATATCTTATAAGAAACATACGTAGCTAAGCAATAATATAACATATAATTTAGGCCCAAACATAGCATAAACATCACGGGCCAACATACAAAGACATATCAATCACTTGAACAGAAGAAGCATAGCTTAAAATAGTAACGATAGTGTTACACCTTGATCCATTGAAGCCTCCTCAAGACCTTTTACTTATGCATCTCTGTCTCTTTTACATTCCACTGGCATGACCGGGAACCTAGTCCGGTCGGTACAATAGTTGTAAATGGTCCACTTCGAACGTACCCATTTGAGACGACGCCATTGGTAAGCGTCAAGGTCACGGAACTCCTTTTGATCCCACCACATACGTCCTTGAGTGGCACAGTACTTAGCCTCCACAGAAGCTTGGCAACCATCAATGTGGAATCCTTTGTATGATGCAATGAAAGGTGCATTGGCCCAATTAGTTTTCTCTAAACCACCTCTCGTGGCCCAGTCATCAGCGTTCCAAAGGCTAGAGTAAAGTTTCATTGGTTGGTTAAATGGGAAACGCACTCCTAGGTCCTTAGAGTTCTTGAACGTTCGGATTGGTATGTTGTCAACAAAGAATCTGATCAAAAGAAATATCAATAGTTTAGTTTAGTAAACCACATGACTCTCATAAATTTATAAACCCCACAATTTACAATAACCCTCAAACAAATGAGATATATAACCATTAAAATGTTAAATATTCATTTTAATTATAAAAATATTAAAAATACTCTAAAACTAATTTCCGATTAATGTCAAAAGTATAATTTTCGATTAAGCGATTAACTACTTCGACTGTCCGACTAACGCCTAACGATATTTTAATGAAGGTTAGAGAGACTAGTGAGTGAGTCACATAGGTTCATTGTAATTCAAAAAATGTTTTGAACTTTTTTGACTCAAAAGTCTCTCACTGTCTAAGATAATCTTACAAGACCCTACTACTTTTTGATAAGATCAAGATTGGGCCACGCTCGAGGTTAAGAAAATAAATAATAATACCAAAATAATTTTTGAAATCGCACCGAACAATGAAAAAAACAATAATATAAACAGTAGTAGGACCATGTTAATACTGACAACTTTTTTCACCATATAATAAAAAAAATATAAAATGTAAATGTTAAGTAAATGAAGATGAGAGGATAGAGATGATTCATACACGATCTGGTACATGTTCCAAAGGATGGAGTAAGTGTGGTAAGCCTTAGATGGGTCGAACCAAAGATAGATACGTTGTTCTCTGTTTCCTTTTCCTCCAGTGAACACATTTGTCTGCAATATTGCTGGTTGTCCAGTTCTGTTCCCAAGAAACTCAAAGTCTATCTCATCATGCTCGTTGTTGGTCGATGACAGCTTCACATTATTCATTGTAATTAATTACTAATTATCTAAGAGTTTAGATCTATGTATTAATATAGAGAGAGAGACTTACATAGAAAGCTGTAACGACTCCAGCTGTGTCACCAGCCGGTAGCTTTATGTGCATACTGAAATGTCCAAACAAATATGACCCTTTTGATTGGAACCCTGTCCCTGTTTATTTTTATTACACATGTAACATAGTTAGTGAGTTAGTGTACCAAAGATCTTGGGGCTTAAGAAGAACAAGACATATGTTTTTTTTGGACATGAGAGTTATGGTAATAAGAAAATCTATACCAGTGTATTTGTCGAGGATGAGTTGAAGTTCAGAACCACCTCGGAACTGTTTCTGATGGTCAAAAGCCCAAGTTGGGACGTAGTTACGGCCAAAAGGTACATCAATGGCTTTGCGAGGAGGAATAGCCATAACCATTGTTGAAGTAGCCATTAGAAACAGAGCTATAAGAGCCAATGGAGATGAAGAAACAGCCATTGTTGCTGTTGTTGTTTAGAAAGAGATAGAGAGAAAGATGATGAGAGAAGCTAAAGGAGGTGTGGGTTGGTTTATATAAGGACGACGACTTGTTTTTCTTGGGAGGCTCTCTTCTTTTTTACGATATTAATTAAAATTCATAAATCTTATATATTCAAGTTTCTAGGACATTTCTATTTTCTATTTTTTTTGTTTTTATTAATTGTTTTGTAACCAATGGCTTACAACTGTAATATAGACATGATTACATCATACGTACACAGCTATACAGCTTTCACAAGCAATTACTACTTATTTGAATGTGAAATACATCTTTATGCATTGTTTGGTGAATAATGAATGTTGATGATTTAATTTTGTTCCACAAAACTAAACAACTCTTATAAATTGTCCTATTTTATTCATCTTATAAAAACATTTCACTTTAGTTAGTTGCTTATAAAATTTAAAATTGAAGAGCTTTTGTCTCTAGACGATAACAAAAGAAACAAAATACATGATAGATTAAATGTCATAATATCTAATTCATCAAAAAACATTGGCTTAATTGTATAAATTTGTTTTGAATAAGAAAACTTTTTTCGATTCGTAATTTCGTAATGTAATTGGTTTAGTTTTAACTTATTTGTATCAAAATCAGAATGAATGTTAGATTTTCAGTAACCATGTTCTTTGATATAAGTTTATTATTTTTGTTTAAAGAAAATTATATTTTCAAGATAAAGAAATTAAACATATAAAAAATTTATAATATAAATATATTTATCTATATATATTTGTTTGGTAATTTTCAAATCGTTATGTATCATGCGTAATAGTTTCTACTCGGAATTTTTTTAAAAATACTAATAGTTATAAAGAAAAATAAACTCTTTTGATTACATCAAACTGAGAAAAAAAAATTCAACATCTTATGGTACTCCTTCCCACTACTACTATCAACTATTAGAAGATTACAAATCAATAATTTAAAACTTTGTCATACATAGAGAAAAGAAAATGAATATTTGTGGAACATATCTAAACATAATAATAGATTTCTTAAAAGTACATTTAAAAATGAAGAAATTTTTTTTTGTATTATTAAAAAAAGTAATTGTCGGACACCATAAGGGTGGCTCCATGTGTCTTCCCCTACTCTTTGCGTTTACGGTTCTCTCCTTTATCATCTCTTCTCTTCTCTGTCACTTCACTTATATAGGTTTAGTTTAAGGTAATTTAATTAACAATACTAATTAGACATTATGATTTTATTAATTAAAACTTTAATGTCGGAGCAAATTGCCACTTTTTTGCCCATTTCCTTGGTTCTCTCTCCGCCAATTTTGGTCTAAGACTTTTTGATATATATTATTTGTTTATAAGATAGCCAATACATATTTTTAGAGTCCGACCTAGGCAGGCTCTACCCTCTATAAATATATTTTAAACCAAAACACAGATCTTTTAGTCTTGGATCGAATTGGTCGTAGCAAACCGAAACCAAACAAAAATTAGAGGTAACGAAATCAAAACTAACTAAAAACATAGTAGACTTTATACTTATGATTTAAAAGTATAAGAAACTGAATCATACTGAACCAAAAGCAAATTAAAAAATCGAATGAATAAAGTTAATTTAAATACATTTGTATATCTAAAAATATTAGTTATACTAGTTCGAAAAACCAAAAATCCAAAATACTCATATACCAAATCAAATCCGAACCGAAAGTATCCAAAAATACTAAAAAGACACTGAAAGTATCTGAAAATATTTGAAATCTCACCAAAAAATCTGATTTTTTTGGTTAGAACCGAAACAAAAAATAAATACCTAAAAATAATTTGGTGTTAGATCGGTTTCTAGTTTCAGAGCCCTAAACCAATCCTGAAAAATGTCAAACCAAAACTGAACTGAAATTTTAAAAAATAAATATTCGAATGGAAAATAATCTCGATACCCGAATGATCCGAAATACCAAGACCAAACCATATATTTGAACACCTAAGACTACTTTTTAATGGAAATATTATTAAAACCACATTACCAATATTCCATTGGATAAACTATAAAACCAAAGCATCATAAATACTCGGAAAAGTATGTTCTGGAGTCCTCTTTGTCCAATGTATGTTCTCTATGTTTTTATTTTGTGATCTTCTTCTGTATAGATGTCAGATTTATCCAGAACATACGTTTTTATTTTGTGATCTTCTTCTGTATAGATGTCAGATTTATCCACGAACATGATATTGTAGTTAATAAGTTTTACATATAGAGGTCTTTTTCTTATGAGCAAAACATATAGAGGTCTATCGTATTTGTTATCTAATAATGTATAAGAAAATAAAATTTTAAAAGTATTGTTTTGTCGATTTGACAAAAAACAGAAGAAGTCATATAAAACCTGAAGGAGTGACTCCTCATAAAATACCAATAATCCTACGAAAATACTATATCTCATTACCAAACCTGCTGTCGAATTAATGCATTACACCGTTTTATCACTATCACAACGTTTGGTTTAATACATTTTTTTTTTTGAATAATAAAAAGGTTCTGGGCCAAAGCCCATACATACTCTCGGCCCCGAAACCAAAACATGTTATATGGTCTCGAACAAGATATGTTATATGGTTTCGTTTCAAGCGCTAATCGAACCGGTTAGCTCTAAGCTTTTGCCAGAAATCTTTACCAGTATAGATTTTAGCACTTGGTTGGTTTAATACATTGCTACATGCGTAGACATATATTGTAATCTGTTGGGGTTTTCTTATATATATATCGGCTAATTCAGTCAGTTTTAGAGAAAGACAGTAACATGTTATAGTCTATGAATCTTTGAAGAATTACCACGTTGTTACTTTTGATATATTTTTTTAATAATCAAGAGGTTTGGGGCAAAACATGTAATCTTCCAAAGTCAGGAAAGACTAGATGAAAGCCTTTAGCCAAGTGGAGATGATTAATGTTTTTGCGCTTGAAGGAGATTGATCTTTGGCCTAAACCAACAAGTCAACTTCTTCTTTTAACTCGAAACCACTAAACCAAGATCACTTGGTTATTACCACGTCGTTTTGTCTCAATTTAGAATGTGTTCCCGACTAATATAAACAAACACCCAAATTGTCTACCATGTAAACTAAGTGCCTGAATCATTTAGTAAAAACCTAGACTTCCCACACAAATGTGATTTTTGTTACTAAATTGATCGAACCAAAGTAATTAGTTCAACATTTCCTCGTTTCTCTCTATAAATAGACAAGAGCTGCGTGGGCAATAATCAGGTTTCAATGTGTTTAATTATACCAAGTGATCTTAGTTTGCATAAATGAGATAAGACATGGTGTGATATATACGTATGCATAGATATGATTCAAATAATCTAAGTTTCACTGTGTGTTGCATATATCAAAGAAGCCATGATGGTTTGGTAAATGCAACTTTGCGATCATAATGGAGCTAGATTTAACAAATCATGTGCTTAATATTAGTAAATCTCACGATCCAAATCATCTACACAAACACTTAAATGCATGGTTAAACACTTACATGCATGTCGGTGTGACAAAGAAGAAGGCAAAAGCTCGTGATGTTGCTGTTGGCACTAACGACATGTAGACGAAGACCTAACACCTCAATGATAACGACATAATGAATCTCTCTCGATATCCAAAACTTGCTTATTGTTGTTGTCTCATCATAACCTCCACATGTAGAGTCTTCTTATGATTGACTCACATCTTTTTTAATTATTCTTCCCCCCTGAGAAAAGACCATGCACGATGAACTCATAAACTCACGAGCCAAGTGGATTATTAAATATGGGGTGGTCACCTCTATAATATGTCATTACTCTTGTTGATATAATGTATTCAAGTAGCTAGTTCTTTTTTTTCATAATTTGTTTATGCATTTCTCTCGGAAGTATTGGTTTTATATAATGTGATGTATAAATTTTGAAATTATATGTATACTAGATAAGGACCCGCGTAAAAACGCGGGTTAAAATTTATGATTTCACGTATGTACTAAAAATATTGCATGTGTTAAAATTTGGAAAATCATAACATTAACAAAATAAATTTAAGCAATATTAATTGAATATCATATTTTCTAATATAGATTATGGCCCATCTAATAAATGGGTTATTTATTTCTAAACTAAAATTAAAATTAAAATTTTATTGTAAAAATGTTATATCCAAAGTATTTAAAAAAATATAATTTTTTAAGGAGTAAATTAGTTTTTTTTTAACATAATTATTTATGTATCATACATATTTAAAAATAGTTATTTAACGTTCATTATCAAAATCTAGTAATGTTAAATTATCGATCACCAAAAATATTGTGAGCTATTCACCATTTTTCATAATATTACTATTACCAAATCTTTTAAAAACTTAATTTAGGTATTATACCCTAAACATGATTATACCATTATCCTAAAAATGTTATTTCCTAACTTCCAATTTTTTTTTAAACTATTCTCGCATTGTTTTTTAATTTTCAATTTATTTTATTTCTTAAAATTTATTAATTATCATATCTGATAGTAAAGTTCTAACAAATTAACATCAATCCGAAAAAATGAATTATAGTGTCATTGAGATAAGTATTAAGAAATATTTTAAATATGAAAGTATACAAAATTACATATTTGAAAGAAAAAAAATATTTTTGAAATCATTATACGACAAATTATATTGAATTTTGCTATCCTTATTTTAAGTTAATAATGTCTCTTTTTAGTTCCCTTTTATTCACCCTTCTTGTTTTAGCCAATGAGATTGCACTATAACATCTTATATTTAAATATAAATTAAAAATTAAAAAATTATAACATATTAAAAAAAAGTAAAAACATTTAATAAACACATTTATTTTGTTAAACCCATATTCTCGTTTAATTGTACCATCTAAATCTTAATTCTCTTTTATAAAATGAACCAGATAAATAACCTTGTATAAATTATGTAATCTGAACTCTACTCCTTATTTATAAACCTAAATCGACATAAAACTTGTTTAATTGTAAAATCTAAACCATAATCCTCATTTATAAATCCAGGCAACCATATAACATGTTTAGTTGTAAAAACTAAACTTTAATTCTTCTTTATAAACTAAAATCGACATATAATCTCGTTTTACTGTAAATAATAAACCCTAATCTCTTTGATTAACCTAAACCAACATAACCAAAAATTAGGTTAATAATTTAATTATAAGTAAAAATTCTGAATATTTTTTGTAATATCTATTTTTATCTAATTTTGTTAATGTGTTACATTCTCGCATCTAATATTTTACCTGATATATATCACAATCACGTGAGTTAGTAACTTTGAAACCAAGTTTTACATAATAAGAGTTTTTGATTAAACATAAAAAGCCCATTATAATTAGGTTTACTTTTATGTGTATTACTTATGTATAATTTTTTATGATTGATTTCTAAAATTAATTTTAAAATATTTTAATAAATCTTAAATTTACCCATGTCAATATCTTATCGATACAATTGACACATGTTTAATCTTAGATTAACTTATAGTTGACTAACTTATTGTATTTTTCTTTTTATTTGTTAATTTTTTTTATGTCTTAGAGCTAATTTTTATAATTTTTATTGATAATTTTATTTTATAATTACTATCCTATTTTGTTTAGGATTACTACTAAGTAATTGTTAAATTTTTCTGAATTTTTATTTTCTTCTTTCTATTTTGAAAATATTCTTTTTTTTTGAAAACTAATTTATATAATTTCTTACCACTAATTATCCGACACGTGTCAACATCTTATCACTTCAATTAACACGTGTCACAATCTTGTTAATGACTAACTTTGAAAACCCAACTTTATATAATAAGATACTAAACTAGAGTTGAGTTATATACTAATAATATAAATTATAGTTAAATTATCCATGTAAATATGTAAAATAATATTGAATACGCTACTTAATCTAATAATATTGAATACACCAAAAAGCTTAACAAAATTACATTACATATTTATTTTGATTTTGATTTTTTACTAATTGATTTCCAATACGAGTGGTCACATGTATATTATGTCATTAATCTGGTATATATATATATATATATAGAGATAATGTATTAAAGTATTTCATTTTATTTAATTAAATATTAGTTGTATCTTTTCACAGAATTATTCTACTCAATGCAATGCATAAAACATGATCTTATATTAGAAATATACATATATATATATATATAATTTTTGTCTTTAAAACAATTTCTAATCAAATAATTAACCGAAAAATTGTCGAAATCTTTATTTTCATTAAAATAGAAAGTTAGACATTCAAGATAAAAAAACGTAATAACTCGAAAAAAACAAAATGTGATGACCTTATCTTTGATTTATAAACTAATGATCTTATTTTATAAGTTCTATCGCTTAGTTGCACGTTCGGTTCAAAACATACAATAACTTTTTGTGACAATCAAATGATAGCGATCGAGACGCCGAGACACCCTCATATGCACCTGTATTTATTGTCATATGGCTTACCAATTTCTGTTATGAAGTATTATTATTTATTATACTTCTCTCATCAAATTCAGTATGTTTTTTTCTTCACTCGTGGTTAAGAAGTAACTATGTGTGTTTACCAAAAAAAAAAAAGAAGTAACTATGTGTAAAATACTTACAATATTTATTACCATTTTTCCTATAAAATAATATCCAAAGAAAAATTAAGTGTGAAATATAATTGGGAAAAACAAAAAAAATACTTGGTTGATTAATTTTTTGGACGTTTAATACTTGATTTTTTTTGTTGGAAAAATACATAAATTAATTAACGTTTGTGATTTAATTCTCAAAAAAATAAATTTTTGTTATTTTCATACTCACGATCTCAAAAAAAAAACTAATTATTATCATACTCACCTCATTGATAACTAATTCAGATAGTAGGGGTAAAATTAGAATTTTATTTTTGTTTTGAGATCTTGAAAATGAAAACAACAACAATATACTTTTTTGAGAAGAGAAATTCTTACTAAGAACATTTTTATGATACCATTTTGCAAAACTACCCTCTTTTTGTCATTTTTATTTTTGCCCTCTCTTAAATTTTAATGATTATTTTACCCCTAATTGAAAGAATATTCTTTCCTTTAGACGAAATATTCCTTCCAAAAATTTTTCCGTCAAAAAATTTTCCGTCAAAAACTTTCCCGCCAAAATTTTCCCGCCAAAAACATTTCCTGCAAAAAGAAATTTTACAAAAAATTTCCCGCCAACTTTTTTTTAAAGGATTTACAAAGATTTTTAAAGGGTTTTTAAAGGATTTACAAGAGTTTTTTAAGGGATTTACAGAAATTTTTAAATGGTTTTTAAAAGATTTGTAATGGTTTTTAAAGGGTTTTAGAAGCTTACAAAGGTTTTTGAATGGTTTTTAAAGGATTTACAATGGTTTTTAAAAGATTTTATAAGTTTATAACGGTTTTTAAAGGATTTACAAGGATTTTTAAAAGATTTTCAAATGGTTTTTAAAAATTTACAAGGATTTTTAAAGGGTTTCTAAAAGGATTTACAAGTGTTTTTAAAGGCATTTACAAGGATTTAAAAATGGTTTTAAAAGGATTTACAAGGATTTTTAAAGATATTTACAAAGATTTAAAAATAGTTTTAAAGGATTTACAAGGGGTTTTAAAGGGTTTTAGAAGTTTACAAAGGTTTTTAAAGGTTTTACAAAGGTTTTTAAAGGCATTACAAGGACTTTAAAATGGTTTTTAAGGATTTACAAGGGCTTTTAAATGGTTTTAGAATTTTACAAAAAAAATTTATTAAATGATTTACCACGATTATAAGGGGTTTAAAGGATTTACATGTGTTTATAAATGTTATAAATTGATTTACAAAGGTTTTAAAAGGTTTACTAAAGTTTTTAACGGTTTTGGATGACTTTTATAAGATTTACAAGGTTTTTTAAAGGATTTTTTTAAGGGTTTTAAAAATATTAACAAGGTTTTTTAAGTGTTTTTCTAACTAGCTACTATCTAGTGATGAGTTACTTCTGACTACTAAGTAGAATGACAAAGAACCAAAGAAGAAAAATCAAGTGGGGGTGTTGCAAACAACATATAGATTGGCTCCAGCTGTTTCTTTTTTCAGTTCTCTAACATTAAATTTTCTTTTTATCTAAAACAAATTTTTTTTTTAAATATTAATCCCATTCAATTTAGCTTTCTGTCTATATTTTGTTTTCTTGTGGATGTCACTATTATGCATTATTCATTTGCAGTGCATTGATAAATGTCCTTATCTTTTGCTTTGTCATACTGGTTTTACGTTTTAATAGTTTTCTGTTTATTCGTCGATGTTTTCTTAAACTTATTGATTCTGATTGATAACCAATTATTTTAGCAATACATCATGTAAGAGGATTTTGAAAGTAGAAATGTTGTTATTCAGTAACTAGTTGTTGATCCACGCTGTGCGCGAAAAGTTTATAAAATCTTTATTTTATTTTTTAGTTATATTATGATTTTTCGTTGTTTTGCATTGTTTGTTTTGTTGGTTTTTTACTGTTGTCATTTTTTGTTATTCTATTTTATATCGATTATTTTTTAGATTTTATAGTAATTTAGTATTTGAAATGTTTATATTCGTCAAAGGTCGAGGAAAAGTTTATGCGGTATTTAGTCTTTTTGCTAAGTATGTGATTAGAGAGTTAAAATTTCCGGTGTTTGGGTTTGATATATTCTATGAGAGATATTCTAGGATATAGCTTGTTTTTGATTTTTTCCTACGCTCGGACTCGTTTATTCTGCCATTGATTTTGAAATCGGTATGGTTGTTGTAGATGTGTCGTTCTTGTAAACGACGGTTCTAGAAGATGTTTTCCCTGTTCCGTTTAATCATTCAGTTCCAAACTCGTGTATCCGACGTTTTTCTGATTGTTTTAACCGGTTTGATTGTTATGTGTTGGACTTCATGCCCATGCTCTTTTAGATTTAGTATTTTGATTGTTGTGGAAGTGTTGGACCTCAAACCCATGTTCTTTTGGATTTAGTAAAAAGAAATATGATGATGTGGTGGATGATGTGGCGCTGATGTGGCAGAAGGAGAAGAGAGAAAATGTAACTTTATATATATATATATATATACTAGTTGTTGACCCGCGCTACGCGCGAAAGTTTTATAATTTATATTTGAATTTTTAATTTATTTTTTGTTGGTTTTTTACTGTTGTCATTTTTGTTATTCTATTTTCATATGAATTATTTTTTTTTCCAATTTTGTATTAGTTTAGTACTTAAAATGTTTATTGTTATTTGCTATTCGCCCGAGGTCGACGGCAAGTTTCTGCGGTATTCTCTCTTTTTGCAAGGTATGGGATTAGAGAGATAATGTTCCCGGTGTCTGGTTTTGATCTATTCCATGATAGATGTTCTGGGATCTAGCTTGTTTTGGGTTTCTTCCTATGCTTAAATCTGTGTACTTTGGCCAATGGTTTCTAAATCGGTACATAAGTGCAAAGGAGTTGTTCTTCTAAACAATAGTTTTAGTTGATCTTTTTCCGATCTATCCTTAACCGGTTGATTGTTGTATCTAACGTTTAACTAACAAGTTCCAAATTCGTATATCTGACGTTTTCTCGATCTTTCTTAACCGGTTTGATTGTTGTGTAACCGTTGGGTTTCAAGCCCATGTCCTTTTGAGATTATTAATAAAAAAAGATTTAAAAAGTTAATGATGTGGTGGATGATATGGCGCTGATGTGGCGGAAGGAGAAGAGAGCAAAGATAACTTTATATATATATATATATATAATATAATATATATAATATAATATATATATATATATGTGTGATTAAAAGAAAAAGATGATTTAAGACAAGTAATTCCAAATTTTGAATATTAAATTACCTATCAAATTGAAATCAGGTAAATCCAGTTGATAAAGAAAATCACAAAATTAACTCAAATTTAAGTGTCACGTTTAACATGTAAATACAATATGGATAAACCGGTCAAAATCAACCTAAACAATTTGCCAAATGCTTTTCTCATACACAATATAGTGCCATATATTTATGAATTTGAATAATCATAATATAAGTATAGATTTGTTTCTACATATGTTGTGATTTGATTTTTTTTTAATATCTAACTTTATTGTAACAAATGAGAAAAATAAGATATGTTAGGTGACTTAAATATTGTAAACTTATGTCATTAATAATTAGTCACTTTATAGGCTCAAATTTTATATTTGTCATGTTTACTATGAAAATACAAACTTTTTCAATAAATTTCTTAGATTTTTTAAATATATTTGTTATCTTTAATAAATAAAAATAATGTATGATGATGGAAAAAATATCATTAATTTAAAATAATTAATAAATAAATTGACACCAGCCTAATATTTTGTTTTGTATATAAGAAGGGCTACACGCCTAAACATGCAAAAGTCAAGACCCTAAGTTTTGCTACAAAGCCTTTGAGTTGCTTTCTTATTTCACAAGAGAAAAAATGATGATATCCAATCTCCCCGTGGATCTGGTAGAAGAAATACTCTCTAGGATCCCGACTACATCTCTGAAACGATTACGATTTACTTGCAAACTATGGAACGCTTTATTTAAAAACTGAAAATTCACGGAGAAGCACCTATGTAAAGCTCCAAAGGAGTTTATGGTTATCTTAAGGACGGATGCATTACACATATATTAACAGATGCATTTAAAACAAAAAAAAAAAAACTTTTTTAACAGATGCATTTAAAAAAAAAAATTGTTGGGGAAATTTTTGTTTCAATCTTTTACATATACACATAAATTGATATATGTAATTATTTTTTAAAGATTTATTCAACTAAGTATCTTGGCTGATATATAGTTCTGCTTATTAATAAAAAAATCTTCTATACATGGGTGTGCATTTAGTAGTTATATTTATCTCATTATACATCATTAGCCACTTTATAGGCTCATACATTTTACATTTGTCATCTTTGATATATATATATATATGTTTTACGATATAATCATAAATACATACTGTAAACTTATGTCACTACTCAATATTAGTCATTTTATAGGCTCATACATTTTACATTTGTCATCTTTTAAAAAAAAAAACAAATAATTTATTAGGTCTTTTGTATTTGCTTTTTTTTTTAACATATAAAATAAATGGATGACTAGATTTAACCCGCGAGATACCGTGGAACAAGTTATTTGTATCCATTTTTTTAATTTTTAATTTTATTTGTTTGTTAATTTTGTTTGTAATTTGTATTGTTTAAGATTGTATATTGTGTTTCGATTGTTAATTTTATGATTTATCCACGGTATACTCGCAACAATATTTATTCTTTTTACATAATATTAATTTAATCAACTTAATTAGATATATCTATTATTAGGTTGCATTAAATTTATTATTTTTAATTAAATTCATTATGCAAAGCGCAAATATCTATATGGTTAATCTCCAACAAAATGATCAAAGGACCTTTATCTGTGTATAAGAATCTGCCTCTGGCTACTTACTTTACTGATATCATAAAAATCTCTAATTAGAATATTGTTAATTTTATTACAGTTTTGTCATCATTGCAAATCATATTATTTTTGATAGAAAAAATATATATTCGACAGCAACTCAGTTACTTATTAACTCATTGGGTAACATAGAGCAAAAATAGAAACATAATTTTTGATTATTTTTCTTCTCAACGCAAAATTTTAAAAACTTTACGTGGTCGTGAGGCTTCTTTTGCTAGTGCCGTTAAGTTCGTTGCTTTGCCACCACTGATCCGATCATCTCTGCTGTACATGTCCATTAGAAATGTATATACATTTTTATTAATAACATTTGTATGAAATGGGGTCTATCTGAAATCTAATATTATCCAAATTTCTTTTTGAAATACTTGAAATTAATTGTTAAAAATATCCAAAAATATCAAAAGTTTTATAAAGTTATCCAAATTATTCGAAAACCTTGGTGAAAACTTAAACGACTCAAAATTTCTGAATTAATCAAAAGTATCGGTTTTACGATTACACAAAATATCTAAAATACTCGATAAACCATTCAAATACGAAAAACAAATTAGATAAAAGAGGCGAATTGCTTAGTTAGACTCGGATTGTATTTTTTGATATGTTCGGTTCCGAATTCGAATCTGATTTTTTTTCTTCGAAAAATACAAAACTTTAAAATCCTTTTAAATAATTTTGATGGTCATATATACATCATATAGTTTTTTCAGTTCTAATAACAATATAATTTAAATACTGATACACATGAATGTGTATTGGGATTCGAAAGTGAAGATGCGTGTTTGTAACAATTTCACATATACATTATGATACTATAACACAATAAAGTAAAGTTTTTATATAAAAGTCAACTATTTAGCACACTCATTTCTACCATTTTGAGACTGTTTTGACTTAAACACGACTACATTCGATCTTTGATAAAATAAATTATAACTTCAGCTTAATGTAAGGAAGATGATTAGAATATAAACTAAGTATAAAGAAAATAATGGACCGACCAATCCATTAAAACCGACACATGGGTGCCACTCATGTTAATTTGGCTGTTCCTTGTTTTAACATATGCATGGAGACAATACGTTGATTCGTTATTTAATTAAGTAAAGACGGATTTCTAAAGTTGGCCGGAGAGAAAAAAGAATAGTAACGTTACGTTGGAGTTTTTTGTTTCAAGTAATAATATTAGCTGTCTTTGATGCATATACATAAATAGCAATGGGTCGTCGAAGAGTGTTATCTTTGAAGCCAGACTCTTCATAGCTGTATTTGTTTAGGTCTCTATCGTTTCATTTTGAAGTGTGTTAGGAATAGGAACAGTTTTATTTGCTTGTAACATATGTACATTATGTGGATTAATTAGACGATTTCGATAAAGAAATAACATTTTAGTTTCTAGAGCTTCAAATTGCGTAGATTTTATACAAAAGTATGATAATTTTACATTTGTAATTTGGTTAACTGACAGAATAAGTTTTGTAAATATTGCGTAGGAAAATGTCCTACGAGATTTTTTTTCTCGGTTTTATGTAAACTGAGTTCGTAAAAAATTGGTAGGAACTTTTCCTACGATCTTTTTACGAAGAGTTTTCCTAACAAATTCTTTCTGATTTCCTATAAAAACTTTTCGACATACAATTTGTTGGAATTTGGTAGAAAATTTTCTACGACTTTCTTATGAAAGATTTCATAGGAAATTTTCAACATGTTTGAATTTTATAGAAAATTTGTAATTATATAGTAGAAAATATCTTTGGCACGCAAAGCTCGTTCTAATCCATTTCTTGTTAAATATGTAAACAATTGTCCTCTAAATTGGGTTTCATGAGCTAATTATAATGGGTTATTGACAAAAAAAAAAGTTGTAGAAAATATTTTCTACAAACATTTTCGTAAGAAATTTAGTAGGATTATACAATATTTTCTTGTAACTATATCTTATTGGTTTTCTTGCATTCATTTCTATGTATCCTAATATTATATTTTCCCTATGTCCAATGTTTTATTTTTGTTTGATTTTTTACGACTAATTTAGATTTTTTGTTAGAATTACAAGTCAACTAGCTTAGACTAGTTTAGATTAATTCACCATAGTTCATAGTATATTCATTTTGTTCTTGTAGATATGATACATATTATACTATTGTGTCTAAAAGAACGAGTATGAGATTAAGCCTGATCAGATTATATCACTCATCAAGCAGAATATATTTAATAGGTTAGCTTCTTATTATAGTCCTATGGACCATGTGGTGCACTTGGAAGAGTTATGTAGTACGACGTAAAGCAATGTTGTACCACCTGACTATTTGAAGTTCACAATTATCAAGCTTTCTTTGGGACATAAGTAGCAAAGGTGACTCAAACTACTCGAGGCAAGATTAATTAGTGTAGAGCTTTGTTTATCAATCAGTTTTACACTAAGGAAACATCTATGGTGTTTAAGGACAAGAACTCAACGTTCCCACAAAGTGTCACAAAGTCGTTCTTTGAGGAATGAGAGCCTTTCAAGAAATACCTTAAAGATCGTTCTCATTAATTCACTTGCTTCTGAAAATTTGATGCTTATCTTTTCTATCAAGGGGATAGAAGGGATCAAATTATTTTATGGAACCAAGTGCTAATAGCTCAACTGACAAATATTTCTGGCAAAAGCCTAGAGGTCGCTGGTTCGAGTAGCGCTTGGAACAATATCAAATTACCTGCTCTGGTATCGGGTCTGAGAGAATGTATGGGTTTCGGTCCAGGAAATTTTGCTACCAATTTTGTGGGAGAAATGACTTTACCGATTGAGACAGATGAGATCAAAGAATTGAAAATGAAAAGTCAAAGTTGTTTTGAAAACAAATCAAAGAGGTCAGCTTTGGGCTAGAGGAAAAGTCACTGAAGCCATAGATTTGGACCTCTTATTGATGAGCTATTGTGGAGAATGTGCATAAGTGTATCAAGATGTGGATGATGGAGTTTGGCATGAGGGAACCGATGAGATAAGCTAAGTTTACTTCAAAAGGCTTTTAGGTTAATCTCTCTACATCTTATTTCAGCCCACCTACATGAGCCCAATAACCATCAGCCTTGTCTTCTTATTTCATTTGACGATCTTTAAGGGGTTGGTTTTATGAAAATTTAGTTTTTGGGGGATTCTATCACAAGCAAAAATATAGGAGCCAGATAGTAATATTGAAAAAGATTTGTACTATTCTTGTTAATATAAGAAACTTGAGGTTCCTTCTTTATGACGAAGAAGAAAATAAGAATCTCTCTCTCTCTCTCTTTACGCGTTTCGATCGAAAGATATTTGCAGAACTTTTCCATAAATTTCGTTGAAGCTTCTTCTTCTTCTTCTTCAAAGGTTTGAGATTTGGTTTGGGTTCTTCGTACTGATTCATCACCATGATGAATTCAATCTTTGGAAAGCGAAAAACTCCCGCAGGTTCTTGATCCTTCTCTCTCTGTTTCGTCTGTATTGCATCTTCTAGTTTCAGGATTGATTTGAAGAAAAATTGATCTTTTTCACTATATAAGCCTATGAATTGCATCTTCTAGTTTCAGGATTGATTTGAAATCGGATCCAATTAGGTTACAATGTGTTGATCGTTTTGACTCTTGAGTCATTTGATTGGCTTGTCTCTGTATTGATTAGTTGCTTTACTTGTTCTGTTTTGATTCTAAAGGTTGCAACTTTGTGGATTGTTCTGTAGCTTAAATGAGTGAGTTTTTAAAATAATGTATTGCAGAGCTTCTGAGGTAGAACAAGTGTGTTGATAGTTTTGGTTATGAGGCATTTGATTGGTTTGATGATTATATGTGATTAGTTGCTTTACTTGTTCTGTTTTGATTCTAAAGGTTGTAACTTTGTGGATTGTTCTGTAGCTTAAAAGAGTGAATGTTTAAAATGATGTATTGTAGAGCTTCTGAGGGAGAACAAGCGGATGCTGGATAAGTCTATCAGAGAGATAGAGAGGGAGAGGCAAGGACTTCAAACGCAAGAGAAGAAACTAATCGCCGAGATTAAAAAGACTGCAAAGCAAGGACAGATGGTTTGTTTTTCTCTCTTCGTTACCATGTCTAGGATCACTTATCTGTATGCAAAGTTAAAAATGCCTCAGATGAATTAGTTGAGAACTCTGTTACTGCTCCTTCTCTGTTTATAGGTATTAGGTGTGTCTTTGTTTTGTACCACTCTGCAGTTTCTGCAAGTTAGAAATGACTAGCTGATTTAGTTGACACTATGTGCTGTTCCTTGTCTGTTTATAAGTTTCAGGCTTGTCTTTAGTATCACTAAATGATTATAGTGATGCTAATAGTAGGAGTCTGACTAGTTAGAGAATTCTTTGCAGCTTATATAACGATGTATGCTTTAGAAGAAGTAGTTTGCTTTGAATAGACTATGTTCCCCTTCACAGTTGGACATTTTTTTTGTAAATTGACTATCATTTGTTCTCATAGGGAGCTGTTAAAGTGATGGCGAAGGATCTTATCAGAACGCGGCACCAGATTGAGAAGTTCTACAAGCTTAAATCCCAACTTCAAGGTGTATCTCTCAGGATTCAGGTATGCTTTACTTCACCGAAAGTCGAATGAAAACGGTACCAAACACTTGTAGATTTACTTTCTTCAAAGGCAATAAACTTAAATTTCTTTTCTTCAGACTCTGAAATCAACACAAGCGATGGGTGAGGCGATGAAAGGTGTGACTAAAGCAATGGGGCAAATGAACAGACAGATGAACCTACCATCTCTGCAGAAAATCATGCAAGAATTTGAAAGGCAAAACGAGAAAATGGAGATGGTCTCTGAGGTAATGGGAGATGCTATTGATGATGCTTTGGAAGGAGATGAGGAAGAAGAAGAGACTGAAGATCTTGTTAGTCAAGTCCTTGACGAGATTGGTATCGACATCAACCAAGAGGTAAAAACATCAAACTTAACTACCATTCATTTAGTCCACTTATATATGCTAAATCTGAATAAATGAAACAATCTAAACGAACCTAAAACCCGGATCTGAAAATATTCGGCTAGACTGAAACAAATACTAATTGCACATTACATTGGTTACCATACTTTTCAACAATGAGGTACTTAACTTGATTGCACATGTTTATCTGTGTTTCAGCTGGTGAACGCTCCATCTGGTGCAGTCGCAGTACCAGCAGCAAAGAACAAAGTGGTACAAGCTGAGGCGGCCGGAGCCGATGACAGCGGAGGTATAGATGGTGATCTTCAAGCAAGGTTGGACAACCTTCGAAAAATGTGAAACCTTTCATGTTTCTGTATCATATTATTACTTGTGGTTGATCACTCACTATTCAACTTCAAATGCAAAATGTTGCCAACGACATGTTTATGTTTTTGGGGGTGGTTTTGTAATAATCTCATAATTTGTGCCCTGAATTTATAAACTGATTATTGTTCAAACACTTTCTTTGTATATACAATTAAAGAGTGTGAGAGGATGAAAACTGCTAAAATCAACCCGAACAATTTGCGGGATACTTTTTTATACCCAAACTTCAATAAAACCAAAATTGATTTGGTTTGATTTTATCCGTTTTACCAAAAAAGCAAAATTGTTGAATTTTCCCAAAATCTTAATCGAACCGGAACTATGCACCTCTCAATTCGGTTCAATCTTAAACCATATAAATTTCGTCAATTACCGAACCGGACTCCGTGTACGATATTTTGATCACGCTTCACACGACCAATAGCAACCACAGTAATCTCAAAACGAAGATAACGTTATCTATCCAATAAGCAAATTTGTAAGCTCAGAAGCTGCCACGTAAGACTCGTATCTCACACCTCCCAATCTCCGAAACCTCATTTTCCTCAAATCTCTCTTCTCAAATACCATTCTCCTCAGCAACTTCACACATTTACAATATCAATCTAGAGACAGAGACCAAAGAGAGATCGGAAGATATGGCTTCTACCTCGGCGATGTCATTGGTCACACCACTTAACCAGACCCGTTCATCTCCTTTCCTCAAACCATTGACTCTGAAACCATCCAAGGCTTTGGTTGCATCTGGAGGCAGAGCACAGAGGATTCAAGTTAAGGCGATCAAGATGGACAAAGCTTTGGCTGGGATCTCCGCGGCTGCTCTTACTGCTTCCATGGTTCTCCCTGAAGTAGCTGAAGCTGCTGGCTCTGGAGTCTCTCCTTCCCTTAAGAATTTCTTGCTCAGTATTGCTTCTGGTGGTCTTGTTCTCACCGTCATCATTGGTGTCGTCCTTGGCGTCTCCAACTTTGACCCTGTTAAGAGAACCTAAGACCTATGTATCTTTCTAAACACCATTGTAATCTGTTCTCTTTCTCTGTGTATTTGATTTACTGTTGCAGCAATGAACTTTTGTCAAAAGTGAAAACTTGTTGTTTCGTGAATCCGAAAAACCGAATGAGATTTGAAACCATAACGCTAAGCTTTCATTGAATATAGAATTCATCATATAGTAGGGTACTAAACTCAAGTTTGCATATTCTTAGTTAAATGAAATCTCTGAATGTTAGACCTTACCTTACGAGTAAATCAAGCAAGAATCTAGTCTCGGATGTATAATTCACCTTATCTACCTTCACCACAGTCATCTTCACTCTTTGTTCATCACCATATGATTCCTCTTTGATCTTCAGCTTTAACATGTACTGATGAAACAGTCTGTCTCTAACAATCTCTGCAAATTCTTCCTCCTTCTCCAATTCGAATTTCAATGCGTAAAGCTTCTTAGCCGGACATCCCATGATTTCTTCTCCTGTTTCTTGAAACGCGGTTACCCAAGTCAACCCAGTGTGGTCTTGTATCTGCACCTGAAGAAGGTATCTGTAGTCGCATTCATCAGACTCTTGGTTGCACCGGTCACAGAGCCACCTGTTTGTTCCAGAACGTGTCACTTTTTTGTTGCATTGTTTATCTCCGATCATAAAAGGACAAGCTGTGTAACAGAAGCTATCTGTTTTGATGAATGATACGGTTGCTTTCACAGTGATCCAGTCAGGCTTATCTGATCTTCCAAGGCCTTCCTCTTTGATCTGAGAAACATTTTTTCTTATCTCATTCCTGGAACTTCCTCCAGGCATGGTATCTCTAGAGATGGAGAAGGATGCGGTATCTTTTCCCCCATGATCGAACCAGTTCCTCAGTTTATGAGCTTCAGGGAAATCTGGATTTATGAAAAGCTGTGTTGAAGAGATTGTCCCCACAGATTTCCCACTGAAGTCACTTACTTTTCCAGCTTTTATAGCTAAAACCGGGTGAGAGGCTGAATTAACCATCTCTTCAAGCTGCCGACCATCTCGGTTACAGAATTCTCCCCATAATGTTACCTCTACAGTCTTTCCCGATTCATCCTTCAGATTAAGGATTCTCCTATGGGTTTCCATCCCATTCTTTCTCAAAATTGGCACCGAGGGGTTCACAGAAGTCACAACCCCAATCACATCAAGTATGGTATTGTTCTCAGCGTTCTCAATGTCACTTATAGGACGGAAGGAGAACTGTTGCCTTGGTATGGAGCCATCTTCATCAGGGCAAAGCTCCACAGTCGATGCTGACTCCAAGAAAATTTCCCACTCATTCTTTAAGTGGTTGAAATTTTTCTGTGCAGGCTTCAAACTTCCCTTTGAAATCAAATATACCTTCCCAACCTCAGTAACATCATAGAATCGATCGACAACAGCATTAAAGCAGGTAACCCGAATCTCCCCTCCATCAGAGTCAAGCAGATCAAACGAGAAAACTTTTCCATCTCCTTTTGCATTGTTATACCGTCTGATATCTCCTTTCGCAGTTACTCTAGCCTTAATAGCCCAACGGCCTTGGTATGGATTGAGAGCAGCAATAGGGATGACTCGAGCTGGAGCCTCGTTCTTCATTATGGGTCCATGATTTCTGTAGCTTGCAGGCGGTTGATATGAAGGTTGAACAGATGGCCTGAAACTTGAAGTACTGTTGGCTGAATTTTGAATGTTTATGCCTCTAGGAGGTGCTTTATTAACTGAATGCTGAACCACTGGTTCATTAAAACCAACCCTATTCGAAAGAGGTATATTGCCCGCAGCTGAAAGCGTCTTTTGGGCTTCTGCATCTGTTTCTCCAAATATTGTGGGGTTCCCGATGGTTTCAGAATGTGGTACTAACGTCTCCATGTTCAGCACCACAATAACCCTGTACACAGTATGCATAAAGAGTTATAAGAAAATTACTATAAAATAGAGTAAAACTCTTACAAATATATCATGCTCAACAAAGCAAATCTGTAACTATATTTTCCACAAACACAATTAACAAAATAGTCTCCATTTTCACCCCTGAATACTATGAACTACAAATCTTTGGCACTAGTAAACTCTAACCAGAATCATTCATCCATACCAAATAAAAATAAAATAAAAAGTAAAAGCAACTGACTACAACAAATCCTCAGTGAAAGGTGTCTATCTAAAGCAAAGCTATCATTTCTTTTGCAAACTCATTGTCACAAATGCCACATATGGAACTAGGTACACTCAAAAACATCACAGAACATTTACTCTTCGTATCAAGGCACAGAATAAGAAACTTAGTACACCACAGAATCAAAAAGCTGTATCCAAAGCCAAAACTAGTCAACAGATTTCGTTCTCATACCAAAACCATAGATGAGACAACAAAACACAATCATCCAACGAAATCACATTTTCTCCCTTCATACGAAATCAGTGACAACACTTATCAAACTTCCAAATCACACTTACTAAACCAAAAACCCAAATACTAATCAACACAATGGTAACCTAAGATCTAACCAGAGAAGAAACGAACTAGAGAGGATTAGAAAAATTACTTGCGGCCTTTAACATCGCTGCAAATGTAATCAATCAACTGAACGATAGATCCTTTATCAACAGCTCCTGACTTGACTCGATCATTAAGCTGAACAGCAACCATAGCATGTTGAGCTGAAACACCATCCGAAATAAGAAAACGATACCTCTCCTGATTCCTCTCTTGGCTTCGTCCTATCATTTTGATATCTAAAACCTGTAACAACGGCTTCAAATTCACGTCTCCGGCGTTTATCGCCGCGATTGCGTTCGGTGTCAAACTCACCGGCATAATGTCCAGATCCCGGCGCGAAACCCTAGAAAAAATGGAAAGAGGATAAACCGAGAAAGGAAATTAGGAAATAGTTCTACGGAGAAGAAGCAGAGAGTGAGGAAGACGATGATTTTGAACCTCGACGGTGGTGGTGATGGTGAGTGATGTTGATAGATTCCTATGGAAGCTTTTGCTGAATTTTGCGGGAGAAGAAGCGTTGAAGATGATGTTGTTGTGCAACAACAGTTTATTAGGATTTTTTCAATTTTGAAAATTTTTTGATTGACAATTCAGTTTGAAATTACTAATCTACCCTCAAGTTAAACTGTGATCTGTGACCGACTTAAACAAAATTTGGTAATTTACATATGTAAAATTTCTAAAATATAAGCCAACTTTTTTTATTTGGAAGTGAAATACAATTTTTTTTTTTCATTTACCAACAAATATTTAGTTTTTTTTTCATTGATTAATAATGTTTTGAAATATTTTTGAATTTTAAAACACACGGTTTAACAGTTGTTAATAAAAATGATAGAATTGATAGACGTCGTTAATTTTAAACGAGAAAAGAAAAAAACTAAAATCTAGTTATTATTCGGAGAAAACAAAATTTCATATATGATTTTCCAAAAACAAATATCATAGTTTGTGGGGTTTTCCTAATTTACATGTAGTGAACAACGATGATGTAATAATTTGAGAATTAGTGAAAATAAATTATCTATATATTTTTCTCAGTTTTGTATGGAATATCATGATTTCTTAAAAATGATGAAGAGACATAAATTAAAGAAACAAATAGGTCATTGTAAATTAATAATTAATAAAAATATCATGAAATTAAAGGGAAAGTTTAGGATGATCCACATTAGATTGATACCTCAAATATGTCACAAAAAAAAACTTATATTTATTTTGACAAAAGTTTTGGGGAAAAACATTTCTGAATTAGTTCATTTCTCCTTTAAGTAAGTTTAAAATTAATCAATATTGTTTTTAGTTTATAAATGTCTCTTTGTTTTTAACTTTCCTTTGTTAATTGTTGCCTTATTGCTAACAAAAGAAAGTTAAAAACAGAGAGACATTACAAGATCATACAAAATAAATTTTAAAAAACGAACCACAAAACTTTACAAAGACCATACAAAATGAATATATGATGTTACTAATTCTAGTTAGTGTATATATAACCAATTAATTCCTTATATAAATAGAGTTTTTGCCTTTCGAGTTTTTTTGGGTATTATAAACATAGATTTCTTATTATAGAACACTATCGCTAATCTCTACTTTTTGTCTTTTAGAACAATTTGTCTTATAATCTCTACTTCTCGTTTTCTACAACACTGACAACAAAAGTAAGATAAGGAATAAACTGTTGACATTTTGACAACAAAAGTAAACTAAAGAAACAATTCAGATAATACATAAAAAACACTTAGCAAAATTATAATCTCCCAACTATGACTTTTCTCTCTTATAACTCTTTAACCATGCCTTGTTCTCCTGTGACCACCAGCTGAGTCTCCTTCAGAAGAAGCTTCCATGGATTTGGAGAAGTTGTTAGAAA
Organism: Capsella bursa-pastoris; assembly: GCA_036452645.1. Taxonomy (NCBI): domain Eukaryota; kingdom Viridiplantae; phylum Streptophyta; class Magnoliopsida; order Brassicales; family Brassicaceae; genus Capsella; species Capsella bursa-pastoris. The sequence continues at coordinate 10,145,928 of CP144193.1, read as the reverse complement.
GATCAACGTAAAGATGTGCAACCTTTCTAACATTATCGTTCAATTCGCGGATCAGACCGACGTTTCGTCCTAGGTTTCCCGGGATCTTGGACTCATGGTTTTGGTTTATCTCGTTTATGAGAAGTCTGTTGTGGTCCAATATGTTTTGCACTTGAACAAAACTTTCTTCAAACGTTTGAAGAATCTTCCCATCCATTTGAACTGATCCATTCCCCATCATCATCATCATCCCAGAGATTGTGTCTCCTTCCATATCTACTGATCAAACATATATATCAATTCGATAAAGATTCACAAAACTCGAAGGGTTATGAAAAAATGTATATGTCATTTTTGTGTTACATGATTGTCATGTGTAGGCAAAAATAACTAAGTAGACTATTACTATAAAGAGAAACGTTTCTTGGGTTTAGTAACATATATATATATATATAGTGATGTTAATATTTTTGCTGTGAAATTTAGTTTTTTTTTTTAACCCATATTTAAATAAAAAAACAAAGTGGTCTAATTTTTTTAAACAGAATGATTTAGTTTTTAAACAAAAAAATAATAAAAAAACTTATTTTCTTTGAATAAAATGGTCAGTTTATTTTCTTTCCAAATAAAATGATTTTTTTTAAAACTATTTCCCAATAAACCAAATAGCAAATTTTCTTGGGTTTAGTAACTAATATAAAAAAAATCTTAAACCAAACAATAAAAAACTCATATATAACAGAGTGATGTTAGTATTTTGGCTGTCAAAATTTAATTTAATTTAATTAAACAAATTTAATTTTTAATGTGTTAAAAAAATAATTTAATTTATAATTGAAGAAAACCCATAAAGACACAAATGGGTGTGTAAGTGTGTGTGTTTTTCTTGCCATAAATAAAATAACTTACTATTGAGAATTTTGTTATTTACTCTATTGTTATCTACAAAGCCAAGACAAAAAAAAAACACAAGAATAATATCCATTTTTATATAATTGTTTTTAAAAAATGGTGGACCATTTTGGACTATATAAAAAAAAGAGTAGCAAAAAGGATATGTGATTTTATATTTGGGACCAAAAGAAGAATCTGATGAACCAAAGTTAGCAGTCAATGTTATAGCAGAGAGGATGAGAGACATTTGTGGGTTCTGCTACTTGTTTCAGACAAACCTCATTACTATTCACAACCCATCAAACCATGAAAACTCTGAACTACCATCTCTTTAATTAATATACTCATTTTCATTTTCAAAACCACCATTCAATTACAAAAAAATATAATATATACACAAATTATAATTTTATCATAGATATTAATTATTTAAATGTGTATATATGTTTTTCACATATGTTATACGATTAGGCATTTAAGTAATTTTTTCCAAAAAAAAATCAAAAGATAATTAAGTAATCATTTAAAACATGAATGTTGTTATTGGATGGTTCCTTATTGGATCAAGGTGTAAAATAATCATTAATCTTTCATTACTTTATATTCTAGAATATTCAGTTTTAATATTTATTTCTAAAGAAAATTAGTGTTGTTTAATCCTGAAATTTTATGGTAATATATGTACAAAATATTTAAAATGAAATTATATATAAATATCAAAAGGGATGATTTAACCCACTTCCATTACTTTTTTTTTTATATAAAAAGTTATCTTTGAAAAGTTTTTTTCTTTATATATAACAAAAGTTGTATAACTCAAACTAAAAAACTTTCGCATCTGAAACTGAAAATAAATATATTATTCCACAATCAATATACATATTATTCCTAACTCTTATGAATCACCAATGAAAGCTTAAAAACAAACAAACAAAGAAAAGGCCAAGAACAAATCAAGAAACACTCATAAATATTTGTGTTAAAGTTTCAAAACTTAGTTAAAGATTACAATACCTGCAACAACAAGATCACTGATCGGAATCTTTGAGATTTTCTTTTATATAAAAATTTTCTCGGAAACTCAGATTTTTTTCGTTTCTCTGTGAGAGGAGGAGAGATGATGAAGAAGAGAGGAAAGAGAATGAAGAAGAAGAAGAAGAGGAATGAGATTTGACAGTCACGCAAAAGAGGACCCTCACTGTCTTTAAAGATGGAATATATAATCCAACCTCTTCTATAGTTTTATTTCAGATTCTTTTATATTCTTCTTACTTCTTATTTAATTTTTATTCTATTAGATATTATTTTATATTATATAACACACTATAACCCATACATATACTTATTTTATGTAAATTGTTCTTCTTTCTAGCCGACTTCTTATAAAATAAAAAAATAAATGAATAAATAATAATTCTATATAATTTTCTATAAGTATGAAGTTTTCTTAAAATACTCCATACTTCTTTTTAATTTTTATATACTATTTTATATTATATAATATGTTATAACCCATACAACGAATACACATACCCATTTTTATATAAATTGTTCTTCGCTTTCTAGCTGACATCTTAAAATCAATAAAAAAAACTCCTAGATAATTTTTGGGTTCGAATTGTAACAAAAGTGAAACTCGTTTTTGAACTAAATCGTTTATTATTTATTCTTCGTAAATTATTTACATAGTGATACAAGTTTACCAAAAAAAATATTCAAAATATATATATATATATATATATATATATATATATTATAGACAAATTATAAAGTATATTTACATATAAATATTTGATTTGCTACCGATTGTTAGTTTTCCTAAAGATAAAATAGACTAATCTTTTTTATCCCCAATATCATTTCAAATTCCTACATTAACAAAAGAATTTTGAAGCTAGTAACCAAAAAAATTCCAAAATATTTAGCAAATAAAGAAAACTAGATTTTAATTCGCGGTGTGGGACGATATTTAAAATGTATTTTTTTGGTATATAAGAGTGTACTACTATATTTTGTTTGTTAATTTTATGATTTAACCCATAAAATATTGTATGATAATTAATTATTTATATAATCGTAATTTGATCAACTTAATTAAATAAGTATAATATTTGAAATAATGAAATGATGTTGACATAACATTTTTTGTTTAAATAGTATAACTTCATATTAAAATATTTTGTGAGTTATACTACAGTAGACAATCCGTAAAAACATATATAATCATAATTATGTAATTTATAATTTGTTCAATCACATGACCCGTGCTACACAATTACCAATAACACTTCAGTACATACATTTTTTATATCGACTAATATACATCCGTTTTCAAAATTTCATATTTCAATATATGCGGAAAAATTGTATTTTTAATATACATATGTTATGTTAGAATATAATTTTTTTTAAAAATAAAATCATTTAAAGATATTTAAGAGATTTTCAGTTTATTAGGGAGATATTTTAGGAAATTTTTTTAAATGTAATAAATACTGATTTCTAATTTTGCAATTTTATTATGATTTAATTACAATATTTACCTTAAACTGTAATTATTTAATCAAATGACAAAAATTTAATTATGCAAATATTACAAAATAAAAGAGTAGAACACAAAAGGTATTTTTTTTAAATGTTAATATAGATTACATTACATAAATATATTAATACAATACAAAATAACGGAAGAATATTTTTAAAAAGCATATCATTTTTAGTATTATTTTCATGATTAGTTACAACAAAAAACTATAAACTTTACATTACACCAATATGGGATCAACAATCACAACTATTCTGTTTTTTTTCTTTTTTCTTTTTTGGAATTATTTATTGTAAAAGAAAACATTATTAGTGGGGAAAATAATGTAGTTTTTGTTATCAGCCACACATGAAATATACGTGACTTATTTTCGAACCATACGTAACAAAAGCTGTGTTTACATTTGAGATACTATATGATAAAAAACGTGCATTTATATGTTTATTTTTGTATTTTTCTTTCTCTAATGATAATGCGACAAAATATGTCTCATTCTGGAGATTAGGTCATACCGTCACATAAATAAGCATTATCTTTTGTTTTGGTTGTTGTCATTAATTAACTAGCATGTTCTCAAGTTATTTCTCTACAAGGATTCCTTAATTAAGTTAGTTCGCTATGTTTTTTTCTTTAATTATTTTTTTCTGTTTGGTGTTATTTTTTTAAGATTAAGGATTTTATGTACATTTTGTGTCGTATTTGTTTAGTTATATTTTGAATTTTTCCTTTTTTAGATATTATAATCTTATACTTTTAGTTATTCATTTGTGTGGCGCTGTTCTTATATGCATTACTTGTACTTCAATTAATGATTTTTTGTTTTGTTTGGACGTATGTATTAATATTGTTAGATTAAAAGCTTTAACTTAAAAGACGATAAACCATTTGTTACTCTTTTATTTTGTTTTTTCCTATTTTTTTATTGTCGTATATTTAAATTTGACTCAAATTCATTTATGTAAGTTGGACTGTGCTCTGTTTGTTACGTCGTTTTTATCTATTTGAACTTGGGTCTTATCAACAGAAAATCTCAAATTTTTAAATATTAACCCATAGCATAGTATTTTTTTGTTAAAATGTTTTGCAGTTGAGCATGCACTTATGACATGTCATGCCAAGCTCATATAATACATACAAATTTCTTTGTGTTTGATTTAAGAGTCGATCAAAATTTTAGTGTTCACTTACTTTTTAATTTTATTTTACTCGATGGGATCCAATATTTCTATTTTTTCGTTTACTTTGCATAAACCTTATTTAGTCGGACGGTGCCACTGTAATCAACGAATTAACTTGGACGGGGTATTCAAGCACGAAGAGAGCTCAATCGAGCAAAGGAGGATACCGACACCATTTTCGATTTTTTTTATCCTTTGCCGTAGGTATTATGTTGTATTTCGTCTTCACCATATCTCGATATGGCGGTCTTCCAAGATAGATTTTAAAATTTTAGTTTGAGTTTATCTTTTAATATAAAAATTTTGATTTTTATCTCAATTTGAGATTTTAATATATTTCAGCTTTTTTCCCTCGTTTTTGGTATATCACATTTTTTAGAAGGTAGGAATTCATACGTGAGAAGAGAAAACGATAATCAAAGGGAGATTCACAGTGGCATTTATGGAACATGATTTGGTGGTAATGAAAACTAATATGTAACATATACATTGTGTCAAAATATTAGATTTTTTTTAGTATGGAGAGCTTATATATTCACTTTATATATATACTTTATATATATATATATATTGTTTTAGAAGTTAGAACTCATAAGATTAATATAACCAATTGATTATTTATGGAATATGATCTTCTATAATTTTCAAGTTTTTTTGCACCAGAAAAAGTGCAAAAAGCTTTTTTTATATATTCAAGTTTTTCTGATTTCAAGAAAAAATGCAACCATTGCTTTGGTAATCGTTTACTTTTATTTAACTGAAATTTTAATAATAAATAATAAATCTTTGTAGTATATCATTATTTGGAACTAATATTTCACTTTAAATTTTCCTTGTTTATAAGTTTTATATATATAGTCATATATTTTTTTACTCTACCATGCATATAATATTTTTCTTCCATTATAAATCCCATTACCACATTAAATCATTGGAAATATGATCATTACTAATAACATTTTAACAATATATATTTTAGGATTTTTAAATTTTATTTATTTAGTTTAATTCGTTTATTTCTTAGTTTAATTCTTTTCTATTTAATTAAATTTTCTATTAATTATGAGTACATAAATATACATTAAATAAATATATACTTAATTTTTTTAAAAAAAATTAATGAGGTAGATGCTGATGTGGATAGCCTAGATGGAGAGAAAACTCTCCTATTATATATATATAGACTAGCTAATTAAGTTGAGTGCCTCAAAAGTTTCTTTCTGTAAATTTTTTGATTATTCATAATTACCACAAAAGATAGATTAGTGATATATATTAGTAGCTGTTAAGAAAAATAGTTATACGGTTAAATAGTCACCTCACTAATTCTTAAATATATGTCAAAAAATTATAAACTAATGGGTAACTTAATTAGTATTGAAATAAAGATTCAAGTTTGAGTATTTCATATACAAGTTGACATTAATCATGTTCTTAATTTTTATGCGCCAAACTCATTGAGTTTCTTAATGTTATTTGGATTGTAATTCTTTGAACTGAATTCTGAACTTAAGTTGCACTATCAAGCTTCAACCATATTGTTTTTCTTGTAGGCAAAGATAGAAAACCATATTGTTTTAGTTTTCTTTTCAGTCAAAATAAGAAAGTTTTCCAATTTTAGTGTTACATTATAATTTTCATGTTATTGATAAGAAAATAAAGTAGTTTAGTGCACATTATTATTTTAAATTATAATATATTACTAGCTTTGAACCCGCGGTACACCGCATGAGATTTTTTATATATATTATAAATTCTGTTGTATAAGATATTTTTTACAATTTGAGAAATACATTTCAATTTTTTTTCTTTTCTTTTTCCTAATTAACGTAGTTATATATTGTGTATATATAGTTATTTGGTTGTTGCATTTGTTACAGAGTTGTTAAAGTGGGTTTCTCGTTAGCCTCATCTTGCATGGCTCGACATTGGATTAGAATCTCTAATAACATATTCAAAGCAAAAGATATTGGTGGAAGCCCAAGTGCAACAACTACATTATAAGATCCGACTATAGATTTGGGCGGATTTTAGATAACACGAGGATCTAAGGACAATTGTATCTAAGAAAATATTGATTATAATGTTTAACTCCTATTCTCGATGTGTATATTTTAAAAAGATTCCCAAATTAGGAAAGTCTCTTAATTAATTAATAATTATAAATTTATCGATAAATTAGTATCTCTATAAATTAATAAAGTTTTACGTTCTCAACATTATTAATTTATAGATGTTTTACAGTATGTGGTGACTGGCATTATTTTGTATGTTCTATATTATCGATATATGTTAATTTAATTGAAATATATTATTAATTGTTGCTGGAATATTATTTTTATATTTCTAGTGGATATTATGTATACAAAAAATCAGTATGAAAATATTAGTACTAAGCCACTATTAGTATATCATAGATAAGATTTATACGCAATTTAATTGAAAAGATAATTTTTGATTTGTTTTTTATATGTTTTTTATATATGCAATGGGCTAAAACTACATATTTACATATTTTTGTTTAAAATATACGTTTTCAAAAAAGAAAAAAAATTTAGACCTACGTGTGTGACATGTCGGGGAAAATAATGAACATACTAGAGGATAACCCGTGCTACTGCACGGATGACATTCTTTTGAAAAGATAATATATATATATATATATATATATTATAATTATATCTATTTTATATTTGAGATTGTTTTTTTTTTGTAAGTGTTTGGTAAATCAGATGTTTTCCCTTGTAAACTGAACTCGTCGGTTTTACTGGATAATATGCGATCAGAAAACTGGATACTTTTCCGGTTTAGGTTTAGTGTAAATAACTGGTAATCTTATGACTGAAAACAATCATCAAAATTGTCGTTAACCCGCGACCATATGAACCAATTGAACCCACCAGATTTTAGAAGTCATAGCATTTTTATTCTTTCTCAAACAATAATATATACCATTAAAATTAATTACCATAAACTCTTCATTTATTATTAGTGTTCTTTTTGTTTTATTTGAATTTTAAAAATTCATTTTATTTTTTTGGTAGAAACAATTTATTATTATTGTTAGACTACATATTTTGTTTATAATAATATGGTAATTTAAAAAAAATTATTTATAAAACTGCATAATTTATATAAAATAAATAAAACTTTTAATCAATTGACTGTGGTCAAACCCGGTTAGCCTAGTGATCCAATGATCCGATGATCGGGTTCAAAATCAGATTTATGTTCAAAAATATTACATACATGTTTTTGAATTTTACATGTATAATTTTTTGTATGTTATTGTATAATTATATATATATACATATATTTTTAAATATCTTTAGAAAATTTTAGTAGGCTAATATTTGTTGTTTCACCTAAAATCCTTAAAATTAATAATTCTTAAGTTTCAATATATCTAATACTTTCAAATTTAAAATTTGAATATTATAAAATTTTGAAATTTTTTTTATAAAACTTTTGTTTTGTTCAAATAAAGAACCGGATTAAACCGGATAATTTTTTTAAATTTTGAATGTTTGAGAAATCAAGCTTCATGTTTATTCATAGGTTAAAGCATATCAATTATATTTATTATAATTATGAACCCTTTTCTAAAATTTCTAACCGATGTGGATATTTTACATACCCCTTTTTGTTTTATCGATTGAGTATATATCCCCGTTTAAAAAAATTCAAACTACAACATATGCAGAAAAAAATTATATTTTACTATTGATTTTTTTAAATGTGAGAAAATAAATAAAATATAAATAAAATCATATAAAGGTGAAAGGAGAATAATTTTTTTTTAAAAAAATATTATATTAAATTAGGTAGAGATATTTTAGGAAAATCAAAACTAAATATGAAAATGATATAATCTGCTGGAGAAATATCTCATTCATTATCCATACCCATATTTCCGAAAATGAAGTATCCATTTAGAATTGTATTTTATTTCATTTGAAAACTTCAGTGTAAATCAAATGGGTACTTCAGCTTTAATAGTATAGACTAGGTCCGAACCCGCGCTACAGCGCGGGGAAAATTACCGGTTTTATATGGTTTATCCAGTTTTAATATAGATGTCTTTATTTTGTAAGTGGTTGTTACTTGTTAGTCTTGCAATTTAATGGTTATGTTTTTTGTTTGTTTTTAAGAAGTTTAAAGTAAAAGGTTTATGGGTTTTTTCACAAATTTAAACTATATTGTGTTATATGATTTTAAGATCTGTTAAACAAAAAGAGAGAGTAAATGGAATATTAGCACAACGATGTGTATTTATTACAGAATTTGTCATTTGGTAAAGTAAAATAAATTGTATATTTTTGGATTTTAATATTTTTAATTATTTAAAAATTATAAGATGTTGTTATGATGTTGCTTATGTAATATTTACTATGCATTAAATTTTAGTCAAGTTTCGTGTATAATTTATTATAAAGCCATAAAAGGCTTTTTTTTTTGAAAAAAAACATTGTACCAGACATAGGAGTACAATTTCGAGACAATATATAATATTATTCGTTTTGGGCTTGCAGCCTATTTATGCGTTATTGCATGATAATAATAATTATTAATTTTATTAGTTTTAGAAAATTGATCCTCTATTGTTATTAGAAATATTAGCATAGTGACACCGTTTTTATGTTTCCTATTACACAATAACACCGTTTCGGTCATAGACACCGTTTCCCTACGCAACTTTTCTTTTTTACCCTTTTAACTAATGTTATTATGTTAGTCAAGTTCTCTTTAGCATTTGCTTTTTTTTTAATATATGTAATATATATTTTTTATTTTGTATCGACACAAACCTCCATATCTATCTTTCCTCCGCCGCTCTTGATATCTAGCCGACAAAGTTCCAGCCTGAATTTCCACATTAATCCTCTTTCAAAATCCACCACCATCCCCAATTTTCTCCATCACAATTGTAACTTGTTTAATTTTCTGTTACTCTATCTCATATCGTTGTATTTAATCTCGTTAACGTCCAAGCAATTGTGGAAGCGGATGAAGGTAAAGATATGTCCAACAAGTTAATCGACGGTGAAGACATGTCCAACATGGTAAGTTGTTATGTCCTTCACGTCCCGTTTCAAACAAGTCATCTTGGATTTTCACGTATGGATACATTACTATCCATTTATTTCACACCATCAATTTACAGCCTACCATGGAAGCCGGTATGGGCATTGAGAAAAGTGAAGGCAGATCCATCCACGTTGATGATCATTTGGTAAAGCTGTTTAATCTCTATATTAGTAAAAGAGAAGTACAAAATAGAATACGGGTCGGGTCAAAATTGAAAAATTAACCCGATTTTAACAATTGGATACTTCAAAGTTGGATATTAAATTGGGCTTGGATACATACATCGGATACTTTCCAAATCTAATTTTAAGATTATATTATTTCCATAACTAATTTTATGATTTCCTAATATTTCTCTAACTAATCAATTATTATTCTTCTTTAAATTTTATTTGATAGTATTTTTAATTTATGATATTATGCTATATAATAAAAATATTTAATAAAAATAAATATTTTTTTGCATATGTTGCAATTTGAATTTTTCAAAACGGACATATAATACTCAACTACACTCGGTTAAATATTTTGGACAATGATTTAAAATCAGTATAAGTATGATCAATATTAAAACCATTGTTACATGAGCATATTTAAAAGTTTCAAAAGTTTCAAAATATTATAATTAAAAGATTCAATATTGTAACGCCCGTGTTCTGGAAAATAATAGAGGACTTGAGTGTGTATAAGAATTAGGGTGGAGTCGGTTTAATTCCGGTTGATTTCCTAAACTGGTGGTTTTGTTAATTGAATCAAAGGAGGTTTAATTAATGTCGGTTCGGGCCCATATGTAACCACTTACTGATCCTCTTTTGCTATTAATACATGGCCGAATTTATGGTCCAATTGTAAACCACTTGACCCAATACGTAGAAACACTTAAAAATCGAGTAATACAGTTATAGAAGATCCAATTAGAAATGTTTGGACCCGTTTTTAAAATAACCCGATCTAAATTCCTTTTGTATTTCTCTTTTAGTATATAAGGAATATAATTCTTCGGTAAAACTTATTCGTATTAAATTTGATTTAATCAATATTTGAATAATATATTTTGTTAATAAGACTTTGTATAAACTATCGAAATTTTTTGATTTAGTCATCTAATTTACGACCCGTAATTCACTAAAAATGAATAATTTTTCCAGATAATTTCAAATTATATATATGTAAGATTTGATATTACAATGTATTTTTTTTTAAAACTTAAGTGGTGTGTATTATGTTCTGATCCGTTGCAAAATTATCAATGATTTAATATATATATATATATATATATATATATGTTCTGAGTCGTTGTAAAATTAGAAATTATTTTATATATTTATAATATTTGAACCATTTCAAACTTTTAATATTTATAATATAATATATATGAACCTTTTAAATATTATTATACATAAACTAATGGTTCATATTGCATTGTAAGCTCTCTATCTAATTAAGAGAATGCGTTAAGGAAGTTTACGAAAACTAATCGAGATGCTAGAATGAGATTTTAGGTTATAGTTTGTAATTAGAGACACTTGTCCGTTTGTTTGAAAGCCCAATTCTCGATTTTAGTCACTTTATTAGTCTCTTTTATAGTGTAGAAGCAATGCATAGCAACGTAGGTTTAGAATATGTTATTACTTTTTATTCATCGAATATTCTTTTTTTTGATATTCATAATATTAGATTGCACAACAATATGATCTGTTATGGCAAAACAATTAATTGAAAATCACGTTTTTTTTAGGGATTGCCCAAATATCAACAAAATTTCCTAATATACAGACATCTATATTTGCAAACTAATTTTATTTCGAAATAACATTAATGCTATGTTAAAATCGGCCGGATGTATCCAATAATTTTGGTAAGATCCATTAGCTAAATATCCAATTAGAAAATCCGGTTTTAATTTTTTATAATCCGACCCGAAAGCGCAATTGTATTTCTCTTTTAATATATAAGGGATTTATTTTTGCATATTTAATAAGAAAGAATAACACGGATTTATTTTTAGAGGTTTAAATTTACTTTTTTTTAAAACTTTAGCGGGTCGGTTCTGACCTAGTTTATCGATTAAACTTATTCGTATTATAAATTTGATTTACTAAATATTTGAATAATATAATTTGTTAATAAGATTTTGTATGTACCATCGACAAAATTTGATTTATTTAATTTAGTACCCGTAATTCACTAAAAATTTAATAATTTTGCATATAATTTGAATTCATATTCTATTTAGGATTTAGTATTTCAAAGTAATTGGTTGTAAAACATAAATAGTGTGTATCATATTTTGACCCGTTGCAAAATTACATCTATGTCTCTAAAAAGTATTATTAATATTCTATAAATTTTATATATTTTATAAGTGTCGTACATACACTAATGTCCGTTTAAAAAAAATTCAAATTACAACATATGCAAAAGTGAATATATTAAACATTTGTATTATATTTTAAAATAAAATAAATAAAAATAATATCAAATAAAGGTTAAAATAATAATTATTTTTAAAAGATTATTTTAAATGATTCAATCGATCCTAGTGTACATGATTCAATCTAGCCCTATCGTTCGGGTAATCGGGACGGGTCGGATCTGTTTTTTCGGGTTTTCGTTTTTTCATAAATATGTTCGAAGATAACCGAAATTGATTTCGTTCGGTTCGGTTCTGGTCTCGGTTTATTCGGTTTTTAAAAATCTTACCAAACTGAACCGAAACTTTCATTTTATTAATGGGCTATCGAAATAAAGAAAGAAAAGAAGAAAACTGGGCCAGGCCCACTAGAAAATGAAAACGAAAAAAACAAAATATTTGGTTTTTAAATAAAACGTTGAGTTTTGATCATCTTCAACCTTATACAAACCCTAAAATCAAGAGTACCTTTACAGCCGCCGATACGAAACCAGAGATCTAACGAAAGAAGAGGACGAAGATGAAGATCTCGGTTATCCTTTCTAGTAACCGAACCAAACCGAAAAAACTATGGTAACCGAACATAATCTACAAAGCTTCTGACCGGTTCAAACCTCTTAACCAAGGCCAACCCGAAACCAAAAATCTCGTTTCGGAACTGGTCGGAATGTTCGTTTTGGTTATTTATCGCAAATTGGTCCTAGTGTGTGTATAACGTATGGTTGATAACTTCTAATATTTAGAAGATAACTTCTAAACATTCGACAAAAAAAAAAAGAACCTCTAAACATTAATATTTAGAAGATAACTGTCTCGTTGTATTGTTTACTTGTAGGCCCATGTGAATCATTCGGTAACATTCCCTTATAAACGTCTAAACATACGTGTTTAATAATATGACCCGATTGAATTACCGGGTTTAATTTTAAAAATAACCCGACCCAAATCCTTTTATACTTCTCTTTTACTATATAGGGGATACATATCCATGGCTTTTTTTGGGTACAATATAGTATTCAAACTTATTTTCTAAAATCGATTCACGAATTAGTGGGCTACAATCGAACGTCTAATAATATATTCAAAGTAAAAGATATTGGTGGGGTCCAAGTATAACGACTACGTTAAAGGATCTGACTATAGATTTGGTGCGGGTTCTAGATAACACGCGGATCTAAGGGTAATAAATTGATTCTCTTATTTTTATGCCAAAATTACCCCTAATCAATTTCACAATTCATTGTCTATGATGCAAAAGTGAAATCAATTTTAGTGATTTCAAAGATAATTTAGTAAAAACTTCAATTTGTACTTCTCTTTTTATAATTAAAACTAGGTCCCGATCCGTGCAACAGCGCGGCGGAAGATTACGGTTTTATTTGTTTTTTTCCATTTTAGTATCAATGTTTTTTGTTTGTGTTTTTAAATTTGGTTTTAGTTCTAGTTCCTTTTTTTTAAAAAAATCTGGCTTGTAAAGCATCTTTAAGGGGGGTGTATTGGAACTAACATTTTAAGAGATTTGAGTTTATTGAGATTTTGATGATTTTAGGGAACTTCATATGATTTATGTAAAATTCTTTCAAATCCCACCTAAAACTATGAGATTTGGATTCTTGTATTTTTAACTAAAGAAGTTCCCTGAAATCCTCTAAAATCCTTTGAAATCATTTAAAATCAAATCCACAAACTGTTTTCAATAACAGTGGATTTTAAGGTGGATTTTAAAATGATTAGTTCAATAACAGTGGATTTTATAAGACTTTTTAAAATCCATGATTGGATAACACAAAATTTGTAAACTTTTTTATAAATCACTTGAAATTCTACTTTGAATACACCCCCCTAAAAGTTTAATTGTAATATGGGTTGGATCAAAAAATATAATGGAGTGTTTTATAAGTCATAGTTTTCCCGAACGAAGTAATTTCTTACGAAAAAATCCGGAAAAATGTACTAATTTGATGTTGTATTATGCAGACCAATAATTATGCCTGCTTATTTATTTGTATGGTATATTTGTAGGGCTTTTTATATGTTAATAATATGGTTTGTTGATGATTATTGTTTATTTGAGTTAGAAAATATATTTAATCTACAGCCTTTGTGTATTTCTAAGATATCTAAGGATGTGGTTTTACGTCAAACAAAGCTTAAATTGTGTTAATAAATATTTTCCTGGAAGTACACTAACTTTGGTATTGGGCTTTCAGCCCATATAAGATTGTTTGGTTTAATGTTTTTTTTTGAGTAGCAGATGCTTTAGCAACACAATCTGGCCTGCTACGAAATTCTATCTTTTTTTACGGATTCATTGTCTGATTCCAGATTTCGATCCACAATCTTTTGTCTGGAAGTGTTGCATCTTCCCCGATTCTATGAATATCGTGATCGATGGAGCTTTAGTTCATAACCGTATCGGCTATGTAGCCCAAGAAACGATTTTGATGGTTCGATTATGTATTTGTGTGTTTTGGATAAGGATATTGCGTCTGTGCCAACCGACGTGAGAGGAAATATAATGTTTTTGGTAAGCTTGATATTTAATCAGTTGTACGATTCCGTTTTGTTCAGTGTTATTTCAATTACGATTATCTTTGAGTTGAAATTTCCTTATGGAAGTTAAATTTGTAAGTTTGACGGTAAATTGGTGAGAGGTATTTGAATGGGGTTATCATTTTGTTATAATTGAATCGATAGTTTCTAAGCTTTTTGGTTGGGGTTATTCATTGCTTCTAATTTAGTCCAGAGTTTTAACTATTTAGATTTGAATTTTTTTGCTTCACTCGGGTAAGCATTATCTCCGTTTATTTGCAGATAGAAGTGTATGTCTTCTTCTACATGTGTGTTGATGGAGGGTAATCTTAGAGGATTCCATGTATGAGAAGTTCAAGACAGTTAAGTTGACACCCTTTTTT
Organism: Capsella bursa-pastoris; assembly: GCA_036452645.1. Lineage (NCBI taxonomy): Eukaryota > Viridiplantae > Streptophyta > Magnoliopsida > Brassicales > Brassicaceae > Capsella > Capsella bursa-pastoris. The sequence continues at coordinate 10,130,916 of CP144193.1, read as the reverse complement.
CCAGCAATCCTGAATACAAAATCGTTTGTATAATTGCGTAATATTGACTACCATGTTAAATTTATTAACGTTTAAACCATGAAAGTTTTGAGTTACTCATTCTCTCTGTTGGAATTGCAGAATGATTTTTTTCCGTTGTTGGAATCCACGATTGTGGAGTTTGTGAAAAAAGGATTGGTTGTTTCAGCTCTGTAAAGTTAGTTCAGAGTTATCTTTTTAGGGGGTCCTCTCTTAATGTTTTTTTAGGATTGCTCTATAGTGATAGACATTAATATCAGCAAACCTTTAAACCATGAATATAAATAACCTTTATTGCATTGCTGTTGAAATTAAACAATGGTAGTACTGAAATGCCTTCTTTATTAGTATTCTTAAGAAGACAATAATATAAACTTGTAAGAAGATCCATCACTTTATTGAATTAAGATAACATATTGAGATATTGGAAATTGAAGATTAGGAATAAGAGCAATGAAATATAGATAAAGCAGCTATTTTTTAGATCTTCAGTCTTCTAGTAATCCTCTTGCCAGACAGACATCTTTGTATGTGTCGTAGACTTGACCATCAAATGTCCGCAATTCCTCATCAGATGTAACTCCTTTTATAAACCTGAACAGAAGTTTTAAACTTGTCGAACTGTTAACAGAAGCAGGCATATTATAAACTCTTCCATTTGAAGGTGTTCTTTTTCTCGGCTTCCAACATTTCTCTTTAGGTTGCCAAGTGTAGTACTGAGGAATTTCCTCTAGAGTTAAATTTCTAGCTTCAGGAGAATGACGGTTAAGATCAAACCAAGCCAATAGAATAGGATCTCCAAAGTCTTTTAGTGTTTGCCTATTTGCCATAGCTTTTGAGTGAAAGTGTTTTTGTTTTTTTTACGGGATTGGTGTTTGGCAATTTACTAAGTGTGTGTGTTCTGTGAATCACTTAGTAGCAATATATATATGAGGGTAGTAGTAGGGTTTCTTTTAGGCTCTGTAAATGCTTATAATATATTACTCACCAATTTCCAGATTCTGTGGGATTCATTTAGCTGATCCGTTACATGAAATGGTATAAAATCGAGATTAACCATTTGGGACATGATTCTAGGAATGAAATTGTTAAATGTCACTAATTTCTGTACTGAGAATATTCTCTTTCAAATTTAATAGATTTGCTAGCCACAAATTATAGTCAGTCTCATTTTGTTTGTTAATTTTTTTAATTCTAAATTGCTGAGTTAGATAGTATAAGTAATGTTGTATTGTATTGTGAAAATTAATGAGTAACACATTATATTGGTGCATTACGTCTTTATATAAAGCAACAGAACACTGCAAATAGAATATAGGTACTCGTAAAACATGAAATTAAAATGAAAACTTAGAAATAACAGAAACTATATCAATTTGGTTTGTGGAAAGGTCCAAAGTTAGCTAACTCTTATAGAGTTTGGTATTTGGAAACATCTTATTTATATGCTCATTGTTATTAGCTACAGTCAGGAATAATGCGTTAATATAGTCCATAGCTGTGTTAATGTGAGGTTTATTGTTAGAAACAGTTGAATGAGCCTTACTTGTAAGAGAAGCATACCTGTGTTATCTAAACGCGCTTTTGCCGTGTTATCCATCTAGATTTTGGAAAACTTCTTTGAACACAACATTCTTTGTTTTCTTCTTAATAACACCTTCTTTGTCAACAATCAAAACTCTTAATCCTTTCTTAGAAGTAACTCTAGACAAAGCAACGTAAAGTTGTCCATGAGAGAACACTGGTCTTGGTAAATATAGCCCAACTTCTTGCAAAGACTGACCCTGACTCTTATTGATTGTCATAGCAAAAGCCACTGATAAAGGGAACTGTCTCCGGCGCATTTTGAAAGGTAGTTTAGTGTCAGATGGTGTTATTAGAATCTTAGGAATCAAAACTAAGTCACCACTTCTATCCCCAGTAATGACCATAGCTTCTAACACGTGATCTGCCATTTGCGTAATTTGTAGTCTTGTTCCATTACACAAACCACCAGAAGGATCTAGATTCCTTAGCAACATAACCGGAGCCCCTATCTTAAGCCTAAGACTATGATTAGGCAATCCAGAAACATTTATACTGTTCAAGAAATCAGGGGTGAACACTGGATTGTCTTGTGAATCTATGTCACTTGGATCTATACTGTCTATGCTTAAGTAGATCTTTTCCTCCCCTGTTAAAAAAGATTTGAGTAAACTAAATCAGAACGATTTGATTTTCATTGGCGTTTTCATTTGTAATTAGTAGATAACTATAAGTTAAGTAATAACCTGGTAATTTATCAAGCATGCTTTGATTGATTGTGTTGACATCTTCGTTTCTGGGAGCTAAATATAGCTCTTTGCTGGAAATTTTTTGGATTATGGTTATCCTCTAGCATCATAAGATCACCATATATCTCTCTGCTGATTGCTTCTATAGGGTCTTCTACATCAACGATTAACAACTCTTCGGGAATGTCAATTAGAGCCTCCCCATCATTTGGTTCTGATAATTTACCATCACCCACATCTAAGATCCATTTTGAAAACTCTTCTATTTCTTTTGCTTCTTCAGTGCTTAGAGTGTTGTTTAGCAGCCGCATATTCTTAGTTAGCTTGAGAACTTTGCAGTGTTCCCAAAGATAAGATGCATTCAAAGAAGACAACACAATTTCTGATCTGCCAGCGCCGTTAATGACTGGTAATATTTGTCTAAAATCACCACCAAATACAACGACCTTACCACCAAAAGGCTTCTCCTCTGATTTTCCCAAACAGTCATTCAAACTCCTATCCAAATTTTGAAAACAATACTTACTCATCATTGGCGCTTCGTCCCATATAATCAAAGAAGCTTGTTTGATAAGATTGGCTAGATCTGAATTTGGTGGAATGATGCATGATGTAGTATCATCTGGAGTAATCGGAATAGCAAACCTTGAATGTGCAGTCCTCCCGCCTGGCAGCAGTAAAGAAGCTATTCCACTTGAGTCTGAATTAAGTACTATCATCCCTCTATAACGAATTGCCGCAGATAATGTCTTCCACATGAATGTCTTTCCAGTGCCACCAAATCCGTACACACAAAAAACTCCCCCTTTGTCATTCAGTACAGCTTCCATGATCTCATCAAAAATACCTTTTTGTTCCATAGTAAGCATTTGTACCCAGTGATCATATTTTTCTTTCTGATCTTCACGGTTATATTTCATTTCCTCAACAATCAAACGATTAGAGTTGTCTATGCTTTCTCTGTTAGGTTGGCAAGCGAACCACCATTCATCAACAGTAGTTTCTCTATTTCAATGAGTGTATAATTCCTCCGATCTGCCTCCGTCAATATAAGACCTACACGTGAGAGGAGTTGGAAGAAGTTAAAGTGCATATAATCGTTTTGATTAAGGAACTCATTATTGGATGTTCGAGAAAGATGTATTTGTGAAAACATAAAACAAATATAACCAACCTTGATTATTATACTCATTCCTCTTCTTCTGTTGAATGTCCTCAGAAAGTAGTAACCAAGTTTGTTCCCAAACATGTTCAGGCCTTGCTAGTGAAGAAGATAAAATCATGTTTGCAAATAGAATGCGTAATTGATCTGCAAAACACCATTGAGTTGCATCCACAAGGCTGTCAATATATATCTGATCATCGTCTAGAATCCCACGGGCAAAACATGCATCTTTATATGTAGGATGGACAATTCCCTCGTAGGTCTTTATTTCTGAAAAAGACCTTGGTCCTCTGACCAAATTCAGCAGTATGCGCATATAATATTCAGCTTCTAATATGCGAGGAACATAATTTATCCTGCCTAGAGAGAAACCTCTAAGCCTTTTCTTCCAGCGTTTATTTCTGCCTTCCCAAATATAATGAGCTGGTATCTCCTCATATAGGTACTTCCTTGCTTCATCATCATAGTTATTTAAATGTAGCCAAGCTGTAAACTGAGAATCTTCGTTTTCTGTTTTCTCTAGCACCTCATCAATATTAGCATATTTTTTAAAGAAGCATGGTTTCTTCCCCTCTACATGAAAAGAAAGTTTTTGGACTGGTGTTGATCTAAACTGTATTGGAAACTTGAATATCCTCCAGATAGCTTCAGAAGCTGAGACGTACCTAGATTCGAGTGGGAAATTATGAAGTTATAAAATTCATAAACTTCATGGTAATTTATAAACAAACGTAAAACGTTTTGAGATGCTTTACTAATCTGTACATGCAGTTGAAGTAGTCTTTTATTTCGTCTCGTGGTTTGGGAGAATCTGATTGCTCAACTACGAAAGCTACACGATCTGGTCCCTTGTTAATGTACTTGAACAAATATTTAATTGATCCACTTTGGTTGCACCATTCAACATTGATGTGAGCTCAATAGCGTAGACATAGCATCTCATTATAGGGGACAACATAACGATTATCACATTTGAATCCATTTTTCTCAATGAAAGCATCATCACGTCTTCTCCTATAGATAGGATAACCATATTTCCCTACTTTAATGATTTCTGAATGCGTCCTTGGAAAAAGTTTAGAACATTTACCATCTACCATACATGGTGAGTCTGGATTAGCCTTGCCACAAGGACCATGAATCATCGAATCCTTTATGACTTCAAATAGTTCTGGTTTCGTTTCCTTATCGGGTATTTCAGCAGATAGTATCTTGTCGATATCATCAGATGTGGGTAGCTTACTTCTTTGTGCCATGAATAATAGGATATGCGCATGTGGTAAGCCTCTCTTCTGGAACTCGACTGTGTACATAGCTGAGAGGAATATAATTTTCGGTTAGTTGACATGACTATCTTGTAAATGTAATGATAGTAACGATTAATAAAACTTACATGCAAGGGTTTTGCCTAGTAGATTTCTGACAGTGAGATCATGCATCAATGAATCTAATTTGATCTTGAAAATTCTGCATATGATGTCTGGTCTGTCTGATGCATTTAGACCTCTGGCTTTTACAAAACGGGTTATCTCTGGCCACTTTGGGTTACACGTGAAAGTGATGAAGAGATCCGGAAATCCATAATGCTTACAAATAGCCATCGCATCATAGTAGCTTTGTACCATATAGCGCGGGCCTCCTGTGAAAGAAAAAGGCAAGTTAACCGGATTCCCTTGTTGGCTCATATTTGTTTCACCAGACTGTGCTGCTTCTTTCATTGAGCTATAATTCTGACATCTAAACTTCGACTGATTCAACTTAACATAACGTAGCCGGCTTGTTTCTATCGTTGAGTAAGCATCAACCAAATACTGCTGAAATAACCTCCTAGATAGAAAAATAGTGTTAGACTCAGTAGCTCTCTCCTGTATGCGGAATGCAAACCACTGCCTCATACTAATACACTTGTTTTTCTTTGTCTTCGTTTTTTCTGTGTAAGCTTTCTGAATCCCTGGTCTAAAACCATCTTCCCCGTACAAATGAATCAGAGGATATTGTAAGGCTAGGTAAGATGGATGGATTTCACTTATTCTTTGCAATGATCCAGTAGACTTCTCTTGAATAATGATATCACGTTCAGGCATTTCTCTAACAAAATCACCAAGAATTAAAGCTGCAATTTCCCCAACTGTAGGATTACTATAATTCCTACCATCCAAGCAACCACGATCGCTAACAATCCGCATGTGGAAAGTTTCATTAGCATTACTCTTAAATCTGTCTCTTGCAGCCCTAAAATGTTCCACGTAAGGATTAACATCATCTAACATTTTGATTAATGGGGCAATGATTTCTGGAAGAAACTGGTTTTTAGAGGTTGGAGATGTTGAATTCGGACCTTTGCTGTAGAGAAAACAGTAGGTAATTTTAGATATAAAGTAAAGTATGTTAGCTAAATAAGAGGAACTTAGAAAATAAAACTAACCTCATGACTGTGGTTCTGTTTGTAACTTCATTTTCAGTGTCTACTATGTACAGCTGTGAAAACTTTGCGTAATCTTTTTCCTTAGGCTTCATGCTACCAATGAGATGGTAGTTATTACCATGTAACTGGAACATATTTAGACTTTGGCCGTTTAGGACTGTTCTGTCAACCTTTCCACCTAGAGAAGTCATTGCAAAAACCATACAATAGCCTCTTAGTTTGTTTTGGAAATGCTTGCTTATCCGATCAGTTCCTGTGAGTAATTTTTTGAGTACTTCTGGAGACTCTTTAAACAGCGGCAACTTAACTGTGCCTTGTAAACAACACAAAGAAAATTGTGGGTTCTTAGTGTTCCTCCTTTTGTTTAACCTCTCATCATACCACATAAGAGCTCCACAGTATTGGAAGTTATATGTAGGATCCCCATGGTCTAAATAATCTACAAAACACCATTGTTGGAAAATGTAACTTTAGTGTATATGTTGTTTGAATACTTCTTTATTATTTAGTTAGCGACTTAAAACCTGTGTCAGACAACTTGTTGGATTTCTTGTTGTGTTTAACTGGTTCTTTGTTTGCTTTCTTTCTGGAATTTGCAGGTGTTGATCTGGGTGGTGTTGGTAGCTTAGTTGAATCCGCATCAAATGAGACGTCCTCATCACTGCTGGTTAGAAAATACACTTGTTCTTCCTCGTAAACATTGTCATCTGCCAAATTAATAAGTAGATTGGTAGGTAAATCGGATTTGCATGTGTTTTTGGAATAGTGTAGACAGTAAATAAGTAATCATTGGCCAAACCTTCAGATGATTGTGTCCAAATAGCTTCATCAAATTCAGATTCTAAGTTTCTTGGTTTGGTATTTGTGGATTGTGCTCTTTGTTTGGCCACAGAGTTTGGAGTCCTCTGAGTAATGTATGCTGAGTGATCATCTTCCCCTAATAATAAAAAACAATATACCAAATGTATTTAGTAGTGTACAATAGATGTAATTAACTTAGGTCCAACTATAAGGAAGTACAGTAATCTTAGCTTACATATATGATTTGTTTTAGGAGACTTGTTTTGGTTGGATTGTTTGTTGTTTTCACTTCTGTTTTGGGACAAAATGCTGGACAGATGTGTGAAACCTTTCTCTAGTGGATTATTCATCCTTGTGTTTTGCCTTGTTTTATTTTTGGACCCTATCAAATTTTCCTAGACATGTAATACACAAATGATCTGTAAAGTTAACAATAGTGTAGTAAAAAATTTATTAATTATGTTAAAGTACCACATACCTGCTTCATTGTCAGCTTGATAGATCATTTGTAAGGTAAGTCGTGTGTTTGCAGGTTTTGGAGGATTATGAGTGGAGCTTCCTTGGATGTTTGTTATGTCTCTTAATACTCGGCCATAGGAGGGTAACACTGAAACTATAAAACACCCCTTACATAATACAAAAGCAATGCTAACTTTCTAGTAATCAGTAATGACTCTACATTTGTGAGGATTATTTGGTCACCTGATTTGGCGTACGGAATGTTTGAAGAAGGATGTGCTGTGCTTGAAGGAGTAGTAGTCCGTTTAGATGAGCTTTCATGTAACGTGGTAAGATCTCTGTGAAGTCTACTCCAAACTTGGGTTAATGGGATAGTAGAATTGCCTTTGATGTCTGCTTGTTGAGTAATGACACTTTTTGGAGTAGTGTACGGGGAAATTCTGTTCCTTTTAGGTGTATCTTGAGTAGTAAACTGCCCATCACTTTGCTTGTTCCTCTTTTTCATGGTGTTGTGAATAAAATCGTTTAAGGTGTTTGTCAATGTATGTTTGACGATGTGAGGGGGAAAATTATTTGCAGAATTATCTCTCTTAATAGTCGGTATTAAGTGCCATTTTCTCTGAGTAATTCTTAATTTTAGGGAAAAGATTGTTTGCGAATCTTAACAATAACTATTTTTGTGAAAAATAAAATTCTGCAAATACTTATTGATCATAGAAATCATCCAATATGTTGTGTAATTCATAGAAATCAAAACATTAGTGTATTGTTTATTGTTTAGTATTTGTATTAACTTTTGTTGTTTTTTAATCTTTTTGAACAGAATAGGACAAATGGAGGATGGTAATGTAGAATCTAAGTAGTATGAGATACAAGTTGAAGGTAAGTTTCTATCCTTATGTATTTTGTTATATTTGTAAATGTTTTGTTTCTAACTAAGCATGGTTGATAACCGAAGCTATATAATTTTTATGCCATAGAAATAACCATAAAACCTTTTAAGAATCAAAATTGCAAGCCACGTAGAGCATGAAGGTTTTTTATTGGAAAGAAACAGGAAAACATGAAACATAAAGACGAAATTGAGACAGAAGAGCAGATTGTTTTAAGATAAACAGTAGGTGGAATTTTTAATAAAAAGAAGGTCCTTCATGCAGCAATCTTCTTTTCCCATAGCTAATCTCTAGCCACTTTTTTCTCCAGTAGAAACCTCATCATGGTCTTTTAGTATCTCTTTCTGTAAGGAAGTGAGACACAACTTTTTCGAAGATGATGATTGATCTGAATCATCTTGCAGACGTTTAGAAGTTGGTGTTATATCTCTGGAGTCGACCATCTTATCAAGCTCATTGCTAGTAGATTGCATCATAGAATCCTGTAATTATATGAATTAGAGCATCCGTATAGAATTACATCTATGTTTATGTAGTCTAGATTAACACATACCTGGTCACCTGTAACAATTGTAGCTAGATCATCTTCAACATTACAAATCTCTAGGCTGTGTTCTCCATTGTCATCAAGTCCAACAAACGCAAAAGCAACCTTATATGTATCATTTCCATCTCGGATGTTGGCTTTGGCAATGGTGAAGACGAACTGAAAAGTCCTGCCAATCAAATCTAGCAAAGCCTGAGGGATATTGTTTGGGTCCTAAATATGTTCAATATGAAACCATGGATTAAATATCACCTTATATAATATTTACAGAAACTACTTTCAATAAATATAGAGTAGTAGATATATGAAAAGTATACCTCTTCATATATTCCAGCCAAAACATCCAAAGAAGATTGTTGCAGAATCAATTTAGCCTCATTCTCAAACAAAACACACTTAGCTCTACCAGTGGAATCCATGACACATAACACCAATTTGAACCTATGATGGTGGAAACCCGCTTATTTAGTACACTCTTTTATACTACTATTTGAGGCAAATTAATTGTAAATAAACATTAAAAATCAAATACCTTGGTTCAACGCGAGTATGTTCCTCTAGACACTTGTTACACCAAAACAAAGGTTTCTTATCTTTCTTGACAACATCATTCTCAATTTTTGGAACCAACCAAACTGTGGTATTGCACTTTAAACAAACAAACTAATACCAAGGGAACTCGGTATCAATTGCATAAACAGTACACAACACTTTAAATTTACCCTCCTACAAAATAGCTTGTTTGAGTACGATTTTGACTTGTACACGCCAGCTTGTTTTGTAGGGTTTAATCCCATCCAAAGGAGTGAAAGGAGGATTGGCTGCCATGGTGCTAGGATATAAAGGTGGAAAAGTATGGAAGGAAGGTGAGTTTTTGATGTCCTTTTTTACTGTCTTATATAATAAATGTATGGGTTGGTAGTGTTTAGGTTTAGACTTGAAGCGAAAGGTCACAATGGAATATTTGGTTTGATATTCGTATATTAGATTTAGCAATTAGAATTTTACAGTTATGGTAATCTTGATACAGTTATGGAAAATCTGAAGAGAAAGAAATAAGCGTGACTGAATAACAAATATCGATTATTGAGAAGCTATAATGATGGAGCAGAATCAGTATCGTTTATTGAGAAGCTATAATGATGGAGAAGAATCAGTATCGTTTATTGAGAAGCTATAATGATGGAGCAGAATCAGCGTGATTGATTGTAATAGTTTAGCAAATATATGTAGCATACTTGAAATATATTGAACGATTATTGCTGGGCCCTAAACTTATTTTTTTGGTGGGCCAATATCCAGTAAATGTATTCGTTAAAGTTTAGTTTTGTAAACACAAAAAGATCTGATCGTGTGAAATCGGGTTAAATTTTTTGAAATTACCCGACCCAGGTACTTTTGTACTTCCCTTTTAATATATAGGGAATATATATTTTTTGAAAATTAAAAGTTATATTTGCTCACCTCAAAAATTTCCAGGGGGTCTATAACTAGAAACTGCAGAATGTTCAGAACAAGAAAATAAAGAACAAGAACTTCCATACCTCCAACACGTCCAACAGTAGTAGAATAAATCAGTGTTACCTATTAATAAAATAATTATACTGTAATATTAAAAAAAAGTGGAATGATCTATATTATTTATATTTTCAAAATTGAAAAATGATGAATTTTGTTAAATGTGTATACGCAAAATGGGTGAAATATTAACAAGTGCTCAACACTTATAATAACGTAAATTTTCAAGAAAAATGTATTAAGTTGCTTAAAATAAAACATAGAAAAGAAAACTTATTTTGACTATCAGAAAAAATAATAAATTAGTGATTGAGAAAGCTATTTCCAATAAGAACTATAATAGTAATGGTAGATTGTAGTGTCTTTAATCGGAAATAAGATTTGTTTTTTGTACTTTTCTTTTACTAAAATTACACATTTAGGAGAATCAACTTTGTACTTTTCTTTTACTAATATAGAGGTATTTTCTAAAATTCTTTTTTTATTTGTCTACATTAGGCCATATTATCTGTGATGATTTGTAAGCCTAAATAAAACAATTAAGCCCAAAATATATTGTTCCATATAAAGCAAACACATGTCTAAAATAATTAGGCCTAGTTACAATAAAAAACTGGACTCGATTCATAAGGCCATGTATGTAAAAAATGATTTGTAAGCCCCAAAAAATGTGATCTTTACGGGTTTGAATCATTTTTCAGAAGGGTAGGCGCGCATGTCTAAAATAAATTGGGTTGAAATTTTGATTTAATCAACAAATTTACTTTTTGTTTAAAAAAAAAATCAACAAATTTACTTAAATTACCTCTCATAATTTTAATAAAAGTTCTCTTTTCTCAATAATTGATAGGTAATATGGAAATTTTTTGCCATAATTTTTGAGATGTAAAATGTGTACGTCTCTTTTAATATAAAAGAAGATATATATTTTTCTTAAAAAACTCACTTTAAAACCGATCTTGGAGGCTAAAGGCGATTCCTAAGGTGACTACGGCGCCGTCCTTCTTTTCTCTATAAATCTGTGAGGGCAACCGTTTTTCCTCGACTCTCGAGTGTTCTTTTTGTTTTTATTCTTGTCGCCTTGTGTTTGCATCTTTTTAGTGTGTTATTATTTTTCCCCCGAGACTTTGGGTGTTGCTCTGGTTTTTTCACGATGAACAGAGACAGAGATCTAAGGAGCAGAGGAGTGGGCCGTTATGGAGGTAGGGAGTTTGTGGAAGGAAGTAAGAGAAGAGATGATGGACCACATTGCTACAGTCGAGACAAATCTGCGGCTTCCTTTGCGAGAAGAGATGATAGAAGGAGTCTACAGAAGGGTGAAACTTCCTCTTGTTTCCATCAGAGGAGTGATGAGAGTAGTGGTCTTCAGAGAAGTGAAGCCTCCGCTGAATTCCACTTGAGGAGGGAAGATGGAGGAAGCTTACAGAAGGGTGAATCTTCTGCTGCGGGCAAATGACAGGATACGGAGAAAGAGGCGGACATCGTTCTCATCCCGAGTTTTGATAACTCAGACCTAGTGGAGAAATTCAAAGATCTCTTATTGGAAGAATGTTCCATTCTGAGGGCAATAATCTGGGATGTAGAAGGGAGAGTTCAAGGTACAAACTTGGGTAATGGCAAATTTAAGTTTGATTTCAAAGAGGAAGAAGACTTGGAGAGGGTCTTACTTTGGAGACCCTGTCACTTCAATCAGTGGAGTTTCTCCCTAGAAAGATGGGAACCGAATGTAAGAGAGGATTTCCCCAACCTCATGAGCATCTGGGTGAAAGTTTTGGGTATTCCCAAACATTACCGGAAACAAGAAGCTTATATTAGCATCGGGGAAGCTTTAGGTGAAGTCATGGCAGTGGACACAGAGGGGGAGAGAGTACATGTTACTTTAAACGGAGATAATCCTCTGCAGTTTGAAAGACGGCTGGTTTTGACAATGGTGATGTTATCAATGTTTCCTTAAAGTATGAAGGCCTCTATCGCTATTGTTTTACTTGCAAAAGAATTTCTCATGAGGAGAGAACTTGCCCAGAGTTGACAGATGCTGAAAGAGAAAGAAACAAAAAGCGCAGAGCATAAGCTTATGGAGGATCCCAAGAATTCCAGCAAGAAAATGGTGCCAAAGAAAGAGAGGATCGTGTAACTTGGAATGGTAGGAATGGATCAGCAAGGGACAAGTATGATAATGCTGGTGCTCTAATCCCTCATCGTGAGGAGAGATTTTTAAAGGATCTAAGGGACGATTTAAAGGCCAAAAGAGAAGATAGGAGCAAGAACATTTGGAACAGATTAAGGGATCCCCGAACAGCAAACTATCCCCAATATCGGGAGAGATACCATCCCTATGGAGGGAGTAAGCAAGATCAAACTTTCTCCAAACCGGCTGCTTCATATGACTCGAGCTCGAGATATCTACAACGCTCCGAAGAAAAAGTTGTTTCCTCCCCAAGAAAGGTGAGAATCAGGGGAATAAAGATAAAGAGTTAGAAATGGATGATGAAATGGTAGATAATGATGATCTCCTAGATGAGGAAGTGATGAATATTGATGAATACCTAAATGAGGCAGGGCTGAATGAATCTGGTGAAGCGGATTTCCTACAACCAGAGGAAGGGGCAGAACAAATAGAGGCAATCTCTCAATTTTCGCCTTGTCATGACACGGTTATTGATATTTCTTTGCCAGATATAACGGAGGGAGAGAAGTTTGATGCTAATTCTCAGAAGAGAAATCTAAAAGTGGCGGTGATGCCAACTGCTCAAGGAAAGAAGGCTAAGCAGAGCTCAAAAACTGGGAATAGGCGTGTTCCTAAAAGTCTAGAGATCAAAGGAATATCTTCCAAGAAGTCCAATGCACTGAGAATTAGATATTCTCCAAAGAAAAGGGGTACGAGTACACGCCCAAAACCAGTTACTGTCCCTCGTTGTGAGGTGTTTCCTTCTGCTTTAAGCAAGAAGCCTTCTGCTAATTCAGGTTCGGTGGGGTCCCAGAAACCACCCAGTACGCGTATATGAATACAATAGCATGGAACTGTCAGGGGGCGCAAGCCTACTTGACAATAGAGCACCTTCAGGAGCTCTGTCATTGTTTTTTTCCTGATTTTCTTTCTTTTTCTGGAAAAAAACAATTTTTCTTTTAAGCAAGATTTACAGTTTCATTTTGGTTATGATCATTTGTTCACCGTTGAACCCTCGGGTCGAAGTGGGGGACTTGCTTTATTTTATAGGAACTCAACTGAGGTTACTATTTTGTTTTCAAATAACCGTATGATTGATACTGAAACTTCTGTTGAAGGACATAAAGTCTTTATGACTTTTGTTTACGGTGATTCAGTCATTTCGTGACGAGAATTAGTTTGGGAGAGATTAACCAGAATTAGTCTGGAGCGTGAGGGCCCATGGTTCATGATAGGAGACTTTAACGAGCTTGTAGGCAGTCATGAAAAAAGGTGGTCGAAGAAGAGAAGAAGCCTCCTTTCTCCCATTTCGAACTATGCTAGCAAACTGTGGCATGCTAGAGTTCCCACATAAAGGTAATTTCTTATCTTGGGTGGGAAGGAGAAGCAACGGGAAAGTCCAAGCTATACTAGATAGAGCAGTTGGTAATGAAGATTGGCACCAAATATTTTCCCACACAGATGTGGAGCACCTAAAATTATGGGGATCCGACCATCGGCCAATTATGGGGTTGCTATCGAGTATTTCCAATCATTATTTTTGGTGTCGAATGGTGATAGTTTTGAGGAAGCGCTCCGCTTTGTTAATCCCAAGATTTCTGAGATCACAAATAGAGCTCTCACAAGACCGTTAGCAGATGCAGAAAATAAAAAATGCTCTCTTTGCAATAAATCCAGATAAGTCTCCAGGTCCGGACGGTATGACGAGTTTGTTTTATCAAAAATTCTGGAGTTTTTTGGGTAAATATCTGATAAAGATGGTTAAGGAGTTCTTTGAGACCGAGGTGTTTGATCCACGACTGAACCAAACGAACATATGTCTTATCCCGAAGAACGAGCGACCAAGAGCGATGTCTGAATTTTGTCCAATAAGTCTTTGTAACGTCTGTTACAAGATCATCTCAAAAGTTCTGTGCAAACCGCCTGAAGGAAGTACTCCCGAATCTGATTTCGGAGACCCAATCAGCCTTTGTGGCTAGAAGATTAATCACGGATATAATATTCTTCTTGCTCAAGAGAACTTCCATGCCCTTAGAACCAACCCCATTTGCAAGGCCAAATTTGTAGCTATCAAAACTGATATGAGCAAGGCTTATGACAGGGTGGAGTGGGATTTTCTTGAAGCTTTGATGAGAAAAGTTGGTTTTGATGAAAACTGGATCATGTGGATAATGGTCTGTGTTACTTCAGTCTCATATAAGGTTCTTATTAATGGTGAGCCAAAGGGATTTATAAAACCAACAAGAGGTTTAAGGCAAGGCGACCCTTTATCTCCCTTTCTTTTTATTATCCTAACAGAGGCTCTAATTTCACAACTAAAAGGTGCGGAAGAAGAAGGAAGAATAACAGGTTTAAAGATTGCTCAAGGTAGTCCACCTATCTCTCATTTACTCTTCGCCGATGATAGCTTATTCTTTGTTAAAGCCGACATCCAGTAGTGTGCTGAGCTTTTAAAGATAATTAATGGATACGGGAGAGCTTCGGGTCAGATACTTAACCGCGAGAAATCCTCGATCTTATTCGGCAACGGGGTTAACCCGAACATAAAAACTGACCTTAAAAGAGCAATTGGCATCTCGCAAGAGGGAGGTATGGGAGTTTATCTTGGTTTACCAGAGAAAATATGCGGCTCGAAGAAACAAGTGTTTGCTTTTGTCCAAGATAGATTGAATGCTCGCATCAATTCTTGGTCAGCAAAATATCTTTCTAAAGGAGGAAAATAGGTTTTAATAAAATTTGTTGCTCAAGCATTACCAACTTACGTTATGTCTTGCTTTCTCCTTCTTGAAAGCATAATCAAAAAGCTTGGTGGAGCTATTGCTAAATTCTGGTGGAGTACCAAGAATAATAATCGAGACCTGCATTGGATGGCATGGGATAAAGTCAGTATTCCCCAAGCTTTGGGAGGTTTGAATTTTTGAGATCTAAACGAGTTTAATCTTGCGCTGCTAGCTAAGCAATTATGGTGCCTTCTTAGGTATCCTGAGTCTCTGCTAAGGCGGATGCTAAAAGGCTGATACTACCGGTATTCAAATCCCCTGGATACAAAGCCTGCAAATTCCCCTTCTTATGTATGGCGGAGTATAATGGCAGCTAAACCTCTTTTGTAAAAAGGCATCCGTAAAAACATTAAATCGGGGTTTAATACCAAGGTATGGAGTGATAATTGGATCCCTTTGGTGCCAGCGAGACCGGCAGTTGATAATGGCGGAGAAAGAGACCCACACTTGTATGTCAACCATTTAATCGATTTTGAGACAAAACAATAGAAGGAAGACAAAGTCAGAGAGCTGATTGAACCTAATGATGTGAAATTGATTCTAGGGTTAAAACCTAGACAAAGCTTTCAGCTTGACGACTATGTGAAATCTGCCTGAGGAGGTGTAAGCAGGTAAAAAATCTCCCACTTTTGTCCTTGTAGAACCGACACGCATATGAGAAGCCGGTGAAAATATACAATTAGCCCCCACGAAGAAAAAAAAAAGAATGAAAAGAACACAATGGCCAGTGAGACATTGTGGCAGCCAGCAACGTTGGACCAAGGCATTGATTGGACCAAGGCATAAAATAAGGAGGGAAAGAGCGAGCGAGTGTGAGGGATGACCGTAGGAGATGTTGTAGAGAATTTGGTCTGATAGAGGGTTTTGGGTTGTGCGCATTGATAGTGTGTTTTCTCTATTATTATTTTTTGCGTCTTTCTTCCTTTCTTTCGTGCTTCAATACTTTGTGTTAATATATGGAATGTGTGAAGACCATTTGCACATGCAACTTTTTTATTACGCAAAAAAAAAAAAAAAAAAAAATGGAAGCCCCGTCGCTTGGATTCGGAGACGCAGTTTGGCTTTCAGAGTTGATAGAATACCGAGACATTTGTAATTCTAGAGATTGGGCATTTTAAGAAGATTTTTGACTGGAGATTGTATTCTTTTTGCAACTTTTCCAATTATATTATTGTTTTGCTTTTGCCTAATAAATTATTTGAAGATGTCAGACAGTGTTTAAAAAAAAGAAGAGAAATCATCATTAGGAGATAGGTTTGTTCAGTTCCGCAACATATTCTATCCAAAGTGTTCGATGCAGCCGCCTCGTGACGGTCAGAATGTCCTTCTCATTATGCATCGTACATCGTGAAAAGCGTCACAAAAATAAAGAAAACTATGTAACGATGTTTTTTCTCTGTCTCCTCAACATGTTTCAAAACCCCAATATTGCATGTTTACGATATAATTTTTTTTCTTATTCAAACGGATAACTCATTTTAAATTCGTTCAAGAAGCACTGAATATTTTTGTTTCCAGCTTGTTTACATATTATTCTTATTATAAAACGAAAACGATTATTAAAGCAAATAAATATTTTTGACAGGTCATAAGAAAAAAAGAAAAAAAACTGGTCTAAACTGCTTATTAACACATAAACTCTGCATAAATATATTATAGACATTTAAAAATGTGGTGTTTTGATTTCTGCTTCATAGCAAAAAAGCAAATTATTACATTTGAAGTTTGTATAATAATATTCACATTAATCTCCAGGGAACACCGTTCGTTCTACATATTGTAGTTATATTAATTAAGGAAATATATTTAATTAATATTAGTAAAAGTATATATAAGACCTTATATAAATCAATAACATATTTCCTTAATCAATTCGCTTAGGGTTTAGCCTAGTGAAGATCAAAAGGGGAAAGTAGTCCTAAAAACCACTCACTTAATTGAGAACAAGGAAGAAAGATCAAAAGGGGACTTTGAGCTAGACTCTCATATTGGAATCAAAGAATATCGAGATTGAGTACAAAATGGACTAAAATGGTTTCTTATATTACTTATTTTTTATCGAATGTGTTACAAGTAGAAAGAACTGTTTAACCTAAATCTATCCTCCTCCTTTTATACTCCTCCGTCATGAACGATCCTCCGAGATCTCCTCCGTTGACCTCGTTCTCCTCCGAAACCGACTCAACCTCGATGTTATCTCTAAGTCTTGCAATTGGGCCTCTACTGACCAAAAGGCCCATAACTTCTTTCAACATCTCCCGGGCCTGGCCTTGAAGCAACGGGCCTAATTGTTGGAAACCCATCACCAACACTTATGTAGAAATATTTTTGTATGATATGTTTATATTTTTATTTTTAATTATTTTAGTAAATCACGAATTAACTCAAGTCAATATAGAACAATAACCTACGTAGTCCCTTGGTTTTGTCTAAAGACACCGAATCAATTCGCTTAGGGTTTAGCCTGGTGAAGATGCGAGAAACTAATGAAAACTGTGGTGGCAGGATTGAAGAGATAACTTGTGAAGACAGGATCAGCGCTTTACCCGACGATGTGCTTGTGACGATACTTTTGTCTATCCCGACAAAGGATGCAGTAGCCACCATGATCTTGTCTAAGCGGTGGCGTTTTATCTGGACGATGGTGCCCTATCTTGGATACAAAGAAAGTGATGATGACGGTGATGATTTTGATGATGACGATGACGATGACGATTTCTATGATGATAATGATAATGATAATGATGGTGACGATGAGGAAGGCACAAAAAAAAGTGTTTACTGGTTTCTTGACAAGTCAATGGAATCCCACAAAGCACCTGTCTTAGCAATCTTATCCATCAGACTCGGCCCACAATGTCCTAGTGATGCTAATGTTGGAAAATGGGTTGAAAGTGCTATTAACCGAAGCGTGTGGGTGCTTTTTTTCAAGCTTGTATGGTCAGCAGATCCAACCAGAATGCCCATTAGCCTTTACACCTGCAAAACACTCTTGCATCTGCAACTCTCCCACAAGATTCTCGTGGATCCTCCTTGTACCTCTTCCCTCCCACTTCTCGAAAACCTCGACCTATATTATGTGGTGTACAAAGACGAGGCTTCTCTCGTTGCCTTATTATCGAGCTGTCCCGTTCTTAGGTATTTGTGTGTGAAAAGGAAAGAGGATGACAATATTGCCACGTTTAGTGTGAAAGTGCCTTCTTTACGGTTCTTGTCGTACCGTAACTATACATAATTGCCAGCTGGTGTACAAGTTGATGATGTGATCAATAGGTCTTTGGTTTTGGATACTCCGGCATTAAGAGACTTTTACATCACTGATCGTTCAGGACACTCTTTCTCGATCAAGAATATGCCTTGCCTCCAATATGCTTTTATCAAGGGTAAGTATTTCCCTGATATTGACCAGCTGTTAAGACCTCTTTCCGCGGTCTTGTCTCTGGAGTTGGTTTTGACTCATGAAATGGTATCTCTCTCTCTCTCTCTCTCTCTCTCTCTCTCTCTCTCTCTCTCTCTCTCTCTCTAGCCTAGTTTTGTACCTGCCCCCCATTAATTGTTGTAGGCTGTGTGCTGCGGCACCATCAAATTCTTTCGGCTGATAAAGTGTAAGCTAGTTCCATGTAACTCAGACTGGATGGAATCACTCGTGCCTTTGCTTCGAAATACTCCTAAACTAAAATTTCTTATAATTGATTACGTACGTATCCCTGGCCCTGAATCCAAGTCAATAATTCGTTTTAGCAATTAATGTAATTAACGTAACGATACCAATTTGTTGCTTCTGATCAGAGATCAACCTCTCAAGCTCCTAATGCCTATCCTTCATGGAGCTCTGATCCGGAATGTTTGTCATCAAGTCTGGAGAAGTTTGAGATGATAAACTATGGAGGAAGAGAAGAAGATGAAGATTTGGTGGCATACATCTTAGAGAACGCCAAGTGTTTAAAGAAGGCGACAATCTCTTTTAGTCCCGAAATTGAAGACTGCAAATATGCATTTATTGACCGTTTTGAATATATTTCTAGGGTTTCAAAAACATCTCAGCTTTTTTATGCAATGTAAACAAATTCATGGAGGAAATATTATTAACATTCAAAAATGATTAACAAACACTTGATAGCTATCTCTCGCACGTTTGACCATTCGCACGCTCCGGATATATCTCAAAAAGGCTAATTTGTTGCATTACCAAATTTACTTGTAATTATGAAACTGAATATTTTTGGTTTGCAGCTTGTTTACATATTACTGTTACGATGTGAAGACTTTTAAAACACAAGGATCTCATAGAATGTCACTGTATATTGGATTACTCTCAGCTCTATGCAACTCTATAAGATACAACACCGTCCTTTGTCTCAACTACAAGTCTCTTCATCCGTGTCAGCAGCAACGTGTACGCCTTTTCCTTATGCCCTGCAATATGAACCATCATCATTGTCTATGCTGTGTATTTATTGTTTGTGAATCCCAAGATATTAATTGAAGATCCTAGCTTTTACATCTATAGTCTGGTTCAATAAATTAATTAAGTTTGTGGTGCTACAAGCAAGATATAATGTGGGAGATATGAACCTACCAAGTCCTAGAGTCGGAATCTCGTCTGCACGGTAGTAGTAAGACCCATTTGTTTGTTTCTTGCTATCGAGGACCATGTTGAATTTCTGCACGGCACTAAGCAGATCCTGGAAACATATGCATGCTTTAAATATATTGAGGGAAATAGCTAAGGGAACCTATTAAGTGTTCAAACAGTATAAACAAACAAAATCTTTTGGGCATAGAGATTATTAAGACCTCAGTCTGAATTCTAGTTTTTGAAAGGAAGACAAAATCTGAGCAGGGCAACAAACTAGAAAATGAATATAATACTAATAAGCCTTTACTGTGTTAGTTCCATTGCATCAAACTAATCCTCACAAATTCACAATTACCCAATACTTCTGGTTATCTCAGTGCACCAGAATCGTGTTTCACAAATAACCAAAATTATGGCGTGCTATGAAGAACCAATATCAGGTTAGGGAGAATGTTTATAGCAGAATGTACAAGGCAGTGACAAATGTAAATCAAATAATGGACATAGATTTGATCACAGAATTCTTGCTAACTAACTTAGATCTTCTGTTGGTGGTTCTGAATTTAAAAAGAGCCAACTAGACAGCCAGCAAGTTCAGACTTGCAGGGGATAGTAAGTTTTCATGTTTTGCTGATAATTTTGATGGCAGAAAATTATACAAAAAGTTGGAACTAGGGCAATACCTCCCACGATGCTAGAGACTTCATGAAAGAGGGAAGACTTTCATATTCTTCTTTTAGCAATGTTAACGTAGGCCCTGACGTTCTATCCATCTCTAGTGTCGCATTCTCATCTTCTGCATGTAACAAAGTCTAACATCATTATACCAGAGACTAATGGAAAATTCCCTGACAATTAAATCACACTATTAAAGGCTTAGAAATAACCATTGGAAAGCTCTGATGCCTTTGGAGGAGGTAGAGAACTTGTGTCAAATGTTTTGGCCCTGTATCATAAGAAAACTTGCTGATGTACGACTAAGAAGGAAACACATAAGGATTTATTTTCTAAGGCCTCAAAAACTGACTTGACTGATTCTTTCAAAGACGTTTCAGGATCCTTCACATTATCATTACCTGGAAACGGTTGGAAAAGTAAGAAACATTAAGAACATGGTCAAAGTAGTAAAAGTGTAAAACCATAATAAAGAATTACAGCAAATCACACTGGAGAAAAATGTTGGTGCCTCACCTTCCGAAGCTAAAGTTGCAAGACAAGCATCTGAAAGGCCAAGGTTCTTCAAATTTAGTGAATCATATAGACTAAAACGTCAAGGAAAACGAATCCAGCACAGCATTGTTTCTTACAAAGATTGTGATGATAATATGTTAAGATTTGATCAGGAGGACAAAAAAAACATCAAACTATAACAAAATCCACATGCTTTAAGCTGCTTATTGTCTGGTTGACATCATTAATCTACTAAAAAAAGGATACATATCATCCTCATCTAATCCTTTTTTACACAAAATCGGGCCTTTATACAGTGAAATCTGGATATCTCCTTGCTACTCAAAGCGAAACGACCTTGACAGGAGTTACTGAACCTAGTGTGACAAGCTTAAAACAACAAGTATGGTGATTTTGATGTCAAAAAAAAAAAACCTCTCTTGGAGGTGCTCTAATTGCCAAGAGTCACAACTTGACTTTTAAGCATGTTATATAATACAATAAAACCTCTATAGATTAATAATATCATTTAGAACCATAATATTTATTAATTTAAAAATTAATTATAGAGATGTTTTTCTTTGTTAAAATTTCTTGAAAAAATTAGTTAAGACAATTTTACAAAAATAAAATGAAGGATGTTATAGTTACGGGAAAACGGGGAAAATCAACCCAAACTATTTTCCGAAGGTATTTTCATACTCAAACTCACGTAGTCTGAATTTTACAACCCAAACCAGGTTTCAATTCAAATAACCAACCTGAACCACATCAAATTTTGTCGATTTCAACCTCGACGTTAACAGTATCCTTGCCCATCTTAAAGATTTGGACAATCAAGCTTAAGCTTCTGTAAAAACCAAGAGAACTTAAGCTTAAGCTTAAGCTTGATTGTCCAAATCTTCAAGATGGGCAGAGACACTGTTAACGTCGAGGTTGAAATCGACAAAATTTGATATAGTTCAGATTGGCTATTTGAATAGAAAGCTGGTTTGGGTTGTAAAATTCAGAGTACGTGAGTTTGGGTATGAAAATACTTTCGGGGAATAGTTTGGGTTGATTTTTCCCGTTTCATAACTTTGGATTTGAAATTTTGATATTACAGAAAACATTACGAAAATAAATTATAAATGTTATAGATAAATTTACTTATATTCATATACATGATATACGTAAATTAAAATTTATTATAAATAACTTTAATTGTAGTTTTCAACATACTACAAAACTATCAACATAAAATTTACGCATTCTGGAACTAAAATCTTAAAGAAATGAACATAACAACTATTTTAATTGTTTGTGTTTCTCTTGCGCCAAACTTAATCTTTCAGAGATATCTTTGTTTTCCGCCAGCTTGATACATTTCTCACCATTATATTACTATTATGTAATGAAATGATTCACTTAAAAAAACTGTTTTTAAATTTAAAATAGTGAGCTTTATAAGATAAATAAAATTGTAATCCAAAGTAAATAACATTGACCCCCCAAAAAAAATAAAAATAAGTAAGCAAATTTGAGAATCGTGTTTGGGGTTTTCCGAAGGTGAGAAGAGATTTGCAAGTTCATCGTCTCTTCCATACATATACTTTCTTATTCGACAAAATTGCCACTGCGATTGAGAGAGCTCTCACTCACAATCTAGGGTTTCTGATACCCAGCAATGGCGAGTGTTTACATACCCGTTCAGAATTCGGAAGAAGAAGTTAGGGTTGTTCTTGATCAGCTCCCTCGAGACGCTTCTGATATCCTTGATATCCTTAAAGCTGAACAAGCTCCTCTCGATCTCTGGCTCATTATCGCGGTTCGTTCTCTCTTCTTATTTACTCAACTCAATTTGAAAAATTTCTTCCAGATTCCTTATTGGGTCTGTCTCGAATTGGGTGAGATTAGCTTCGAGACTGTTCAGTGTGTTTTCAATTTCTTCTGATTTTGCGTTTCATCTTTGGTGAAGAGAGAGTACTTCAAACAAGGAAAAATTGAACAGTTCCGTCAAATATTGGAGGAAGGGTCAAGTTCTGGTATGATGATGCTGCTTAGTTTTGTTAAGAATAGTCTGTTAGTACTGGAATCAATTTGGAATTGAAAACGAACTCATTTTGTGTTTCTTTTTGGCTAGATATTGACGAGTACTATGCGGATGTTAAGTACGAGAGAATAGCAATCTTGAATGCTTTAGGTGCGTATTATAGCTACCTAGGTAAAACTGAGACGAAGAACAGAGAAAAAGAGGAGCAGTTTATCATGGCAACACAATATTATAACAAAGCATCGAGAATCGATATGCATGAACCTTCCACTTGGGTTGGGAAAGGTACTATCAGATTCTTTATTTCGTTTTATAGTGATTGATAATAAGCAGGAACTTGTTTTGAATTATACGTTTCTGTTGTAGACCTACAATAGACTTATGGTTTTGTATGATCATTCATATTCTTTAGAAGGAAATTTTATACAAAGATTTCGGTTCAGTTTCGCACTTAACAATGTCGGCATTAAGTATTTGATGGTGGTGGTGCTCTATGTTTACTTGATATAGACTCCTGATAAGTAATTGTCTGCTTACAGGTCAGCTCTTACTGGCTAAGGGTGAAATAGATAATGCACTTCAGGCATTTAAGATTGTGTTAGACACTGCCCCTGATAATGTTCCTGCTCTTCTGGGTCAGGTATAATGATTTGTGATCTCATTACATGTCACTTAGGTAAATGTTTGTAGGTAGTTGGATTCTATATACATAATCTCATTTCATAAGCCACAGGAAATTTCATCAAATTTTCTTAATTTCGTAGAGCATAATTATGGTTGGCAAGTTTCTTGAGTGTAACTCTGCTTGAGAAAGCTCTGGGTCAAAATTTGGGAAATTAAAAATTTGGGTATAGCTATGTTTTATAACTTCCGTAGTTTCTTCAAGCACAATTAAGAATGTCTTGGAAACAAGTTTTGGGTTAGCTATATCAGATATTCTGGTAATAAGAATTTGATTATGATGTTTTCCCTCTTACCAACCACCTGGGCCTGAGGCAGTATTAGCCTTTTATTTACTTTTCTGCAAATTTGTAATTGCTCTATCACATGTACAGGCTTCTGTAGAATTTAACCGGGGACGTTTTTCCGAGTCATTACAGCTCTACAAGGTATGCTTTTCCTTATAACCTTCTATATTTCTGTATATCACTTCTTCATTTGGGCTGTAAATCTCATATTCTTTGATTTAATGGTGAGTCAATCTAGTTTATTTGTGGAACGGATTGACAATATTTTGATTTTCTATCTATTGACTGTCTTAAGAGGGCCTTGCAAGTATTTCCCGGGTGTCCTGCAGCTGTGAGATTGGGAATTGGTCTTTGTCGTTATAAGTTGGGGCAACTAGACAAAGCACGGCAAGCGTTTGATCGTGTTTTGCAGGCAAGTAGGACTGGGATGTTAATCTCATTTTTCTTATGACACAGCAGACTGAGTGATTCAAAAAATGTGTGCTATTTACCATATTCTGTATCTGCAGCTAGATCCTGATAATGTTGAGGCTCTTGTGGCACTTGGGATCATGGATTTGCAATCAAATGATTGTAAGTATATCTCTGTTCTAAATCTTCTGGTAATGCCTGTATGCTGAAGAGATTCTATTAACTAAACTTCTTTCTGGCCTTTGCTGATGATGTTACATTATGTATAGCTATAGGAATGAGGAAAGGAATGGAGAGAATGCAGCAAGCATTTGAGATATATCCCTATTGCGCATCAGCCCTAAATTATTTGGCCAATCACTTTTTTTTCACTGGCCAGCACTTTCTTGTGGAGCAGCTGACTGAAACGGCATTAGCGGTCACAACTCATGGCCCAACAAAGTCACATTCTTTTTACAATTTAGCACGGTCATATCATAGCAAGGTTTGACTTTTTTATCCTCTCGTGTATATTCCATTCTTACCTAGTCTTGAAGATAAGTATGGCAAAGGACTTTGTGGTCTACTCTAGTATACGTTAGGGTGAAACAAACTATGAGCTTGCCGATGTTAAGGAAGTGGTGGAAAAAGTTGAGTAAAGCCTGATAAAATAATTTATTTGAGCAGAGATATATCTGATGGTGTCTTTCTTCTATGGGATGTTATAGAAGAACACATATATTTTCTGTTTCCTTTGTGTAAACTCCCTGTCTATGTCTGATGATTGTCTTGTTGTAGGGGGACTATGAAAAGGCTGGGATGTACTATATGGCAGCTATCAAAGAAACTGATAATAAGCCACAAGAATTTGTATTTCCTTACTTTGGTAACTTTTCCTTCACTGTTTTACTGAATTTCACTTAAATCTTCGTATGTTACCATCTGTCATTACCAATGAAAAAGCCTTAGTTTTCACTTTCCAGTATAGCGTAGTTTGGACTGATGATCTTATATGTGCAGAGTTATCATGTATGGTCATTTAATTTGCTTTTTGTTGATGTTGCAGGTTTGGGTCAAGTACAACTTAAGTTGGGGGAGTTTAAAGGATCTGTGGTTAACTTTGAGAAAGTATTAGAAGTCTATCCTGATAACTGCGAAACTCTGAAGGTTAAATGCTACAGGCTTTTTCATTACCAATCTTTCATTTTGTATTTTATTGTAATTTTTTATTTAGTTACAATAAAAATGTTTCATGTGCATGTTTCCTTTCTTTCTTTAGGCTCTGGGACACTTATACACCCAGCTTGGAAAAACTGATAAGGCCCTTGAGTACATGCGGAAGGCCACAAAACTTGATCCTCGTGATGCCCAGGTCAGTTTGGCTTACATAATTCTTAAGTCTGATCTTTTAAAAGGTGTTGATACTTGCCTGACATAATTGGTAGTAATTATGATCTCCGCTGCCTTACTGTGGATCACCTTCGAGTGACACTTCTACTTTTGGTTCCTGTAACACGAGCACATTTAGCCTTAGTAAGGAAGAAAAAACATCGTAGCAAACAGTTCTGCCATATATCTTTAGAACACCTTGTGTGTTTTTTTGACTCACAGCTCATTAGTGTGGTTGAAGATTTATTAGGGATATGGATCATCTGTGATTTGTTGACTATTGCAATTCATTCGTCCTTGATTTTTTGTTTTTTCTTATTGTTACATGCTACAATGGTCTTGTAGGCATATGTTGGCCTTGGTGAGCTGCTGATACCTTCTGACACTGGGGCTGCACTTGACGCCTTCAAAATGGTAAGTCTTTTTAAAATGTGATATTAATAATTGTTCTGTTCTAGCCTATTGTACATTATCAAAGAAAGACATTAATTTTTCTGAGAACCATAATTTGAAAATTCCCAGGCAAGAACACTCATGAAAAAGGGAGGGCAAGACGTTCCTATAGAAGTCCTAAATGACATTGGTGCTTTACATTTTGAGAGAGAAGAATTTGAGGTTTGCAACAAGGTTGTTTCTGCTTGTTTGCTTTGAATTTTGGCTATTGGCTACATTACTCTTTTTCCCTTGCAGTCTGCGCTTGACAATTTTAAGGAGGCTCTGGGTGATGGAATATGGATAAGCTTCATTGATGAAAAAGAAAAATTAGAACAGACGGGTGTATCTGTTCTAGGGTACAAGGATACTGGCATTTTTCATAAGCTGATTGAAAGTGGCCACTCTGTCGATGTACCTTGGAATAAAGTCACAACTTTGTTTAACCTAGCTAGATTACTTGAACAGCTACACAAAACCGAAGCAGCGACGTTTCTGTATCGCTTGATACTTTTCAAGGTCTATATTTCCTACAACTTATTATGATATTATTTTTTTTATTTCACTTTATGATCAGTTTTCTAGTGGTAGGAGAAAAGAAGGAAAAAAATTGAGGAGCCGTTTCTGATATTTTGTATTCGAGTTTATACTTGTGTATTTCTTTCAAACATCTGATGCTGACTCTTGATTTCTGTTAACTTAATCTGACTGCCTATCCGGTGCAGTATCCTGGCTACATAGATGCTTACTTGAGGCTTGCTGCGAGTGCAAAAGCTCAGAACAATCTTCCTCTGGCCATTGAACTGGTTTACTACCATCTTCAGCATTAATTTTATTTTATATGTATCAGCTTGTTTTTCCTTTCTGACCGTGTTTCTATACTTTCCCCTATAGGTCAATGAAGCTCTGAAAGTGGACGATAAGAATCCAAATGCGTTGTCTCTGCTTGGTGAATTGGAGCTTAAAAATGATGACTGGGTTAAGGCTAAGGAAACCTTTCGAGCTGCTAGTGATGCGACTGATGGGAAGGACTCATATGCTATTCTTTCCCTGGTATATACTTTTAGTTCCACTTCTCTATTGCGTTTCAGAATAAATAAGAATCAGATTAGGTTCCTTTTGGGTTCAAAACAAAACACGTAGCATAATCATATTAATGAATCGATATATATGAGTACCTCACACCCAAAAATGGTTGGACCATGCCTTTTTTATGGGATTAATTTAATCAGTTGTTTCTGTTATCTGGGTTCTCTTGTACAACATTCAGTCAAGATAACAATTAGGTTCTTTTTAACCAGCCCGTCATTCTGTATGTTTCCTCTACCAACAGCTTGGTGAGGGCTGGTTGTCTAGCAGATATCGAACTACCTCGGGGTGGATTCTGTCTTGATAATTTAGTGCGGTGTGGCCTTAGATGTTTGGAACTAATATTCTACAAGTTATATATATAATAAATATTTTTTTTTTGTTTGATATGTTTTGAAATGGTTTAGGGGAACTGGAATTATTTTGCGGCAATGCGTAATGAGAAAAGAAATCCAAAATTAGAAGCTACACATCTGGAGAAGGCCAAGGAACTCTATACTAAAGTATGATACATAGTTTTTTTTTCCTTTCTCTCTTCTTATTACTAGTAATTTGAAAATACTTCCTGATAGATTTGCATTTGGATGTGTTGAGTGGATGATGGACATTTTAGTATTATATTCACAGAGTAATTATGAAGTTCCTGCAGTCTGTTATTTTGATCATGTACTTCTTTGTTATTATCTTAATTGTGTCAAGTGTGGGTTTAGTCTTTTAGAAATAGAATTTCATGTGTGTTTTAGTTAATTCTGTAGGACAGGGAGTTTTTGGCTAGCACAGTGCATTATTAAATAGAGTGAGATCTAAAGGGAGTGGATCGTATGAGTCAAGTGATATGCAGTAGGTTGTTATTAAATTTAGTTATCTTCTTGATAAGATGCCTCAAGAACTTGAACAGCATTGTCGGAATTTTTTATGCTATTAGCATTGCATTCTCAAACAGGCGATGTTGTCTTTCCATCAACGCGGATCTTCTTACTCATTGTTGATCGTTGGAATTAACAGGTCCTGACTAAACACAATTCCAACATGTATGCTGCCAACGGTTCTGGCATTGTATTGGCAGAGAAAGGCCAATTTGATATTGCGAAGGATGTTTTTACTCAGGTCAGCTTTAATCAGTTATTGTTTGTGGTTTAGGTTAGCTACTTTCTTCAATTCATTGGAACGTTGTGAATGTTTTTAGGTTCAAGAAGCTGCGAGCGGAAGTGTATTTCTTCAGATGCCTGATGTATGGGTGAATCTGGCTCATGTCTACTTTGCTCAAGGGAATTTTGCCTTGGCCGTTAAAATGGTTTGTCATCATATATACTTTTTTTTTGAGGTTGATTTCTACGTTTTGCTAATGTATACTGTTAATTAACTACGTTGTTGGCAGTATCAAAACTGCTTGCGGAAGTTCTTTTACAACACAGACTCTCAAATTCTTCTTTACTTAGCCCGTACCCATTATGAGGCTGAGCAGTGGCAAGAGTGCAAAAAAACACTATTAAGGGCCATTCATTTGACTCCTTCAAATTACACGTTCAGATTTGATTTGGGTGCTGTAATGCAGAAATCATCATCTTCCACACTGCAAAAGAAAAAAAGAACAGCTGATGAGGTTAACCAAAGATCATCTTTTTCTAAGCGACTGATATATTCCTTGCTTCTTTTTGACTCTAGCCTTATGTATCCCATGCTTAGAAGATAGGTAGATATTAGCATACATCGATTGAGAATCAGATTATGGTCTTGCTTCTACAGCTTATGTATCTGGAACGTGTCACCATAACCCTAGTAGCATAGTATGCTGGTCATCCGTGCTAAATAATAGCGAACCATTGAAACCTTAGTATGCGCACTACAACTGATACTAGGATTTGATGTCTTGCTTTATTAGGAGATGTTTAGACATTATTAATATGTTTAATGGGGGGCTAATTAATTTTCACCTGACAAGGGAATCTGTTTGATGACTATGCAGGTGCGCTCAACAGTTGCAGAAGCAGAGAATGCTGTTCGTGTATTCACTCAGTTGTCTGCTGCTTCAGACCTCCATGTTCATGGGTTTGATGACAAGAAAATACAGACCCACGTTCAGTATTGCTCACACTTGCTGGAAGCTTCAAAAGTTCACCGTGAAGCAGCTGAGCGTGAAGAGCTGCAGAACCGACAGAGACTAGAAGTTGCTCGTCAGGCTGCTTTGGCAGAAGAAGCACGCCGTAAAGCTGAAGAACAGAGGAAATACCAGGTAACTATAGACTTGCAAGTTAACCATTTGCAGCAACAAAATTATTTTGGTGATGATGATTTGTATGAATGGTTTAAGGTTTTCAAATTAGTAATAAGCATTTATTGGTTCTTTCTCTTGGGTAGTTGGAGAAACGAAAACAGGAGGATGAGCTGAGACGCCTAAAGCAAGAAGAAGAAAAATTTCAACGTATAAAGGTGGGAGGTCTCCTACTTTTGATTACAATATATACATGATCAGATTTCTCAATGTTGCTGTATAGTGTGAAGGAAAATTACTCTTTGATCCATTGTTTTGGTTACTTATAAGGTTGTGTGCTGTCGATAAGTTGTATTAAGAGATGTTTAGGATGACATGCTGATTGTGTTCTGTAATAATTAATGTGCTAGGAACAATGGAAGACCTCCACTCCTGGATCTCATAAGCGGAAGGATAGAGTGGAAGATGATGATGGGGAAGGTAAGCCCAATGAGCGGAGAAGGAAGAAAGGCGGAAAGAGAAGAAAGAAGGACAAAAGCTCAAGGGCTCGACACTATGAAGACGACGAAGAAGAAGTTGTTACTATGGATGATCATAATGAAGTGGAAGATGAAGATGGTAACACTAATTATAACAGGGAAGATGAGTTGACGAATCAAGAAACTGAGGAACCTGTGGATGATGATGCTCATGATCTTCTCGCTGCTGCAGGGCTCGAAGATCCTGATGTTGATGATGATGATGTAATACACATAAAGCTGCAATCCAA
This sequence comes from Capsella bursa-pastoris, assembly GCA_036452645.1. Taxonomy (NCBI): domain Eukaryota; kingdom Viridiplantae; phylum Streptophyta; class Magnoliopsida; order Brassicales; family Brassicaceae; genus Capsella; species Capsella bursa-pastoris. Next base: position 10,100,840 of record CP144193.1, on the reverse strand, counting down.
ATTATGAAACTACACAAACGTCAAGGACCATGTTTTCTAAACTGTCTGTTTTGGTCTGTACAGGTGCCTGCTTCGGTTGTGAGACGAAGAAGGGCGCTATCATCATCAGACGAAGAAGGTGAACTGATGGAGAATCAGCCAAATTCAAGCCCCCAGAGAGAGAAAGAAGAAAACAATAAGGAAGAAGAAGTTGCTAACGTCGAGGAAGAAGAAGAGGAGGAAGAAGCCAACTGAGATGTTTCATACATGACAACAAATCTCTCTTGTGTGTTGTAACTTTAGAGACAGATTCCATTGATTCAATTTTTCTAGAAGTCAGTAGTGGGAAGACAAATTACATTCACAGGCTAAGGATGCATACAGTTTGAATTTTTGTGGAAAAGTAACATTGTTTCTTTTGGTTGTATAACACATTAGAAGATACAAACACAACAACTTGACACATAGTGAATGGTGTTAGGATAGAAAAAGTTGTATGAAGAAAGAAAAAACAAAAGAAATAAAAAAAACACAGAAGAGTGTTGTCAGAAGGAAGTGGAAGAGTCAGAAACGTGGGTGTGTGGTCTTGAAGGATTTGATACTGTTTCTGCAGTTTTCTTCTGTTTCCTTTAACTTTAATTTTTGTGTGTTTTAAGTTTCATTTTTGGAAAAAATGTTATTTAAATCCCAAACTTACAATTTTGGCCATTTTAATTTTCGACGTCGATTTGGGGATTAAGGCAGCACGACGTCGCTTGTTCTTGTGATTATCATTTTAATTAGCGATCTTAAACGATTGTTAACTCCTCTGTTAGAGGATTTGATTTGACAACATGTTCAATCTAGCTCAATCAACAGAAGATGGTTGATTTAAAAATAACGTCAACGAGAAGTCTATGATTTTAATGGCCAGAGTAGAAATCGATGATTAAAATAGCCAAAATTTGTAAGTTCGGAATTTAAATAACATTTTTTCCGATCATTTTCATGTTGCTCTCTCTCTCTCTAAAAGATCTCTCTTTCAACTTTTTTACAGAAACATATTTGACTGCAATTGTGTTTTTTATAAAACAAAATTACAACAACACCAAAGTATATATATAATTTAGCTTTTGTGTTGTGTGTGTGTGTAAGAGAGATTGCAAAATCTAAAGAAGTAATAATAATTCAGTTTGATGACGAATGAGAAGTCGTCTTTTCTCTCTCTCACTGAGTCAGAGCAGAAAGCTTTTGATTGGGTGTATGGCTTTTTCAGACCTGACCAAAGTCAGTCAGGGAACAGAACTCAACTCAACTCGAATGCAAAACCTGTCTTTTCTCATCACTCCTCTCTCTCTCTCCTCAATTTTTCAATTTTTCATTGTCACATTACATTAGAAAAAAGAAAAATTTACTGTTTTAACCAAACTATTTACTATCCACAGTATATAGATTTTATGATAGATAAAGTGACTAATTTGGTTGACAACAAGCATTAGAGACTAGTGTAAGCAATATAGAAATTGAAATCATATTAATGTAACTATTATACAAAAATTAATTTTTTTTTATGCAAATATAATGCATGTGACTAGGGTGGTGGTTTATAAATGGAACACACAAAAATAATCCTAATTAATTAGAAGAAAAAAAAAAGAGAATTTGCATTACTAAACTTAAAACAAGAAACATAAGAATGATCAAATGAAGAGTGAAGTAGAAACAGAAGACTTAGAAGAAGGCCATTCATCAAGAAACCTATAAAGCCTCTTGCTCCTTTGCTCTTCTTCGTCTTCTTCATCATCTCTTTGTTTCAACTTGTCCTCATCAAGCATCAATGGTCTCTCACGTGTCCCCAAGTCAGTACCAAGGATGAAGCAATGTCGATCCGGCTGCTTCTCTCTGTTGATCCCTCTACATGAGCCTTCATCATCTTCCATTGCTGAGCTTCTGATTGACCCGGAAGGTTCTATGGAGAAGAAGTCATCCATGTATCCACTTCTTCTTCTACTAACCCTTAATAAACAGAGGAAAAGGGTTAATCTTTTGTGTTGCCATTAGAGTAAAACAGAGGAGGAGGGTGTGTTTTGAAACCTTGAAGAAGAGAGAGATGACTCAAGAAAGAGATTTGGTGTGAATTGATGAGGAGGAGTAAGAGGAAGAGTCTTTCTTGATGATGATGAACGGTTCTTGCCTCTATGCATATGCCTCTCACAGTACTTTGAGTCAGGGTAAGCTTCTTTAGAGCATCTCCATTTCTTGCCATCAGTTCTTCTACATCTTCCTGGCTCTGCATCTATCTTTCTTCCCATGCCCATCTCGTACACGTTCCACCCAACTACCAAAGTCAAACTCTTTACATCAGTACCAAACCTTAAAGATACTACAACAAGAAACCATCATACAATTCAAAACAAAGAAGATAAAAAGAGTTGCTTACAGTGTGGAGAAAGAGTAGGAGAGAAGAAGCTTGAAGGTGAAGGAGAAGAAGAATTAGAAGAAGGAGAAGAGAAGAGAAAAGGTCTTTTGATGAGGAAGAGAAGATGAGGTGGAACTGGAACATTAGCAGCTAAGTACTTGAACACAAGAGCTTGATTTTCAAGCTCTTCCCATTGAGACTCTGTGAATGGAATCCTAGTTGCCATGAAGATAGATAGAGATAGAGAGAGAGAGAGAGATGATGAAGAAGAAGAAGCTAAGAGAGATTAAAGATTGGGGTTGTATTGGAAAATTGAAAGTGTAAGAGAGTAGTAGGTATGTTTTTATTGATAAAGTTGTCCATTGGTCACCTGCAGTCTGCAGAATCTCTGTGCTTCATGTCCTCTTCTTGTTTATATATTCCTTTTAATTTTTCTTCTCACCTTAGTTTTGGTTCCATCTTAAGCACCAATTTCAGGTTTTTCTTCTTTCTTAAAGCTAGATTTTGTGACAAGGGGCATGTGTAAGTAAGAGTAACTTAAGTTTATCTCTCTATCCATGATCTATTATGTATTATATTCACAAGTTTTGTAACTTTGGTTTTTGTTAAGAGAAACTTTTTATCGGAAAACGAGAAAATTGATATCCGAAAAGAGAATCTAACACGTTATTAAACGAAGCGGCAAAACGTGTAACAAGATACAAAATTAATGTTAATTGAGAAGAAATCTTTTTTTATGTTGCATTTAAATAATAATTTAGATTTGTATTTTTAAAGGTTTTAAAAGAAAAATTTACACATATTATTTGGATTTTCTTGGTTCCATTTTTTAAGATTTAGTGTCTGTTATTAATTCTATATTTTATAAAAGATTTAACAAAAATATATTTTTTAAGTAGGTAAAAAGGGCAAATTTACAAATTTATTAAGCAAACAAAAAATTCAAAGTATTTTGGTTCTAAAATGGCAATTTTCAGCAGTAATGCCTTAAAATTAAGTAGACATCAGCTCTAATATTTGATTGTATTGGTATATATTTTGATATTATTTTGTGTAGTAACTTATGCCTCAAACTATATAATATAGGTGAGAAAGCAAAAAAAATCAAAATATTACTTATTTGTGAAAGTTGTCTTGAATTTAACCCTACAATATTTAAGATGTTCTTTAGCATTTATTTTATGACCCAAAATATAGTACACTAACCAAAGGGATTTATGTCCCTCTTTAATTCTTCTTAATATGATTATGTTTTATACATAAAATACCCTAAGCATATTGCAAACTATAACAAAGATTAAGGCCTAAATAAACACAAAGAACATTCTCTTAATGTATAAGTTATCTCTTGATCATTCATTGTAGTGTTACAAGTACAAGACAATTGTAATAAGTTTATAAATAATCACTATTGTCTTAAAACATGTCTTGTAATGGAACTAGACATCTTTGGTTAGGGAGAAGACTCGTAGTAGTACTTGTAAGTAAGCCCCAACACATCGACAGTTATATAATTAAGTGTACAAGGTCCACTTGTGTTAAAAACACTACACACAATTATAATAACTTGTTTTTGAAATTAAAAAAAAATGTATGAGAAAATTATGAATTTAAAAAAAGTTTGTGAAAGGGTAAGAGAGAGGTGGATGAGTCAGAGAGCAAATAATGAGTGAGTCTGCAAAACTCTGATAACTTCTGCACTCTCTGAGACTCTTCCCTTTCACAGCTCTCACTCACTCCCATACACACCCATCACTCATGCCACAAACTCTTTCTCTCTCTATTTTTGTTTTGTTTTGTTTTGAATTTTTCTAAATTCCATTTTTATTCCTTTACAAAAAATAAAAGAAACTTACATGATTATTTTTCTTATTAATATTTTTAAATTTGGCTCATGGGTATGCAAGTAGCTCATTTCATAGTAGACCATGAAATGAAGAAGTTAGTCTTCTAAAAATTATTAAATTTTAACCCGCGATGTACCGTGGGGCAGATTTTTTTCTATTATTTTTAAATTAATTATTTTCTATTATGCTTAAATTTGTTTAAAAATGATTAAATTTTCATTATATCAAAGTTAACTAATTCAGTTTGTTTCGACATGTCTTATACTGGTGTAATTAAAAAATAGTATGTATAAAGTTTTAACTCGTTTTAAAATATAAGATTAATGATATTTTAATCTTTATTAACCCGAGTATATATATTATTTTTTTAGAAATAATTATTATAATAATTGCTGTCATATGTCTTTTATACAAAAATCTATATTTTTATATATGTTAATATATCATGAATTTTTTTAAAATTTCATTTCTTTTTTCCACAGAAAATAAAAGAAACTTACATGATTATTTTCCTTATCAATATTTTTAAATTTGGTTCATTCCTATGCAAGTAGCTCATTTTATAGTATCCCATGAAATGAAGAAGTTAGTGTTATACAAATTATTATTAATAATAGCAGGAAAATTTTTTACTTTATGGAAAAAAATTGAGGTAGAGGGGGACGGGGGAGAGTAATATTTTTAGTACTTCTTTGACGTTTTATTATATTTTTACAATGAAGTAAAAGAAATATATATATATATATATATATATATATAGTAGAGTTAGCAAGTTTTGTTAACTTGGAAAAATGTTTAAATGGATAATCATTTATAATTTTCTAAATATATTTTAATTCTGATACTTTTCTTTGATTATTATAAATACGTGCTGTTTCGTTAAAAATTCAATCATGAAAAATTTATTAGAACAAAATCATAGTAAAAGAGGAAAAGTACAATAACATATTCTTTGCATGCTTCATGAAGCACAATTATTTATGTATGATTTGTAGAAGTGACTAGCAAAGTCTGTTTTTGTGAACGGTAGAAGATTGCAGTTCCTCCAACTATGAAACATATTCTGAAGGGATTGAGATTTATGCGGATCAGATAAGTATCCTGCATTTGCAAAACGAAGTAGACCAAACACAAAGTTTCTAGGATACAGTAATTCCAAGTCATATTTACCTCGAAAATAGTGAGAAATATGTTTTATCCAATAGTCTACAGATATGGATGAGTTGTATCTTGCAAGTAAATTAGTAGTAAATACAATATTTAGTCTCGCACAATTTGTAAGATACATAGGTTCACCAATAGTTCTCATGTAAGGTACTTCGAGAGCAAGTATTTCTTCACTATTTTCACAAAGTCTCAATGGCTCCAACTCAATTTTATTTATTTTATATTGCTTTTGACTAATTTTTATAGTTTAATGGGTGCACAAATATTTTATCTTGGAAATGCTCTATTTGGAGCCTGAGACAAAAACTTTTTCTTTCAAAGATCTTTAAAGTGAAAATTGGAAAAACGAGACATATTTTCAAACTTTTGTCCATCTATACATTTTATTTAAGACTGTCAATCTTGACTAAAGTACCCTTATTACCATATAAATCAAATTCTAAGCATTTTTAAAAATTGAAAATTAGAAAATAATGTTAATAAATCATTATGTATTATATGTGAAGAAGATGCTTTTCAAATTTTTTGACAATTTTTTTTTCATATAGATGATTTTTGTTGTGAAAAGTCTAGAATACATGTTCTTATTTCTAAAAATTTAGATTACGCATTCTACAATTTTTGCATGTTTTGAAAACTTTAGATTATCTATTCTACCAGTTTGTACATGTTCTACGAATTTTAGAACTAAAAACATGTTCTAAAAGTTTCATAATACAAAATTTTGTATGTTCTCCAAAGAGATGATCCTCTCTTAGAAATACAATACCGCGTATTAATACTCATCTACTATAGTATTTTTGCAAGGGTTCTTAGCAAAAATTTAATGCTCTATAAATTTATTACATGCATTAAATTACCCTATTAAAATCAAAAATTATTGTTGGAAACTTTGGGTAAATGGAAATTGGAAACTTTTGCATATGTACAATTTTTGTTTTTGCATATGTGCAATGTCTCACATAGCGTAGATTGTTTCTTACAATGGTTTAGAACCTATTTAAATAGGACTATATGCTTCCAACACGAAATGAGCAGAAAGATTAATTTCTCAAGTGTCCAAATTTAAAAGTTTTATTCAGTTTAATCCATTTTTACTAAGCAAATTAAAAATTTAAATATTATAAATATTGAAACTTTTTAAAAATTTGAAATATTATAAATATTTTAAACTTTATAAATTAAATTTAAAATATTATAAATATTTAAACTTTATAAATCTTGAAACCTTTAAAAGTTACAATATTTATAATATTTGAAAAGTTTAAATATTATAAATATTGAAAATTTTAATAAGTTCAAATATAATAAACATTTAAGCTTTATAGAATGTTTAAACTCTATAAAAAAAATTAAAATATTATAATTATTTTATTTACATATAGAGTTAAGATCTTATAAATATTTAAAATCTATTAAAAGTTTAAGTGTTGTTAGTATTTTAACTCTATAGAAAGTTTTAAAATAAAGGATTATTCACATTTCCATAAGTTTAAACATGAGTTTAATATTTTGGTAATAAATTGTTATACGAAAGACATATGCAAGAAATTATATATATATATATATATTTTCTTAAAATAACATTTAGACAAGGGTTGTATGATAGGACGGATTTGAATCCTACTCAATACCAAATACACTGGTTAATATAGATTAAAATATCATTAATCTTAAACTTCAAAACGAGTTAAAACTTTATACATACTATTTTTTATCAACATCAATTTAAGACATGTCAAATCAAACTGATTTAATTAACTTTGATATTATGCAATCTTAATAATTTTAAACAAATTTAAGCATAATAGAAAAATTTTAATATATAAAAGAAGTTTAAAATCGGGAAAAATGTCATAAAAATCCCGAACTTTCAAATTTGAGACGATTTAATCCCGACTTTTCAAGAAGTCATTTTAATCATAAAGTTTAGTTTCTCTTTAAATTGCGAAGACGGGGATAACTATCCGTAAGTTGCTTCCGTTTCAAACCACAATTCCCTTGTTTCGTCAAACTTTTGATTGGATATATTTCCTAAACTCATTTTACTGAGCTGTCTACATACCCTAAATTAGATCAAATAAATTCGTAGTTCTTAAGAAAAACAAAACAACAAAAAGGATTGAAAATCAAACTTGCTATACATCTCGTTATTAAGACCAGTGGGAAGAAATCCAAACTTGAAAAAGATTGGATCGCCACAACTAGGTCTTCTAGTAACACTGGCCATGCGTTCTTAAAAAACTCCACTATGTAATCATCAGTTCTCGACAATTTATTTGGAGGCATAGAGAAGAGGACACGCTTCACCTAAGCTTCAGAAACATCAAGAAGAAGTCGCTCTTGTTCCGGAGATGAGCAACGGTACGGTAACAAGGCCTGTAAACGTTCTATTGTAGCTCCCAAGTAGTCTGATGGCTCATGTGTATTACTCTAATCTCTGCAAAAACTCAGGTTGGGCAGCGATGAAATTTGTGAATTTTAACGGCCCCCTTTACTTTTGAATAGTTGATTTTATATAATCAGTTTCCCTTAAGTGATCAGAACGTCTCTGCGTCCATCACATAGTAGGACTGTGAGAAATATTGAGTCCAACCTACACTCTGCAAAACCAACCCTCTTATAGATGAGACTATCCTCTCTCTTATTACACCAAGTAAACTGTGTTCCATACACCCTCATGTCCAACAATGAGCAATAGTTAACAGTGTCCTAAAAATCATAGGAGAGACATCAACATGTGAATGCTCCGCCAAGTCCAATGTTTTAATAAAATCACCAAGAATGATTCAAAGCTAGCCTTGAGATGTTGTAAGATCATGTTGTTGTTTTATATCTCTCCATAAATCCTTTCTTTCTCCAGTACAGTTTGACGCATAGATGAAAGAACACACAAAGCCTTCCTCCACACGTAATCATTTTCCTACTTTTAAAACTCACTTGCATTGTGGCCTCCTTACTCCATACAACCCAACTTCGACCCAAACGGCTAAATTGATAGTTAGATACCATACTCCAATCTTTGAAATGTTGAGGAACAACCTTTCCGACTCTGCTCTTTTTCATCTTACACCCTATCAAATGTTTTGATTGATTAATTTAGAGGTTAAAAAAATATTTAAAGATCGAGAATTAATCTGGGTATATATAGAATTTGATGATGTATTTTTTAAATTGTGCTTTACATAAAATTTTAGGCAGGTTTGAACATTGGTTTTTAACACGTGATATAATTTTTTTTATCTATAAATATAACCATGTTAAAATTTTATTATTTAAAGTGTAATATTTAAATTCTATGCTTTTAGATTTAACCCGTAGTATCTATGTGATTTAGTATTTAAGTGTTGTAGGTATACATTTTAAAGTGTTAAAGAAATAGTAGTTTTATTTAATTAATTATATAACAGATAGATATTAATTCTAACCCGTTCAATCTATTGATCCGCAAAATCTAAATTGTTTATAATTAATTTTATTGATTTATTATTAAGATTTTATTAATTTTTGGTATCCCCCAAGTTCCATATCTTGTTCACTATGACATGGATCTTTGGATATTTTAATTGGATGATCCAAATGTACTTTCATAAAGACCAAATTACCCTTATTGATTTCTAAATTATTTTTCTAAATACCGATAATTAAAGGGCAATTATGGAATTGAAATCATAAATTTGCAATGTTCTAATTTGTACTTCTCTTTTAATATTATAATATAAAGATACAAAAGAATCATTAACAATAATATTAATCTCATTTAATTACCCAAATCGACATATAATCTCATTTAATTACTTAATCTAACCTCTAATTCTCCTTTATAAACCCAAAACCATAATATAATCTCATTTAAGTGTAAAATTAAATTGTAATCCTCCTTTAAAAATCCAAATAACAATATAATCTCATTTAATTGTGAAATGTAAACCTACTCCTATGTTATACACCCAAATCGACACATATAACTTCGCTTAATTGTAAAATCTAAACTTTAATCTTCCTTTATGAACTCTAAACTGCTTTGAATTGTAAAATCGAATCCCCAATCCTCATTTATAAACCAAACCGACATATAACATCGTTTTATTGTAAATGTAAAACCTTATACCGTTGTTTATAAAACGGACCGACATATAATCTTGTAAAATAAAAATCAATTTATTTTGCTTTATAAAAATAGGGATAAATGTAAATTTTTATTTTATTTCTATTTATTAGGTAACATATTCTGACTGGTTAAAAAAATTAAATAAAAAATTTTAAAACAAAACACAATAAATTAGAATGTGAATAAAACTATTGACCCCAAGAGAGGTGAAACAAAGAAATTTATTTAAAACATAAAGCAAATTAAAATAGAAAGTGAATACAAAGGTTGACCCCAAGAATCGAGCTATATATTATTCTAATTAAGTTGTTACCAAATTGAAATAGTTAATGATTCCTTTTAAGTTAAGTCTAATCTATAGTTTTTACCTAATCCATCATATTAAATATGCAAGGATATTATTTGAAAATATAATATATATATATATACATATAAAGTTCTTGGGTGAACTGATTTTTGATACTTCAAAAAAAATTATTTGAAATTATGAATACTTTTGTTTTGTTAATCATTGTAATTTGTTTGAGTGTTAGATTGACAAACGCTAACAGATTGTTTCCAAAAAACAAAGTATATACCGTAAACAATCTCAGCAGGAAGGATGATGTTCTCATGGTTCATTGTAGGTCTAATAAAGATGATCTCGGTGTTCACTTAGTGCATCATCGTTTCGACGATTTTCATTTTGAGTTTGGGGACAGTGTTTTTGGTGGGACAACGTTTGTTTGCGGACTATCAAATCTTCAGTTATTTTTACTGCTTATGAAGAAGGAAGTTTTTTTGGCATGAAATTTGGTGCCCTAGAGGTATGGGAGGTTAGAGATGATGGGATCTATCTCACATATGCCAATCACCATGAAACATTAATGTATGCTTGGTAATATCTTAGTCTACAAGCCATATTGTCTTTTAGTTTTGATGTCAATAGACTTCAAAATATAAATTATGAGAAAGTAAAAATTAATATATTGGATTTTAAAAATTATATGAAAATTATTTTGCGACCAATGCATTTAGTCCTTAAGTAGTCTTGACAAGAGAGATCTTTCCATAGACACCTTAAATGGTGAATCCAAGAATTTCTTTGACTGGGATCAAAACATAACTTAGAAAATATTTAATATAAATATAAAAAAACATACAAAACAACTCTACGAGTTTTCATGTCCTGAAATCTTTTCCTCAGAGTTTTCCTTCAAGAACTATCGCATCATATCAGAACTACACATAACTTTGACCTCGTCCTTTACATACCCGAATCGATAGTACTATTCCTAATCCCCCTGATATCCTAATCGATAGTACTGAATTAATAGTTCTATTCCTATGCCCCTGATATCATAGTTCACACCTGATTTTCAGGTTTATACGGTTAACAATTGGTTTACTATCTTGATTAACCAAACAACGAAAATGATTACCGGATTATACCTTTTTTTAACCCGATTAGAAAAACTAAACCAAGATTTAAGAAACTAAACAGTTAACCTACAAACCTGAAAATCAGAAATCCTCAATTCGATGGCGTTAATGATTTCTACTGGCGATTTCCTTCCTGTAGAAGGATATGCTGGTGACGCAGAGGATACAAATTAATCGTACATAGAGAAGCTTTCCCAGGATTCATAGATGCCGAAGAGCCGATATTGATCCTTCACGACGTCTACCTAGAAAGCGAAGAGGAGGCTGAACAACGTCTTAGTGGTGAAGACAGAGGCACACACATCAGTCAGGATGATAAGACATTGTACAAAGTGCAGAAGTTTTTCAATGGAATCAATTTCAAGGAGCGTGTTACCGACTATGCACTGGTAACATGTTACAATTTGAAGCACTTCAGGTATGATAGAAATATAATAGGGTTTAGGTGTGAATCTGTGGTCTCATGTGGAGGTTGACACATTGAGGAATGAGGTTGGTCATGACGTCTTCAACCGTTTCTTTGTATGCTTTGATGTCCTTAGAAGAATCTGAAAACTGAGTTGTAGACCTCTAATAGGAGTGGATGGGTGCTTTCGTAAAATCAAAGATCAAGGGACATTTATTGGTGACTTTAGGAAAAGATGCAGACAATGCTATCTATCCTTTAGCATGGAGTGTTGTTCAAGTTGAAAATATTGATAATTGGCTATGGTTTGTGAAGAGATTGAAGATTTACCTTGGTTTAGGAGATGGAGATGGATACATATCGGTGTATGTTCTTCAAAAGGTATATTTTGCATATGTTTTGTATCTTTTTAAGCATGTTTGCATTTGTTTTGAAATTCTTTCTTGTTCTGGTTTTGTTATGTTTTGGTGGTTTAGTTACTACTAATCCACTATTTTATGCTTCAGGGGCTGATTAAAGCTGTTGAGTCAGAGTCACCGAAGGTGGAGCATCGTAAATGTGTTAGACTCATTTATGGTAATCTAAAGAAGAATTATCCGAATCAAAAACAAATGACGAAACTTCTCTGGGACTTGGCATGGAGCTATAATACTACATAGTACAAGAAGAGGTTGGAGAGGATGAGGATGGCCTGAAGAAATTAAAACCAAAGACTTGGTTGAAGGCCTTCCACAAGATTGGAAACTTATGTCAGGATGTTGAAAACCACTCGATAGAGTCCTTCAACAATACAATTAACAAGGTAAGGTAGAAGCCTTTTGTGACTATGTTGGAGACTATAAGAAGGCTTACTATGGTTAGGATTGCTAAGCGGTTTGCCCTTACTCATGCTCACAAAGGTTAGGAGATCTTTAATTACCTTATCTTCATTAACATTTATCATCTTTCACATGTATTAATCAGTTTGGTCTAATTTATGTTTCAGGTTTATGTACTCCATATGTGGTTAAGTTTCTTGATAAGGAACATAAGAAAGTTTCTAAGTGCATACAGAGTAGCAACACAAATGGGATGTATGAAGTGCAACTGGATTATGACAAGCATAAAGCCTGTTTGTGGTCAATGACTTGCACATGTAGGAAATTTCAGATATGTGGAATCCCATGTGAACATGCTTATGGACTTATATTAAATAAGAAACTGCGAGCTGAAGACTATGTGTATTCATGGTTCTGCACTTCTAAGTGGAAGCTCAATTACACTGAAGGGCTGATTCCTCAGTGAGATCCATGTTTTTGGCCTACAACCGTAGGTAACAATGTCCATGCACCACATAGGGAAGACAATAAGTTGACTAAAACATACAAGAAGAGAAAGAAAGGACTTAATGAGTCGCTAACCACAAATCAACCAAAAAGGAAGAAAAGAATCATGCACTATGGTATTTGTGGTGGTGCTACCATAATTGCAGGTTTCATCAAAAGAAGAATAAAGTTACATAGGTTATGAATCTGTTTAAGCATAATTTTTTTTTGATTTTTTTAGTTTTTGTATGATTATGATTTTTGGTTTTGATTCAGAGTTTGTGTTGGATACTCAAGGTGACCTGTCTACACAACCTTCTCAAGCTTGTATGACTCAAGAAAAGTGATGTGGGAAGGAAGTACCTGTAGGAGTAGGAGGAGTGTTATTGGGATGAAGAAGAAGCACAAGTGGAACTGGTCTGCTTTTGTGTATGGTCTTAATGTGGGGATGAAGTATATGTAGGAGTATGAAGAGTGTTATTGGGATGAAGAAGAAGCCCAAGTAGGACTAGTCTTTTTTGTGTGTATGATTTTAATGTGTTTTAGAACTTTTTAAATATTTTAGAACTTGGTCCAAAAAAAAAATATGTTAGAACTTTTATGTATGGTCTTTTAGATTTTTTGGAAACTTTTATGTATGATCTTATAAACTTAATGTTCTCTTTTGGAACCTATTTATATTTCAGTTACAAATATGACTAATTAAAACATGAACGATTTATTATGAATATACCTAATCCATTACAACACAAACTACATAATCCATTACAAACACAAATCATAACCATTACCTACCAAACACGATCATCCTTAATTAGCACAAAACGTAATAACAAGATCCATAACATAAAACATGATAACATGCTTGCTAACTCATCCAACTAGCTTAAATAGCCCAATTATGATTATACAACCAAAAAGTATCCCAGTTAGCTTCTTATTCATCCTTGATTACATATCAAATTTTGCATCTTCAACACTCTCACATAACTCCTTCTCAAGCTTCATTAGCATTTTCTTCTCAAGCCCCACAAATATAATCTTCTCAAGCATTCACATATATTGCTTCATTGCTTCGAGCTCATCCAAAAATGCCACTTGAAGACGTGATTATCATTCTCAAGTTAACAAACATACACAAGTATGAGACCCAATCAATAAGCATACCAAATAATGACAATGACTCATATTACCTTCTTTGCATTTGCATATCCACAATAAACGTATCGTCGACAAGGATTTGCATTAGAATGAGAATTTTTTGCCGCAATTTCTTCTCTACACCAACATCTCTTGGAAACGCCAAAGATATTACTCCTACTTCTTGCTCGCGCATTAGATGAAAAATTCAAAGCTCCTGAGACATTACTCATGATTTCCATATATAACTTTAGGGATTTCGAATATGGGGATTTTGATTTTTAGGGTTCAAAGATTTCAAAAATTGAGGATTTTTGATCTGTTATACGAGGATCTATTATAAGATGTTCAGTTGATTTCTTGTCGGTTAAAAATTAAACGGGTTTTAAATTGGTTTCAAACCGCGTTTCATTACTATTTTATCAGGCTTGGCTAGAAAACTTTGTTAACCCACAAAATTGGGGAAATATGAATAGAACTATGGATGGGGGGAATAGGAATAGAACTATCAATTCAGGTAGTTAGAGGATGAGTTCGAAGTTCTGTGTAGTTTTGATACGATAAAAGGGGATAGGTCGTCAAACTCAGAGAATTAATCATTGAATCTCTTATTTGTAGCGCCATGAACATGTTCTCAGTGAGTCCTAAGATATATATCATCATTTGCTAGTAAAATTAAAAATTAAAACTGTGAAAATGCTTGAGGAGACCACATGGTTGACGTCTTTTCAAGTATTCTGAACCATCATTTTCAATGTACTCGAGCACTACGACGATATATAAGAATAGTTCGATCAATTTCATCTTGTATTTCCTGGTCTATGAAAAGAAACCTCTTGATTCAACCCTGTTCCAATACTGATCTCACCATTATTGTTTCCTTTTTCAAATTTTTATGTGTAACTTTTTCCGATCATGTCTTTCCTTTTACGAGGCTTCCACCACATTTAGCAACAAATAATTAACAAAAAAAAAATCTAACATCAAAATTGCAAAACAATGAACATAATATGTTGATGGGGTTTCCTTTGATATTAATGACCTTAACCCGTTAAACTCACCTCTCATATTGCTTACTCCATCATAACTTTGACTTATCACCTTTATTATGCTCAATCCATATTTTGCAAACAAAGAAGGTCTATCATGCTTAATGTAATGACTAAGCTGATTTTCTAAGTTTTCTGTAAAGGTCTATCATGCTTAATCAATGTCAGTTCAAACTGAGTTCTCATGCTTAAACTTATTGTCATTTCTCACACGATTAATGTCTCTAGTTAGCAAATGGTAATGTCTCAAGTGCTATGTGATGTTTTCTGATGTGTCTCATGGGTAAACTCAGTTGCTTACCTAATGCATAATCTAATGCTTAGTGATGAATTGTCTGTCTTTTTCTCTTAAGTGTTTTGTGATGTTTTGTGATGTTTCTCATGGTTAAAGTGAGTAACTTGAATGATGTTAATGTCATGCCTCTCAAGGTTAATGTCTCTAGTTAGCAACAAGTAATGCTTAAATTCAGTATCTAATTCTTAATGATTGTAAGAGTGTTTATGAGCTCTCATGCTTAATCTTATTGTGAGGTCTCTCAAGCTTATTGTTAGTCTCTCATTATTAACTGATGCTTGATCTGAATCTTTGAGATTTTTCTTTCTTAGAGCTTGGAACCGTGTTATCTCTCAAGTATATTCGGATTGTTAATGTATTGAGGAGGTTCAGTTTTGGTGTTGATTCGTATTTTTCTTTTAGTTTGATTTTTAAAACAGCTATATATACCAAGTTTAATTGTATTCACTTATTCTTTCACGGTTTGTTACATGTGTTTGGAGGTTTGATCGGTATGCAAGAAAAGTTGGATGAGCTTGAGGTAGATTCTTCAGCGGTTTCAGATGGTGCTTCACGACATTGGGAACTCACGGCAGATGACTATACTGCCATATTCCTTTAGGTTAAGTTTACATTTGAAACTAAAAAATTTATAAAGTCTTGGATGAATATGTTTTGCTTTATATTAATTGTTTTCCTTTCTTTCACAGTCCAGTGAGAAGGATTCACGAGGAAATTTCCAAGGAGTTTGTAGCCTCAAAGCAAATCTTGGGAATCTTGGTTAGCGCAAGCAACCAGACCAGCCTTCATGATTCATGGCATTGCAAGAGCAACTGAAGGAAGCTCAACGCAAGATCGAAGAGCAGACTGCTTATAATGCCGATGTTGCTGCTAGAGAAGCTAGCATGTCCCAAGTTGTAGATGAGCTAAAGGAAAAGATCAACCACCTAGAAAAGTACTTGTGCCAGACTAATCCAGCATTCATGGACTTCGTGGCGACTCAATCAGCTGAGGCAACAACCACGGATCCTCTCACAACCAATCTGCCCACAACAGCTCCACAATCAATTCCACCATGAACTTCTTAGGTTACTAATCCATCACTCTTTGTTTCTAAACTCATGAACTTGTCAGTTTTCAATTTATATGTTTGGGTTGTGACTTGTGAAACTTTTGTTGCATTTGATTTTGTTTATCAACTTGTGTAAATATTGGTTATGTATTTGTGAAATCTTGTCACTGTGAATATGTTGGTTTTATGTTCAGTTTTATTAATTCTGCAAAATAAAACCAGGAAACCAGTGTAGTAGTTAAATAGTCGCAAATTAGTCATCTAATAGTCGCAAAATGGTAACCAAACACTCGCTATAAAATACAAATGTAGTCACCAAATAGTCGTTAAAAAGATTACGATTGTTTTACGACTACGGTATGATACCATAATAGTAACTGAGTATTAGTCGTAAATAGTCGCTATACAGTCCTTAATATTTACGACTACATTACAATTGTCGGCTTTCAGCCGTAAGTTAGTCGTAAAATTAGTGACTAAATAATGACTGATTCAATTAGCGACTAAATAATTACTACTACAGTCGTAAAATATGATTTAGCGATTAATTCTGCACTCATTAAATGCTTGTTTTCTTGTAGTCAAGGACCTCTAACCAAATACTTGCCAATTACATGATTGGCTATCCTTTTTTTTATGGCAAGATCCCATGATAAATCGTCTAAACTACTCCAAGATGGAGATGGATATTTTCTTTTCAAAAACTTTCTCATTGTTTCCTGCATTTTTCTGTAATAAAAGAGTAAAATATATATCTTAATACCAAATATTTATAAAATAAATTTAGTGTTAATCTCCAATTTAGTATCTATGATAAATAAATATCTCTAATTTAGTATCTATGATAAATAAATAAAAAATGCAAACTAAAGTAGAATTTCCTAATAATTTAAAACTGAAAATCAGTCAAGCTAATAAATAAGCTATCAAATGTAAGGTGTGTGGCTACTTCGTAGAGTTAGTAATATTAGATTCTCTACACATGCTTGCTAGTTGGAAAATGGTCAAAATCAACCCATATTTGCTGGCAGCGTTTTTATACTCAAACTACGACACCCGGCAAATATCAACTTAAACTCACTAAAAATTCAAACCTCTAATCTAAACTATATGAAATTAGCTAAAATCAACATATACCAAAACGGTGTTGGTTAACCGCTAAAACGGCGATGAGTCAACCGATACCATGACAATGATGGAGTTTGGCTTAATCCCATAGTCTGAAATTTAACTTACTTTTGAATGAGGATGTAGGTGAAGAAAATAATATGAATATGCAAAACGTTTCTCATGTCGTCGCATAACATTAATTAGGTTAGAGTTTAATTCTATTTTGTATGTAAAGAAACATAAAATTAAAAAAAATATTAACAATGGGCCACATGAAAAAGTCCATCACAAATTTATGGGTTTAAAAAGTCCTTTTGCAACTTATTTTAGTTTTTATTTGTTCTAAAGGACACAATCTAA
Organism: Capsella bursa-pastoris; assembly: GCA_036452645.1. NCBI lineage: Eukaryota > Viridiplantae > Streptophyta > Magnoliopsida > Brassicales > Brassicaceae > Capsella > Capsella bursa-pastoris. Next base: position 10,083,201 of record CP144193.1, on the reverse strand, counting down.
CATAAACTAATAAAATTATTGTTCATTTTTTTAAAATAATTATTATTTGTTAGTTTAATTACTTATTTTACCAACCATACAAAACACCACATGATCTTTCATGTGCTTTGTCCTTACTCGCTCAATTCTGACAATCACTTCCCACAAACTCACACATTCTTAGACTACTCAAGCATAAGCACACTTTAACTGTAGAGTTCACTCATGACTTTTGATCGATAAAATAAGTGAACTTTGGTAAAATAGGTGGCCAAATTAATTTTTATAAACTTCTCTACATTTTCCTAAAACTAGGGTATCACAATTAACACCTCACTAACAGACCGCAACGTTTTCGTTGCACACCAAGGGCATCACTCCCTGATGATGTGAGCTCACTTAACTATACACTCCCTAGATTAGGCTCTAAGGCCACTTGTAATGTCTCGACCGCTACTTTCTAGTGGATCCCATATACACTCTCAATCAATAGACTCATTTTTTTATGGACCCCAAATCCTCGCACAAGGCCTGTGGGCCTACTCTTATTATACAGCAAATTATTTTTACGTATAGGAAGCCTTTAAACATTTGTGTATCGACCTTAAAAGTCACCTTTGTATTTTGTCCACTCGCACTGTTTCGACACTTTTTGGACGGTCAAAAATCTTTAAACTATTTTAGCATAAACATGTTTAACTGTGGAGATTTCTCAAAATTTTTGACCGAAAAAATAAATATACTGGAGAGGGATCCAGAAGAGGAAAGGGGATGGCTCTTGTCTGGGGACTTCAACGACATAATTGACAACTCAGAAAAGGAGGACACGATGGGTTGCCCAAGGGTTAATCACCTGCTGTTCGCGGACGATACGATGTTCTTCTGTAAAGCCGGGGAACAAACAGTGAAGATGCTGAAGACAATCCTGGATAGATATGAAGCTGCATCGGGTCAGAGGATTAATGGGCTCAAATCTTCGATCTCCTTTTCCAGACGGACTCCGGTGTTCAAGAGGAGGAAAGCTGATGTTAAATGTTCAAGCTCTGCATCCCATGGTTGGAGAAGCATCCTTGTTCAATCTCCAAAGCTTTCCTCCTCTTGAACACCGGAGTTCGTCTGGAAAAGGAGATGGAAGATTTGAGCCCATTAATCCTCTGACCCAATGCAGCTTCATATCTATCCAGAATTGTCTTCAGCATCTTCACTGTTTGTTCCCCGGCTTTACAGAAGAACATCGTGTCGTCCGCGAACAGCAGGTGATTAACCCTTGGGCAACTCGTCGCTACTCTTATCCCTAACAGCTTCTTTTGCTCTTGAGCCCGGTTACATAACCCTGACAATACCTCACTGCATAAGATAAAGATATAAGGGGAGAGAGGATCCCCTTGTCTAATTCCTCTCGAAGGGATTACACACCCACTAGGGGTTCCATTAATCAGAAAAGAGTAAGAGACTGTTGAGATGCATTGCATGATCCATCGCGTCCATCTACCATGAAAGCCTAGCCTTTGAAACACAGCTTCAATGAAGCACCAATCAACACGATCATAGGCTTTGGACATGTCTGTCTTCACAGCCATTGACACATGTTTCTTAGCCCCTGATTTCTTAAGAAAGTGCAGAACCTCGTGGGTTATGAGGACATTATCAAAAATCGCCCTTCCAGGAACAAACGCTGATTGGTTTTCTGATACAATGCTTGCCAACATAGGCTGGAGTCTCCGAGATAAAAGCTTTGAGATGGTTTTGTAGTATACATTGCAAAGCGCAATGGGTCTACAATCAGCCACTCTTTTGGGTCCCTGGCCTTTAGGAATAAGGCAGACATGAGTTTCATTGATCCTTCTAGGCATCACACCTGTTTTAAAAAACTTTTGAATTTCCACCACCATATCCGGTCCCACTGTGTCCCAGTTGGACTAGAAAAAACTAGCTGAGAAGCCGTCAGGTCCAGGGGATTTCCCAGGGTGAATAGACATAAGAGCTTGCTTTATTTCTTCAGCTGTTGGGTCTTCAATAAGTTTGACATTAAGATCTTCTGGAATACACGGCACCAAAGCATCTCTTACAGTCTCCTGAATGCTCTCCTCTTCTAAACCAGACGCAGCAAAGAGAGTTTGGAAATACTTTGAAATAACTTCTGAAATCTGGTCTTCTTCATACACTGGTACTCCCTCTTCATTTTCCATCACTGACAGCCGGTTTCGTGCACGTCTTCCTCTAGTTGCCGCATGAAAGTAACCCGTGTTCTTGTCTCCGAGGCTATGCCACAGGTTTCTGCTTCTTTGTTTCCAAAAATCCTCTTCTGCTTTATAAGCTTCCTTTAACTCCGCATTAATCTTTGCCAGCAGCTCTTCGTTTGCTACAGGACTTACCATAGCCTGTTCAAGCTCGTCTTTCTTCTTGTTAATTTCCTTTTGAATATTTCTGTACTTCTCCTTGCTCCAATCAACAATAGCAATCCTACAGCTAGTAATACGCTGAGCCACTGTTTTGCGACAATCTTTCTCCCATGCTTGCTTGACCAACCCTTTGACCTCTTCATTATCTTTCAGCCTGCGATCATATCTAAACAATCTTTTTTTCTTCTTGCGCTCCTTGGAGAAGAAAGTTATCAGAGGTCTATGATCTGACCCTTCAAACTTCAGGTATTCACTCCTCCCAGATGGAAAAAGCTCAGACCATTTGCTGTTAGCCATTACCCTATCAAGCCTGCACTTAACAACATGCGAATGTCTAATTCAACGCCAAGACAACGCTTCTCTTGAGTGTTTTAAATCAAATAGATCGCATTCTGAAACAAAAGATCTAAAGTCTACAAAAGAACTTTCAGCCCTTGGGGGGCCTCCCTCCTTTTCTGAGTTGTCAATTATGTCGTTGAAGTCCCCAGACAAGAGCCATGCCCCATCTCTCACATCAGCAAGTCCTTTAAGTTGGTCCCAGATTGGCTTCCGCTTAGACTGGTCTGGTTCTCCATAGACAAAAGAGGCTGAAAAAGCCTTTCCCCTTACTGTTATCCGAGCATCAATAAAATTAGGACAAGTAGAAACCACCTCCAGTTGTACCTCCTGTTTCCAAAAAAGAGCTAATCCTCCACCTCCATGTCCCTGAGGGGAGACTAGCAAACTGTGTTCATACCCCATCCACTCCAAAGTTTCCAAAACAAAATCATCACCATTCTTGGTTTCCATAAGGAATAAGATATCCGGGAAGATCTTACGATGGATCTCCCGCAATCGCCGGACTGTCGAGGGATTCCCTAACCCTTGACAGTTCCAGCTTGCTATTTTTACGTCAGGCTGTTTGGGTTGGCCCGAAAATCCGTCGAACCTCGTGACTGTTTGCTTGATGTGCCATGTCCCTGCGCATCACCTCTAGCATGCGATGTTTCAGCTGCAGCTCTTACACTACTGGCTTCTGTCTCATGAGGGAACTCTTTGGATGCCCTTTCCTCTTCTGGATCCCTCTCCATATCTAACCTCCGACGAGGAGAGGCTTGAGTTAGAAGAAGCCTTCTTTGTGACTACTTACCGACTAACATAAATAGTCGCTAAATATTTTAGTCGCTTAATGATCGCAAATTAGCGACCAATTTTTGACTCAATATTATAGTCATATATAAGCAACGATGATATGACTACTAAAGGAAGTTGCACATTCCCGTTATATGAACGAAAATTTTGTGACCGAAAATGTAATCCCATATTTAGCCGATTTCGAGACAAAAAAAATACTCTTACATTACTGAAACATCGTATGTATGAATAAAGAAAACACTACAAAAGTATTTGAGGTAAACATAACATTAATATTTATACTATTAAAGCTGAAGTACCCATTAGTTTTACACTAAAGTTTTCAAATGAAATAAAATACATTCTTAAATGGATATTTCATTTTTAGAAATCTGGGTATGGATAATGAATAAGATATTTTTCCAGCAGATTATACCATTTCCATATTTAGTTTTGATTTTCCTAAAATATCTCTATCTAATTTAATATAATATATTTTAAAAACATTATTATTCTCCTTTCACTGTTACATGATTTTATTTATATTTTATTTATTTTCTCACATAGTAAAAATATTAATAGTAAAAATAGAATTTTTTTTCCACAGTTGTTGTAGTTTGAATTTTTTTAAACGGGCATATATTACTCAATCGATAAAACAAAAAGGAGTATGTAAAACGTCCACATCGGTTAGAAAATTTTAGAAAATGGTTCATAATCATTATAATTATTATTGATATGCTTTAAGCTATGAATTAACAGGAAGCTTGATTTCTTAAATGTCAAAAATTTAAAACTTTTATTCGGTTTAATCCGGTTCTTTATTTGAAAAAATTAAAAATTTTATAAAAAATTCAAAATATTATAATATTTAAATACTTTAAATTTGAAAGTATTAGATATATTGAAACTTTAGAATTTTTAATTTTAAGTATTTTACGTGAAACATCAAATATTAGTCTACTAAATTTTTCTAAGAATATTTTTATATTTTGGACGTCTCTAAATTTTTAATTTTAAGTATTTAACGACAGTTTTGATGGTTGTTTCAGTCATAAGATTACCAGTTATTTACACTAGTCCTAAACCGGAAAAGTATCCAGTTTTCTGGTCGCATAATATACATTTAAACCGGCGAGTCCAGTTCACAAGTGAAAACATCTGATTTACCAAATACTTACAACATAAAAAAATAAACACAATCTCAAATAACATTTTTAAAATAGATGGCATCCGTGCGGTAACACGGGTTATCATCTAGTTGATGGACTAGAACAAATACTAAAGGAATTTTTATTATGCATGTATGGTTTTTTTTCTATCATATGCATGAAGGTGTATTAATAGCTAGTATTAGCATTTAATGATTCTATTGAAGACTATTACTCGGAGTCTTCTCTAGTTTACCATGCTTGGGTCTTCTTCTCGGCTCTACCACACTTTATTATTTTATCACAAAAGTATTTTAGGATATTTACTGTATCAATTTTGTAAACTAAATTTTAATATTTAAACGACAGAAATATACTAATATTTAATTTATTATTAATTATATAAATTCAAATTCTTTTATATTGTTGTTTTTTAAGAAATTAAATTATATGTAACACAGACCTACGAAGTCAAATTTACCATTTAGAAAAGGAAAATAAAATAAAAAGGAACTGTATCAGTTACTCTTTTTAATTAAGGTGTTACCAAATTAATATATAGTCAAAGATTCCTTGAGGCTTTTACATTATGTTTGATTTACATTTGTTACCAAATTCCTCTAATAAATATCCAAGATATTAGCTCAAAAATCTTATATATATCTAAGGGTAAATTAGTTTTTCAAACTTAAACAAAAACAAAAAAAAATAAAAAAGATTGTTCAAAATTATGAAAAATTTCTTTGTTTTAATCATTGTAATTTCTTTGAGTGTTGGATCGAACAACGCTAGTAGAATTTTTCCAAAAAATCGAATATCTTTCTTAAACACTCTTGGTAGGAATGATGATGTTCTCACGGTTCATTGTAAGTCTGAAAAAGACGATCTTGGTGTTCACTTAGTGCATTATGGTGACTTATATTCTTTTCAATTTGGTGATAGCTTTTTCGGTGAGACTAAGTTTGTTTGCACACTATCGCATGGGATTTGTTTTAAATCTTCGGTTACTTTTACTGCTTATCAAGAAGATCCTTATTTTTACATAAAATTTGGTGCCCTAACACGTTGGGATGCTAGAAATGATGGGATCTATCTCTCAAATGATGATCATGGTCCACAGTTTATGTATCATTGGTAAAATCTTAGTCTTCAAGCCATTATGTCTTTTACTTTTGATGTCAACAGATTTCAAAATGTAAATTATGAGGAAATATATGTTATTTTATTTTAGAAATTATATGAAAATGGCTTATGTTTGAAATCTATGTGATATAATGTTTGGTCAATCCAAGAATTAGAAGAAAATCATAAGTCATCGGCCACATCACTTTCCATTAAAATTACCTGAATCATGGGAATGTTAGCAACGGTAGAGGGGTAAACGAAATAAGATAATTAACTGTAAAGAAATGCAAAGACGAGAAAGAGAATAACAGAAGATGACGAAAAGATAAAACATACTTTATTTTATTTTGTGCTTTGAAAATTTTTAGGCTCTTCCCAAATACAGTAAAACCGATATAAATTAATAATCAGTATGAATAGACTAGTTTACAAATATTACAATCCGAGATAAAAAAAAAAATTTTTTTGAAAATTGTATGTAAATATATGCCCCATCACTATAGTAAATTAAAACCATCCTACAAACTAAATATATAGTCCTTATAAATTTTATATATAATAGAAAATTTAGTGTAGAAAAACTTCCAAAAAAGAAAATTATATAATAAATTCTTATTTTTAAATAGTAAATGTGCAAACTAGAAAACAATTATATAAGTTTAGCAAAACATTTTCTTAGATGGATTAAATACAATTATTTGTTTCTTCTTTTATCTAAACGCTCGTTTAGGGTAGCTATAGTAACTAATGTGAGACCTTGGTTTGCGGAGAGACTTAAATGATTTGATTTGGTCTTCTATGTCATTAATGTTCACTTATTTTTTTGATCAAGGGTCCTGAGAAAACTCCATAGTTAAACGTTTTTATGATGGAGTAGTTCAAGGATGGGTGACCGTCCGGAAAGTGATTGTCGGAACTATATGAGTGAGGAACAAAACATAGGCAAAGATCATGTGGTAATTTGAAGGGTTGGTAAACAAGCCTCTTGGACGTAACAAACCTATGTCATTAAAGTGCACTTATTTTTTCAATAAAGGGTCCTGGGAGAATTCCACAATTAAATATGCTTATGATGGAGTAATAAGGATGAGTGACCTTCCGGAAAGTGATTATCAGAACTATGTGAGTGAGGCCAAAACATAGGGAAAGATCATGTAGTGATTTAAAGGGTTGGTAAACAAGCCTCCTGGACATAACAAATCGGCCGTCGTATATGAATGGGCTCATGAACCTAGTGAGAGGATTTGAGGTCCATTAATATAGGTGGGTTCATAGAGTGAGAGTGAATATGGGGCCCACATGAGTGAACATGGGCAATACTGGGAGAGGTGGCGGTCGGGGGGTTACAAGTGGTATCAGAGCGGAACCCAGATGAGTGTGGAGTAGTGGGCCGGGCTCACACCGTGAGGGGGTTACAGTCTTGATGCGCAACGAGGACGTTGCGGTCTATTAGTGGGGGGAGAATTGCAAGATCCTGGTTTGCGGAGAGGCTTAACTAATTTGATTTGCCCACCTAAGTGCACTTATCTTTTCACTCAAGGGTGTTGGGAGAACTCTACAGTTAAGCATGCTTATGCTGGAGTAGTCTAAAGATGGGTGACCTTCCGTGAAGTGATTATCGAAACTAGTGAGAGGATTTGAGGTCCATTAATATAGGTGGGTTCATAGAGTGAGAGTGAATATGGGGCCCACATGAGTGAACATGGGCAATACTGGGAGAGGTGGCGGTCGGGGGGTTACAAGTGGTATCAGAGCGGAACCCAGATGAGTGTGGAGTAGTGCGCCGGGCTCACACCGTGAGGGGGTTACAGTCTTGATGCGCAACGAGGACGTTGCGGTCTATTAGTGGGGGAGAATTGCAAGATCCTGGTTTGCGGAGAGGCTTAACTAATTTGATTTGCCCACCTAAGTGCACTTATCTTTTCACTCAAGGGTGTTGGGAGAACTCTACAGTTAAGCGTGCTTATGCTGGAGTAGTCTAAAGATGGGTGACCTTCCGTGAAGTGATTGTCGAAACTAGTGAGAGGATTTGAGGTCCATTAATATAGGTGGGTTCATAGAGTGAGAGTGAATATGGGGCCCACATGAGTGAACATGGGCAATACTGGGAGAGGTGGCGGTCGGGGGGGGGGGGGGTTACAAGTGGTATCAGAGCGGAACCCAGATGAGTGTGGAGTAGTGGGCCGGGCTCACACCGTGAGGGGGTTACAGTCTTGATGCGCAACGAGGACGTTGCGGTCTATTAGTGGGGGAGAATTGCAAGATCCTGGTTTGCGGAGAGGCTTAACTAATTTGATTTGCCCACCTAAGTGCACTTATCTTTTCACTCAAGGGTGTTGGGAGAACTCTACAGTTAAGCGTGCTTATGCTGGAATAGTCTAAAGATGGTGACCTTCCGTGAAGTGATTGTCGAAACTGTTTGAGTGAGGACGAAACATAGGGAAATATCATGTGGTGATTTGAAGTATTGGTAAACAAGTATTTAAGCCTCATGGACGTAGCAAACCGGCCGTAGGATATGGATGGGCTCATGGACCTAATGAGAGGATTTGAGGTCCATTAATACAGGTGGGTTCATAGAGTGAGAGTGAATATGAGGCCCACTAAGAGAGGTGACGGTCGGGGGGTTACAATTAATTAATTTGCAAACTAAAAATTTAATATTGCAATTAAAGAAATATATATACATCATGTTAACTTCTTCGATACTATTGTTTATTTTGAAATTAAAGTATAAGTAACGTAGGAAAAATACAAGGAATTCAATTTTTTCACTTGTGACACCCTGGTTTCACTGCTTGCGAAGAAGTATAAAATAATTAATTTGGTCACTTATGTCACCAAAGTGCACTATTTACTCGAACCACCTATCACTTGTAGCTCATGTGCTTCTTTTATTAATGCACATAAGAGCAATGGTGGAAGCGGAGGTTTAACAATTGAAGAATTTCCATTTGATGAAGATGTAGAAGAAAAGAAAGGTCAAAGGTACTGAGAAAACTCTACAATTATGTGTGCTTATGTTGGAATAGTATCAAAATGGATGACATTCATGGGAAGTGATTACCGAAACTGTGCTGTGAAGACAAAACACAAAAAGATCACGTATTTAAAACCTCTCGTGCGTAGGAAACTAGCCATCGTATATGGATGGAGCCACGGACCGAAAATGGAAGTGGGGCCTACTTTAAAAGATGGGCTCATGTGTCGGGAGTTGACATGAGGCCACAAAAAAGTGACGGTTGATATATCATGGTTTTTACAGGTTTTTGGCCATGATATAAGTCTTATTTATATAGTTTTTGTAGTGTTTTTGAGTCTTTTATAGTCTTTTCAGGTTTATGTACGCTTTAAACTTATTTGGAGACTTTGGAGCACACTGGAGCATTTGGAGAAGATAGGCTGAAGAAACGAATAAGGAGAGCATATTTGGTTTATGAAGATTTATAGATTTGGCCCAGAAGTTTCTCTTACTTGCAATTAAGCCCAGTTCGTGGTTTAAACATATATATCAAGTTTTTAGGGTTTTGTTAAGACCTATGCTTTATTCTATTGCAACTATTGAGAGATTTGGCTTGAGAGCTTTTGGAGAGAAGATTTTGATCTCCTTTGTTTCTCTTTTGAATTTCTTAATCTATTATTCAGTTCATGATGTTTGTTTCTTACATGATGTCTGAGTAGTTTTCTTTGTTAGGGTTGGGGATTCACATTAGGAATTTCATGAGTTATTAGGTTGATTTATTAGATTAGGATTTATAATCTTATTGTTTTTCACCATAGGGTGTTCTTAATGCTAGTTCTGGATTGATCACCTAAAATCTAGATCTTAGGATAATTGGTTTGACATAAGAGTGTGATTAATTACCTGAAAGAACCTAGGGTGAGCAAAATACCTATTCGCAAAGAGATTTGGTTTAGGGATTTTGTGAACATATTAAATTTGAATTACTGCATGTCTTAAACTTATAATACCCTGGGTTCAGTGCTTGCAGAGAGCTTTAAAATAATTGATTTGGTCACTTATGTCACTAAAGTACACTTATTTTTTCAGTCAAAGATCCTGAGAAAACTCCACAATTTAGCATGCTTATGTAGGAATAGTTTCAGGATGGGTGATCCTCGTGAAAGTGACTTTTGGAATTGTACAAGTGAGGACAAAACACAAAGAGATATCATGTGGTGACTTATTAACGACCCTCCAATAAATTTCGTAGTCATAATTATATGCGATATTTTTTTCTTAATATGGAAATTATGAATAATGGTGAATAGTTTGCAAAGTTTTTTTGGTGATCAACAACTTTATACTAGATTTTTATAGTAAATATTTAATAACGACTTTTATATATACATGTAAATTAGTTTTTTCTGACAAAAAAGTATATTCTCGCATAAAAAACCAGATAGGATATCATTTTGTTGTAATAAAGTTTTAATTTTTTTCTTGAACATAGATAATCCGTCCATCAGACGGGTCCAAATCTAGTTGGATACATAGTTGGGTACTTGGCAATTTAGTTAATTTGTTACGTAATTAACACGAGTCAATGATTTGTTTTCAATTAATTTATATATTTATGTTGTAATCTATACTATATAAAAGTTGAGGCTATAAGCTCCTTAGGTCGTCCACATAGGATTTTAAACGACCAATTACGATTAGCCATTTCACTGATTAACATTTTTAACAAAATATTAATTTCTATTTTTTAAATAGAACAACAAAATATATTGACAAAAAAAAAGAAATATAATAATATGGAAACATTTCTATATCTAATTGTATTATAATCAAAATTTAAGTATAATAATTTATTAAATAAAAATGAAAAAATGAAAAAAATAGATTTTTAAAATTTTAATATTTTTTCTGCAATATCTAAAGATTTTTTTAAATTAACCTGGATAATGATTAATATGTTTGTTTTAGCGCTAGATACGATTTTTTTTTGTCATCAAAAACTCGAGCGCTAGATACGATTAAAAAAAGATTATTCTTAAAATTTGGCATAAAAATAAGGAACTTTTCTCTTAAAATACATTGAGAAACGGCAAGGGAACAAAACTTTTCCTTGTAGATTCAGTCGATTTTAAATAGGAAACCCTAGAATTTCCACTGCCTTTTAGTTTCTTATAAATACTCAGAATATTGATGTTACAAAAAAAAAATTACTCAGAATATTTTCTTATCATCTACATACTACTTTACTTTATTGTTTCATAAAGATGTTAATTGTGTTATATACAATGGTAGGTTGGGTGCACGAAAGCGATGACATCAGTTGATACAGAACACAATTAGGCACTTTTTCCATTGACCAACAGGTGATCTTTTAAATTTTGATGTATATATGCTTTATTTTTGTAATTAATCTATGTGTTGTGGGTTGTGGCTAATGTTGAGTTATAAATCAGATTTTTGAATCGAAAAGTTAGATTTCATCTTTTGAGGAGATATGCTTTAGTTTTGTTTAAATTTTCAGTTTGTGACTAGAGAGGATTGGTTTCACCTGATGAACATGCATGTTATGAATTCGAGTGCAACTTCTAAACTGGTAGGCTATACTAGCAATTCATTTTTTATACTTTTTTTTGGTTGTGATTTAAATAATTATGTGGTTTCTATATTTAATATGATGTTGTAGTAATTTTTCGTTCATATTTAGTCATATTTTTTTAGTTTTCTATGTTTAATATAATTTTGTAATTGGCTTTTACGTTTTGCATGTTAGGGATAATTTGATGTGATCATGTAGCGGCATAATAACAATCTCATAAGCTCCTTTTAGTTACGAAAGAATTGCTATAAAAATTTAGATACAACAAAATAGGAAGTAAACCTAAATAAGGTTAGTGATCAAAGTCAATACTGTCCATAGCTTAAAAAAAACCATTCAAAGTGCTATATGTATTGTGTATACGTGTTTTTTTTTTTGTCTTATGAATGTATGTATTTGTGTTTTTTTGGTAGATCACTAATTCAATGTTTTAGTTATGAGTAAAAAGATTGCTATTACTAAACCAGTCATAAATCTTTGAACGTCAATGCTACCGATTTCCGAATTTCAAAAAGATCAATCTTATGATGCTTTATTGTCTACTTTGATACAATTGAGTATGTGTGCATGGTATTGTTTGTGAGTGCATGGTTTCAAAGTTGTGTTTTCTCTCTATACATGCCAAAGATTTGTTAGTTAAATCCTACTTCAACTTTGCAAAAAAAAAAAGTCTCATAATCAACTAGAGAATATAGTATAGATTACAAATCAATATTTAGAAGATTTTTTATATAAAAGGAAAAGAAAATAATATATGGAAATAAGATAAATGTAAAATTTTGTTATTGGATTCTATAAAAATAATTGATTATTATTGGTTTTCACTAAATTTGGCACGAGAAATGGGAAGAAGCTCAATCAAATCTAGTTGAGATATCTAAAAATATTGATCGGTTGATCCCTTGGAAAACCCGTCACATACATTAAGATGGTGCAGTCTCTTGAGTCTTGATAGTGGCATGGTTTCTCTAACCTTATATGGTTTGTTGCTGTTATATATTTCGAGTTCATGTAATTCTAAAGCATATTTTTCACTATATTCTTCTCCAGATTGGGTTATCAATAATGAAGGAATATTTTAGTAAATGTGTGGTTGACAAATAAAAAAAAATTGGAATAAAAAATCTATCAAAAAAAGAAATAGGAATTTGTTTGCCTTAATATTAATTTAAAACTTATATATTATTTGAATTTTGTAGATGTATATTATTACCAATACCACCAATATATCAAAAATCATAATTTTATAATTATCGTTAGTTGTATAGATTTTTATTAATTAAAACCGATCGACAAAAACAAAAAATGATAGTGAAAATATAATTAAAAGAAAATTTGTTTAAAAGGTAATAAAAAAGATTATAGACTATTACATACTATGTCAATGTATAGCTACTTAATAGAATACTAAACTCAATTACAACCATTGATAAACATATACCCGCGCTACATCTAGTCTATACTATATAAAAGTCGAGGCTATAAGCTTTTGAGGGCGTCCACATAGGATTTTAAACGACCAATCACAGTTCGCCATCTCACTATTTGACATTTTTGAAGTTACAATATTTTCTATATTAAGTTTTTTAATGTAAAAAGGAAAAATATTATAAGTTGGATCTATAAGCTCCTAAAGGCGTCCACATAAGATTTTAAACGACCGATCGCGGTTGACCATCTCACTATTTGACATTTTCGAAATTACAATATTTTCTATATTAAGTTTTTTAAAATGTAAAAACGAAAAAAGATTATGAAAATAAAAGAAATATATGAAAATATGGAAGTATTTCTTAATTTATTTTAAAATTTCTAGAGATAATGTTAAATTTCTAGAAATTATTGTGCCAGTTTGTCCTATAGTTTTAGCTATAAATATAGAGCCTCGACTACAACATTGGTGAATTCCGTTATACGTTATAGTGAGTATATTATTTTAAAGATACTACTGTTTTAAATATTGTTTTTTCTTTTATAACTGATTTTTCCATTATACGTTATGTTCTGTGAGTTTTTATTATTGCACTACAAATCAATATAAATAATTTTTTTTAATTGATTTTGCTTGTTTTGATTCATGTTTAGGTTTAAAGACAATGTGACCTTTGATCCATAACTATTGATGCTCATGTTGTCGATGGATATAATTTGAAAAATTGAGTTTGTACGAAGGAGTAGATAAAGAACCAAACAAAAAATTGATAAGGGTATTAATAATTCTGTGTTTGTTTTGGTGTGTTTATACGTTTGTTTATTTCAATAGGATGTAGTTTTTGTATATATATATATTTTGGTTACAACGAATCAAATTTACTAATAATGTGATTATGATTTATTTTTTCTTTTGTCTAGAGTTTGTTTCTATACTATCCTTTCTCAATCGTATAGTTTAATTCCTCATCAGAAGAAATCTCAGTGGTCGTGAGTCCTCCCTATTTTTTACTTAGAGCTTCTTATATGCCTATTTATTAATTACTTTCAATTTCAGTCTTAAATAAAACCTTCCTATTCTTTTTTTCTTCTTTTTTTTTTGTTTCAAACAAAAATATTAAATTCATATTTGTACTCACTAATTTAAACATCGAAGTCGTAAATTAAAATTTAAAAGATTTTACACTGTAATTTTTGTATATTTTTATAACACATGTATTTCTGTATGTGTCATACTTTTTAGGTATTTTGAAGAAAGACCAATTAGGAGTGGGCATGTGAGAAAGGTAACATTTAGAGAAAGTTATCCTCAAAAAAATTCTAAAAATAATTTAAAGAGTTTGAAATTAAACAATAAAAATATGAAGCTATAAGCCATCCATATGAGATTTTAAACAATCAATCGTGGTTAGTGATCTAATTAGTTAACATCTTTTGCTGTATTATTAATATAACATTTTAAATTCTAATTTTTAATATAAATTTATTAATAAATAGGAAAAAGCAATATATAGAAAAAGAAATGTAAAATTCTGAAAATAATATATGGAATATATAAAACATATATTCTTATTTTGTTAATCTTCGTATGTGGGTTTTTGCCTTAATAGTAATTTAAGTTTTTAAAGATAATATATATTTAATAAATATCATCAATCGTATATAATATTTCCCAAAAATATCTCTTATAATCATCTGCCACGTCATCCACCACATCATCTTTTATCTTTTTTTTTTTCTTACCTATAATATAAATATTATTAAAATTAAAGTTAAGATTTTACAAAAAGAAACCTACAAGAAAATAACCAAGACAAAAAAAAATCAAAAACGAAGTTACTGTATAATTAAGCAAGATTTGGGTTAACGAATCCATAAAAGTATGAGCTTGTGCTAATGCTTCCTTAGTGTCCTTGACGATATGATATTGCAAATTTCGCGGTCGATCAACTTAAAAACTACTTGAAGATCAGACAAACGCTCTGAGTTATGCAAGACGTTGTTGCACTGCCGTCAAATTATGTAGACTATCTTTTGAGATGTTAGCTTCTGAAGCAGAGCAAGAACTATTGAAGAAGAGAGTCGAGTCCAAGAAAGCAATTTTGACGACGAGGCGAAAATTCACTGTCAAGGGCAGAGCCTAGAAAAGACCAACATCCAAAGCTCGAGAGAAAAATCAGAAGAAAGGAAGAGATGGTCCCAAGATTCCGAAACAAACAACCATAGCCAACACTCTAAAGACTTAATCTATCCCAAGGAAACAAGTCTTTGCCACGTGAGCCATCTATCAAGGTGACTTACTGTAACGCCCGTTTTTCGGTTTGGGTGGTGTCGATCGACACCACTGAAGGGTGTCGCTCGACACCAGCACTTTTCGGTTAGATCGGTTCAATTTTAATTGCGAAATCGTGTGGTTATTGATTGGTTAATTTTGGTGCGACTTTAAAAGAGGAAAAGTGTCGACCTAATGTTGGAGCAGCCGCTTTTTGTCTTTTCTAAAAGTTTCTAAGCTCTCTAGAGAGGTTTGTGAGGTTTGAGAGTGATTTAAGGCCTGTTCTTGGTGATTCTATCCTAAAGAAGAGAGATCTCGTAGCTATGGTGTTAGGAGGGTCTTTTGTTGCTGTTGTTGTGAGCTTTTCGTCCTTGTTTCAGTCCTTTTTCGAAGGTGAGTGCATGACTAGGCTGATCTAAGCAGTTTTGATGCATATTTTGGGTGTTTTCTCTGATTGATGATTGATTCATTTGTTTGTACGCTTTTTTATGTGTTTTGGTGTCTTGGTACGAGCCTGAGGAGGTGAGTAATCCAAAACACCAATGATCATGTTCTGGAATAATATTGTTGAACGGTTTGGATAATGGAATTGTTTTATTGGATTTTTGGTTAAGTCTTTTGCTGGTTAATTTTCGATTGGTCTGGTTAAACTGATTTAATTAATTAGAGCTGGTTTAGCTGGTCTGATTGTAATGGTTTAATCTAGTTTTCATTTTATAAAAATAAACGGAATGGGTTCTTTCACTTACCCACATATGGAAAGTTACATTTGACACAGCCCCTTTGAACCAAACATAATCTGTCCAATCTTTTTCTGCTTCCCGAGGTCTCAGTGCTTCCGAAGTCTTGGCTATGGTTGTTTGAACAACTAGTAACTTATAATGTCCATTTGAACTATAGTTGGGGACTTGGAAATTTAGCTAAGTTGTTACCTAATTAAAAAGTCAAAGATTATTTTTAATTAAGTTCTATATTTACTTAATTTATCCCAGTAAATGAGGAAGGTATATTAATTTCTATATCTAGCATATTCACATAATAAATAGACTTCTTATGTGAATTTTTTTTTTTGGCATATATTTATTTTCTACCAATTTATGAATAATCTAATTGCTTTAGTCGTTGTAATTGCTTTATGTGTTGGATCTAACAACGCTAGCATAGTGTTTCCAAAAGATAAAAATGTATTTTAGAAACTTGTTTAGCAAGAATTCTGATCTTCTTACTATCCATTGTAGGTCTGAAAAAGACGATCTTGGTATTCACATAGTGCATCGTTCTTACTTCTATTATTTTAAGTTTGGAGATTACTTTTTTGGTGGGACTTAATTTGATTGTATGCTAACGCATGTGGGGGTTGGTTTTAGATATTCTAAAACATTTACAGCATACAAAGAACTTATTTTATGATATTGGGTGCCGTATATATTTGGGATGCTAAAGATGATGGGATCTATCTCACAGATGATGCTCATGAAGCAAAGTTTATATATGATTGGAACTAGCCTTCAAACATATTTTTTTACTCTTGTTGTCAAGATTTTAAGATATAATTTATAAATAAAAAAATTTATTGAAATTTCAAAAGTATATGTATATGCAAAAGTCTTTTAAATTTTATTATAATCTCTTTGATGTAACACATCCCAAGTCACAATACTTCATTTAAGATATATAATTGGTTGATTACACATCGAGTTGTCTGCAATGAGATTTTCTAATTAAAATAAAAAAACAAATTACAACAAGGTTCATTAGCTAAAACAAGAAGGGGTGAACAATAGTTATGAAAAAGGCATTAAATGATTTAAAAAGGATAACAATAGTTCAACATAATTTTTAATTTAATTATTTTTAAAACGATAACAACCAAACTGACTAGTGCAGTAGCCAATTTCTGGTGGAGTACAAACGACAATTCAGGAGGTATGCATTGGTGGTCTTGGGCAAAACTTTGTGATAGTAAACAATGGGGAGGGTTGGGGTTCCGAGATGTTCATGATTTCAATTCCGCCTTATTGGCTAAGTGATTATGGAGACTTATGGAGTTTTTGGATTCACTCTTTGCAAGGGTTTTCAAGAGTAGATATTATCGGAATTCCAATCCAATGGACCCGATCCGGACATACTCCCCTTCTTATGGATGGAGGAGTATTATTTCCTCTAGATCTCGGGTGAACAGAGGGCTTATTAAAAAAGTGGGGACAGGGGAGTCTATTTCAGTATGGAACGACCCTTGGATCCCAGCTCAATTCCCGAGACCAGCGTTAGGTAGTGGCCCGATCAGGGACCCATTACTTAAGATAACACACCTGATTGATCGTCAGAGTAACTTGTGGTGAAGGGAAATACTTTCAGAACATTTTTTTCGTCAGATAACTCCTTTATTAATGCAATTCCTGTTGGGAGCAATCCAGTGGTGGATTCTATAGGTTGGCATTTTACAATATACGCTCAAGTCAGAGTACCATACAACAAAATGATGGATACTCAGGGTCTCCAAACTGTGGTATGTGGACCAGAGCTTAAACCTTTGTTTGCAAAGGTTTGGAAAGTCGTTTTCCCACCAAATCTTAAAAATTTTATGTGGCAGCTGTTGAGTGGATGTATATCTGTATCAGCTAATTTACGGCGACAAAGTATAAATATTGATTCTAGTTGTGTGCGATGTGGTAATCACTTGGAAACTGTGAACCATGCTATTTTTGATTGTCCGCCGGCTAGGCAGGCATGGGCTCTTGCTAATATACCTATAGGTCCTAATTTTTTCTCGACAGATTCTGTCTACGCAAATATGGCATATGTTTTTGAATTAAACAATCCTGGTGGTGCGGATATTAGTTATCCATGGATGTTATGGTATATTTGGAAAGCTAGAAATGCAAAAGTTTTTGAAAACTTAAATGAATGTCCGATGGATGTTATTAGATTAGCAAAGGATGAGGCTATGGTCTGGAACCTGGCGCAAAATGAGGACCCCGAACGGGTTGATACTACTACCCGCCCATATGTGGGGTTAAATGGTTTATTAGGTGAATTGCACCCTATTTTTGAGGGATGTCGGTGTTTTGTAGACGGCTCATGGAAGGACACAGATCAACACACGGTGCTAGGATGGTATTGCCAGAGCTCACGGAGCGATCCACCAGTTATGAGGGCCAAAACTACCTGTCGTAGTCTCTCTCCTCTTCATGCAGAAGTTGAAGCACTTGTTTGGGCGATGCGATGCATGATTGGACACAAATTCAGCGAGGTTAAGTTCTACTCAGACTGTTCTGATTTGGTGAAGATGGTGTCTTCTCCACAGGAATGGCCAGCTTTCTCAACTTATTTGGAGGACATAAAGGTGGACAGAGAAGAATTTTCATCCTTTTCTTTCTCTTATTTCCAGAAATGCAAATGTAAAAGCGGATTCTTTAGCACGGAAAGCTCGTGTAAGTCCGCATTCTATTAAGTTTGTAAACAATTTCCCGTCTGATTGGCTCATTTGAGCTGATCTTCTAGTATGAAGTTGACAAAAAATATATATATAATTATTTTTAAAACATAAACTCTTTCAAATCTCTAATCTTTTATATTTTGGTATTTAGAAAAAAAAAACTTTAATGCTTTCCTCCACGATGCTATGATTAATTTTTTTAATTCTTTACATTCATTGAGTTATTATATAAAATACTTTACAAATGACTTTATTTGTATTTAACATTATATTTTAGATTAGTGTTAATCTGTAAGAAATTTACCATCAAATTTAGTAATAATTAATTAGGTTTATAAAATTCAATAAATTGCGTAATCACATTATACAATATCGTTTTTTAAAAATGAAATTATGAATAGTTGTGAAACTGGTGTTTAATTTTTTATCATGAATGTTTAATAACGAATTTTAAATATAATATATGTAAAGATTTGTTAAAAAAATGTCTATTTGCTAACTAAAAACAGTCTCAGTTTTTATTTTCAAAGAAAAGCTTTGGATATCGTTTTTTTTTTTTTTTAGGTTTAAATTTATTTTGAACATAGATAATTAGTCCATCATTTCTAATCTAGTTAGATTCATAGTTGGGTACTTGTTAATTTCGTTAGTTAGTTACCTAACAAACAAGAGTCAAAATATATTTTTCAATTTAAGTTATATATTGATGTTGTAGCAACTTTTATTGTCCATTGGATCTATAGTTGGGGACTTGGAAATTTGGATAAATTTTTACCTAAATATAAAAGTCAAAGAACTGTTTTAATTAAGTTATATATTTATTAAATGTATTTTAATAAATGAGGAAGGTATATTAATTTATAAATCCAATATATATATACATAAGAACTTCGTAGCTGAAATTGTTGTTAACATATATTTATATTCTACCAAATTATGAATAATCTAATTGCTTTGGTCGTTGTAATTGCTTTATGTGTTGGATCTAACAATGCTAGCCTATTGTTTCAGAAAAACCAAATGTATTTCAAAAACTCGTTTAGCAAGAATTCTGATCTTCTTACGATCCATTGTAAGTCTGAAAAAAACGATCTTGGTATTCACAAAGTGCATCGCTTTTACATATATAATTTTAAGTTTGGGGATGAATATTTTGGTGGAACTCAGTTTGTTTGTATGCTAACACATGAGGGGGTTGGTTTTAGATATTCTAGAATATTTACAGCATACACACAATCTCCTATTTTTATGACATTTGGTGCCACATACTATTGGGAAGCTAGAGATGATGGGATCTATCTCACGGATGATGCTCATGGTGCAAAGTTTATATATGGTTGGAACTAGTTTTTAAACATATTAATCTTTACTCTTTTTGTCAATAGATTTCAAGATATAAATTATAAGTAAAATTTTTTATTAAGTTATCAAAAATATATGCGAAAGTCTTTGAAATTTTTGTGGTAATCTATGTGATCTAACACATCCCAATTCACAATACATCATTTAAGATATATAATTATTTGATTACACATCGAGTTCTCTTTTTGTTTTTTTCAACTCTTCATTTATTATTATTGCAAATTATGAGAATCGTTACAATGACGATTCTACTACAAACAATTCTCTCCGACCCTATTAGATTCACCACAAATTACATCCTTTTAATTTCTGATGACACCTCCTTCTCCATGCGTAGAATCACAGCAAACGGCTCTAATTGTGCATTGTTATAGATCTCATGTAAGCTTGTCTCCTTAATCTGCATATTAATAAAACGTTTTATATGGGCGTCGAACCCCATACCTTTTGGTGTAGAAGCTTTAAACAACCCTTGGTCAACCGCCAAACCGAGGGAGCTTCCACCACATCTAATTGTATTTTCATCGAATTTGTAATTGTACAACTGGACCGAGGGAGCCGGATGTTGCGGGTTTGCAACATGGGGTAGGTGCGGTGGTTGAGCAGCCGTATTTCCTGAGGATGTTGGAGCAGTTGCAGAGGCTCGGTATGAGTGCGTTTCTCGAAGGTATCGACCTATCTGTAGATGATGAGTGGAGACTGAAGCTGGAGGGCTTCTTTCAATCTTAAAGGTGTGCAGAAAAGCGTAATAGGTGGAGGAGTGTTGAAAGAACCCATCCCATTTTTTTTTTAAAACATGCAAACCGGATTAACCCAATAATTCAAACCAGCTAAACCGACCATAATAATTTAAATCAATTAAACCAAGCAATATTAACCAGCGGAAGACTTAACCAAAAATCCAATAAAACAATTCTATTAAACCAACAAGTTCAACCAAACATTATTCCAAAACATGATCATCCTAACATGTTTCTAAATTCCATTCTAACACCCTAACAAATCCAACAATAATCTAAACACCAATGAGCGCCTAGATCATCCTACTTTCCTCGCCATGATTCCACGGATCACACTTTACTTTTACCTGGATCAAAGAAAGAGATGCATAAGTATTTCATAAATACTTAGTGAGGCAATCCTCCCACCACTGGCTATACACACAAGCACATTCAACCATTATCCAAGGAAAGAAACCAAACAACCAATAAAAGATAAACCAGAATCGCTTCTGACTATCAGTGTCGATCGACACCCACCACTGTCGACACTCCAATCGCTAGTCGTAGCTATCCTTGCGGGACAAAACATTGGTGTCGAGCGACACCCACCACTGGTGTCGATCGACACCGACGCTCTGCAGTCGCTCCAACTAACGTTTCTCACTGGATCTCCTCCCCAAATCACCTCCATGATATGAGCGAGTCTCCAAGGGTTTCCACAGACATCATTCAAAATATAAACAGCCAAACAAGCAAACAAATCAATCAGAACAATCATCAAACACCCAAAACAATGATCAAACATGCTTAGATAAGCCTGGTCATGCACTCACCTTTTACAAGAGAGAACAGCAACAAAACTAGGGAAGAACAAGGAAGGATCTGCTTCCTCTAACACCACACAACACGGATCTAGCCTCTACTAGCCTTAAACCACCAAGATCAGCCACCAAACACCACCAAAAGACTCACAAAAGGAACCAAAAGATCAACTCACACTCTCTGCTCTTTGTTAACTTCTAAAAGCGGCTACCAAAGAGCAAAACACGACCTTCTTCTCTTTTAAATGCGACCTAGGGTTAAACCCTAAACAACCCCGATCAAAACGCAATTAAAAATCGAACCAACCAAACCGAAATAATTACTGGTGTCGAGCGACACCCCTCAGTGGTGTCGATCGACACCCCCCAAAACGGGACACGGGCGTTACAAGTGTGGCTGCCAAGAGGGTTTAGAGTCAGATAGTGTGGGGGGATTTTTTGGAGTTGGCAATAGACTGGATAGAGTCGCATTTTTTGGCGCTTACTCTCGGTGACTGGTCGGTGCGGGAGTTTGATGTTGAGTTTAGCAAACTCCTAGTGTACACAAGTTGGGCGGGTGATGTTTCCTGAACGTCTACATCCAAACTTGACGGTGCGCTACAAGGTGAGGACCTATGCCACGCTGGTGTAGTTGGTCGAGACTGCAGTAAATATCAAGAATGATCTGAAGGGTCAAATAGTGAATCCTTGTCTGGTGGTTTAGCCAAAGCGGACTCAACAACAAGTGGTTCCAAGAAAAGGCAATAAACCTGCGTTGGGGCAGAAGCGGAACTGTTATTTCATATTTGAAACGACCCAGCCAATTTCCAACTTTTAATTCACCACTACTAACCCCATAAATTGATATTAAACAGACAAATTAAACCAACAGAAAAACTTAAAAGACCCAACCCAAAAAAAATTAATTTTTAATAATGCAACCAGATTAACCCAATTTAATTCATCCAATTTCAATTTAAACCGGTTAACTAGGAATTCTAAATTAACCAAACCATAAACAATAAAACCAGCGGAAGACATTAAAATAACAATCCATCAAACCAAATGCATTAACCTATCCAACAAACATTCCAGGAAATAACATAGTCAACCTATCATGTTTCTAAATTCCATAACTAGCAATTTCCTAAACAATTCCTAACATTATTCAGAATAATCAGCGAGCCCCTAGATCATTCTTCTCTCCTCACCATGATTCCATGGTCACACCTTTCCTTTACCTGTATCACGAAAGAGATTAATAAGTATTTCCATGAATACATAGTGATGCACTCATCCCAACAACTGAGCTATACACACAAGCAGTATCAATAATCATCAACAAAAATGAACCAAACAAACAATAAACTAAGTAACATCACTGGTGACGATCGGTGTCGATCGCACCCACCGTTGGTGTTGATCGTCACTCGCACACGACACACTTGGTCGACACCGAGCTCGACACTCCATTTGCGAGTCGCAACTATCCTCGCGGAACAAAACACTGGTGTCGAGCGACACCCACCACTGGTGTCGATCGACACCGATACTCTGCAGACGCTCCAGTTGCATTTTCTCATTGGATCTCCACTTCTAACCACTCCCAAGCCACGAGCGAATCTCCAAAGGGTTTCACAGGGATCATATCACACCAAAACAACCAAGCAAGAAAAGAGATCAATCAAACAATCATCAAAACATCCAAAACAATCATCAAACTGTCTAGATAAGCCTTGGTCATGCACTCACCTCTTTGCAATGGATGAAAATCAACGAAACAGGGGCAAACAAGCAAGGATTTGACTCTCCTATTATTCCTTTAAATATTTCTTTTCTTTTTTCTTTTCACCTTAGTTTTGGTTCCATCTTAAGCACCAATTTCTGGTTTTTCTACCTTTTTAAAGCTAGATTTTGTGACAAGGGGCATGTGTAAGTAAGAGTAACTTAAGTTATCTCTTTATCCACAAATTAATATATTATGTATTATATTCACAAGTTTTGTAACTTTGGTTTTTGTTAAGAGAAACTTTTTATCGAAAAACGAGAAAATTGATAACCGAAGCGGCAAAACGTGTAACAAGATATAAAATAATGTTAACTGATATTTTTTGTTTTAATTGCATTTGTGGCTTTTATTATATAAAAATAAATAATTTAGATTTTTATTTTAAAGGTTTTAAAAAAAAAATTTACATATATTATTTGGATTTTCTTGGTTCCATTTTTTAAGGTTTAATGTCGGCTATTAATTCTAAATTTTTTAAAAGATTTAAAAAAAAAATATTTCTTAAGTAGGTAAAAATGACAAATTTACAAATTCATTAAGCAAATGAAAAATGCAAAGTCTTTCTCTCATGCCACAAACTTTCTTTCTCTCTCTCTCTCTCTCTCTCTTTCTCTCTCTCTCTCTCTCTCTCTCTCTCTCTCTCTCTCTCTCTCCCTCTCTCTCTCTCTCTCTCTCTCTCTCTCTCTCTCTCCAATATTTGTTTCGTTATGAATTCTTTTAAATTCCATTTTATTCCATTTATTTCCTAAAATCTTTTTTTAATTAAATATACCCTTTAGTGGGACAGAGACAAAAAGAAACAGTAACCAAAAGCAAATCGGCGGCAAAACCGTTACTGGAAAAGAAGCTCATGTCATATTGACACCGTGACGCAGAGAATCTGGCCATTAGCTCCAACAGATGTAAAATCCACAATTTTGTGGCAGATCAAAGTATCTAAGCACCTGACTCTTGATTATGTTCCTTTTCCCTCCACCAACCATCCCGCCATAGATCTCCCGAAATGACCAATTATTTGACCACACGACACATCGTTGTCAGCTCCCGTACCGAGCAAGCCAACACATTTTGCGCCAATTACAAAAGATGATGTTTTAAAACCTAAGTTAGCGATGGCTAGCTGCTCTGTTAAAATATTTGAAGATATTATGTTCATTTTAGATTGGTCAACCAAAAATGATGTTTTAAAACCTAAGTTAACGAAGAATGGCCACATATAAAGTTCGTGATTTAAATGGCCTAAATTTGAAAGTTCGTGATTTAAATGACATTTTCCAAACTTAAAATAGTAAAATTGAAATTATTATTTTATATTGAAATTGAAACCTAAAATAGTTTTAATGTATATCGTAATTATATTGTACTGAAATATAATTAGTTTTATCTAATTAAAATCTTAAATAGTAAAATTGGAAATATAGACTATTTACTCAGCTGTGGCGTGTTAAATCAAATTATGCCTTCATCAATACACTTGTAGAATATGTAAAACTATCAATATATTGTTGAGATCATGCTCAGCGCTAGTTTCTAGCTAATATTGTAATTTGTTTCGAATATGTCGTCTAATCACATATTAACACAAGAAAATGAAATGATTATATAAAATATTTTGTGATGGAATAAAATAATGGGAGAATTTCAAAAATACCCCTTTTCTAATACTACTTTTTAAAAATACCCCTCTTTCTAATTTATCAAAAAGTCACTATAAAATTTGAAATTTATCAAAAACATATGTCTAAGCTTATATTTATAGACACAAATTATCTTTATATGTGTGTAAATTTCAATATATATTTCATAAATACCATATAAATACCTTATAAAAACTATTTAAAAACCTTATAAAAATTGTGTAAACATTTTAAAAACCTTATAAAAACCTTATAAATGCCGTTTAGAACCTTTTAAAACCTTTTAAATATTTGGATTTAGTCTCTCAGTAGTAATGATGATCTTGATGTACCTTATCAACCATATAAAAGTTTATAATTTTTCATATTTGAAAAGGGGTATTTTTGAAAATTGATAGAAAAGAGGGGTATTTTTAAAAAGAGGTACACCAAAAGGGGCATTTCTCAAAAATTCTCTAAAATAATATCTCCTTTTATATTTTTTTTTGTAATAGTTACGTTTTTTATTTCATTTGCGACTTTTAGTAACATTATTGCTCTTTCTTTGAAAATCCTTAGCCAAAGACTTAGAAATTGTTTTTTTTTTTAATTGTTTAGAAAAAGAAGGCTTTCTTTGGGCGAAATCCATTTTCTTTGTTATGGAAAACTTATTGATCAGTTTGAGTTTCCATAATATTTTTCATACTACTTTTAATGGATGTGCTTGAATAATGTAGCTAAAGAAGCGTAACAATTAATTATGATCGAATATATAACTCCCAAATAATGAGTAACTAGAGATGAACCAGCAAATAAGGCGGGATTATATTTGTAGATTTAATTATTTGATATAGTATTTGGAACTCATACTTATATTGGTTGGATTTCATCCAATTTGTGATTTTTTGCAATAATAGTAATTTCACCATAAAATTCGGATTGATACCCTAATAGATCAAATCAACATGTCGGTGGTTCCGGATTGACATGACGCCGAATCTAAACCAATTCTAAACCTAAGTAATCAATTAATTTTTTAGTAAACTCATGAACTGTTATATCAGACAAAATTCATCAAAAAAAAATCTCAAAAAGAATAACCTAAAATGTCATGGTGGAAAATTTCATTCCATAACGGTTAAATATATTTTGGTCCGTAAACTACTCATCTCGTAAAAGCCACATGAATAATGTTTGCATTTGTCTCGTTAGATGTGTAAATAATTGTTGCTAGTAGAGAGACTACTACACACTCTTATTGACAATTTCTACCAAAAAATCTATAATAATATATATGTTAACATGCTTTGATATGTTTTATCGAATTCACTTAAAACCTCTGTCGTGGAATAGAGGTCAGAAGATGACGTTTCAGTATTCAACTGCTTTCTTGTATACATAATTTCGAAAAATATATGTGCAGAGATTTATCAGATGAAGGAAGTAGCTAGTATATACACCTAGATTAACTATCTTCTTAATATTAAAGGATAAGTACAAAATTGAAAATCATAAAAATTTGGTCAAAGGTCGAAGGATTTGAAGACGAAGAAAGTTAATATTTATTTCAGGTGTTAAGTGGAACTTACGTCAAATCGGTGGTGAGTGTGAAGGATAAGGTGCTATACTTCACCATTGAAGAGAGTGAGAAACCAACAATCTTTAGAAAGTTCTATGATCTAATCACTGAGGTAGATGAAGAGAAGAAGAAGAAGATAGCTGATGAAGAGAAGAAGAAGAAAAAGGTTGATGATGAGAAGAATGAGAAGAAGAAGGTCATTGTAGGCCAAAACAAGAAGAAGTCGGCTTAGTTTCTAGGGTTCTAGTAATCCATTGTGCTTTTTATTATGTTTTTAATATGTGGTCTGTTTTTCAGATCATTGGTTTAGCTAAAGAAAGTTACATTTTTATTGTTGGTTTACTAGTTAAGTGCTATTCAAGGATTTGGCTGGAAATTTTCTCTCTATTCAATTGAAGATTTGCTCATCGCAATATTTTTATAAATTAAAAGTGTACTCAGTCATACAGAGAAGTGATGCATGCGGATATCGTTTATTTGTTTGGGTTGATGATAGCAAACAATTACCAGTACGACTTTGAAAATAAACATTCTAAACGAAACAACATTATGAACCTTTGCAACTTACATAAATTCGTCGATGAAGTAAAAACATTTGCCTCCTTCTCAGGGATAGACATCATCAAATGGATCGTACTCTGCTAGTACGACATCAGGAATAACATGTTTCAATAATGCTGATGGAATTGCACTTTTCAATAATACTGATGAGGGCTCACTGATGGTGTATGTAATTATTGACATATCCTTGACTTTTGAAGACACATAACATTCCCCAACTTTCAAAAAAAAATTCAAATAACGGAGAAAACTTCCTCATTTTGTGATATTTACGATGATCAAATATATCTCATAGGATTTTGTTTGGTACTTTCTTTGCAGGTGCGTTGTGCCCAATAGTTAAATCAATCAAACTACCAAATTTCAAGGGGAAGGGGTGTTTTCCTCAGCTTGATCAACTCTCTCATTTTTTTCCCCTATCGCAAATGGATGCACTCCCTCTTTATTCTGAAGATTTTGTTTTGCCATCACTTCTAACACACTATCAATTGATTCAGTTGAGTCGTCATATGTTTAGACTTATTTCTATAGATGTGGGGGATTGTTGGAATTGAATTTAAAGAAAAAAAATTTCTGAAAAATTGCATGTTTTTTACAATGACTTTCTGGCAACTTTGCGGTCAAATTCCGGCCAAATGGCTTAACAGAATTGTGAGCTTGATAGTGCAATGCAATGCTGGTAACGAGTACTACAAGATGGTTTACTCAAATTTTGAATACGGAGTCGATTTAGATGAGAAATAAGGGTGTGAAGTGAGCCACTTGGGATGATTGAGAAAAAGTCATACATCGGATATAAGGAGTGATTTTCACTCCTTTATATATGGTTACACTCTTATCTAGTTTCAAAAGTGTGTGTAAGAGAGAAGCAATGTTCCACACGCGCCGAACCAAACCGAATCGGGCCGGGCTCGTGTGCTCTTGGGAATTCTTCCCTCGCTGAGTATTTTTTGGGCTTCTGTTATGCCCACTACTTTACCAGGCTTGGTGTGCACTCCAAGTAACTTTGCGTGCACTCCAAAGAATATGCCGAGAATATTTTGATCATATTTTGCAGAATATGCTGAGGATATTCTTCACAAGCCCAATCTCCTTCTACTATGTCTACTATATAAAGAGGCGCAACCTCTCATTATTTCTTACTCTGAAAACAGAAAGCATTCTCAGTTCTAAAATCTCGCCTCTCTCTCTTTCTTTCTTTTAAAGTAAGTTCATGGTTTTTAAGTAGTTTTCAGAGTATATCGTAGATCAAGTTCGCTTTAGTCTACTACTCGTGTGCTCGAGTATTAGTTCGTGATCGGTTGTATACTGGGATTCATATATCGTGATAGACCAAAGCAATTACGGCCAATTTATTATATTAAGGACAAAGGTATCATATCTTGCCTCTGTAATTTATTTTATGCATTTAAATTATGTTGTTGTAATTCGTTTATGATATCTTTATCCTTAATAAAATTTCTATGTTTTCTTGATTCGATTTTTGCGCTCCTACCGATTGTAGAAGTTTCTCTATTTAATCTTGCTTTGTTACTTAGAGTATGTTCTATGTTAATTTGGTGACTGTTATGCTTATGATTCCAAATAAATTTCCCAGAGGTTAGTCGTTTAGGTTGCTTCTATGAGACGGACACATTTGTTCTTCATGTCTAGGTAATGGAGGTTTCTTTGATAGTTTTGTTCCTCAAAAATGCTCTTCATCAAGCAAAGAGAAGGAGAGAGATAGAGTCATATTTTGCCGTTTAAATAGCTTTGATAGTTTTCATGGTGGCTTAGATTGTACTTGAATCCAGATAATATGTGCCTCTTCATATTTAGCTTTTATTAGCTTTTCTCAACATTTCTTAGTTTAAGAACTTATATATAAGAGTTTTTCTTAACAAAATCTCAGGCTAAGAGTCCACTAATAATGATGGTCCACTTCTAACCTGCATATAGAGTAATAACAAAATGCTCTTCAATGTTTTAGTCTTTTATAAATCCAACAGATGGAGACCATGACTTCTGCAATTTCAAGAGATGATCCAGTTCTCTTATTCTTTTCGCTGAAAGTACATGTTCTCTTATTCTTTTCGCTGAAAGTACATGTTCTTCTCTTCTTTTGGTAACTAAATGTTGAAATCATAACAAGAAAACTGATTTATGAGAGTTTTTAGAGAGAATGTGACAAGCTAATAAGTTTAACTCACTTAGGGTGGAAATGGTTGCACAAAAATGAAAGAGTTGGAAAAAAATAAGTTGAATAAAAAAAGTTGAATAGCATTCAACCCATTCATCTGCAAAATAGGAGATGAATAAGTTGAACAAATTCCCTGTATAATTAGTTTATTTTTTCAGTTTCTTAAGTTGAACGGGTTGAATAATTTTTTCAACCTCTTCAACTCAAATGGTAAAAACTAGTTGAATAATTTTTTTCAACCACTTCAACCTCTTAAATTGTGCAACCATTTGCACCCTTAGTATGTTCTCATTGTGTGAATTAAAAGATTACTTTTCTTGCCACATCGCTTATATAGTAAAAGAGAAGTACACTTTTACATGGGCGGGTCAAAATTAAAATTTAACCCAAAATTAAACAATTGGATTCTTCAAAATCGGATATTTAATTAGGTTTAGATATAAATCGGATACTTTCCCAGAGGATTATATTATTTCCAAATTTTAGATCTCCTAATATTTCTCTAACTAATTTAAAATAATAAATTAAAAGCAATGATTATTCTCCTTTCACCTTTATTTGATCTTATTTTTAATTTATTATATTAAAATATATATTACAAATGTTGAATGAAAATTCACTTTAGTTTTGAATATGTTGTAATTTGAATTTTTCAAAACGGATATATATTACTCAATTGGCAAAGCATATATAATTATAAACTCATTAAGGATAAAATCTTATTAAAATAAAGTTTACATATCTAAAATGGGTTGTTTAAATATTTTGGTTAAATCTAAGCGGGTTGGTTATATATTTTCATGAAATTTAATATTATACATAAATGATAGAAAAAGGTGTAAGACATACCATATCCGTTAAATATTTTGGAAAATAGTTTTAATTCGTTATAAACATGACCAATATGCTTCTGACTGTGAATGAGCATGATTTTTATTTTATCGAGCGTTCAGTTTTAAACGTTTTTTTCGGATTAATAGAGTTATTTATTTAAGCATATAAAATTTAAAAATTTTCAAAAAAATTTAAATTTAAAATTTTCAAAAAAATTTAAATTTAAAATTTTTTAAAACTTTATAATATTTTAAGATTGAAACCTTTAAAATATTCAACTATATAATTGTTAAATATTAAAAATAGTTTTGATTAAATCAAATTTTTAATACGAATAAGTTTTACCGAGAAACTATATTATGTATCAAACTATGTAATTCACGGGTCATTTTGTTAAAGTCACAATTATATGGTAAAGCGAGTAATCAATAATATTTTTATGAATGCAATCCGTTTAAAGTTGCTCTTTCAAAACATATATTGTGAGTATATAATTTTTATGAATGCAAATCTTTAATAATTTTTCGTATATTCCTCTTTCTACTACAAAAAGGTTAAACTAAATACTTTATCGACAAATATTTTTTCGCGTTGTTAAAAAATTTCTATGTGTTTTTTTCTTCTATTGTATCAAAATTCATTATGTTACCATTTATTCTCTTTTCTACTATTTTATACAAACTTATTACACAAAATATATGACTCAATGTAATCGACTGCACTACAATAAAATAAAATTATAACATATTCTAATCTGTTAAAAGTCGTACTATGTAAAATATTCTCTTGCGCTGTAGCGCCGAGCACGAATCTGATTCTAGTAGCTTTGTAAAAAAACAAAGCTTAACTAATTTTCAAACATATTGATAACAAAGTTTAATGGTTCTATGTCCTAACTCCTAAATGTAAAAGACCGAGTCACATCAGAAGATCTGGACAGAAAAAATCTATTGGTCAATTGTTTGTTGTTTCATTTCTTTTTTTCTGTGTTTTTTGCATCATTAAGATTGGATTGGCAAAAATCTTAAAATTTGTTTGTTTGATTGCATCATTAAAATTTGTTTGACTGTAACGATTCTGTGAACCTGATTAAATTGTGTGTTTGTTTTTGCCATTGTTTGGTCAGAGTCGTCAGTCTTTGTGGGAATGCGTGATTGCAAAACTCAAGATGTCCCTATATGGTATGGTATCTTGAAAACATAGTGAAAACACACCCATACACAATTACGTATATAATGGAAAATGGTAAATAAATACAACCAAACAAATAATAGTACCATATATTGAACGTCGTGTGATTTTCAAGCTAACAAAATCCAGACTTACAACGGCGCAGAGAATAAGGATCTCCAAACTTTATAGATATCTATACTATTAAAAGGGTAGCACTACTTTTATTGCCAAACATACTTGAAAAAAATATATTAAGTTGTAAGTAATTTCAAAAAGAACAATTTCAAATATATTAACTTATCTCATTCACCCCCTCTAAGCTAACCAATCAAAATTAGCCATGTCATCTAATTAAATAAATTAAAATAATTTATATTATTAAATCCAAACCAAAATTAATTTGTTTAATGACAAAATTTAAATTCTAATCACTATTTTATTAACCCAAACTTAAATATAATTTCGTTTATTTATAAAATCTAAACCCTAAAATACTAATTTATCAACCCAAACCAAAATATAATCGTGTTTAATTACAAAATCTAAACCCTAACCACTATTTTATCAACCGAAACTAAAATATAATTTCGTTTCATTACAAAATCTAAACCCTAACCACTATTTTATCAACCCAAACCGAAATATAATTTTGTTTATTTAGAAAATCTAAACCCTAACCACTATTTTATAAACCCAAACCAAAAAATAAATTCATCTATTTATAAAATCTAAACCCTAACCATTATTTTATAAACCCAAACCGAATAAAATTTCCTCAATAAAAATCCTACAGAATTTGTTTTCTTAATTTGTTTTATTTTATAATTTTAATTTTGATTTATTTTTAAATAGAAAATGACATGGCACATTATTGTATTTTGATTGGTTAGTTTAGATGGGGTGAATGAGATAGGTTCACCCCTAGGGGTGAACCCAAGAATTTTTCTTCCAAAAATATAATTAAAAAAAAACCAAAAAAAAATTGTCTATATTTATGAAAATTAAATTGATATTATTACCATAAAAAGTGGACAATTAAGTTCAAAATTGAAAATATGTAAACATATTTAATTTTAATTGTATATATATTATTATGTTTTCAATAAAAATAATTATTTAATAAAAATTAAATATAACAAATAATAATATATTTAAGAAAAAGAAAGATGATATTTTAGGAAAAATAAAAATAAAAACAAATATGCTATATTATGAAATAAAGATTATAAAATAAGCGTCTAGTCAAATTTTACATAGCATAAAATATGAAATATACAACAGAATTGATTATATCATCAAATTTAAAAAATAATTATAATCTTAAAAAATAATTAAAAACGATTAAATAAAAAATCTTAAATAAATCAGTAACTAAAACTTTGTTTGCTAAAATCATGCAAAATATTCTATATCACAAAAAATCTATTATCTTCACATAAAAATCTTCATAGTGAGAAAACAATCTCGAAAATATAGCACAAAAAAATTAAAAAAATAAAATATTTGATTAGATATAATATATTTCCGTTTTTCCGTATATAAAATCAAATTCCTATTTTTGAATTATTATTCAAGAAATCAAATTACTATAGTTATTCTAATAATTACTATTTAACATAACCAATCGAAAATTAAAAGAATATATGAAATTCGATTTTGTTTTCTAGCTTTAATGGGATTTTGAAAGTACAATCTATCCAAAAATAATATTGCTAAATTCAATTTTATTTTCCTATCTTTTTCAAAACATCAAGACATGAAATAACGGGTACATGAAAACAACTTATACCTCGGATAACAAAATACTATATAATTTTTTTTCATAAAATACAAGATGAAAAATAAAAGTTACTACTTAAGAGAAGAGGTCATAAAATATGAATGGCTAAATTCAGTTTCAAGTTTCAAATATCAAAAAGTAAAATTTAAATAGCTAAATTCATTTTCAACTTTTCTATTTATTTAAGATATTTGGATATGAAATAACGGGTACGGGAAGATAATAAGTAATTGGGAAAAAAGCCGAAAAATACGCTATCTATTTTTTATTTGGACGTTTAATATCCCGTCTTTTTTTATTAGAATAAAAATACCTCATTTATTTAACGTTGTCTTAAAAAATATTCGTTTATATACTCGTTAGTAGATTCATACCTTACAATTAACAGTCGTTTACTCGGGTGACGGAATCATTTGACGGGGTTAGGTTTTAATTCCACGTGTTTAAATAATATATATAATTGAAAAGTACCAAAGACTTGTTATGGTCTGGTGGTGAAATGCTTCCTTTTGTACTCACGGGTTCAGAGTTCGATTCCCTGCCAAAACCTTTTTTTTTTTTTTTTTTTTCTTCTTTTCCTCCATTGTTGCTCTAAAACAGATCATAGACCGATTTTTTAAAAAGTTAACAGTGAAGTGAAGTTTTCTCTGGAGCCAAGGCGTTCTCATAATCGCTAGAGTGAGATATGTCGATCTGGATTTACGACAAAAAAATTCAAAATCAATCTTTTCGACATATAGGAACCGAGATCTGTCGCTTAAGTTTCAAACTGGACAAATTAAACGAATCCGCATGAAGCTTTGCGCCACAAAAGGTACTATAAATGTTTTTTTCTGGTATGCGACAAGAAAAAGCCATTAGAGAGAAGCTTTATCTGTTTTTAGTGGTGATAACGGAGAAGAAGAAGAAAAATAAAAAGAGTAGAAAAAAAAAGAAAAAAAATTTGGATATCTCTCGAATCCAAAACCAGCCGGCCCCTTAATTAACATCTTACCACCAGGCCAGAACAATTCTTTCGTGGATACTTGTAAGCAAGTCATATATATCATTTAAACATGTGGAATTAAAATCTAACCCCGTTAAATGATTCCGTCACCCGAGTAAACGGCTGTTAACTATAATGTAGGAATCTACTAACGAATATATAAACGAATAGTTTTTAAGACAACGTTAAATAAACGAGGTATTTCTATTCCAATCAAAAAAGACGGAGTATTAAACGTCCAAATAAAAAATAGATAGCGTATTTTTCGGCTTTTTTCCCATAAGTAATTCTAAAAATAAAATCCAAATTATCTAAACTATTCCTGATAAAATACGGAACGAGAATTTAAGATAACAAGACTGTTAGATAACGTGAATCACACATGAGATATGTAGACATACTATTTACTTATATGGATTATGAAAGATTTTTTCTTCTACGTTTAAAATATTTTAATTAGCTACGGATCATGTATAGCGGATATATTTTATCTGCGTGACAACTATATTTGGAAATCTGATTCAAGAAGTTTTAATGTTTTTTTTCATTTTTTTATTTAGTTAGATAGTTCACAAGTTTAATATAAATATTTCTGATCACTAATTTAGTTCACACTCGATCTGGATCCGTTATCATGGATCGATTATTATTTCAAACATTCACAAACTTGATAAAAATAATTAATTCATTATAATTTTATCTTATAAATGCTACAACAAATAAATATACCTACAAATAAAACCTCACACGTACATGTGAGTATAAATCTTTTACTTATTTCTCTATTTGTTGTACTAAAATATACAATCACAAATGAGTATGTTATTTTTAAAATCACAATTATGGAATGAAAAACATGACATATATGGGACATAACAGGATGAATTTTCTATTATGAAATAAACAAACTACATTTCTCTTACTATTTTTATATGTAGTTGTCTTTACTAATAGGAAAAACAAATCCGATAATTCTTTTTATTTAAATTAAATTTAAAAACGGATATTAAACTGATACAACTTTGGACTATAAATGTTCATAATATTTTTAAAAATTATCTTTGTAAGCATGACCCTGCCCATATGTAATATATTACAAATTTAATAACAAACTTAGTTTTTGAAATTAATCCTGCACGTACGTGCGAGTCCGAATCTAGTAAATCTTAATAAGACTAATTATTTTGAAATATCAATCGTAAAATATACACCGGGCTTAGCCTCGACTTATCCCAAGAGTACTTTATAAGTACATAGTTAAAACTCTTTTGAAAACTTTTATGTGTTATCTTCGTAATGTGAACTAGATTCGGACCCGCACATACGTTCGGGATTGATTTCAAAAACAAAATTTTTTATTAAATTTTGAAATATATTATGTAAGTACAGGATTATGTTTGTCAACGTAACTTTTAGGAATGTTATTAACATTTATAATCTAAACTCATACCAATTCAATATTTGATTTGTTTTTAAATTAGGTTAAACAAAAAGAACGATACGATTTGGTTTTATTAAAGACTAATATTGGTTTGTTTTCATGAAGTTTGTGAATGTCGGATCAACATGATAGAGGATGCAGATTGAGTGTGAACAGACATAATAATAATACTTAAAAAAAACATTTGGTCCCGAATAGACTAAATATATTTGTCAACGGGATCAAACACGTCCGTTATGCATGCTGCAGACTAAAAATATTTTTAACTCAATACAGATTAAAATATTTTCACCCGTAAAAAATACATTTTCTGTAATCCACATTAGTAAATGGTATGTCTCCACATGTTCTTCTTAAATTCTTACCAAAATGTTCATATCTATATTTTGTTAGCTGTTTAAAATTATATAGTTTTTTAAATTTGATGATATAATAAAATATGTTGTATATTTATGCACATTTTATGGTATGTAGAATTTGATTAGTCGGTTATTTCCTAATCTAACATATTTTATTTTTATTTTTTTCCTAAACTATAATCTTTCTTTTTCTTAAATATATAATAATTTTTATTACATTTCCATTAATTATTAATTAATGTTTTCAAAAATAACTGAAAGTATATAATTAATATTAAATATATTTACATATGTTTAATTTCGAATTTAAGTGTCCACTTTTTATGGTAACAAACTTAATATAGTTTCCATAAATATAGATAATTTATAATTTTCGTTTTTATTTTTAATTTATTTAATTATATTTTTTTGGTGTCTTTAAAATGTGTTTGGCAACAGGTTTGCAATCACATTTTTTATAATATTTTTTTTATGGTCTGTTTGGTAACAAAGATTAGTGCTCCCCTTTTAATAGTATAGATTTTTAAACTTACATAAAATTTAATTATTTTTTATAAATTATATAATTTTTTAAAATACATAATTGTTTTGCTTTACTCTTTCTAATTGTATACATTATGCTCACTTTATACAAAATGCTTCCCTTTTAATAGTATAGATAGATAATTGTATACATTATGCTCACTTTATACAAAATGCTTCCCTTTATACTTTTAATTCTTATTCTAAATTATATATTTTTTAAACTTACATAAAATATAATTTTTTTTTAATTTTTAAACTTACATAAAATGTAATTATTTTTTAAAATTAATTTTTTAACATTTGATGATATTATTAACCATGTTGTATATTTTTCTACATTTTATGTTATGTAGAATTTAATTAGTCGCTTATGTCCTAATCTAATATAATTGTTTTTCTTTTTATTTTTCCTAAAATATCATCTTCTTTTTATTAAATATATGATAACTTTTTTTTAGATTTTATAAACATAAATAATTTTTTGAAAATATCATAAAAATATATAATGTAGATTAAATATGTTTAGATATGTTTAATATTGAATTTAATTTTCCATTTTTATGATAACCAAATCAATATTAGTTTCATAAATATAGATAGTTATTAGTTTTTTTTTAATTATCCTTTTAATAAATCATAATTGTTTTGCTTTACTTTTTCTAATTGTATACACTATGCTTACTTTATAAAAAATGCTTCCATTTTAATAGTATAGATATTAGTAAAAATATATTAAGTTCGTTACAGTATAACGTCTATAAATTATCTGTTGACCAAAAAACAATTTATATTTTATAGTTTGTTACTGAATAATATTAAGGTTATTAACTGTTGACCAAAAGAAAAATTAAGTTAATTAACCGTTGATTATGCAAGATATACTAGATATAACTAATTATTATTTTTATCACAAAAGTCTTTTAGGATATCTACTGTATTAATTAAGTTAATTAATTAAGAAAATCTTTTGGTTGTGAATCAAAAAAAGTTATAAAATTTATAAAGTTTGATTGCAGTGGATTTATAACTTTGGACGAAAATATGGCTGTGGAAAGTTTATAAAGCAGTAACCAATCAACAAGACCTAAAATTTAATCTTTCAACTACAGGAATATACTAATATTTAGTTTATTAATTATATCAAGTCAACTTCTTTTATATTATTGTTTTTTATAGAAATTAATTTATACACAGAAACCTATGAAGTCAAATTTGTCATTTACAAAAGGAAAACAAATCAAGGAATCGAATCATTTACTCTCTTTAATTAAGGTGATACCCAATTAATATTTAGTCAAAGATCCCTTTTAGACTTTTACGTTATGTTTGAATTACATATGTTACCTAATTCTCCTAATAAATATCTAAGAAAATTAATTCAAATATCTTTTATATATAAACTTCAAGGGGGATTAGTTTTTCAAACTGAAACAAAAACTGAAAAAAAAAAAGATAATTTGAAATTATGAATAAATTCTTTGTTTTAATCGTTGTAATTGCTTTGAGTGTTGGATCGAACAACGCTAGTAGAATTTTTCCAAAAAATCAAGTATAACTTCACAATACATCGTTTTATGTTAATATTGCAATTAAAACTTCTTTCTATATATTTATATCAAGTAAACTTCTTCGATAATGTTTTTTATTTTGAAATTAATTATATGTAACAAAGAAAATAAATGAGAAAATTGATTTGGTCACTTATGTAACTAAAGTGCACCATTTGCTCCAACCACCCCTCAGTTGCAGCTCAAATGCTTCTTTTTGTTATGCACATAATAGCAATGGTGGAAGAGGAGGGTAAACAATAGAAGAATTACCATCTTATGAGAAGTAAAAAAAAGTGTCAAAGGTCCTTAGAGAACTCTACAATTAAGTGTACTTATGTTGGAGTAATTTCATAATGGGTGACCTTCTGGGGATGTGATTTCGAAAAATGTGCGATGAGGATAAAACACAAAAAAAACATGTGGTGATTGGTAAGGTCGGTAAACAATTCTTTAAAATCTTATGTACGCAGCAAACCGGCCGTTAGATACCACGGGCCAAAAATGGACGTGGGACCTATAAAAAGGTGGGCTCATGGGTCGGGAGTGGACATGTGTAACACCCTGACCGCCATCTCTCCAGTGGGCCCACCTCTCTTAATGGGCCTCACGTCCTCTCAGTAGGCCCACGAACCTATCAATATCCAACGATCGGTTGGCTATGTCCGAGAGGCTTAATTTTAAACACTTTTTTATCGACCCTACAAATCACCACACAATCTTTCCCTGTGTTTTGGCCCCACTCACATAGTTCCGACAACCACTTTCCAGAAGATCACTCATCCTTTGACTACTCCAGCATAAGCACTCTCTCAGGACCCTTGACTGAAAAGATAAGTGCACTTTGGTGACACATGTGGTCAAATAAATTCATTGGGGTCTCACAACATGAGGCCACCAAAAAGTGACGGTCGGGACAATACAAGTGGTATCATAGCTGAACCCTGACGAGTGTGGAGTCAAGTGGGCTCACACTGTAAGGGGGTGATGGACTTTATCTGCAACGAGGACTTTGCGCTATGTTAGTAGGGGTGAATTATAATACCTTGTATTCAGTGGTTGCAAAGAGGTTTAAAATAATTAATTTGACCATTTATGTCACCAAAGTACACTTTTCTTTTCGATCAAAGATCCCGAGAAAACTCCACAATCTAGCGCACTTATGCTGGAGTAATTTTAGGATGGATGATCTTTGTGGAAATGAATGTTGGAATTGTACGAGTGAGATCAAACACAAGGAAAGATCATATGTGGTGACTTTTTAATGACCCTTCAATAAGTTGCGTAGTCACAATTATATGCAATATCTTTTTCTTAATATGTAACTTTATGAATAATGGTGAATAGTTTGCAAAGTATTTTGGTGATCAACAATTTTAGATTACTAGAGTTTATAGTTAATGTTTAATAACGACTTATATACGTAAATTAGTCTTTTCAGACAATAAAACAGTCTATTTGCTTCAAAAAAAAGTTTGGATATCATTTTCTTGTAATAAAGTTTGAAAATAATTTTTTGTTGAACATAGATAACCCGTCCATCAGACGGGTCCAAATATAGTTTGATATATAGTTGGCTACTTGGAAATTTAGTTAATTTGTTACCTAATTAACATTAGTAAAAGTTTTTTTTTCAATTAAGTTATATATTTATGTTGTTACAACTTATAATGTCCATTTGTAAATAGTTGGGGACTATGAAATTTAGCTAAGTTGTTAATAATATAAAAAGAGTAAAAGTTTTTTTTAAAATTATGTTCTATATTTACTTAATTTATCCTAATAATTAAGTTCAACTAGATTCGTGCGGGATTGACTTCAAAAACAAAATTTGTTATTAAATTTTGAAATATATTATGTATTGTACGGGATTATTTTTGTAAATGTAACTTTTAGGAATGTTATTAACATTTATAATCTAAACCCGTACCAATTCAATATTTGATTTGTTTTTAAATTAGGTTAAACAAAAAAGAACGATACGGTTGGGTTTTATTAAAAACAGTTGTACCTTAAAAAAATAGTAAAAGAAATGTGGTTTGTCAATTTCGGGACATAAATCTTGTCATGTGCGTCCTAATATGTCATATTTTTCTGTTCCATAAGCATTTTAATTATTTACCTATTTGAGATTGTATATTTTAGTAAAAAATATAAGAAAATAGGTCAATGAGTTAGACTTACACATAAATGTAGGGATGTATTTGTAGATATATTTATTCAGTATAGCATTTATAACATAAACTAATATTAGTTTGCTTTCATAAAGTTTGTGAATGTCGGATCGACATGATAGCAGACCCAGATTGAGTGTGAACCGTGAGCTATCAAACATAATAAAAACAATAATAATAAAAAAAACATCTGATCCCGGATGGACTAAATATATTTGTCAAAAGGATCAAACACGTCCGCTATGCATGTTCCACACTAAAAATATTTTTAACCCAATACAGATTAAAATATTTTGACCCGCAAAAAATACATTTTCTGTAATCCACATTAGTAAATAGTATGTCCGCATATGTTCTTCTTAAATTCACGTTACCCAAAATTTGTGTCCCATATTCTATCAGGAATAGTTTAGATGATATTTTTTATGTTTCAAATTACCCGTACCTGTTATTTCATATTCCAATATTTGGAATAAAGTTGAATAATTAAAACTAAATATAACAATTCAAATTTCATGTTCATGTATCATACATGTTATTTGATATTTGAAAATTGAAATTGAATTTAGTTTCTTGATTTTATGATCTCCTCTCGTTACTTTTATTTCCCAAAGTAGAGACTTCAACGTTCCAAAGTTGACTCTTACCAAATTAGTGAATTTTTGATAGTTAAAATATAACTACCAATTTTTTTGCTTATAAGTGTGAAACCATATATTATTTTTGAGGTAAACCTAATTATGATTATGTTTAGATATGTTTAATTTTGAATTTAATTGTCCATTTTTATGGTAACCAAATCAATATTATTTCTATAAATATAGATAGTTATCATTATTTTTTTAATTTATCTTTTTTATTATTCTTTAAATTAGTATATATCATAATTGTTTTGCTTTAATTTTCCTAACTGTATATACTATGCTCATTTTATACAAAATGCTTCCATTTTAATAGTGTAGATTTCCATAAATATAGATAGTTATTATTAACTTTTTAATTAGTATATATCGTTATTGTTTTGCTTTACTTTTTCTAGCTGTATATAAGTATGCTTCCCTTTATACAAAATGCTTCCTTTTTAATAGTATAGATAGATTTCCATAAATATAGATAGTTATTATTTTTTAATTATCTTTTTAAAATTATTATTCTTTTAATTAGTATATATCGTAATTTTTTTGATTTACTTTTTCTAGCTGTATATACTATGCTCACTTTATACAAAATGTTTCTAGATAGATATGTACACATAATAGGCTTCTTCAGTGAAATTGGATAGATAAAGGGGTAGACCAAAAAGGGTATTTCTCAAAAATTCTCCATTTTAAGTATCGAGAGGAGATTATGTTTTTGGTGGGACTCACTTTAATTGTATGATAAAGATGATGGGATGATATTCTAGAACATTTACAAACAAACTCGTTTTTATGAGATTCGGTGCATATATATATACTAGATCCGGACCCGCGCTATAGCGCGAAAGAAAAGTGTCGGTTTTTGTGTTTTTCCGAATTATGTAAATTTTTAATTTTTAAAATGGATTGTTGGTGTTGAATTTAGATAGTTAAATTTGTTTTTCTAAGATGGTGAAAGTTAAATTATATAATTTGAGTAAAAAAGTAAAGCCTAAAATATTTCTTATATTATATAATTTCTGTAAAATAATAAGATATATAAGAGAGGAAAACGAATAACATACTGAGCAAAAATGTAATGATATATACGATTTTGGGTAATCGATATAAACAAAGGTTTATGTTCTCTATAAAATAGAGTAAATCATAATATATTAAGTTTTGATACGTAATAAAGTAAAATAACAACAGAGAAACTTTTTCATAGAATTTTTTTGATAAATCTCTAAAAAGAAAATAAGTATCCTACCTCTGTTATTATTTTGATGATTTATTAGAAACTTTATAATTAACTGAGTAATGATGGTTCCATAGTTTACATTAATAATATTTTTGTGTTTAATTATTCAGTATTTATTAAAAGGAATATTATTATATTTAAAACTAATAAAGGTCAGAATTTATTAAAAGGAATATGATTTACGTAACTAACTTTCTTATTATGAAAATAAATAAATAACAACATATGAGTTTGATAGATTCACAATATTTTTGATTTTCCTATAAAAAATAGAATAAAAACATTTATATACATCATATTAGATAATAGAACATGAAATAAAATAGGAAACAAAAAATCATAAGAAAAACATAGAAAAGTGAGATCGAAACAATTCAATGATTGATGTATTTGTTCAACAAATGTAGGACTTTATATAGTGAGGAGAGGGTGTTGGATTTTAGAGTTAGTAAATTTAAATATTTTAGAAAAATATTTCTTTAGCTTGGAAGAAATTTAAATGATTTCCTAACTATAATATAAATTAATTTCGAATTTTAAGGTAATATACTCAAACTAACATATGGAATATACATTTTTAAACTGATTTTTTTATTAACATTGATTAGAATTATTAATAATTACAAAGATATTTCTATAGGAATAGGAAACTAAATTTTTTATTTTTGTAAGGAAATTTTCGAATTTTCGAATAATATTCCCTAATTTAAAAATAAAGTACTTTTATTAAAGTATTACGTAATTAATTATAATAATATCTTAGAATTTTAATTTATTAAAGTATTTGGTAATTAATTATAATAAATATCTTAAAATTTAAGTTATTTATTTTGTATCTATAACATTTTGGTTTTACACATTAAAATATATTTATATATGATATGGTTGTCAAAATATATTTATTGTCTGTTTCCAAATGTTAAGAAACTATTTAATGCCTAATATTAATCCGAATTTTTTTAAGGTAATAGTATTAGGTAATATTCTCATAACTAATAAGATTTTCTAGTTAGACTATATATAGATAATATTGGATCAAATTTGAAAATGATAAACAATAAGAACACAAAAATTTCGTAATAGTTTAGTAATTCGAATATTTTGTGTAGATTGAGATCTTGTTTAGGTAATTTTAAATATAATTTTCTAAAAAGGAGCATATGTTAATCACCATTACGATTTTAATATCCACCATTGATATAGAATACTATAATATATGCATGTAATATT
Organism: Capsella bursa-pastoris; assembly: GCA_036452645.1. Lineage (NCBI taxonomy): Eukaryota > Viridiplantae > Streptophyta > Magnoliopsida > Brassicales > Brassicaceae > Capsella > Capsella bursa-pastoris. The sequence continues at coordinate 10,040,197 of CP144193.1, read as the reverse complement.
AATGTAATTTCCTAAATAGTGGGATAATAAATCGCTGGACTAACTGCATTTATTACTAATAATAATGCTTAATATTACCATTTTCAGAATTTTCAGAATTAATTACATAATACTAAATGGATTATGATTATATCCTATTTTTTTTATCTAAATTGAAAGTATCCATTATATAGATTTTGTTTGATTGGTAAGTTATTTTCTATTGTTTGAAGTAAAAACGGGCCTTAGCTGGGCCATAACAATTTCGAAAACCCAAAATAAAAGTGTGTTGTTTTCATGAATGTAATATTGGCAAGTATTCGATTGAAAATTTAACTCGGAATTATTTAAAAAACCCGACCCGAATCTCTTATGTACTTCTCTTTTACTATAGTAGAGATATATATATATATATATACGGGATAATGCTCATGATGCAAAGTTTATATTTGGTTTTGCCCTTGTTGGTAAGATTACAAGAAATAAATTATAAGTACAAATATTTATTTCAAATGTATATGTATATGCAAAAGTCTTTTACATTTTTTAGTAATCTCTGTGATGTAACACATCCCAAGTCACAAAAACTTAATTTCAGATATATAATTGTTTGAATACACATCGAGTTGTCTATAATGAGAGATTTAAATTAAATTACTTTGAAGTTCATTAGCTAAAACAAGAGGGGGTGAACAAAGAGTTCTGAAAAGGCCTTATTATCTTAAAATAAGGATAACAAAAGTTCAACATATTTCACAATTTAATGATTTTAAAAGATAAACTCTTTCAAATATGTAATCTTTTATATTTTTGTATTTGTTTAAAAAATTAATGCTTTCCTGAAGGATGCTAGAATTCATTTTTGTATCATTTAATAGCTTACAAATGAATTTATTTGTATTTAACATCATATTTTGGATTGATGTTAATGTGTAACAAATTTACCATCAAATTTAGTAATAATTAATTAGTTTTATGAAATTCAATAAATTGAGAGATCACAAATATATATGATATATTTTTCAAAAATGGAAATTATGAATAATGGTGAATAGTTTACAAGATTTTTTCTGATCAACAATTTATTATTTTTATAAGGGAAAAAACTAGATTGACCCAAATGAAGAGATAAATTACTAGACTAACTTATAAAATATTTGGGTTAGATGAGTACTTTTCAATACAAAAATACCGTTTTTTGCTTTGTTAGAAAAAAAAAAGTCATCATTACCCTTTAAAAAATATCCAGCGATTTTTGTAAAAGTCTGTCGTTTATGTTGTTAATGTAGTGACAGATTTGTTTCTGTTCAACAGATTAATTATAGAATGACAGATTTCTATGACAGATTTATTTTGAATGACAGATTTGTTTGAAAATAGTTACGACATATTTAATATTAGTGACAAATTAATTTTTTTACGACAGTCATTTAAATGAAACGATGACAGACTTATGTTATATTCGACAGATTTTTGTAATGTATGACAGATTTGTGAAAATATCTGACAGATTTATTTTGTTAGTTGTTTCAGATTTTTTTTTCACAAAACAAACTGTCGTGTATTGACAGATTTGTTTACGGAAAATTAATTACTAGTTTGACCTATAGTGATGACAGATTTGTGAAAGGTTATGACAGATTTTAAAATTTACTAAAAAACTGTCACTTGATAACAGATTTGTTAAACTTTGTTAAAAATTGCTAGAATGACCTATGTATGTTATGACAAATTTATTTTTCTTGTGACAGTTATTTTTTTTTATTATTTTGTAATATTTGTTTATGTGGCGACAGATTTGTAACATGTAATAACAGAGTTTTTGTTGGGTTATAACAGATTTATATAAAGCTTTAGTGACAGATTTTTTTTCCGTGTAGCAAGAGAGCTGTTGTTTATTTTTCTTTAAAATTAGTTTGTGAGGGATTTCTACTTAGTATGACAGATTTTTTTATAAACTTACACACTTAACTATTAGTTTTAAGTTGGAGATTCGTGAATTTAAACACAACTCATCACTACACTTAACTATTACAAAACTCATTGGACCATATATTGTAAATCTTTTCGTTACTATACAAAACCTAGTAAACAGTAGAGACTTACCTACACAAAGATAGTATACGAGTTCCTACCAGATGCACCAACCAAACAGTATCCTAAACAGTCCATTGACTATGTTTATGGAGAAAGTGAAACTCAACCAAGGATAAAGTTCTTAGCCAAGGGAACGCCTACTAAACATATGAAAGTACAATGAGATAATAGTTTGGTATAATTTTTTTCTTCTTTCTTCTCTGAAATTGACAAACTTTGAGTATAGTTTGGTATAATTGTTTTCTTCTCTGAAATTGACAAACTTTGAGTATAGTTTTGTATAATTTGAGTTTGAGTATAGTTTGGTATAATTTTTATTTTATTTATTATTATAGCAAACTTTTTATTCAGATTTTTAGATATTTTTAAATATTTTTGTTTATAAATTCAATTTAATTAACGTTTAAAAAAAAAAAAAACTTATATTTTTATTATTTCTGTATTTTGAATTTTTAAAGTTTTTAAATATAATTTTTATTTCTATATTCTTTTTAATATATAATAGATTTGTTGATCTTATTACAACAGATTTAATATTTGTGTGACAGACTTTTTCTATTACTTGCCATTTTTAAGGTTTAGGTTTTTTGGACTTTTTACATAAATATTGTGTCATTCTAGTAATGACCAATGATAGAGGGTTAATTCAGTTATTTTTTGCCAAATTTGTGTCAATCTAGTTAATATGAATGTTTAATAAACTTTTAAATATAAATATACATAAATGATTTTGTTAAAAAAAATTCTATTTTCTAACTAAAAAAGTCTCAGATTTTTTTTTTTTTCAAAAAAGAGCTTTGGATATCGTTTTCTTATACTCCCTCTGTTTCAATTTAAGTGATGTTTAAGGTTTTGGTAAACTAATTAATAAAATATATAACTTACCCATTTCTCATAAAAAATCATTAACTAATATGAATTCAACCAATAAAAAAATATGATGTAAAATATAATTAGTCGAAAAATATTAAATACATTAAATTTTTGAATAGGAAATTGAAAACGTCACTTATACTGAAACAAAAAAATAAATTGGCTAAAACATCACTTATAATGAAAGAGAGGGAGTAATAAATTTTTGGGTGAGTTAAATATTTGTGCTCAGTTAAACGGAAAACAAAAAGTATAGCCCCAATAAAAAGAAAATTAGTTTTTGATAATAGACCTATGCAAAGTTACAAGTCACTCCCTATTTTTATTTTTTAAAAAGAAAAAAAAAATCTTTTATGTTAAAGAAGGATAGTAGGCTAGCATCATGCATTTTATATATTCTCTGCTAAATCTCTGACACATTTGCAGTGTACAGTGACATCCTTCACACGCAAAGTTACAAACAGTTAAACAGAAAATATTAAATTGTGGAAATATGATAAGTAAATAAGTAGTCGATCTTATATATTTTAGATGCTAACATATAACTTAACTAACCCTATTTATACTCATCTAACCGCCTACTAAATTAAAAGTCCCAATTAATTTAAATTATCAGCTATATTCCCATTATCTATGTATTGATGATCTCCAAACCGAAAAATAATTTTGTCTAATTACAAAATCTAAACCCTAACCACTGTTTTGTCAACCCAAACCGAAAATAGAATTTTTTTTAATTACAAAATTTAAACCTTAACCACTGTTTGTCAACCCAAAACAAAAATATAATTTCGTTTAATTACAAATCTAAACTCTAACCACTGTTTTGTCAACCCAAACCGAAATATAATTTCATTTAATTACAAAATCTAAACCCTAACCACTGTTTTGTCAACCCAAACCGAAATACAATTTTGTTTAATTACAAAATCTAAACCATAACCACTGTTTTGTCAACCCAAACCGACATATAATTTCGTTTAATTACAAAATCTAAACTCTAACCACTATTTTATAAATCCAAACCGAAATACAATTTTGTTTGTTTATAAAACCCTAACTACTCTTTTATAAACCCAAACTGAAATGTATTTCCACGAATTCAATAAAAATATTCATCAGTGATTAATAGCATTCAGAAACTTATTTTTAAACATGTTAATAATTTGGTATCGCGACATTTACATATTATCCGTTATATTAGTATTTACTGCTTTAAAAATGAAAATAAATATTTTATATAAACCAGTAATTTAAATATTTTATACAAATATGTTAATATATAAGTTATTTGATATCAATCATATAATAAATAATTTAACCAGATAATTATGAGTTGATCAAATAACGTATAATATATAGCGGTCATATACGATTAACTATGAATAATTTAACTAGATAACTATGAATTTATCGAATAACTTATAATGTATAGTAGTAACATCCGATAACAGATCTTGCCCAAAATCGAAACCCTAACCAGCATTTGATTACTTATTTTTAAACATGTTAAATAATTTGTTATCGCGATAATTTACATATTATCTATTAAATTAATACTAACACTATTCAGCCGTGATTGATTGAATTTGGTAACACTGTTCATCAGTAATTAATAGCATTCGATAACTTATTTTTAAACATGTTAAAAGATCGGTTAACGCGGTAATTTACATATTATCTGTACTATATATGGATCCAATATATTTTTCAATTTGTTGATTTATGTATTATACTTTAAGATATAGATAACTATAACAACAACGAGTTATCAACATGTTTAACGTATAAGTTATATATTATACCTTCTAAATATGATGAACAATTGGGAAAATATTCATCAATGTCTCGTTAACACTATTCATCTACGATTGATAGCATTCGATATAACATTTGTAAAATGTTAAATAATTTATTATCTCGATAATTTACATATTATATGTTAAATTACTTGTTATCTTACTATATAAATTAAAAGTAACAGAGATCATACCACGCGGCGTAGATCCATACAACATCCTCAGCTCCTTTCACGATAAGACAATCACCAACAGAGATCACACCACGCTGCGTAGACCCACGAATCCCAGCAGCAGCTTGAGAGATCCCGTCCGTCGGTTCGTACGGGGAAGCTTTGGAGCATCGATGTATCGAATTTGCAGGCTTCGAACGTTGGACGAATAACGCGGAGGCTTGTGATGGAAAGAAGAAGGTGACTCGTTGGAGCAGAGATTGTGAATGTTTTGAACAAAGCGGTGGTGGGAGAGAATGTGTCATGAATCATAACCGACGATTTACGCCACGACCGCCACATTGACAGTGGTAAAAACGGCGGAGGAGTTGAAGATTTAAGATTAAGGTTTGTTTGGGATTTGCAGAGAAAAATGGAGTTTTTGGGAGAAAGAATGAGATAGAGAAAGAGAGAGAGCTGGTTAACAAAAGTGGTTGTATTTTTTTTTTTTAATATTTGATAAATCTGCAATAGATCTTGTCCAAAAATTTTATCCAAATAAACATCCTATTTTTTTTATGTGAGTTATAAGGTTAAAGTGGTCAGGCAAATTGAGAGTGAAATAACAAAAAAAAATAATGACATTTACTTAATTAACTGGTCAACTGAGGGTATGCATTACAATTTCACTAAATTTTTAAGGTGAAACATAGATAACCAGTCCATCAGGTGGGTTCTAATCTAGTTGCATTCATAGTTGGGTACTTGTTAATTTTGTTAATTTGTCAAACATAATTTTTTTGATTTAAGTTATATATTTATGTTGTAACAACTTTTAATGTCTATTGGATCTATAGTTGGGGATTTGGAAATTTAGCTAAATTGTTACCTAAATAAATAAATAAAAGTCAAAGATTGTTTTTAATTAAGTACCATATTTATTAAATGTATCCTAGTAAATGAGGAAGGTACATTAATTTAGAAATCCAATATATATACACACATAAAAGTCTTCTTAGGTGAAAATTTTAAAATAATATTTATATTCTACCAAATTATGAATAATCTAATTGCTTTGATCCTTGTGATTTCTTTATGTGTTGGATCTAACAATGCTGGCTTATTTTTTGCGAAAAACCAAATGTATTTCAAAAACTCATTTACCAAGAATTCTGATCTTCTTACTGTCCATTGCAAGTCTGAAAAAGACGATCTTGGTATTCACAAAATTACATATATGATTTTAAGTTTGGGGATGAACTTTTTGGTGGGACGAAATTTGTGTGTATGCTAACACATGAGGGGGTTGGTTTTAAATATTCAAGAACATTTACAGCATACATGCAATCTCCATATTTTATGAGATTTGGTGTCAAATATTTTTGGGATGCTAGAGATGATGGGATCTATCTCGCGGATGATACTCAGACTTCAAAGCTTAGATTTGGTTGGAATGTGACTATTCTTCAAACATATTAATCTTGACTCTTGTCGTCAATAGATTTCAAGATATAAATTATAAATAAAAGTTTTTATTACCTTTTCAAAAATGTATGCAAAAGTCTTTGAAATTTTGTGGTAATCTATGTGATCTAACACATCCCAATTCACAATATATCATTTAAGATTTATTTGATTACACATTGAGTTGTATGTAATGAGATTTTCTAATTACAACTAACTAATAATATCATTTGTTTAAAGTTATACGATTACAAATTCGATGAAAATACACCCAAAAGTTGACGAAAATAAAATATGTCATATACAAGAAAACAAGTTAAATAATCATATATGTTCATTCGCTTTGTTCCAATTGATTAGATGTTTTAGCTAAAAGCACAATGTTTAAGAAACCATAAATGTTTTATTATTTTAAATAAAATATATTTTATTAAATATTTATTTAGAAAAACTAATCAATAGAAAAAAAGACAGGAGAATACAAATAGTCATAACATAAAAAATAAACATAAATAATGCATAAACAAAAATGCTTAAAATCTTATAATTTGGAACCCAGGGAGTATAAAAGTAACTTTTTTGCTCTCTCATTGGTCCATCTTGACAATAATGTTTTATAATAAAATATCTATATTTTTCATTAAACCATAAATAACACATATAAAAAATTTTATTTGACTCACACTTTAATATAAGAATAAAATCATATAAGTTATGCATTGACTATATTTCACTATTCAGTTTTATTAGGCACACAATAAATTAGAACTGTAACTCCCAAAATACTTACATGCAATTTTTATCACTTTTAATCCCTATAATCCTTATGTAACTCACAATTTAATATAAGATTAAAATCATAGTATGAATTATGTATTGACTATATTTCACTACTTATGTTGACAGGAAAAAAACTTATTTTCTTATTCTCTCATTTCCTCATCATCTCATTATCTTCCACTACATCTCAAATCTTAATTAGCATTTCTTTGTTTTGTGTTTGTTTTATTGATGTTGTTAAAAATTCAAATTAAATATCATTGTAGGAACTTAATCTTAGATTTTCTTTTTAGTATATGATATATATCATACATTATATTGCTTTTAAAAAAAAAATTCACCTCCATTGTCTATTTTAGATATCTTCCTGTAAGTAGCCATTCTCTTATCGTATTCTACTATATTCATGTATCTTAAATATGTTTCTATTTTTATATTATTATATGAGCTGGAAATCAATTAAAACATGATTTTAATAATTTGATTCTTAGCTGATTATAGAAAGTATGATAATTATCTAACACTATTTTTCCATTTTATTTATTTCTCAATTTATATGTATACATATAATAAAACTTTTCGATGGTTATACAAAAATTCAGGTTTATGAGAAAAGATTTGAATACAAAAATTTTGATGGTTTTTATGAAAATAAAAGAACTTAATTATTTTGTCTTTCATGTTTAAAAAATGAGATGATAATTTTGATAATTTTTTTATAATTTTCTCTTTCTTACAAATTTTTTGATACTTTTGATTGATACTATTTTACAATCTTACGTTTGCAATAAAACTGGCAAAAATATCTTTAAATATGATCAACATAGGTTCACTCATATTAGGAAAATGTTTAAATTTTTAAGATTTTTATCTATATTAGTATATCATACCAATAGTATCACTATTTATTTGTAGTATTTGTTTAAGTTTTGTTCTGTAATTTTTTTTATATATTTCAAATTGGTATTATAGATTACCATAGTAAATAAGGTTGATAAAAGTATTAACCTCCACATCATTGCCGTATATGTAAAGGTGAGTTAAATTTTGATACTCAAATAAGTGGAAAACAAAAAAAAATAACTTGATATACCAAAATTAGTTCTCTCTCCAAAGGGGTTATAAATTACTCGTTCGTCCCTATTACAATTATGGCAAAAAAAATATTAACTGAGGAGTTGCTATTTAGGGTAGGCGACAGGATTTAGGGGGCTACAGATGAGTTTTTTTTTTATCGGCAACTATAACTCAAACTACATGAGAAATGTCAATTAGTTGACAAATTTATATTATCTTTTATTACTTAATAACACATTAGTTACCGGATAAATAAGCAACCACCCAAGAAAACACTGTAAATACGATTTAGATTATCCACTAACAACTATATTTTGGATTTCAATTAATTTTACCACATCTCTTAGACACTGTTCATCAACATCTCGATAAGACTGTTCATATCTGATTGATAGCATTCGATATAGTATTCGTAATGTGTTAAATAATTTGTTATCTCAATAATTTACATTTTCTTTTTTGAATAATCAAAGAGGTTCTGGGCCAAATCCCATACATCCCCTCAGGCCCAAAACCAAAGCATGTTATATGGTTCTGTCCCAAGCGCTACTCGAATCGGCGACCTCTGAGCTTTTGCCAGAGATCTTTACCAATTGAGTTATTAGCACTTGGTTTTTTTCGTCAACAACATTTGGTGTCTTAAAAAAATTGTCAACAGAACTTGATATTTTAAATGGCATTCGGAAAAGCTTATGGCTTAAATGACGTTAATTTGAAAGTTCATGGTTTAAATGGCATTTTCTTAATTTGACATATTGTATGTTAAATTACTCGTTATTGCTATATAAATGAAAATAAATATTTTCCTATATCAAAAAGACTGTTTATTTTGGCTTCGAATACAGTTTGGAAACACAATTTATCACTAAAGGAAATAAAAAGTAATGATATGTGTCAATATTTATTTTGATTAACAATGTAAAGTATATTATATAGCGATAAGTTATGAGTTATGCGATAACCATATATTTATTTTGTTAAATCATGTAATATACATAATATATAAAACATATAATATGTAAATTATCGAGATAATAAATTTTTTAACATAGTACACATACTAGTAACATATTATTTAACATATTACAAATACTTGAGAGAAAAGAGAATGAAAAAAAAGAAAAAAGTAAAAAAGAGAAATGATAACTATTAATTTTTAAGTTATGAACAAATCAAATGAAGAAGTAAATATACTAGACAACATATTGAATCATATTATATCGCGTTAAGTAACAAGTTATATGGTAAACGTAAAATTATCGAGTAATTCGATTATTATATTATTGAAAGTTCGAAGGAAGAAGAACAAAACAAGATTCAACGATGGCGATGGCTAAGAGAAAATCCTAGTTACTCACCATAAACATCTCTAATTCTCCCATTGTTGTTCTCAGATGCTCTCTCTCTCTCTCACTCACGGCTTCGCTTCGTGGAGATCCTATGATAACGATGTTGTCATCATCGGCAGCGGACATGGAGGTGATGTTGCGAAGATTAAGGTAGCAATACTCAGAAACCTAATATGCAGCCCAAAGGACGCGGATGATAATATACCGACAACCTGTAAAGGATAAATAGGAAGGTATCACAGTTGGAGTTAAAAACCATATATGTAACGCCCGTGTCTGGAAATCTGGGTGGTGTCGATCAACACTAAGGATGGGTGTCGATCGACACTAGTAATTTTTGGGTCGACGGTTTAAGTTTTAAATCGTCGGTTCAATTGAGGCTTGGTTTGGGGGAAAACCTAGGTCGACTTTATAACTTTTGAAGCGTTGTTTCTCTCTTTATTCTTCACTTTGTCGCTTTGTGAGTTTGAGAGAGAACAGAGAGTGAGTTTGATCCTTTTGGTGCCTTTGAGTGGGTTTTTGGAGAGATCAAAGCTTGTTCTTGGTGGTTCAAGGCTAGAGAAGGGTTGATCCGTGGTGTTTGGTGTCTGTGGAGATTGTTTTCACCCTTGCAAGCCCCTGTTCGTTGCTGTTCTTTCTTGTTTAAGAGGTGAGTGCATGACCAAGGCTTATCTAAGCATGTTTGATCATTGTTTTGGGTGTTTTGATGATTGTTTGATTGATTTCTTTGCTTGTTTGGCTGTTTATATGTTGAATGATGCCTGTGAAACCCCTTGGAGACTCGCTCATATCATGGAGGTGATTTGGAGAGGAGATCCAGTGAGAAACGTTAGTTGGAGCGACTGCAGAGCTATGTTGAGTTTAATGGGTTAATCTGGTTTGCATGTTATAAAAAAAAACGGGATGGGTTCTTTCAATATATAACAATTTTAAACAGTGTCTCCGGTCATATAAATGAACTAACCAAAACAAATTTATCATGGATCTCCGGATTGTCATCTAAAACAATGGGCTCACGAACCAACGTCCCAAACTACAAAAAGTGTGGTAATAAAATGTGAGAACTAGTTGTATCCGCTAAGAAAAATATCATCAACTAAAATTATAAATAATTTATAACAAAATAATAACCGAATAACAAACAATTGCAGTAGAATACCCTGAATCTTTGTCACAATTGCCTACTAGGTTTAGCCGATCACCATCCTGCTAACGAAATAGGTATCAACTAATATATGATATATACTATATTGACATTGTTACCACGGTCCAGGACGTGGACAGATCGGTCGGGTTAGTTGGAGTAGTTTGGGCCTGTAGAACAAAATAGAAAATATTAACTATCAAAAAACAGTGACGCCCAATAAAAGTATTATTGAATAACAATATTGATAACAACTAACCAGTGATGTAATGATATGGTTGGGAAGATCTAGATCCGTCATCTTAAAGGAAAAAATTTCGAGAAAAGAAATATGATTTAGATAGAGAATTGAAGCAACAGGGTACCAAAACTAGCCAATTAAAAAACACTTACTCTCTGTTTGATTTCCTTTATGACAAAGAGGAAACAAACGAGGATGAGACACATCGATTTCTGCGATTTCTCGGCAAGGATCTTCAATAAATTGAGGATGAAAACCAGAGAAGACAGCAAATAGAAGCTCTATGAACAAGAAACGGAAAATCAAAATGAAAATTTTCTGAAAAGTAGAGATTGTATATGGATAAAATCAATAAATCGACATATTCAATCAAGTTATTCATATATGAAGATACTAATGCTTGAGTTGCTCAGACAAAGGAAGGGTATATCAAAGGGTATTTACACTTCATGTGCCTAGTTGAATGTTTTATTAAGTATCTACCTTTCATCTTTCATTAGTTAGCTCTCTCTTTGATCTGACTATTTTATTTCTATTATAGATGTCTAATAGCATACCTAATTGAATTGCCAAAAGAACCCAGATCAAAAATTTCTTGTTATGGTAGGTACGACGTCTCTCTCAAAAAAGTAGATATTCGTTTGTTCGCCATTGCTTTTGTTCGATGGCTTCTTTTCTGGTGTTGTGAGATGGTCTCCTCCTCGTGTCTTGTGTATGATCTTCATAGGTGAAATCAAGTATCTCGACGGATGTTTGAAGTAGCTCTAATCTCTTCTCCGGTGGTGATGGGTGTGAAAGGTTATTGATCGAGGCGTCGTGGAGGCCGAAGTCTCATGGTGTCTTAGTCTTTCTCTGTTGCGGTTCTGTAGCTGCTTGAAGACGGTGGCAAGATTTGCTGGAGATTATGGAGCAAGGCGGAGGTTCTTCAGAACCGCAATATTCGATTAATTGAAATTTATCGAATATTGAATAAGTTAGCATATGAACTTATCTTACCATGTGCATACGATATTATTGAGATTTTCAATATGTTATCCGAGAGGAGGAATCATCCGGTGGTCAGAAACAAAACTTTGGCTCCACTTTGAGACCCGTGGATGAGAAAAATCGTTGAATGATCGAATATTAAATAGTTTAGCATGCTAAATTTTAATTTATCAGATAATGAATAAGTACTTAACATGCTAAAATTATAATTTATCAAATATTGAATAACTTAGCATACTAACGTAACATGTTAATATAAATATTATCCGTATAATATTATCTCACCATGTGCATACAAATATTATTCATATATTTAAATATCTTAGTACATAATATAAAACTTATCACAATATAATAGAATTAGCAGGTAAATAAATGTAGTGTCATTTCCATGCGTACACATACATTTGTCTTGACTCAGCAGTTGGTTAAATAAATGCAGGCTTGCATAATAGTTTTTTATTTTATTTTTACTAAATAGAGACCGGACCAACATTGTAACTACATACACATCCATAAGAGAGAAATAATTTTCATTTTATTAATGATTTGCTTTTTGTTTCTCAATTATTTATGCCTAAACTTTTAACTCACCCTATATGAAAAATAATAGAACCAAATATATCCCTCCAAAGTTCTTTTCATACACCCGAGAACACGTGAAGAATAAAGATACTAAAGTAAGATATGTTCGACAATCCAAGAAACTGCATATCTCTTCAGAAAATCATTACCCACCACTATGTTCAAGAAATATGTCCATAACATTGGAATGCATTGTCAAAACAGCTTGTAAGATGAGATCCTGATCACTTGAGGTGGAGCTTGCGAAGTAGTACTCTTTTACCCTTATTAAGGTTTTTCCCATTGGATTTTTCTAAAAAAACTTTTTAATGAGGCAAGAGACATAGTGACATTGTGTCTTTAAAAGAGGCAACGTAACAATCACATGGTAAATCTGTGGAATCCACTATTACTATGCACACAATAATTTACTTTTTTACATTTATATAAACTATCGAATTCTATCGTTATATTAATTTTTTTGAAGTACCTTTTGTGTTCTACCCTTTTATTTTATATTATTTTCATAATTAAACTCTTGCCATTTGAATAAATAATAAAACTTTAAGGTAAATTATGTAATTAAATCATAATAAGTTGCAAAATTAGAAATCAATATTTATTACATTTAACAAAATTTCCTAAAATCTCTCCCTAATAAATCAGATATTTCTCCAATATCTTTATCTGATCTTTTTATTTTTAAATTTATATTATTATATAAAACATATGTATAATAAAAATATATTTTTTTTGCATATGTTGCAATATGAATTTTTGAAAACGAACGTATATTACTCAAACGATACAAAAAATGTATAACTTAAAGTATTATTGATAATTGTGTAGTTGGGTCATGTGATAGAGCGAATTATAATTTATATAATTATGATTATAGATATTTTAATCTCAAATTAGACTATTTAAACGAATGATGTTGTGCCAACATTATTTTGAATATTAGACTTATTTAGTTAAGTTGATCAAATGACCATTATAAAAAAATGTGACATGAAATGTTACGCGGGTTAAATCATATAATTAACAATCAAAATACAGTAGTATATTTTTTTTTGCCAGCTTGTAGTACAATCTTATATATCAAACAAAATTAATAAAAAAGATATTTTAAAATATCATCCCGCGGTGTACCGCGGGTTGAAATCTAGTAATATACATTTTTGCAACCTTTTTTTTTTTAAAAAAAAAAAAAAAAAAACTTACCTACTTCATTGCTTTGAAAAACAAGATCCATAGACCTTACACAATGCCTCCGATAACGAGTAACACCTTGACAAAAAAGATTACAAGAAATACAAGTATAAGAACACATTAGAACTGAAATCTACCCAACCAAGTGGCTAGGTATGACATTTGAGTGGGAACCACCCGTTGGGCTCTAGAGAGTGGGTCCAAATGACATCTAAGGATGCTCTTGATCTCCACAATGAGAGCTGACGACGGTCTTGAGATTGAACTGTGAAGCCTTGAATTCCTTTCTTTCCAGAGCACATACATGGAGGCTTGAAAAGCTAACCTAAGAATCATAGCCACATTTTTGTCTCGGCATGGATTCTTAAGCCATCTAACTCCATCCTCGAACAACCGCGGAGGAGATACATGGGCCTTTAGCGTGAAGTAGGACCAAACCTCCGCAGCATAAGCACAATCAAAGAAAAGATGCTGCCTGGTCTCATCCTGCGAGTTACACAAAAGATAAACAGAAGGAACATCCAATCCCCAGCCAATCAATCTCTCTCTTGTATACATCCTGTTACGAGCAATAATCCATGCTATAAAAGCATGTTTAGGAATCTTCCCCTTAAACCAGATTGCCTCAAACCACACCACTTTAGGCCCCTGAGAATTCAGATGTTCGCAAGTCTTAGCTGCTGAGAACACATCTGAGGGTTCATTACTTCCAATTTTCCAAAGAAAAGAATCATCTTCAGCCCCATTTTCAGAGTTTACTATAGAGGGGTTTGGAAGGATATCTTTTAATAGGCAGACGATAGGGTGCCTGGTTCTTTATCTAGACAACCACCAATCTCCATCCTGAATCGCCTCAGCCACTGACGCGGTAATTGGGAGACCCGAGACCCTCGGCCCCATCTCCCCTATTATATCCAACAAAGGTCCCAACAACGTCCAATTCTCACTCCAAAAATTACAAGTGAGACCAGATCTCAGCCTGCAGATAATGAAAGGTCTTGCTAATGGACGTAATTTGCAAAAGCTCTTCCAAATCCAGCTTCCAGAGCTAGAACCCTCCATTTCCAGAAATTCCTTTGGCCAACATTTTTGCAAATTTTAGTTCAAAAGAAATAAAATTTCTCTCTCATTTTTCTTTTATTCAATATCACGATTAATCAATATATATAAATTTTCTCTTTATTATTTATAGGTTGCTAATTTTATATCAACAATCGAACCGATAATTAATTTTCATAAACCAAAAAATAGGAAAAAAAACAAATATCTCACGCGGACCAAACTTTATCATAAAATAATTCAGCACGTGAAAGTAATGGTCGGTTCGATCGAAGATGCCAAGTAACGTTCCTCCTCCGGTCCATTAAAATCAACCACAACTCTCTTTTGGTATAAAATTTATCAATTCCACAGTTCACAACAACACATTTACTTCAATTTTTCAGTTTCCAAATAACACAAAACACACAAAACGGTAAACTCCTCAAGAGAGACTTATGTTTTGTCCTTTGTGTAATGAAAAGATCCAACTACCAATCAATATTTTATTATTGACCGTTGATTTATCAGATCTGATCTTTTTCTTTTGATCTCAGATCGGCGGAGACATGACGACGGCACACGAGACACTCTTCTCTTCTTACAAGATGGGAAGATTCGATCTATCTCATCGGTGAGTTCAGCTGAATTGATTTTTGATGTTCTTTTAAGTGTTTTCTTATGTAATATCATCATAACGCGATTGCGTTTGCGTTTTCAGAGTGGTTCTAGCGCCGATGACGCGGTGCAGGGCGTTGAACGGAGTTCCAAACGCGGCGTTGGCGGAGTATTATGCTCAACGAACCACTCCTGGTGGCTTTCTCATTACCGAAGGCACTATGGTCTCTCCCGGATCCGCAGGGTAATTTCGTCTTTTTTACTTTCTTGTTAAGACAAGAACATACATGACGTCAACTAACTGTACTGTTAGAAATCAATCTGATTCTGTCATATAAAACAAAGCAAAAAACAATCTGATTATTATTAAAATATATTAAATTAACACATATTAGTTTTTTATGGGTCATTCTCTAAAATACCATCATTTTTGTTTTTATGACAAAAATACCACAAAACTTAAATTAAATTTTAAATTTTCAAACTCTAAATTCTAAATTCTAAACATTAAACCCTACCCCCTAAATACTATACCCTAAATTGCAAATAATCAACCCAAACAAAGATTTAAAATTCCATACCATTAAACAATAATTTGATTTTAGTTGTATTTTTGGAAAGAAAACCAAAATGATGGTATTTTGAGGAATTCATTCTCTAAAATACCATCATTTTTGTTTTTAGGACAAAAATACCACAAAACTTGAATTAAATTTTAAATTTTCAAACTCTAAAATACCATCATTTTTTTTACTTGTTTGTATTTTTAAAGTTTTATCATATTAGATTTCAAAAATATATATAAAAGGACAAGGTGAAAACAACTATTATCATTTGCTATTATAGAGTTTATAAATTAGTATTTTGTTAATTAGAGGTTCTTGTTTATTTGGTTTGAAATTCTACATCTTTTTTTTTGGTAGAATTGAAATTCTACATCTAGTATATACTCCCTCTGTTTCATTTTAAGTGATGTTTAAGGTTGTTACACACATATTAAGAAAACATATAATTTTTCTTGTTTTTATAAAAATTCTATTAAATACAATGAATTTAACCAATAAGAAAATATGATGTATAATATGATTGGTCAAAATTTATTAAATACATCAAATACTTGCATAGAAAATTGAAAACATCACTTTTTTTTTTTTGTCATCGAAAACATCACTTAAAATGAAACAACTTTTAAAGGTTAAAACATCACTTATAATAAAACAGAGGGAGTATATTATATATATATATATATATATACATGACTAATGATTTATGGTAAAAATAAATTAGCCTTTTGTTAATTAGAGGTTGTTTATTTTGTTAGAAATTCTACATCTAAAATAAAATGGATCTGGTTTTAAATTAGAAATCTATGAACCTTAATATACATGACTAACAATAATTTATGGTGGATAAAGTTTTAAAATTAATTTTTACTTGTTTCATTTTTTAAGATATGATTAATCATTGTTTCACTATAAAATAAATCGTGTGCATTTTGAATTATTTTGTGTTGTCACTATAAGGAATGTGGAGGACAGGACCTACTAATAGTTGTGTCTTTGTGTGGTGTGATAAGAATGGAGAGGTTTAGATCAATCTAAGCCACATTCAAAGAAAAGTCAAATATAAAAAGAATCATGATATATATATATATATATATATATATATATATATATGAACAAATACAAAGCAAATGTTTCATTGCAACTCTTAAATAACTTAAAGTGACAAGACTTGTATTGTTGTTGTAAGGAATCAAACTGATATAGATAAAGTTATTCAGGTTCCCACATGTACCTGGAATCTATTCAGATGAACAAGTAGAGGCATGGAAGCAAGTTGTGGAAGCAGTTCATGCTAAGGGAGGTTTCATCTTTTGTCAGTTATGGCATGTTGGACGTGCTTCTCATCCAGGTTTATATGACTCCTCTCATTGAATTGTACTTTAAATCTTTAAGGTATTGGGAAACAATAACATTTTGAGTCTTTGTATAGTGTACCAACCTAATGGAGTGTCGCCAATATCGTCAACGAACAAACCCATCTCGGATAGGTGGCGAATTCTTTTACCCGATGGATCACACGGGAAGTACCCGAAACCCCGAGCACTAGAAGCTTCCGAGATACCTATAGTGGTGGAGGATTATAGCCGCTCTGCTTTGAATGCGATCCGAGCTGGTTTCGATGGAATTGAGATCCACGGGGCGCATGGTTACCTCATTGATCAATTTTTGAAAAACGGAACAAATGACCGTACGGACCAATACGGAGGCTCTATTGCGAACCGTTGTAGATTCTTAAAACAAGTAGTGGAAGGTGTGGTTTCAGCTATAGGAACTAGTAAAGTTGCTGTGAGGGTATCTCCAGCAATAGACCACATGGACGCAACTGATACTGACCCATTATCCCTCGGGTTAGCCGTGGTTGATTTACTTAATCAGTTACAAGATGTTAATGGCTCGAAGCTCGCTTACCTTCATGTAACGCAGCCTCGCTACCATGCCTATGGACAAACCGAGTCGGGAAGGCAAGGTAGTGACGAGGAAGAAGCTAAGCTAATGAGGAGCTTGCGAACAGCTTACAATGGAACCTTTATGTCTAGTGGAGGATTCACCAAGGAACTAGGTATGCAAGCTATTCAACAAGGTGATGCTGATTTGGTTTCATATGGAAGGCTGTTTATTGCAAATCCGGATTTGGTTTCGCGGTTCAAGATTGATGCAAAGTTGAACAAATATAATCGAAAGACGTTTTATACTCAAGATCCAGTTGTTGGCTACACGGATTATCCTTTCTTGGCTCCTCTTTCACGACTTTGAGTCTTATAATAAAAAAAAGAAGATGTATTGATATGTAAAATGACAATGGTATTATTCTCCACTTAATAAATGTTATAGAACTTTCCAAATTTAGCTTCTTCTTTTTTTTTTTTTTTTCCAATTTGTTCTCTCCAATTTTTAAAACTAATTCATTAACGAATTTTACAATCAACATTGCAAAAGTTGGAGTTGGATCAAAACTGCTAATCATGGTTTCAATAAAACGTGGTTATCGGTTTACTAAACCAAAATGATGATTTTAGTTAGGTTTGTTGAATTATATGTAAAGGTTAATAGATAGTTATGTTTACCAAAGAGTGATAAGTTTAAGAATGTAAACTGAGGAGGCCAAAATTTATAAGAGAATTGAGTTTGAAAACGCAAGTCGAGAGGATAGCTTGCGTAAGAAATTATATCTACAATTAAAACTTAAAATATAAAATTAAAAATTTATTTAAATAATTATTATATTAGACAACATTTTGATCCAAAAAAAGAAATTATATTAGACAACATAAATAAATGGAGGAAATTCCATAGAAGAAATTGTTCAGACGGTAGTTTTGATTTGTAGACTTGAATCACAAGAGACTGAAACATAACTTTGATTTCCTCATCAGTTTACATAGTCTTCAGCAATTTCAATCAAGTTAACATAATTTCTTTGTGTCACAGGTCACAACATTTCGATTTCAAAAAATATGTGAAATCTTTGACGTTTAAACATACTTAAGAAATTATATTATTTCCTCTATTAATTTAGTGGTGAAAATTACAAGCTATAACATTGAAAATGTCTAGAAAACTCTATTTTCCGCAACTTCCTAAAACAAACTATAATAGAGTGAGGGGGATTCGATGCATGCAAACAGACAGGCTAGTCTCATTGTCTGTGCTAGTTCATCTTTATGAACCTCTCCAAGTCTACAATTTCTATCTCGAAAACTTATTATAATACTTCGATTATTGCTTCATTCGATGCAAGCCATTCCCCTTGAACAATGCTACCATTCTACCATGTTGCCCCTTGTATCCTTGTATTCATTCTCAAAACCACTCCAAAGAAAGAGACGAAACGCTCCTAACGTTTCGCAGAGAATGGGAGGTACAACGCTTAGTCTACGACCTAACAATCTACCCCGTCAGTACAACTTCACGCCGGCGCCGGTCCAAGTTCCTCCTCTAATGCACACGCCGGATGTACCCAGCCCCGTTTAGCCAGGACAATCAACAACGTCCCATTTCCGGGACTATCCCCCACCTCAAAGGCTTTTCCAGAGCACCTTCACCCCACAACGTCAAGTAGAGCAACCTCGTTCATAAGAGGTTCATAACATACCACATAATCAAGCTACTTCTGAGCCCGAGTCTCCGACTTCTCCAATTCAAGCCTCTGTCGTTTTCACAGTCATTCATCGTCTCAGGACAACAACTTTCAACAAGGACCTCTGGTGTTGCCGGAACTACAAGAGGTCATGTTGAGGGCTCTTAATGCCCTGTTGATGATGCCATGCATGGAGAACTTCACCACGGTCCTCCATCGTGAACCCTTACCAAACACGACATGGTATGATTTCTTAACCTGAAAATGTTGAACATAGAGTCTGAATTGTATATTGTAATGTCATGGTGTTATTCTTATCCGATTTGTAATGGTGTTTTTGATTTCTGAGGACTTTTTATTCCTAATGCTATTAGATCTTTTCTCATGACTTGTTCTTTCATTTGGTTTGTTTATATGAGACACACTACTATTAGGTTGATGTTGAGTTTGAATTAGATCCTTCTTTCTGTTTAAGTGTTTGACTGTTGTAACATGTTTACTTGTTGTATGTTTTATGTGTATGGAGGTTTGGCAAACATGATAAAGGATAAAAACTTGTGAGGAGTATTAGAGAAGTGTTTACAAACAAGTTTAATGGTTCGTACTATAGCTGGAAATGTGTGCCTCAAGACAGACAACAGAGATATTTTCTTGAATTCGCCGTAAAGTTTTCTGTCATATATATCCTTCTTATATAAGTTTTCTTACTTGTCATGTATAAACTCACACGTCCTATATCTTTTTTGGTAGAAAACCCACACATGGGATCCTTTGATAACAGGGAATGTGCAACAATGCTTCGAGGAAGTATGTCAAAGGCGAATGAAAGACATGGTACGCAATGCGAGGACAAGTGGAGAGCGACCTAAATTGATTGAAAACACTCTCTGGAAAACAATGATTGATTATTGGAATACTGAAGAAGCACATCAAAGGAGTCATACCTATTCCAATCCCCGTATGTCTGACCATAAAGGTCTCGGTCCTCATGTCCACTTCTCCAGTCCGAAGTCATATCAGCAAATCCAAGATGAAATGGTGAGTCACTTTCAGCTGTTACTTTCAACTCTGACTTCTCTGTTATTTCTTGCTATTAATTTCTGTTTATTTCGATACATTGCACGAAGAAAAATTGGGAAGAAATCAGTCTAGGTGAGGTTTTCATCAAGACACATACAACCCGTGGGATCCACGCCACAACCTGGCAACAGCTGGCGCTGCAGCGCATCGACCCTAACCTCTCTCCTATGGGCCAAATCTGGCCAACCAATCCTCTAGCCCACCAGGTAAGTTATTGGTGCGCTTGGTGTTCCTCGAACCCAAGACCTCACCCTTTAACAACCTCCCCACATGACAAGCTGTTACCAATTGATAATAACCCGCCCCGTGGGACCTCAAGCTGCCGTTGCAGCGCATCGACCCTAACCTCTCTCCTGTGGGTCCAATCTGGCCAACCAGCTTTCTGGCCCACCAGGTAGGTTATTGGTGCGCTTGGCGTTCCTCACCCTTTAACAACCTTCCCACAAAACAAGCTGTTACCAATTGATTTGTCTAGGTGAGGTTTTCATCAAGACACATACAAAACGTGACGGTACGTATGTTGATAAGAAAGCAGAGAATATTGCAAAAACATATGAGAAGAATGTGCAAGATAGATTGTCACAACAGAAGAATATACAACAATCTTCCATGAGGTTTAAGTTTATTTTGCCAATACATAATTATAGATAATTGTTTGAATGTGTCATGGTCTAATCTCTGGTTTGATCTCACTTTGCAGTCCACTGAGAGAGATTCACGAGGAATACCTTATGGAATTGGAAGCCTCAAGGACATTATTCTGGTCAATGGCAACCGGAAGCAACCAGGTGATTGTTCTTCCTTTCTGTCTCTGCAAGAACAGTTGAAGGAAGCTCAACGCATGATAGAAGACCAGGCTGCTAATGCTAAGAGGCGGGAAGCTAAGGTTGCCCGAGGTATGGCTGAGCAAGCCGAAGCTGTAGCTGGGCAAGCCCGAGCTGTGGCTGAGTAATCCCGAGATGTGGCTGAGCAGCAGGACAAGCTCGAACCCTTGACTACGTTAGAAAAGTATCTACGAGGAAAGGATCCGCAATACCTTTCTTTCCTCGCTAGTCATTTAGCTAACGTGCCAGCCACTGAACCTCTCGCAACATCTCTTCCTCAACAAAATCCATCTTCAAATCCATCTCCACCTGCTTCATAGGTTTCTCTTCTCATAAACTCAATGTCACTTTTCAGATTTGTTTGTATTTCTTTAAACTTTAGACTATGTGTAAGATACTTGAATGTTGAATCAATTTTATTTGGGTTTCGATTTTCTTCTCAATGTATTGGTTTTTGGTTTTTGGTTTTGGTTTTGGTTTTGGTTTTCAGGTCAACTTGGGTAAATCAATTTAGGAAATAAACTGCTTTTTATGTATATACTTTTAGTCACCAAATAGTCGTCTAATTAGTCACCATGTCATCGCGATAAAGTCACCAATTTACCAACTATTTAGTGACTATTATATTGTCATCCCAAGTTAGTCGCTGCTTAGTCGCCCAATAAAGTCGTCAAATAGTCACTACAATTGTACGACTAAACACTGACTAGCAGAAAGATGACCATTTATGTGGTTTGGTTAATCGTAAATTAGTTGCTTATTAGTCATGTATATTTACGACTAACTAACGACACTGTTACGGCTATAGCATTCTTAGGAAATATTGTCGTAAATTTAGTCGTTAGTTGGCGACCAAATTTACGACTACATGATTTAGCGACTGTCAAATTACAACTATAAGTTTAGTCGACAATTAGTCGTAATCCATGCTTTAGCGACTATTTGGTGACTAAAACTGTAGTCGCTAAATGACTGTTTTCTTGTAGTACATGCTTCTATATCCGACGGTCGGCTTGTTTATCGACTATACAAATCACCACATGATATTCCTTGTGTTTTCGCCTAACTTACACAGTTGCGACAGTCACTTCTCTAAAACTCACCCATTCTTGCACTACTCCAACATAAACACGCTTAATTGTGGAGTTCTTTCATACCTTTTACCAAAAAGATAAGTAAACTTTCTATGACGAGGTTTTTAACGAGACATCAAAGGACATACAAATAAGATCATCTTATCATTACAACAATATTTGAAATTCTATCAATCTCCAAAATGAACGTAATACATTAATGGATTGAGAGAAACAAAGAGGATAATCAAGATGAATCATTTGAAAGCTCCATGAGCCGTAGAAGAAAGGCGATGCACTTAATCTAAATATCCAGTAAGTAAAACATATCGACTGAATAACAATTTCCAGTAAGTAAAAGACAATATGGCTTGGAGACTAAGATATTACCAAGCATACATAAACTTTCCATGGTGATTGTCATCTGTGAGATAGATCCCATCATCTCTAGCCTCCCATACCTCTAACACATCGAATTTTATGCCAAAATAACTTCCTCCTTCATAAGCAGTAAAAGTAATAGAAGATTTGAAACCAACCCCATGCGATAGTGTGCAGACAAATACTGTCCCACCGAAAAAGCTGTCCCCAAACTTAAAGTGAAAATTATCTAAACGATAACGCAGTAACTGAACACCGAGATCTTGTTTATTAGAAGTACAATGAACCTTAAGAACATCATCATACCTGCTGAGATTGTCTATGATATATACTTTGTTTTTTGGAAACAATCTACTAGCATTGGTCAATCCAACACTCAAAGCAATTACAATGATTGACACAAGAAAAGTATTCATAATTTCAAATAATTTTTTTTTTTTTGTTTAGTTTTTCTTTAAGTATAAAAAATCAGCTCACCCAAGAACTTTATATATATTAGAATTTTGAAATAATATCCTTGCATAAATTAATAGGATGGATTAGATTAAATCATAAATCATACTTAACTTAAAAGGAATCATTGACTATTTAATTTGGTAACAAATTATTTAGAATGATTCGATTCTTGGGGTCAACCTTTGTATTCACTTTCTATTTTAATTTGCTTTATTTTTTGAAAAAAAAATTTGTTTCACCTCTTGAGGTCAACAATTTTATTCACATTCTATTTTAATTTGTGCTTTATTTTTGAAAAATCTTTGGTTCACTCTTGGGGTCAAATGTTTTAACCAATCAGAGTATATTACTTAATAAATAAAAATAAAATAAAATTTTACTTTTATCCTTATTTATAAAAGCACAATATATTGATTTTAATTTTACAAGATTATGGCCTTGAATGGCCAGCGTTTACTACGTACCTCAAGGAGATCCAAGACGACATGGAAGTTTTCTCATCTTTCTCGTTATTACAAGTCTCTCGTTGCTCTAATATTCAAGCGGATAAGTTAGCACGCCGAGTGCGTGTTGAACCGCAACTTTGTCTCTATGTAAACAATATTCCTAACTTCTGGCTCATCTGAGTCCTCTCAATGAAAGTTGTTGACAAAAAAAAAAAGATTATGGTCTTGAATGGCATCTGATTTTATCTCAGTTTTTGGCTTTCGATTCTGAAAAATCTATTTTATTAGGCATTCATGATTCTTAAAAATATACATTTCCTGAAAATTAAGAAATCCAGATTTTAGAAGATTTTGCTATTTCCTTCTTAAAATCCAAAAATCACGTTTTATATTCTTTTTTTTTTCGTTTTAACGTGAATTGAAAATTTTCTTCCATATTTCATTTAAAAAAATAATTACAAAATCTGTAAATCATGAACCAAAATCTAAAATCCAAAAACCAAAAAACCATAATCCAAAAACCACTAAGTCTATGAATGATTAGGAGATTTTAAGTGGTCTTTTAGATTTTAGATTATAGATTTTCGTTTTTAGATTTTAATTATGAGAAATTCTCTCTAATAACCTTTTTTATCATATACCCTTTTGCAAAACTAGCCTCTTTTTCTTGCCAATTTCATTTTTGACTTCTCTTAAACTTTAATGACCATTTGACCCATAGTTGAAAGAATATTCTTTCTTTTGGACGGAATATTCCTTCCAAAAAATTTTCCGCCAAAAAATTTCGGACAAAATTTTCACTCCAAAGGTTTTCAATGGGTTTACATGGAATTTTAAAGGGTCTTTTAAAGGATTTACAAGGGTTTTTAAATAGTTTTTAAAGGGTTTTAGAAGCTTACAAAGTTTTTTGAATGAGTTTTAAAGGTTTTTAGAAGCTTACAAAGATTTTATAAGTTTATAATGGTTTTTAAAGGATTTATAAGGATTTTTAAAAGATTTTGAAAGGGTTTTTAAAAATTGACAAGGATTTTAAAGGGTTTTTAAAAGGATTTACAAGTGTTTTTAAAAGCAAGGATTAAAAAATGGTTTTAAGAGGATTTACAAAGATTTTTGAAGATATTTACAAATATTTAAAAATAGTTTTAAGGGATTAAGAAGGGATTTTAAAAGTATTAAAAGTTTACATGGTTTGTAAAGGGTTTACAAGGGTTTTAAAGGCATTATAAGGACTTTAAAATGGGTTTTAAAAGATTTACAAAGGTTTTTGAAGGTTTTAGAAGTTTACAAAAGTTTTTATTAAGGATTTACCATGGTTATAAGGGGTTTAACGGCATTTAAATTGTTTATAAATGTTATAAAATAGTTTACAAACGTTTTAAAAGGTTTATTAAAGTTTTTAAAGGTTTTGGATGAGCTTTAAAAGCTTTACAAGGGGTTTTACAGGATTTTTAAAGGTTTTTAAAATATTTACAAGGTTTTTAAAAGGTTTTGTAAGGAATTGCGGAAAATTATGGCTGAAAACTTTTGGTGCGAAAATTTGTTGGTGGGAAAATGTTTGTCGGAAAATTTTGGCGTGAAAAATTTGTTGGAAATTTTTGACGAAATTTTTTCCGGAAGAAATATTCTTTTTGCTGGAAAAAATATTCCTTTATTCATCATGTTTTAAACTAAAGGTGAGTAATTTAGTCATTTTGTACATAAAAGAGGCTATTTTTGAAAATGGACACCAAGAGAAGGTATTTGTACAAAAGGGTAACCTAAAAATGTTATTTGTACAAATCCCCCTTTAATTATTTATTTTTTCGATTTCACAATAAAAATATATATATAAAAAATGAAAATTATAAGTCACGTAGAAGAAATCTTAAAAACTATTTAAATTAGATTTTAGATTTTGTTAGCAAATTGGTAAAAACTTTTAGAATCTGGATTTCCTATATTTTAGGGAATTCACTTTTTCAAAATCTTGAAACATTCACAAAAATGATTTTCTTAAAATATAAAACCAAAAACTATTTTAAAAACCACATCCATTCAAGGCCTAAAAATGAATCATTCATGGCCTATATGTCAGTTCCGTTTAACCGGCAGTATAGGGTATTGCATTTACAATAAAATGATGTTATATGTCGTTTTAGTTTATAAATAAGGATTAGGGATAAGATTTTACATTAAATTCATAAAGGATGATTAAAGTTTAGATTTTACAATAAAGTGAGGTTATATATGTCGATTTAGGTGTATAACGGAGGGTACAATTTACATTTCACAATTAAACGAGATTATATTGTTATTTAGGTATGTAAAGGAGAATTACAATTTAATTTTACACGTAAACGAGATTTTACTATGATTTTGGGTTTAGAAAGGAGAATTAGAGGTTAGATTTTCTAATTAATGAGATTATATGACTGTTTGGACTTAATTAAGTTAGTATTTTTGTTAAAGATTCTGTTAATATTTTTTATTTGTTTAATTAGTTTTGACTTAAATTATATGACATTGTGCAAATATTGTTCTTTGATGTTTAATGATAAATTTGAATTCCTCGTATTTGGTCTCTGTTACATATAATCTAATTAATTTTCAAAAGAAACAAAAGTATTAAAGAAATTGACTTGATACATGTGTATATATATATATATATTTATATATAAATATCATGGTTTTATGTTTTGTGGCTACAAATACTACATATTCATTTTCAGTAATCTAAAATGACTAAAATACCGTCCCAAATCTCAAACATGTGTTAGCCGCCTCACACCAAGAGATCTGATATGGAGGTTGCTGGTTTCTCATCACTTTGTCGGTATCTTTTTGTTGGAATATCGTTGTGTCTCTGTTTCGTTTGGACTCGTCAATTTGCCTTGCCTTAGCCACCATCCACGAACTTCACAGACATATCTAATACACCTTATCTCGCTTCACCTCGCCGTCGTCATGGCCGTTGTATTTGGTGATAGCCACCATCCTCTCACTAAGTCTAGTTGTTGTGGTCTATCTTTGTGGTTGTTCTTCTTCCTAAATCAGAGTTCTTCACGCAACACATTATGATTGGGGGAAACGGCCTATTCCCCCATAAAGTATGTTACTTTATCATGGAAAACAGCCAATTCACACCTAAACTAAGTTGCTTGGGCTAATTAACACATCAAACTTGGTTTTGTGCCTAAACCCACATGAACTCACCTAAATTTTGAATTTTCTACCTAAACAAATCTAATATAGATTAAACCAACAAATTATTAGACGCTGTTATTGTTCCGTTAATATTGAGGTGACTAGGACGCCACATCAGTTTACAAAACGGCTGAGTTTGAACAAAAGATAAACGGTGTCGTTTACACATCAAATTAGGGATTTTACTAGGGTTCAACAATTTCTAATTGGGATTCAAAGGTTTTGGGTATGTGAGAGAGAGAGAGAGAGAGAGAGAGAGAGAGAGAGAGAGAGAGAGAGAGAGAGAGAGAGAGAGAGAGACGAAGGGTGGATCGATTGAAGAGTAAGGTTTCAGGTTTGAGAGAGAGAAAGAAAAAGGGTCAAACAAAGGTTGAGGTTGTTGAGATTGTCAATTTTAGGGCATAAGAGTTTGGGGCTGTCGAATTTGATCTGATTTAGCGTGGAATCGGAGAGCACAATGAGGTTAGAAACTCTTGAATTTCCTCTCTTTAGATTTTGAATCGTTTTGTCTTGCTTGACAGAAATTAGATTCTCTGTTTTTGGCTTATGTGCCTCTCTTCTTCTTTTCCAATACTTCTTATTTGTCTTCTTACTTCTTCTTATCACATCTGTTTGCTATGTACTGATGGAGAAGAGCTCCCAACATCTTTTAGTTGTTACTATGGTGGTCAATTCAACAAGGCTGATGGACATATCTATTTTGTTGGTGGCAGTATTCAAAATTTGGAAGCAAAAGCAAGTGAGCTGTTTTGTGCATTGGTGAATCATCTTCCGGTGAGTTTATATGGACAGAGAGTATGGTATAAGTTGCATTTTGAAGGACAAGAGGAACGAAAACCAATATCCAATGGTGATGAAAATTTTAAGAAGATGTGTGTGGCTTCAGTCTGGACTAGGGGATGTTAATGACGTTGAGACTGAAGATGGTGATATGGAAGCAAGAGATGGCTATGGACAGTTTGAAGAACAAGCGAGAGTGGAGAGAAATATTGCAGGTTTTGCTGATGTAGATGATGATTATGATGAATATGCAACTCCTGTGGGATCAGATTCTGAAGATGAAGGTAGTTCGAGAGAGAATTATGCCAGATACATCAAAGGTAGTGGCGAGTTGAAGGTGAGACAAGTATTTGACAGTTTAGAAGCATTCAAATCAGCTATGGTAGATTATGTGTTGAAGTCATGAAGGAATGTGAAGTATGTGAGATGGGATAAAGACAAATCACAACTGAGATGTGCAAGTCGATGTGTAAAGAGCAAAGAAAGCATAGAAGCTGAAGTGGAGAAGGAGTTAGAAGGTGAGAAAGAGTTAGAAGGTGAGAAGGAAACATAAGCTGAGAAGGAAACATAAGGAGAGAAGTAAACAGAAGGTGAGAAGGAAAATGAAGGTGATAAGGAAACTGAAGGTGAGAAAGAAACTGAACAAGAGAAGGAAACTGAAGAAGAAGGAGAGCCATGTGAGTGGAGGATTTATTGTTCTTATGAAGCACCAGTACATAAGTGGATGGTAAAGACGTACAATGATGATCATAGCTGCATGACGACTGGATATAGTAAGCTACTTACAAGTGATGTCATTGCAAGGCTGTTTGTGAATGATATAAGGGATGATCCTACCTTGATGCCTAGAAGAATTCATAAGGAGATTCATAATCGATGGCATTTAGTTGCAACAATTGATCAGTGCACGAAGGCAAAGAAAAGAGCATTAGAGATTATCCAAAAAGAGCATGATGAACAATACTCAAAGCTGAAAGATTACCAGCTTGAGTTATTAAAGTAATATTTTTGGTCTAATTTTTTGAATTAATTGGGTTGATTTTTCTGAATCCATTGGTATGATTTTTTCCGATTTTTTTTGTAAGTTCCAATGTTGGTTCGTCTGTGGAGCTTGAGACATGTTAGGGAAGCAATGGAAAATAAATCTTTCATAGGTTTTATGTCTGTTTTGCTAATATCTGAATAGCATGGTGTACTTATTGTTGGCCAATATTTGGTCTAGATGGTCTTTTTATGAAGGGCACTACAGAAGGTCTGGTTTTAGCTGTAGTTGGCAGAGATGCAAATAACCAGATATTTCCTATTGTGTGGGCTGTTGACCTGTTGTGGAAAAAGAAACTGAAGATGATTGGAGATGGTTCATTCAGAAGCTGCAGAGAGATTTGAACCTTAGAGAAGGTGATGGTCGTATTGTAATTTCAGATAGACAAAAGGGCTTGTTGAATGCTGTTTCTCAGATTTTGCCAAAGGTTGAGCATCGAATGTGTGCAAGACACATTTATGCAAACCTAAAGAAGAGTCAAGAGCTATAACATAGCACAATATGAGAAAAGTTTGGAAAATATGAAGGCTTATGACATGAGTGTCTATAATTCAGTGATGTAGAAGAATCCAAAAAGTTTGGAAAAACTGAAGGCTTATGACATGAGGTTAATCATGCCATTGACCTTGCAAGAGTATTGCCTTTGGGTTAAATGTTGGAAACAATCCGGAGAAGAGCGATAATCCGCATTGATATAAGGAGGAAGAAAGCAATGTGGCACAAAGGCAAATATACACTAAAAGCCATGGAGAGAGTCGAATTGGAGGAGAAGAAGACCAAAAACTGTCTAGTAAATCCTTTTGGTGTTGGTGACTATGAGGTTAAGGACAAGAAATCATCATTTAAGGTTTACATGGGACTGCGTTCTTGCACTTGTCGGAAGTGGGATATGTCAGGTCTTCCTTGCCGTCATGCTTTAAAGGTGATTTCATACAAGAAGCTTAATCGAGAGGACTATGTATCTTCTTGCTATATGACATCTAGGTGGAGGAACCAATACAATGCATTTATAAAGGCAGTTAGAGGCACAAATTTCTGGCCAAAGTCTGGTGAAGTTGAGATTTTACCTCCAGAGACAGAATAACCAAAAGGTAGAAAGCCAATTCCAAAAAGAATCAAAGGAAGACATGAGTCACCACAAAAGAAGAAACATAAGACCACAGAGACTACAAATGAGATTAAATGGACAAGAGAAAAAAAGGATCATGCATTGTGGAACTTGGGGTGAAGCTGGACATAGCATAAGAAGTTGCAAAAGTATCGGAGTTATACCTCCAAAGAAAAGCAAAGGGAAGAGAAGCGAAGATGGTTGTGAAGGACAAAGTCAGAATCAAGTTATAGACTAATATTGCAGGATTGATGTATTTTCATATGTGTAGTTAAATTAATTCTCAGATTATGATGTAGTTTTGGATTAATTTTCTAATTATAATGGCATTTTGGAATCAATATTATGTTTTATTTTGGATTACATTGTTTGATCAAACACAGTTGATCAAAACGCATTCGTTTTATAAGTTGATGTGGCGTCCTAGTCAGCTCGGTATTAACGAAACAGTAACAACGTCTAATAATTTGTTGGTTTAATCCAGATTAGCTTTGTTTAGGTAGGAAATTCAAACTTTAGGTGAGTTCATGTGGTTTAGGCACAAAACCAAGTTGGATGTGTGAATTAGCCAAAGCAACTTAGTTTAGGTGTGAATTGGCTGTTTTTCCACTTTACCACACTCAAACACTAAACTTTGTTGCATGCCTATAACTACATAAACTTGTATTAAATTTGAATTTCATACACGAACAAAACAAATCCGACCTAAACCCACAAATCTCTAAACGTCGTTAATATTTCGTTAATAATATGCTGACAAGGATGCCACGTGAATTGAAAAGAAAAATTAAGATAAAAATTACTTACCTCAGGTTCGAAACCTAGTTCCTCCTATCATGTTTCTAAATTCCAGAACTAATAACCCTATCATAAGTCATAACATTATTCATTAAACATCCAGCGAGCCCCTAAATCATTCTTCTCTCCTAGCCCTGATTCCACGATCACACCTTGCTTTTACCTACATCACAGAGAGAGATGCATAAGTATTCCAGAATACTTAATAAGGCACTCATCCCAACTACTAGGCTATACATACAAGTAGCATTAATCATAATCAAGTAATATCATAACACAAACAAGCATCTAACAAAACTCAACCGCTACTGAGGACTGGTGTCGACACTCACGCTCGACAATCCAGAACACGAGTAGTGTTAATCAGCACTCACCAATGGTGTCGATCGTCACTCGCAACCATCCTCGCGAAACAATTCATTGGTGTCGATCGACACCCACCACTTCTATACACATCATGGACCTTCTATACACATCATGGACAATGACGAATCTCCAAAGGGTTGCACAAGGACCATAAGACACATAAACAATCAAACAAGAAAAGGAATCAACCAAACAATCATGAAATCACCCAAAACAATGATCAAGCGGCTTAGATAAGTTTTGGTCTTGTACTCACCTCTTCAATTGGAAAGAACAGCAACAAAACAGAGAGAACAAGGAAGGATATGACTCTCCTAACACCAAACATCCACATATCTAGCCTTCTCTAGCCTGGAACCACTTAGTGCAAGCCTCAAAGTCTCCAGAAACCACTCGAAACTACAAATTATCAACCTCACACTCGAAGGTCTTTCTCTCAACTTTAGAAAGCGGGCAAACTCAGATAGTAATGAAGAAAACGGTGTTCTCATGCTTTGAAACAACTGGAAAAATGTCATTTAAATCACGAACATTCAAATTTTGGCCATTTAAATCACGAACTTTCTATGTGGCCATTCAAAACATGAACTTATCGTTAACTTATTTTTTAAAATATCATCTTTCATTTTCGAAGCCGAAATGAACATAATATTATAAAATCCGTTAACAGAGCATGAGTGATGTTTTGCTGGTTGTCTTCTAGTGATTACAAAAGAGGAAGGAAGTTTTGTTGTTGTCTGCAGAAGCGTCAGATGCTAGCTGGTTTGGCTGCGAGTGACAAGGCAGGCTGCTTTAGGTCAGAACTCGAGGTATCATGTGTGTTGCTATAAAAGGAACATTAAGGAGAGGTTGTTAATTTCTAAGGTTGATACGACAGAGAGAGAGTTAGAGAAAACTTGTAATAGCACAAACTTGTTTCTCTTGTTTTCTCTTGGGTTTTAGGTTCTTATGAAGTGTGCTCTAAGTGCTAGTGAAGGGCATTAGAGAGGATAACTTGTAATTCCTGTTATTGTATTCTCTGTGAGTATCTAGTGGATTCCGAGCACAGACTCGGCTCCCTACTTTTGGGAGTGAACTGGGTTACCGAACTTGCTTGTAGGCATGTCAATCGGGCTGGCCCGGCCCGGCCCGGCCTGAAGCCCGTAAAGCACTCATATATTTGAGCCTGGCCCGAAAAATATTCGGGCCTATATTTCAAAGCCCGGCCCTAACAGGGCTACAGGGCTTTTTCGAGCTTTTTTGGGCTTTTCTTGAAAATAAAACTGACTTCAAATTTTATATTTTTTGTTGAAAATGACTGAAACAATTCAATTTAAATATAAGTAACCACTAATATTTATTTAAACTCACTTTATTTTAAAAGAATAAAGTTGTTTTATTGGTGAAATTAAAAAAAAATGTTTCAAAAGTAAACAAATCCAATCAAAAGTGTTTAAACTCATACCAAATAAAACACAAATCAAAAAGACTTCAAATTAGGTATTAGAGCCAAGATTTGGCTCTCCTTCAATGCCTTCAAAATTCTCCTCCTCTTCAGTGTCTTCTAAATCTTTCTCATCATTAAGAGCTATATACAAACATTTAACTTATGTTTATAATGAATTTTGACATGTATAAATCAATAAAATATCATATATAGTTTTTTAAAATTAAAAAAAAAAATTACAAATGACATTATTACGTGGATCATCATACGTAAATCCATCCAACCAAGTCCATGTACAAACCAGTGCTTCAACGTGTCTTGGTAGAAGACGAATAATCATCATCGTTCTTAATGAATAATATGCTTGATTAAACAAATAATTTAACTTAGAAAGATGTGCTAGAAGTACTAACCTGTTAAATACGATGAAGTTAAAAAGCATGAGCTGCAAAGAAACGTAACTCTTGGTTTTATAGTTGGAAGGTTAGGGTTAGATAGCTAGGGTTAGGATTTTTAATTATGTTTAAATTTAAAAAGACAAAATTAAATTAAATATTAATTAAAAAAATTATATTTTTAGGGTTTTTCGGGCCGGTCCGAGCCCGACCGGGCTAAGCCCAAAAAAACCCTTAATCCAAACGGGCTTAGCCCGAAAGGCCCGATATTTTTTGGACATTTATATTAAAGCCCGAGCCCGATATTTTTAAGGGTCGGGCCGGGCTAGCCCGCGGGCTTTGACCCTAATTGACATGCCTACTTGCTTGTGTGTGCTCTGTTTTTATTTCTCACCTGCAAATCCTCTGTCTCTCTCAAATCTCTTTCTCTCTCAGTTCCGCTTCTCTGTTCTTGGTTTGTTGGGGTTCTTCTCACAAGGAAAGTCGACACCTTTGTTCGCTTAGGATCACTTAAAACCAAAAATCATTTATGCTTTGCTTGACTTAATCATTTCTGATATATCTTGATTGCTAGCATCACACCTGATTGGACTGATACCTATGGTACTACAATGACATGATAGTACTCTAGGGTAATTGATAGAAAAATCCTAGTATCAAGTATCTAGTGGATTCCGAGCACAGACTCGGCCCAGACTTGTATGTGCTCTGTTTTTTTTCTCACCTGAAAATCCTCTATTTCTCTCTAATCTCTTCTATCTCAGTTCTGCTTCTCTGTTCTTAGTTTGTTGTGGCTCTTCTCACAAGGAAAGTCGACACCTTTGTGGTTAGGTGAAGACACAGTTTTGCTATTGGTATATTCTTTTGAAGTGGAGATGGGTGCTTGTAGTTTGACAGTGAACATGGTATATATGGTATCGTAGACACGATTGTTTGGCGATAAAGTTTAGACGATTCGAGAAGATTTTTACATATAACAGTTGCGAATATTCTTGCGATTAATTTGGCATTTAGTTAGTAATGTATATTCTAGTTACCATATTCCGTCAAGTATTATTAAATCAAGCTTAAAAATATTAGGGAATTTTGTTTCATATTTTAATTATAAATGAATGTTGCAATATTCACGGGTTTCGTATATTAGGTTGGTATGGAAGGTAATATTAGGGTTAGTTAAGTTTTAATACCCCAATAAATCGAAAACGAAAAAAATCCAACCCGATAAAAAAGAAATTAGTTCTCTCTCCTTAAGAGAGAGTAAGTTACATGTTGCTCCCTACTTCTTCTGTTGCCAAAAAATCGATTACATATAATGGTGGGCGACAGGATCTGGTTAATATCTGCTCTCCTCTGACAAGAACTTGTTCCGCCGACGTTGGAAGAAGCAATATATGGGAGAGATACTAATGATGAGCTACGATTAGGTAGGCGCTACTCTACACGCTTGCGTCTTTATTACTTCGGTTAAGACATTAGCTTCACAACTTGCAACGGAGAGAAATAACAAAGTTAGTGGAAGCAAGTGTTTAATGCTGGCTAACTGGGAAAGAAAAAGGAAGAACACACTTCTGGTAAGCGTTTACTAGGGTTAATATTCATATATTGTAGACCCGTTGTGTAATCAATGCGTTCCGGCGGTGCTTACGTTAATAGATTACTTACCTCTGATAACTATCATTCAGTTCTGATAACGACTAACTTATGTGTTTATTCAAGAAGATCATAGATGGCGTTGGTAGTGAGGTTGGTACAGGGCGGATGGGTGATGGCCGGAGAGGGAAACTACGAACACGTGTACCGATTTGTACGGATATTAGATGGCGGTGCGTATTAGGGAGCGTGATGATTTTAATACCGTCACAAACGCGGTGAGGGAGCGTCTAAAGCTTACGGCTGGGTGAAAAGATTGAGCTCACTTATCAGTGGCCTTAGTGGATGATGGTCCCCGAATGGCGCCGTGCGGACCCGATCGAGATACAGAATGATGAGGAGATGACCCTTTTCAGGGCTATAAGCGCTGACTTGGAGGAGGTTCATCTCCGAGTTAGGGTGATACGGTGTGCGGCAAAGGACGCAGGGATAGAGACTGCGTGTCAACAACCAAAACTCAGGACAATAGGGCGGAGCTCAGCCGAGATTTCAGATAAATACTGGAACAGCGCAGAAACTCATGCGGTGTGGAAGAGGTGATAACGAAACAGTTATTTGATATCCCGGTAGTTGAGGGTGATGGGTCGTTACATCTCCAACCCACCTCTATTTTTTTGCCTCTAAACTCTATTTTATAGTAATTTTTGCTCCAACCCACCTCTATATCCACCTCTATTATAGATATTGCTATTTTTATCTCTATATATAGAGGAACTCTATTTTTACCTCTATAAATAGAGGTGAACTATTTTATTGCAAAGTAATCCTTTTAATCTTAAACTTCTTTTATTTATGAACAAAAAAGTAAAATAAATATATTTAATAACTAATAATATAAAATATTTTAGAGGTTTTAATATAAATATATATTCTATAATTTGAGACTACCATTTGCAAAAGTAAAATATATAAAATCTTATAAATATATATAATAATAGATTTTAATTTTATTGAAGGAAAAAGATATTTTATTTTACCTTATTATATATAATAATAGAATAGAATCTAGTATCTTATTGTTTTTTATATAATGCGATGTACTTTTAAATAAAAAATATATAATATGATGTTTTTATAATAAATTTTTAATTTAAATAAAAGTATCTATTTTATTAAAATTTTATAAAAGTTAAAGTAAATGGGTGAATTTGCAATTTTTATAAATAGATGGTGTTAATATTAAAATTAAAAATGAATCTATTTGGAATATTCTATTATAGAGAAAAAAGTAGAGGATACACTGGAGTAAAAGTCACCTCTATTATAGAGTTCTTCTATTATAGAGGTAAAAATAGCAAAATACATTGGAGATGGTCTTAGCGAGTAACAAAGCCACTGCTGGACCTGGAAAATACAGCCCTCTTAGAAATCCATCAGCAGGCATCGTTATTACAGATAACATGGATACGAGTCTATATTAACCTAACTCGGCTACTAAAAAGGCCCAAACCGCCCATGGAAGGCCCGTAACGCCAAATCTGTCTGCTCAAGATAAAGGGAAGCAACCGATGAGTGTAGTTCAACCGGCCGCCGTAACTCAACTTTCCCTAAATGTTCGCGATCAGACAGTCACGCCGAGACTGTCTGCTAAAGAAACGGGGAAGCATCCTATGTTGTATAACGATATTCAAACGGATGAAGATTTCGACATTTTCCGGAAGCAATATCAGGGGGAACAATGGTGAGAGGTCTGTGCGACACAGATTTCTCTTGGAAGCAGGCAGACGGGGGCGGATGAATACGATGTAAAAGCAGCGAGGGTCCTTGATTTTGGGAAATGTGAGGGCGGACATACTAGGGGATTGGGCCTTAACCTGTCTGGTCTAGTTGAAGTAGGAAGTCAGACGATTCTACCTTTGCAACACCGATAACCCAGTCGTCGAGAGTTTCCTTCTCATCCGACGATCTATCAGACGGACCAGAGATGGTGGACATGATTGGTAAAATTCTTGATAATTTTGTATTTAACGATAAATTTCGATTAAGTTGGTTAATATATTGATAATAACTTCAATGCTTTGTATTGTTTTTCTCAGCTGATAACATGATAGCGCACTACTACTCAGATCCGGATGGCCCGTTATGCATTTTTCCGGTTCATTTAACACAGCGAGAGCAAAAGGAGAGTACAACGGGGGTTAATTTGCAAAGTGGAATTGCCCTAGAAAGAGGTATGAGCTCGGCCCCACCTTCAGAGGTCCGCCAACTCAGAGAGAGGGTCCGTGATACACCTATCCCCACCGTGCTTTATGATATCGATGCGCCGCCATATTTTGACGACCCCAGGGAAGAAGGTAATGAATTATTTACCGTGTTCAAATTATAGTTACGTGCTAAAATCTAAAGTACTGAAACCACCGATAATCACAATATTATCTCATAACCTATTCCCTAACTGATATAAATATATGTATTTATTAATACCGTGTGTTTACTACATACTAAAGCAAACAATTTGCTCAGATTTCTTGTAGAGAGCCTTGCGAGATGCTGACTACGAGGGTGATGAGATATTTGTTGGGAGGATGTTCAAAGACAAAGATGATTGTACAACGAAGTTGGCCTTTCATGCTATCAGGCGGAAGTTCCCTTTCATAACCCCGAAATCAACCGGAAAGGTTGTAGCAGCTGTTTGCGTAAGTCACACGTGCCCTTGGAGGGTTTACACAACCAAACTAGACGATAGTGAGAGATTCGAGGTGCGAACTGCCATACTACAGCACACTTGTAGCGTTGACGCTAGAGGTGAACTTACACAAGATGACATCGACTGCTGTGATAGGGAAACTGATGCAAACCAAATATGTAGGCGTCAGAAAGGGACCCAGGACAAACGAGCTTAGGAAGATATTAAGGCAAGAATTCAGTTTGAATATGTCATATTGGAAGGCGTGGAGAGCAAGAGAGATAGCTATGGACAACGCTATGGGATCAGCTATGGGTAGCTACGCTTTGATTCAACCATACTTCAAGCTCCTAGTGGAAATAAACCCAAAATCGTTGGTCGTTTTAGAGACAGACACCAACGAAGGTGGTGTAGCGATATTCAAGTATCTGTTTTTTGCTCTAAGTACATCCATGAAAGGCTTCTTATGGATGCGAAAAGTGATTGCTATCGATGGCACGCATCTCAGAGGCCGCTTTGCTGGTACACTGATTGCAACTAGCGCGCAAGACGCCAATTTCCAAGTGTTCCCGATTGCATATTGGATAGTAAACAGCGAGAATGACGCTGTTTGGACCTGGTTCATGGAGAAACTCTCGGATACAATCCCTGATGACCCGGATCTTGTAATCGTCTCAGATAGGCATTCCTCCATTTACGCCAGCATTCGGAAGGTAAACAACTCTTCACCCATTAATTCAGTTAATATATATGATACCCGATAACAATGAGAATTAGATTTAATATCTTACAGTTATCAGTTAATATTAGTAGCTAAATAATCATATTATAGTAATCGGCTAAAGATCTTATGTAGATAACCATTTTAAAGTTATCGGCTAAGTATCTGATCTACATAATTATATTATTGTTATCAGCTAAGTAGCTTATATATATAAGGTTTTAATTAGACGCTAACTAATAGTATATATCTTAACTGCGTACAGGTATATCCTATGGCCTCACATGCCGCATGCGTAGTTCACCTAAAAAGGAACATTCTGGCGATATTCAAATCAGAAGCCCTCAGTTGTCTTGTTTCAAGCCCAGCTAGGGCTTACCGCTTGAGCAAATTCAGCAAACTCTTCGCTGAGATACGGGGTATGAGCGGCCCAAGTGCTGATTATATGACTGGCATAGGATTTGAACACTGGACAAGGTCTCACTTTGTCTTGGAAAGGTATAATGTTATGACTAGTAACATAGCTGAATCCCTGAACAATGTGCTAACAATGGCTCGAGGCTACCCCGTCATTTCAATCCTCGAAACAATTCGCATAACACTAGTTACCTGGTTTGCGTTGAGGAGGGAAGCAGCACGGATGGAGGAAAACATATTGCCACCCAAGGTGAATGAGATGGTTAGCGAGAATTATGAAAAGGGATCCAACTTTTTGGTGAATAAGATAGGAGACGGGCAGGATGAAGTTAGAGATGATGAGGATGATGCTTTTGTCGTGCACCTTTGGGAGCGTACCTGCACCTGTAGGGAATTTCAGCTTCTCACAATCCCTTGTTCACACGCCATAGCGGCAACCATCAAAGAAGGGGTTAGGGTTGAAACAATGGTAGGAGTTTGTCACACTGTGCCTAGTCTAAGATAATTTTATGCAGAGATGATTATGCCGGTCCCCGACATGTCTACTTTGGCACCTTCACCATCTGATGTTTGTGGTGGGTATATGGCTCCACCGTTTGTGAGATGGCCACCAGGGAAGCCCAGAAGGAGACGCTTGATCTCACAAGGAGATTTTAAGGTAATTGTTAGTAACTAACACAATCATTATCAAATAAATCTATAGATAAGAACTAATTCCAAAATTACACATTATATTGCCAGAGGACTTCAAGAAGGCGCTGCTCTAGGTGTCGTGGACTAGGACACAACAGGGCTACCTGTAGGGTTCCAATCATGGTAAAACTATAAATATACATACCTTGAATATAGGAATTTGATCGGCTCAAATTTGCCCTGAGCTACTCTCTCAATTAAGAGATCATTGTAGTACTTAGGGATCGAATCCACAGAGACTCAACGATTACACAATAAATAATCGGTATTAAGCAAGCATGTTTTAAATTAAATGAAAACAACAAATTAAATTAACGATTGGTTTTAAAACAATAATGAGGAAACACTAGGCCTAGAGATATTCTCTGGAAATTCAGAATTGCAAATAAATAATTGTCAGGATTTGTAAAGTACCGTTCTTGAACTCAAATCACAAAAAATATAATCAATCAACTTTCGTTGCAAAGACTATCTATGTCTAGAACCCTAAATTCCAAATCTCTTTGCAAATTTATAAGTTTAAGACATGCATTTAATCCAGGTTTGATAAGTTCACAAAATCTCTAAACCAAATCTCTTTGCGAATAGGTATTTTGTTCATCTAGATTATTTTCAGGAAATCAATAACACTTTCATGTCTACTAATTAACCTAAGATGAGATTCTAGGTTGCTTTCACTACTCTAGAACAAATTAACCACAATCTAGATGAAGAACTATATTGATTCAATCCTAACAATCTAACAACGTAACAATTCATGAATTCATTTGAAAACCCTAAACCTAACAAGAAATCTACTCAAACATGGTGAATGAAACAATCATCATGAATATAATAGATATCATTAAAGAAATCAATAGAAAAAGTATAGGAGTTATGAATCTTCTCTGAAGGAGGTTTTGATTCTTCTCTCCTGGCTCTCTACAAATCTCTCTCTCCAAAATAAAGCTTAAGTCTTAACAAAACCCTAAAAACTCAATATATAAGTCTAAACCACGAACTGAGCTTAATTGCAAATAAGGAAAACTTCTGGGCCGAATCTGCAAATCTTCCAAACTTCAACTAGACGCGAAATTCAATTGCCGTCAGATATTAGTGTCGATCGACACTCACACCAAATATGCTCTCCTGTTACGTTCCATCGGTACATCTTCTCCAAATACTCCCAAATGCTCCAAAAAGCTCCAATCCATGCCAAATAGCTCCTAATCCTGAAATGACTCAAAAAGACACGAAAACACTATAAAAGCTCTATTCATAGGACTTATATCATGGCCAAAAATCCGTAAAAACCATGATATATCATAATTATATACTTAACAAAGTTTTAACTATTCATAGGGAACTTAGACGGTGGGTTGAGGTAAAGTTTTTTGAAGGTTTGTAATGACAGCACCAAGCTGTGGAATGTAAAATAAATAAGGGACGTGAAGATGGAGTCCAGATGATGGTAGCATTATCTTTCCAATGTATATAGTAACTACTTTGTTCTCCGGTAAATGTATAATTATCATAAACTTTTGGCAGTACTCGTAACACCAAACTATGTAATGGTGTGTTTTCTCAAACATTGTTAATTAGTGTGTGAGCAATGTTTTGATAAACAGTCTGTTTCCTTGATGGTAATGTTATATGAAACTTGGTTGCGTGAATGGTGTAGTGGTTAATTACTATATAGTTATCAATTATGTGCTATAGATATCGTCATACTAAAACATTATCAAACATATCCATGTTATCAAATTATATCCCTACATTGCTAAAATTATAAGGAATAATAAAAACATATATAGTTACAGCACAGTTTATGATCCTAACCAATTGACTAGTTCGCCAACACCTACCACCTATCCTGATGATAATGCATATTATATAATAAGAGACTACTTATCGTGATAAGCAGAATCTTATCCTTTAACAGCAGCGTTTCTGAATATAATTTTGTATATAGCATATATCTTAACTTATAAACCAAAGAAACCCAAAAAAAAATTATTAACCCTTACCATTGCTAAACCCTCAAAAATACAATACTAAACCCTAAACAGTACACAATCAACCCCAACAAAAAACATAACCCAATTACATTTTTCAACAACCGCAAGCAGATTAGTATAATTTGGGCTTTAAATAAAATACTAAACCCTATACTCTAAATAATCAACCCAAACAAAAAAGAATACCCAATTGACTATTTCACCAACCCCAATTGGGTATAATTAACCACTAAATAATTATCATTGCTATACCCTTAAAAGTACAAAATCAACCCAAACGTTACACAGAACCCGATTATTATTTTCACCAACCCAATCTATATGATCAGAGCATACTTTGTCTGTAAAGTAAACAGGTATTATCCGTTTCACAATACCTTATCCGGATAAGAAGTATATTACACGATATTATTAAAATTCTGGCTTAACTTTAAACACTGAACCCTATACTGCCCAATTTACCTTAAATACTAAATCAACATAAACCAAAAACAAACCACGATTATCAATTATAAAACAAAGAAACCTAAATAAATTAGATTAACCCTTAATAATAAAACAAAATCAACCCAAACAAAAAACAATTCACGATTAACTATTTCATCAACCCCAATTGGATATAACTAACCCCTATATTAGTATCCTTGCTATACCCTAGAAGTTAAAATATCAACCCAAACTTAACACAGAACCCGATTATTTAGTTAACCTACCCTATACCCGGAACATGAATATCCGGTAAACAATATCTTATCCTCATAAGCAGTATATCTTATCCTTCAAACAATATCTTATCTTCAGAAGCAGTATTTTAGCCTGGCAAGCAGTATATTAAACGAGGCAATGGCATTTTTTAGAAATTGTATGCAATTGACAAAAATAAACACAAAAACATACAATATCAACCAAAACCAAAAACTAAACGGGACGACCTATTTCACAAACGCAACAAGATTACAAAATTTCCGGTTTAATTAAAATTACTAAACCCTATCTAGTAACAATCAACCCAAACCAACACTCAAAACGGATTAACTATTTCACCTACCCCAACCAAAAACTTTAATTTCATTTTAAACATGGTTTACTAAGATAATACTTATTCTTTTTTTTTTTAGTTAGAGAATACTTATTCTGATAATAGAATAAGAGAATTCTTATTCTGATAAGAGAATACTTATTCTGATAATAGAATAAGAGAATTCTTATTCTGATAAGAGAATTCTTATTCTGATAACTTTCATTAATAAGTAATAACATATGAACACTATATGATAAGAGAATACTTAGTCTGATAAGAAAATACATATTGCGATAATAGAAGAACAGAATACTTATTATGATAACTTTCATGTTTAAGTAATAACATATGAACACTATATGATAAGAGAATACTTATTCTGATTAGCAAGATAATATCGTTTATGGAATTTACGATAAAACCTAATATGTTATTACTTCCCTAACATTATAACCGGAAAAGGTTTACGGATATATACGTAATTATTTTCTAATTGAACTAGTACTCGGTTAAACAATACTACCATCTTT
This sequence comes from Capsella bursa-pastoris, assembly GCA_036452645.1. Taxonomy (NCBI): domain Eukaryota; kingdom Viridiplantae; phylum Streptophyta; class Magnoliopsida; order Brassicales; family Brassicaceae; genus Capsella; species Capsella bursa-pastoris. Next base: position 9,997,667 of record CP144193.1, on the reverse strand, counting down.
AAAGGATATATTAAAGTGTAGAACTTATAACAATTGTCTTCATAATATAGTTGTTATAAGTTAATATGTTTTGTATTGCGGTAACCAAGAGATATAACATTAAACCAAGTGCATTTGAGTTTGGAGACACGGAAAAAAACCATTACACTATAAGTACTAAACCGAGATAACGAAAGATCTACATAAGGTACACAAAAGTACTCGACGCCTGCTAAAATAATTGCTGAAACTAGCTTCTTAATCTCTAATTCCAACTGTTGAACATTAACTTCGCCGCATTCCTCTAATACACCCAGTGGCATGTGCGTGAATTAAAAATATGGCCACTATACCAGAATCGACAGGGGACTGTACCTTCGGTAAGTTCAAAAGGCGATCAATGCGTAAAGAAGCTTCAGCAATAACTTTATTACTGTCGTGGACATCAACCTGTTTAAGAAGATATGGGAGCATGTTAGCAATTGGTTGGAGCTCTTTGATAATATTATTGTCCTTCCGGAGCTGGGAGTTGCAGTCAAGGACAATGATGCTATCGTTGAGGACATCAATGCACAAGGTTACCCAATGTTTGCGGTCAAAGTTAAACAGAACGTAGAGGCAATCCACTTCAGTGAATAGCAGGGCACGCCCAATAACACCAGATCCTAAAAGAAGGGCAACGAGCTCGTCCGGAAATTTGAAATCTCAGGGCAGGAAAACTTTGAAAATTTGTCATATTGGCGAATAAAAAAAGAAACAAATTTAATCAAGTAGGTCAACACGGAGTTTCTGGCCGTCAATATCATTTGTCCTCAAAAGTGCCGACTGAACTTAATCTAAGCATCCATTACCTGTGCAAACGTAGACATCTAATTGTCAGTTATCATGTTAACGATTATGAACTGATTTATCTGCTAAATCAATATGATAAATAAGTTACCAAATAAAAAATGAATTACCTTGCTGTTGAGGCGTTTTTTCCTTCCAATGATATCAAAAACATCTTTGTTAGATAGGGCAACTTCACCTCCAAGGCTGAGAGTGCTTCAATAAAGGAAAGATCAAGGTTAGACTACAGAACAAGACAGCCACTTACAATCAAAGAAATATAATGGTGTACCTAGAAACTTTCAGCTTCTTCATAGAGTTCTGGAAACGTTCTTCAGGATTAGAGACAATTGTGCTACCTTTGACTCCAGGGGACGGGTGTCCTACCAAGAGCTTGGTCTTCTTATCATACTGAAAGCGGCCATCAAACTTAGTGGAGAAAGTCCGCAAACGTTTACTCCGTCTGGCGGGCTTTGCTAAATCGTCCTATAAAAAAGAACAAAAATCGTTAGGCTTACCATAACTAAATGTTCACATTAGCTTATGTGAACGTTACCTCCGATATATTCACCGCGGCCGCAGCTTGAATATGGAGCGGTGTAAAAATGCCTACATCCACGTTAATTAGACACCTCATTAATTGTTACACCCCACTTATCAACCATTAAAAGGAGTGTATAAGTAACTAACATCGCCAGCTAGTGGTGGGACTTACACTCTTAGAATAGGGCGAGGCTGGTTATAAAGGAGCAAGTCAAATGACTAATTCCAAACATAGTATATAAATAGCACATGTATACTAAGAGAATGTGTAGAAAAATAAAAACATGGTAAGATAAATGGTATATGGTGTATTAGTCAACAAGGTACAAAACTTGGACGCTTGTGTGAAACATCGATGGATAATCATGCAGTTACAATATAATTTGTTTGTAAATGGTAATTACAATACTTATACCCATTAACTTGTATTTTAGTAGATATTACTGGCAAAGTTATGTATTGAATGGTGCCCGAGAGAAACTAAATATTAAAATATTTGTGGCAGCTTAAAATTTTCAATGCCAGCTAACACACCCAATAATATAAAACGACTGATAATATCAACAGCAAACAAAATAAATGTTATCAAGAAATCACTCGTGTCCAAGAGGGGGGGGGGAGGGCTGTTGTTTAACGATCTCCCCTGGACAACGCCAACCCCCGACGTATCCATGACCTACAAATGGAGTTATGTTAGAAGTATATTATTGAAGAGGACACTAAGCCCAAGTGTAGACAACACTAACCACAACTGTATTAGGGCTAATTTCCATAGCTTCATCTCCGCCAAAATCCTTTGCGGAAAAAGGGAGATACTACAATATTGTTTAATAACACACTTATGAAGAACGTTCACATATGCCTGATTTAACGCTAAACTATTTCAGAATTATTAAAAATATTAAAAATACTATCTATTAACAAACCTTAGCAATAGCAGTACATCAAAGAATCCTTGTCTAGAAGTGATCTAAAGGATTGTTACCGCCACCAACCTTTGAAGGAGAAGAACAATGTAAGAACTGCAATTAGTAGGTTGTAATCATACAAAACTTAACTAAGCATATATCCGACTTTAACTAAAACAAAACTAAACCAACTCTTCGTCTACAATGATAACAGGAATACCAGATTAGTGACCAACTATTCCTATACAAACTAACGGATAGATTAGCAGATAACTAATCTGACGGATAAGGTTATAATCAACTTACCTGGATGTTATCAGTACTGTTATCAGCAATGCTGTCCTCTGGCGCACGAGGGTTACTCTGCATCAGGGTAATAAATTAACACCAACATAGAGACAAGTATTATAGATAATTAGGGTATGCTTATAAAAAAATTCACTAACAAGATTCTCCTCCCTGTCAAGCCCCTTTATGACGCCATCGGCGTCTGAAATGACTCCCCCCAACCTCTTGTTGAATGTCCTCAACAACTGGATTTCCAATCATCGAATCTTGAGCCTTGTCATCTAGGCCCAAACTTGATGAACCCTGAAATGCTTGATTATAAATGAAGGACATAGTGTGAGTGGATGTTTTAGAAAACGGATAACTGAATAGATATCAGATAACCAAGTTTGACCTTCACAAATTGTCTAACCCCGCCGTGACATAGAAAGGTCCCAATTAACGCTTCTCGAGCATCGATAACATCCTGGATCAGTGAAAGATTTGTAAGAAAGCTAATTAACTGCACTCAAAAAACTACTCATCTGGGGTTAAAAAATTTACCTCGTTACTGGTAGGCAAATAATTTGAGATAATCTCGTCAACCATCTTGATACCAACATCCCCAATACTTTCCTTATGAAGATCAAGGTTCTGGGGAGAGGCTACAGCAGCTTGCCCAGCGTTGCTCGGCACGAGACATCGAACATCGATGGTTGGATTGCGACTCGAGGTGTTAGCAGGGACGACATTGAGGCTACTTGATGATTTATCTCCAACTAAAACAGCATAGTCATCCTAACATGCTTCTAAGTTCCATAACCTAACAAACTAACAATATCTTAGAATAATCAAAACATCCAATGAGCACCTAGATCATTCATGACAAACAAGAGATGCATACTTAGTGAGGCATCCATCCCAAAAACTAGGCTATACATACATGCAGTACAATAACATTCAGGTAAATCAAATAGAACATCATCAAACAACAAACCCAACCGCCTGCTATGGACTGGTGTCGATTGAAACTCGCAACTGAATTTCAAATTAACGAGTAGTGTTACTTGGTGTCAATTGACACTCCCCAAGTGACATGGATTCGTCCCCAAATCCTTCACCATCGTCTATCAGTCAAGGGCTCCATGCAACCGCGACTACAGCCCGCACCTCTTAAAATTGATCCATCTGAGGTCTATATCTAATCAATATACTTACAATCAAGACTTTATTTTCTCATACTCAATCACCTCCTCCGCTCGCATGTCTAAATCAATTAATCATACTGGCTCTTCATCAAGTCTCAGCCTTCAAACTACAGTATCCATGAAGCCTCACTACTCCCATCGCTCTCAGGTCGCAACTTTCAAGTCATACTGGCTCACCATCAGGCACTCAGTCTTCAAGCTAGGGTATCCATGGAGTTACTCTCGTTGTCGGGTCATTATCCTAAAGCGTTCTCTTGGATCGTCATTCGAAGCAGTCACATATCACTCGGGCAAATAAGTCTAAACGGCTTTGAGCATATCTCCTTTCAGATATACCTCTTGTGGCTCACATATAACATCACAATTTCATACTCACTACCATTTAAAAACTATTAAAAATTGAATAGTCCATACAAAAACTTTTAAAAATTGAATAGTCTAAAACTACAACTTTCCATTTTTAGAAACAGACACACATTTTTCTTTTCTTTGTCAACACAAGTCAACTCCAAGAAAAAAATACTCATTTATTAAACTCAAAATTCATAATCATTACTTCCATAACCAAAAATTACAAATGAGTTACAACAATAACAAAACAAAAACGCTCAATTCCAACACAAGAAACCAAGGCACACAAGTCTAAACCTCGATCTGCTTATCGAACTACTTCCTGATCCTTGCCTTTATCCTCGCCTCAAGGTCATTCACACAATTCCGACAATCACTTCCCAAAAGGTCAACCGTCCTTGGATTACTCAAGCATAAGCACACTTAACTGTGGAGTTCTCTTGGGACTTTTGACCAAAAAAATTAATTTAAGCCTCTTCGCAAACCACGGTTCCATAATTCTCACCCACTAACAAACCATAACGTCTTTGTTGCGCACAAACACCGTCACCCCTTAACGGTGTGAGCCCACTACTCCACACTCATCTGGGTTTGGCTCTAATACCACTTGTAATGCCCCGTCCGTCACCTCTCCCAGTGGGCCCCATATTCACTATCAACCCATTGGCCCACCTCTCTTAGTGGGCCTCACGTCCTCTCACTAGGTCCGTGAGCCCATCCATATCCGACGGCCGGTTGTGCTACGTTTGGGAGGCTTTAAAGACTTGTTTACCGATCCTACAAATCACCACATGATCTTTCCCTGTGATGTAGCCTCACTCACAAAATTCCGATAATCGCTTCCAGAAAAGACGCCCATCTTCGAACTAATCCAACATAAGGACACTTAACTGTGAAGTTTCTCAAGACCTCTGACCGAAAAGATAAGTACACTTTAGTAACATAGGTGGCCAAATTAAATCATTTAAGCCTCTCCGCAAAACAGGGTTCTACACAACTAAGGGACAAAGTTGGTGAATTTATTTTCAGACAGGAGTTGACCTGATTTGATACTCCGAATGTGGTGTAGCAGTCATATCCTCCTGAATCAGACACCCCTAAGACATATAAAAAATTGGTCAACTTTTATCTGAAAATAAATTCACCAACTCTGTTTTCTTTTGGTATTGTTCACGAGGCATGGCTTGGATCAAATGAAGTAATAATTGAAGTATCGAAATAAGTTTTTGAGAAGGAAAATGTAGAATTGGAGAGGTGCATAAAGATGAACTAGCGCAGACGATGAGACTAGCCTGCCTGCTTATTTCATGTTTCATCAAAGAGACTTGATAATTTTTGCCAAGAGATTGGATTGATTAGTTTAGGAGGTTCATTTTCAAATATTATATCTGTTTGAGCATGTTAAGCACCCTATTAAGATTAAGAAGATTCAGTGATCAATAACCCCATTCTTGAGACCTTTATTCTCTTGATTGTTTACTTGTTTCATTGCTTTTCTTATACTTCTTGCATGCTTAATCTATCTTCTATAGTTTCTTTCTGTTTAGTGTTTATTGTTATATGTTCTAGTTTAATCTTATTAAGATTGATAGTGAAAACCATAATCTTATTTGGCTAAAACTTGTTAGCTTCTATTGCAATCATGATTGTTTACATCAGATGCAATTAGTTTGATAAAACCTTTGTACTACATTACACTATAGAGATTGAACTCCAAGGACTTAAAACTCCTAATATCAAGCTTGTGCAACAGGTTCATGAAAATGCTAAGAAGAACATAGAAGAAAAGACCAAGCTTTATGCTAAGCAAGCTAACAAAGGGAGATGTGAATTTATTTTCAATGTTAGAGACCAAGTTTGGGTTCACTTTAGAAAGGAGTGGTTTCCCAATGAAAGAAAATCCAAATTCATGCCTAGAATCGATGGTCCATTCAAGATAGTCAAACGGATTAGTGACAATGCCTACCAACTCGACTTGCTAGGTAAGTATAATGTGAGTTCTAACATTCAATGTTTATTACCTACTACCGTTTATTGTAGATGAAACAGATTTGAGGTCAAATACTTTTCAAGATGAAGGAAATGATATGATCCTAGATAGCACTAAGGAAATGGAGCATGGACCGAAATTGGTATTTGAAGAAGCTGAGCTCGTAGCTGAGGAAAGTAGCTCGAATTGGGGATAAGCTTGTAGCCGAGGATGCTCTGGTTACACTAATTGGTCTAATTACTCGCTTAAGAGCTAAATTGTTTAACCAAGCTGTTAGAGGATTACTCAATCAATTTTGGAGCCAACACGATCAAGAGATCAAGTATGGAGGAAAATCTTGTCAAACCACTTTGGTTTTGATTCAAGCTACTTGATTCAACAATGGGAAAAGTATCATGGTTGTACTCTTTTTCTCTTGTCAAGTTTTGTCTCAATGGGTTTTCTTGACAAGGTTTTCAATGAGGCAGTTGTTTCACTTCTTCATTTGCCCATTTGTTGAATCAGAAGCCCAAGGCCTTTCAAGATTGTACATGAAAGATATTTACGCTGAATTCCAAATACGCCAAGATATGAAATTTTTGAAAAAATGATGTTATTGACCAAAAGTTTATATGAGATCTATACGAGTTTGTTTCTTAATGATATGCATAATAGTTCCAATGAGATAGTCTATTTGATCGAAATTCATCTCTAGAAGAAGAAGGTTTCGTGGGGAAAAAATAATGATGTGCATGCATGGATGTAATCTTTTTTCTTTATCATAGTTTTTTACCCTATAAGGGTTTTCTACGAAGAGGTTTTTAACAAGACATCTAATCATTAAAACAATATATAAAATTTTGTCACTCTCCAAAATGAACGTCATACATTAATGGATTGAGAGAAACAAAGAGGATAATCAAGACGAATCATATGAAAGATCCATGAGCCGCACAAGAATGGCGATGCACTTCATCTTAATATAAAGTAAGTAGAACGTACCAATTGAATAACAACATCAAATTCAATGTTGGTTTTCCATAATGTATGATAAGGTTACGTTAAATTTTTGAATGTCTTATCAGATCTGGTAAGAAATGATCATTCATTAAATTTTAGGTATAAAATGGCACCCGACAAATTTTTTTAAAAATAATTGTTTAGATAATTAAATTTTAATTTATTTAATTAAAAACCTCATTTAAAGAAAATTTGACGTGTAATAAGACAATTATATTGTCGATATCATGAATTATGGTGAACTGGCATTTTTATTTTCACATAATTTAAAACTAGATAAAGATAGTACTAGACTTTTAAATAGTCGCAAATTGCTGGGTTGCGCAACTTACCGACTAATCGCATTGGTCGCAAAACAACTTGCATATATTTTTGAAAATCCAATATATTAGTTACAACTTTCTCATAATTTATATTTTGATGTTTATTGACATCACAAGTAAAAGACAATAAGGCTTGAAGACTAAGATATTACCAAGCATACATAAATTTTCCATGGTGAGTGTCATCTGTGAGATAGATCCCATCATCTCTAGCCTCCCATACCTCTAGGGCATCGAATTTCATGTCAAAAGAACCTCCTCCTTCATAAGCAGTAAAAGTAGTAGAAGATTTGAAACCGACCCCATGCGATAGTGTGCAGACAAATTTTGTCCCACCAAACACATTGTCCCCAAACTCAAAATGAAAATTATCTAAAGGATGACGCACAAAGTGAACACCGAGATCGTCTTTATCAGAAGTACAATGAACTTTGAGAACATCACCATTCCTGCTGAGATTGTCTACGATATATACTTTGTTTTTTGGAAACAATCTACTAGCGTTGGTCGATCCAACAATGAAAGCAATTACAATGATTGACACAAGAAAAGTATTCATAATTTCAAATAATTAATATATATATATATATATATATATATATATTGAAGTATCAAAAAACAGTTCACCCAAAAACTTTATATATATTAGAAATTTTAAATAATACCCTTGCATAATTTAATAGGATGAATTAAGTTAAAATCGTAAATCATACTTAACTTAAAAGGAATCATTGACTAATTTAATTTGGTAACAACTTAATTAGAATGATATATAACCCGATTCTTGGGGTCAACCTTTGTATTCACTTTCTATTTTAATTTTTTTTTGTTTTTTAAAAAATTATTTGTTTCACCTCTTGGGGTCAACAAGTTTATTCACATTCTATTTTAATTTGTGTTTTGTTTAAAAAAAATCTTTGGTTCACTCTTGGGGTCAACTTTTTATTCAATCTTTTTAACCAATTAGAATGTGTTACCTAATAAACATAAATAAACTAAAAATTTACATTTATCCCTATATTTAAAAATCATAATATATTGAGTTTAATGTTACAAGATTATATGTATGTTCGGTTTATAAACGACGGAATATGGTTGTGCATTTACAATAAAACGATGTTATATGTCGGTTTAGTTTATAAATGAGGATTAGGGATAAAAAAAATTCATTTAGTTCATAAAGGATAATTAAATTTAAATTTTACAATAAAGCGACGTTATATATGTCGATTTGTGTGTATAATGGAGGGTACGGTTTACATTTCACAATAAGACGAGATTATATTGTTATTTGGGTCTTAAAGGAGGATTACAATTTAATTTTACACTCTAACGAGATTATTTTATGGTTTTGGGGTTCAAAAGGAGAATTAGAGGTTATGTGGCAGATTGGTTGTGTGCTTTCAAGGCTTTAAAATTATTTAAAGTCTCTACAGCAATTATTTTGCCAATCAAAGATTTTGGCTTTTATTTTTTTTTTAAGTATTGAAAGCCACTTTTATTTTTTCCTTCTTTGCTATCTCATTTTTTTAGAAGCGTCAAAAACCTGACTTTAAAATCTAAACAATTAAAAATTATTTATTTTTTCACATCCCCATTACATTTAAAACATTCTAGAAGTTTATAAATATATTTTATATATTTAATTTTTACATATTAATTATTCTCATTTTTTTCTTGTTCTTTTAAGATCCATTTCAATAATATTCATTTTTATTTTCATGATGATGATGATGTAAAAGAGTTATGAAATTTATGTTTATATGTTTATATAGGGAATAACATTCAAAACAATGCATTAATTAATGTTTAACAGATTGCTTATATAAAAAAACATTTGAAATAGTTTTAAAACACCATTATTATTTGACATAATAATCTATTAAGAATCAATCACCAAAAACAAAACAAAAACAAAAAATTATTGTTAGCCAAATTTTATATCGACTAATGGTATTATTATTATCTTTTAATTTATTGTTCAAATGTATTGTTAGCGAAAATTAGTCATTAAATTGCTATATAAATTCATTTCTAGCATAATTTATATTTATTATTAATATAAAATAATAATAATAAAAATAACAGTCACAGCTTTAAAAGCGGTACATTACCAATCAGATTTTAACAGTAAAAGTTTCTACAGCCAAAGCATTTACAGCCAAATTCTCTGCAGCTAAAATTTTAAAGTCAAAGTCTCTACAGCCAAAAGTAACAGCCGTTACCAATCAGGGCCTATATTTTGTAATTAAATGAGATTATATGTCGGTTTGGGTTTAAGAAGGTTAGTATTTTTCTTAATGATTCTTTTAATATTTTATATTTGTTTTAATTTTAATTTTGACTTAAATATAATGACATGGTGCAAGTATTGTTCTTTGATGTTTAATGACAAATTTGAATTCCTCATATTTAGTCTCTGTTACAAATAATCTAATTTGAAAAGAAACAAAAGTATCAAAGAAGTTGACTTGATATAAATAAATATATATATATATATATGACATGGTGCAAGTATTGTCATATATATATTTATAAAAGAAATTCTCATAAATATCATGGTTTTATGTTTTGTGGCTACAAATACTACATACCCATTTTCAGTAATCTAAAATGACTAAAATACCGTACCAAATCTCAAACATTTGTTGTTTCCGATTCATGTCGCCTCACACCAAGAGATTTGATATGCAGGTTCCCGGTTTTTCATCACGTTGTCGGTATCTTTCACTCAATGATTCACATATTTTGCACACTTAGATAGGTTTTGCATAAGTTTTGCACATGTCTTGCATACATTATGCATACTGAAGTTTCTGATATGATAATGGACCAACAACAAGAATTTTAAGGAGAATAAGAGAAGGAGAAGCTTGAACACGAGGAGAGTAGAGCTAAAGAAGAAGCAACTTTTACATTCCTAATGGTCCGATGACGAGGTCCAAGACAAAGTGACTAAACCAAGCTATCATCATGCTTCTAAACAAGATTGACGGCAATCTTAATCAAGAGACTTATCCAACTACGTTGGTTGTGATTCAAGTTGATTAAGTAACAACAATGGAGGTGTGTGACTTGCACTCTTTTTCCCTCCTCTTGGTTTTGTCCCAATGGGTTTTCCAAGAGAGGTTTTTAACGAGGCAAGCCCACACACTCTTTCACAAGCCCATTGTTGTTTCTTTCCAAAGAGTCACGTCCTTTATGAAGGATAAGAGTCATTTTTATCATTCAAACTCTAGCTTTAAATTTATGTCATTTTTGAAGTGTTTTAATGCTGTTTCGAAACTTGGTGTGTTTGTTTCGAAACTAGCTTCTTTTCTTCTTAATATATCCTTTGTAATCTCTGATGAAAACTTATCAAACTTTTCATTATCAAAATCTCTTTCCAAATTGTTTGATCTGAAGGGTGTGTAATATCTCTTTGAGAGAACTGTTTTTAAAGGAAGCACATGGTGGAGGTTTAATGGAACACTTTGGAGTGGCTAAAACCTTAAAGGTCATGCAAGACCATTTCCGTTGGTCAAACATGAAACGAGACGTTAAAAAGTGTTGTGAAAGATGCACAACATGTAAAATGGCTAAGGAAAAATCACAACCCCACGGTTTGTATGCCCCTTTACCTATTCCTTTGCATCCATGGCATGACATCTCTATGGATTTTGTTGTTGGTTTGCCTAAGACTAGAACTAGAAAGGATTCTTTATTTGTGGTTGTGGACAAATTTTCTAAAATGGCACATTTTATTCCATGTCATAAAACTAATGATGCCATGAATCTTGCTGGCTTGTTTTTTTAAAGAAATTGTTCGTTTGCATGGTAGAGTTGTTCTGCCGGATCGGTCGCTCAAGACCTTTGGTCTCTACCCGTAATAGATGAAATAAATCAAAAAATGGATTTTTGTTCAAGAATGAAATCTTATTGGAACATGCCTAAGTCCATTGTCTCTGACCGTGATACCAAGTTTCTTAGTTATTTTTGGAAGACATTGTGGTCCAAGCTACGTACTAAGCTCATGTTTTCTACTACTTGTCACCCGCAAATTGATGGACAAACTGAAGTAGTCAATAAAACTTTGTCTAAAACTTCTTAGAGCTTTGATTAAAAAGAACCTTAAGACTTGGGAAGATTGTTTACCGCATGTTGAGTTTGCATATAATCATGACGTTCATCATACATCTAAGTTTTCACCGTTCCATATTGTTTATGGGTTCAATCCCATATCTCCTTTGGATTTAATGCCTTTACCTTTGAGTGAAAGAGGTAATATGAATGGGAAAAAGAAAGCTGAAATGGTGCAACTGATACATGAGAAGTCGAGGCTTAATATCAAACGGAAAACTGAGAAGTATGCTAGACAAGCTAATAAGAGCTGAAAGGAGGTAATCTTCGAAGCAGGAGACTTGGTGTGGATTCGCCTAAGGAAAAAAAGATTTCTGAAAGAAAGAAAGTCCAAGATGATGTCAAGGATGGATGGACCGTTTCAAATCATCAAGAAGATCAACGACAATGCCTTTTTTTTTTTTTTTTTGGTCAAAAATCAACGACAATGCCTATCAACTGGATTTGCAAGGTAAGTATAATGTGAGTACTAACTCTAATTTTGCTGGTCTTGTGCCCTTTATTTCAGGTAACACATATTTGAGGTCAAATCTTTTTGAAGAGGGAAGGGATGATATGATAATGGACCAGCAACAAGAACTTAAGGAGAATGAAAATAAGGAGCAGCTTGAACCCGAGGAGAGTAGAGCTAAAGAAGAAGCAATATTACACACTCCTAATGGTCCGATGATGAGGTCCAAGACAAAGCGACTTAAACAAGCTATCATCATGCTTCTAAGTCGACTTGCCTAATCGAGTAATACGATTAAGTAGCAGAATATATTCAGCATGTCACTCGAGGCACACTCTCGAGTGAGCAACCCAAATGCAGACTCGATTCATCATGTAACTCGAGACACAGAGTTGAGTGACACGGTCTAGTGAGCATCTCCAGACAAACAAAAATCAGCATGTCAATCAAGCCACACACTAGAGTGACACAATCAATGAGCTGTCAAAGGAAAGTCAGAATCCGCATGTTACTCGAGATGCTCACTCGACCAATTGGGTCATGAGAATTCCTGGATCGCTTTTCTATTTTTTTCTTTTATGTATTAGGGTTTTCAAGTTTTTTTTGCTTGAAAGGACCCGACCATAGACTGGAAATATCGCATCAATCTCACACGCCAATAGTCCGCCACAACAAGGTCGATAACCCCGAGAAACACGCTCATCCCAAACCTCTGTAGTGCTCTATCAACTGCAGGTAGTACGTCTTCTTAACCACCACACCTATCCTATGTTGTAGATCGCAGCATCTGGTTGCACAAACTTGAAATTTGGCTGGACACTAACCCCAACTGGTTGCACTCACACAAGTCTCGATTGCACAACTACAAGCCTTGGCTGAGCATGCAATGGTACCGCACCCGGTAACCGCTTCAACATTTGTGTCAACAAATTTGGAAGGTGATCATTCTGACTTTGGGCCCCCACTGTAACACCCCCAATTGGGTTCCCAGCCAAACCAGTATCATCTCCGTCAACCCGGCCTCCACGGTACTCACACTAGTATAAGCTAGAGATCTCTCCTAAAATACCTCGAAACCGCCAACATGCTCAGCCGCAGTGCTCTAACCTACACTCTTGTCGCTACTTGAGGTAACACCACGCCACATACTGTAACGCCCCCAATTCGTCGTATGGCCGGACAAGCCACGAACGACCCAGAGACGCTACTTTGAAAGTACTCACCAACGATCTGGCCAAGGTTCAAGAACAGATCAAGACCCTTAGCCAGTCCATTGATGATACTTTCCTACTTTGAATACCATTTAGGCTTGCCAACCCTTATGATATCCAAGTGTTGAGCCGACTCGGACTAAGTCATTATGAGACATCACTCGTTATTTTAAAAGAAACCCGAATTGTTCATTACGATGAAGTATATTTTACAAGAGTAAGCGAAATACTTATTAGAGTTTTCATGGTCGAGGCCTAGAGCCCAAAACCTTAATACATATTAAACATACTTGTTTTACAAAAGGCATCTAAACTACTCATGGTTCCTAACGTCCAACACGCCCACTAGCCCTTCCCACTAAGATTTCCTGCAAAACAAATAGGTTCATAAGTAATCTAAGATTAATTAGTGAGCTCGGGAGTCCCTGCAAACGTGTTAGATAAACCCCACCCTTTCCCCAAAATAAAACACCCAACAAGATCCACAATCATGATGCATAAATAATTTAAAGAAAATTATTCAAAGAAACAAAAGTATGCAACTATACGATTATGAAAAGCCGGATACAAGATCTAGCCTTCCGGCATCGATCCAGATCGGCAAGTATGCTTCTTGAACTCACTTATCTGATCTAGGAACAGCTTGATTCTGATCCCCTTTCTTCCGACAAAACTGGTGACGAAGTCTCAGCGATATTGGTCTCCGGCGACAGATCTTCGGCGACGAACAGCAAATCTTCTCTTCGATCGGACAGAGAAATTTTTCGAGAGTCTTTGGGTGAACAGCGCTAATGAAGGCTCAAGGGGTTGTATTTATAACCTCTTGGTTCATTTTATTCAGTTAGCTTCAGGATTCACACGTAGCTGCCAAGTGTTGGTTTGAGTTTGGCGAGACAAGCATTTTGTTGGCTGTCAGACACGTGGCAGTCATGGAAGAAAACAAGGATTCTGTTGGATTTCATCCATTGAATCTTCTCCCATATCTTTGCTCGAGAGTTTCTTCAGATTTTCTCTGTTTTTCTTGTCGGGATTCGCCACGTGGCAATGTTGTCGAGTGAAAGGTTCACTGAACAAACAAAGGGTCGGATTTTCTTGATCATACTTGTGCTTCCTTCGATAACTCTTGTTCTTTCGATAATCCGTCTCGATAGAACTTCTTCTTTAGCATTTTAATGACTTAATGTCGAGAGACATTGACTCGCTATCGGTCTCGATTGCTCCGTGTACGATAACATTTGTCTTCCGGCTGCTAAGTCAAGGTGTCACTACACCTACCGTGACCACAACCACGTCTGATGAGATCCTCCCTAGTATTCAGCACTCTTAAATTTAGCAAGGATGGATTTTTCTGGAAAGTCATGGTGCAGAATATAAGTTAAATGGTCGATGGATATCACAAGAAGGTTGCAGAATAACTTCACGATACCGAACTTAGATCTTTTGGATATACGCACCAAAGAGGCTAAGGAGTTTGCTAAATATACACACCAACAAGATGATCACTGGATATACACACCAACAAAATGATCTCCTTAGAGAAAAGTTTTTTGATAAAAAGAAATGTGAGTTCTCAAAGAGATTACAAGAGGTTTATGAAGGAGAGAAAGAACAAGCCTTGGAACAAGTTACGAGGCTGTTCTCGAAAATGTAAAGCAATAAACATAAAGTTTGAAACTTAAAAGATAGATTCACCCTCTTTCTCTTCTTGGCCGTGGCTCTTTAAGTGCATAAAAGACCTTGGGCTTTTGATTCAACAAATGGGGAATTGTGAAGTAAAACAGCTGCCTCATTAAAAACCTTGTCAAGAAAACATAGTGGGACAAAACTTGACAAGGGAAAAAGAGTACAACCATGACACTTTTCCCATTGTTGAATCACTTAGCTTGGATTAAAACCACAGTGGTTTGACATGCTTTTCCTTCATACTTGATGTCTTGATCGTGTTGGCCCCATATCTGATTAAGTAATCCTCCAATAACTTCTTTAAATAGTTTAGCTCTTGAGCGAGTCATTGAACCAGTTGGTGTGACATGAGCATCCTCGGCTACAAGCTTAATCTCCATTTTGAGATGCTTATCCTCCTCTGAGCTACTTCTCCTCAGCTACGAGCTCAGCATCTTCAAGTTCCAGCTCCGGTTCATGCTCCATTTTCTTAATGCTATCCAGGATCATAGTCCCCTCCCTCTTTTAAAGGATTTGACCTCAAATCCGTTTTATCTGCAATAAATGGTAGTAAGTTAGAAATATTGAAGCTAGAACTCACATTCTACTTACCATGCAAGTCGAGTTGGTAAGAATTATCACTGATCCGTTTGATTATCTTGAATGGTTCATCGATTATGGACATGAGTTTGTATTTCATTTCATTAGGAAACCGCTCCTTTCTTAAGTGAACCTAAAATTGGTCTCCGGCTTTAAAAATCAGTTCACGTCTCCCTTTGTTAGCTTTCTTAGTATAGACCTTGGTCTTGTCCTCTATGTTATTTTTAGCATTTTTATGAATCGGTTGCAAAAGCTCAGCCATCTTTTTCCCATCAATACTAACTATTTCACTCAAAGGCAAAGGGATTAGAATCTAAAGGTGAGATGGGATTGAACCCATATACAATTTGAAAAGGAAAATACTTAGAAGCACTCTTCCCAAGTTCTCAAATTCTTTTTAATTAATGCTCGCAAGAGATTACCCAAGGTTCCATTAACAACTTCAGTTTGATCATCAGTTTACGGATGACATGTTGTAGAAAACATAAGCTTCGTTCCTAATTTAAACCACAAAGTCGTCCAAAAATACCTAAGAAACTTAGTGTCTCTGTCCGAAACTATGGATCTAGGCATCCAATGCAAACGAACTATCTCCTTAAAGAACAAATCAGCTACATGCAATGCATCATAAGTTTTATGACAAAACAATGAAATGAGTCATTTTCGAAAACATGTCAACCACAACAAATATTGAATATTTTCCAGTGCTAGTTCTAAGCAATCCCATCACAAAATCCATTAAAGTATCAGTCCTAGGGTGAGTACTAATAGGCAAAGGAGTATACAATCCGTTAGGTTGAACCTTAGATTCGGCTTTCTTACAAGTAGTACACCTTCCACAAATTCTCTCAACATCACGATTCATGTGTGGCCTTTGGAAATGATCTTTCATGACTTCCAAAGTTTTAGCGATATCAAAATGTCCATTAATCCACCTCCATGAGCTTCCCTGACAAACAGATCCATTAGAGAGCAGTTAGGAACACACGAACGGTTCTTGTAGAAGAGAAACCCGTCTTGTCTAAAATAATGACCTAAAGCAAAAATTTCATAAGCTTTAAAAATCTCTTAATAATCAAGGTCAGTCGCATAAAGTTCTTTTATTTGTTCAAATCCAAGAAGCTTAACATCAAGAGTAGAGAGTAGGGTGTTTGATCTAATTGTATACTTAAACTCTTAATAAACTTGTAGACTTAAAATCTTAATAAATTTTGATCTATTTGAAGTTTCCACTTTTTTCTTTGTTCAATATTGCTTCTTAGACCATGATCTCTCTGAATATGCTTGTTTTAATGTTTTCTGGGTTTGAGTTATTGAGCATGTTTTTTGGGTTTGAATAGTTATAGGATTCTTGATGATGGGATAAATTAGTTGGAGAATCTTAGTCTATTAGGATGTTTTACTGTAGAACTGTTTGATTTCTCTTCTGGATTAGAGTATTATTAGCTAGTTGTTCTCTGATCAATTGGAACTATGTCATAGATATTTCATCCCTGAAAGGTGTTTGATGAAATGTATGAACCAGCTAGTGCCTCAGATTTACATGCTGAGCCCAAGAGATTGTTGTCTAAATCAATTACCCCATTCCTGAGAGCTAAACTCTTTTGATTGTTTGCTAGTTTAATTTATGCCCTGCTTAGTTCTTGCATGCTTAGTCTATCTTCTGTAGTTTCATTATGCTTTAGTTTCATATTGTGCACTTGCCTTAGTTTAAGCTTGTTTCATTTCTGTTTATTCTTGTTCTTAATTCTTAGTTTATTTATGTCATTTACTTTTTTGCACTTAGATTGATAGTTTAAACTGCTATCTTATTTGGCTTAACTTGTTAGTTTCTCTTGCAATTCTTATTGTTTGCATCACACCTAATTGGATCGATAAACCCTTTGTACTACATTGCACTGGGGAGATTGAACTCCAAAAGGCTAAAAAACCTAAGTATAAGATATTCTTATGGATGCAATCTTTTACGGATTTATCCGTTAAAATATACACTACAAGTGTGTAGTTTTTTACAAATTTATATTGTTTTTACCAATGCAATTCAGAGAAGGAAATACCAATGTACTATAAATTCATGATTCACCTAATTAGAAAAAACATATGAAGAAGGTTTAGCATTAATTGTATGACTTGGTGATTTCCTCTTTTGTTTTTGACTAGATGTCTTATGGATCGGTCTTATTGGTCTTGGACTAACCAGAAAGATCAACCAGATCTTCTGGGAGAAATCGTTGATCAAGATGATTTTGATGCCAGTTGGGGGAGTTGCACTCACCAGACAGTTGGAGTCTTTATACAAGCTTTAACCATCTAAACTCCGTAATGATTTTCACTTGTATATACAACAAGTGTTTGACTGCATGTCTAGGATAAAAATCATTTTGATCGATGATTTTTTCCAGAAGATCTGGGTGATCTTCCTAGTTAGTCCAAGACCAGTAAGACCGATCCATAAGACATCTAGTCAAACATATAAAGTCTTGATTTTTGTGTCATTGAAAATATAAAAAACACCTTCCCACCATTAAGTTAAAGGGAAATCAGACGAAAATATAAATGTAATCAATATTTATGCCCATTTTATTGAAGACTTTGCCTCTAACAAACGAAACAAACTGAAAATTGAAGGTGGGTTCACCGAACCCATGACCAGGACCATGTAAAGCCACCTCATAGCTCCGGCTAAAAGCAGTGATTTCAACAAGAATTGAAAAAAAAATAACCATCAAAAACACATGTTATCATAAGATGATGTATACAAATGTAACTCTAATATTCCATATTTTGAAATTTATTCTCTCCAAAGTTTCAAACTTTAAAAATTAACAAGCAATTCAATAAACATTAATTTGGAGTGAAAAAAACAAATATTGACAATTTGATAAAATTAGATTGTAATACAAACTAAAAACAAAAAGAGTTTGACAGTATTATAAACTAAAAAAATGGTTGATTGCACTAGTTCAAATAAGATTACAAACTAAAGTTGCAAAGAAGAAATCACATTATATGAGCACCTCCGGTAAGCGATTCTCATGTAGATATATATAAAAACAAAAATAACAGAAAAGAAGAAAAAGAGTGAGAAGAGGTTTTTAAAGTAAATACCCATAACCATAATAACCTAAGAGCTTCTCCAATGCTTTATCATTAACAAAGTTTCTTTAAAATATTTTAATTATAAACTTTGAAAATTATTAAGTTAAGAATTTTATAAAATAAGTGTTAAATTATATGTGTCCAATGATTGATCTTTAATAAAGTTTTTACGCAACATTTGTGGATTTGTTTTGCCAAAGTTAACAGAGAGAAACAAGAGAAAAAAATAAAGAATAACAAAAAAAGAGAAAAACAATTTTCTCTCCAATCATCTGCCGACACAAACCTGGTTCTTAATTCTTGTAGCACCTC
This sequence comes from Capsella bursa-pastoris, assembly GCA_036452645.1. NCBI lineage: Eukaryota > Viridiplantae > Streptophyta > Magnoliopsida > Brassicales > Brassicaceae > Capsella > Capsella bursa-pastoris. The sequence goes on along the minus strand of CP144193.1, from coordinate 9,978,817 downwards.
TAATGGGGTGCCTTTAGACTATTTCTTTAAAGTTGCTTATGATTAAAAAATATTATTTATAATAAAAATAATAAAAAATTGTTAAGGATCAATGCTTAATTAATGTTTTAAGCATCACTTAAGGACCCCTAACATGTCGAGGTGTAATTAGGTGAGGGGAAAAATATAAAATCCAAAAATATATTTCTTCCTTTTCTTTTTCCTTCTCTCTCTCTCTCTCTCTCTCTCTCATCTCAAACTCCAAAAAAAAACTTCTCCCCTCTCTTATTTTTCATCCCAAATCCAAAAAAAACTTTTCTCTCTCTCACGACTGGGTAGTTAAAAAGCTTTATTTTTTTGGAACTAAAGAATTAAAGAAAACAATCTAGCCAAGGAAAACACAACACTAAGAGATGTTCTCAAACAAATTTCGGTTTTGTGGCTCTTGTAGAGGCAAATACAGAGGATATGGGGTATGGATTAGTTGCCATGTTTGTGCACTATGATATTCTTAATTTTTTTAAAATTAACTCAATATATTCTTAAATGTATATTCATGAACCTTCTTAGGCCACCTTACAAAGAACCTTGCTGATAGCTGAAACAAACCCCAACATCTCCCTCTGCTTTGTTTGATTTTGGAAAAGAGCAGAGACGATTTTACTAATTGTCCAAAAATGTGTTTTTCTTTGACTTTTTAATCTAGTTTTTATTAAATCGGCAACATCAGAAATCTATAGTTTACTTCTGTTTTAAAGTTCGGGTTAAATGTTTTGATACTGCAAAAACAAATATTTAATGAATGCAAATCATATACATATACTTCATCTAAAAGCATGAACAATTGTTACACGAAAGACTTAATACGTTATACTTTACAAGTTTACATAACATAACAGCTTAGGACGAACATTGCACTATACTTTTACACAACAAACAAATGCATTAACAATCAATCTTATGTGTCTTGATTCTTCTCACCTATTCTCTAAAACAAAAACAATTGAGAAAGGGCAGAGAGAACCAAGATCGTTTCTTGTGTGTTATCTTGTGTACTGGAGCAAGTATGTATCATCTAATGATTCAAATTTACCTGTTTCGACGATCTGTTTCAAAACACACAACATATGTGACAGTCAGGTTAGGATAATCATTTATCAAACTTTTAGAGTAATGAATGTGAGGTTTTTTACCTCGAAACCGGTCTTCTGATATAACTCCTGAGCAACTGAATTGTTTTTATGTACATGAACATATACTTGTTCAACTCCTGCAACCAATACAACACATGGGATTAGATCCTTATCTACAAATGTTCAACTTATTTAACGGCTTAGCATACAATTAGTACAATGGACAGCCTTTCTCTTTTCCGTTCAATGTTATTTACCAATCAATCTGGCTGATTCGACAGCGAAACGTAACATGTTGCAAGCAATGCCCTGGCGGCGAGCTGATTTCGCAACACATAGATTAGCAATATAACCATACCTAATTGATCCTTCCCTGTTTATGCTGCAGAACAATTGAGACTTCACCTTTTCCTGCACATAATGTAACTTATTAGAAGGCCTTTCATACACACCCAAGAAAAGAAAATCGAATGACCAACTAAAGAAATATACCCCAGGAAAGGTCTCTCCCTGCAAGAAAAAACGAATGCTCAAATCAAGCGTCCCAACTACACTTTTGATTACCGAACGTTTAATATGCTTCTCTTCCTTCTTTACCTGATGCATACCACAACAACAACAAAAAAAGCTGATAAACACCAAAATTCTCAAACATTCCATTCACTTCTACTCTTTTTCACTATAAGTGCAAACAATATATATTCACATACCGCTACAATACAGGAACATTTTTGCCCTTGCATCCCTTTACATCTTCTTTTAATGGCATTGAACTCCTGAAACGTAGAAACACTAATTGTGAATACCATCATTTGAAGAAAGTTTCCTCCAGTTAAGGAAAGAGCTAAAAACTGAATATTAGCTTCTACCTGTTCTGCAAATTTCCTTTTGTAGTTATCAACATATCTGTGTTTACAAAAGAACAACATTAATCAGGCATACCAATCATCATCTCAACTCAAATCTAAGCTACTCCTAAACTATTCAATACTTCCCACAACATCATTCAATCTCATCCATCATCCAAGATCATTCCTTAAACCTATTCTTTGTTTACTTTACAACTTCCAAGATTACTCTAAATCAGATTCTTATGCTAACCTTTCACTGGAACGATCTTCCCAATGACTCTCTGCACGAAGCCAAGCTGCAGTCTAACACAAACTCGAACCAACAAAAAATCAATCTAATTAGAAGAAACCATAAACCAATATTGAATCTGAAGTCAAGAATTTAAGCAAACCTTACCCAATACTCTTCATCAATCATGGCTTCTCTTGCAACGAATTTACCAAATTCAAATCTATCTTCCTGACCAAACTCTAGCTCAGAAGGTTGCAAACGATCGAATCTCAAACCTTCAGGTCTGATTTGATCAACTTGAGGAGGAATCTTCGTAGGCGAATTCGAAATCTTCACAGAAATCTCTTCCTTCTTAGACGTATCGGAAGATCTCGAATTGATCGTTAATTTCCAAAGAGGGATAGTTCTACGAAATCTCTGCCGGAAAATTCGAGATCGACCGTGCGTGATTCGTAGCAGCTCATTCCGATGAATCGAAATCGTCGACATCGCCGCCGTAGCTAAAAGCAACTTTGACCTGAGAATTGTCATTTTAAAAGATCAAATGGATAAAGAGGATAACGAATAAGGACAAAATCGTCATTTTAATCTGTAAGCAAGTTGCCGCGTTTGTATCGAACGGTCATGGTTGTGTGACGTGGTGTATTTAAAGGCGTAGATTGATTTGAGTTTTAGGATGTGGTATTTTTGGAGCAGTGACAATTGGCATCTTCTTTTTTTCTCCACATATTTCAATTCTAATCAATTGGTGTCTGGTGACACAAAAGAAATAACAATTAAAAAAAATTATGGTTTACAAAAAAAAAAAAACTCGAAAATGAAAATTATAAAGTTGCCGACATCTCATTATTTGTCTGTTTCAATCCAATTTGCCATGATAACATTATAGATTAGGTCCAAATACAATATATATAGCATGTAGGTTTTGATTGATAATCCTATATTATTGGGATATACATATACTGCTGTAAAATAAAATTTTATAATTTTGGTATGAAAAATGTCATTTTTAACAATTGTCTATTGTAAAATTAATCTTAAAGGTATTATCAGAATCGTTATTTTTAACTCTTTCGTATCGGTTTTACGTCTATTTAAAGTTATTTTGGTATCACTTATCAATTTTTCTATTCGCTAAAAAATGTTTATCATTTTTAGTAGAATAAATTATGCAAATGATGCCCAATATAATTGTTGACTAAAAGACTAATATGGTTATGAAATGTTTACTATTTTTTTAGGGTCAAAATGTATCATAATACAATCTATATGGTTGATTATAAGTGCTAGATATGTATAGAAAGTATTTAAAAATGCGTAGAAAGTCTTATTAAAATTTCATCTTAAATTGGTTAAGAACCGACAAAAATTATTTGGAATTTTCTTTTCTCTAAAGGATATTTATTAAACCAACGGCCTTACAAACTGGGTTAACCGGCAAACATAAATAACCGATACCCACAAACTTTGTTCGAGAAATATGCACACAAGTCGGCATAATTTCTGGTGAAAGAACAACCAGAATCATCTCCAGACATTATTACTAAACAAAGAAACTATTAAACCGAAAAAGAGATTAATGATGCAATTTAACTTCAGTTATTCTTCTTTCCACCACTGTATCTTTCCCAAGAACAAAAGCATAAAAGAAGTCGCCGGAAAACTAGCAACCACGAGGTGAAGCTTCTGAACTCTTGTCATCAGTTGATAAGAGAGTAGACTTCGACAATTGAAACTTTGGCTTCCTAGAATGGCAAGACGGACCTCAAATGAGGTAATTGAAACCGTCAAGAATGCCGGGCCATTATAGTCGAACAAATCGACGAAAATACGGTTGAAAGGAGCCAAGCAACCTAGAACTCTCCCAAATCAAGATTTTGATTCTTGTGGATGAGACTAAATCAGTCGCCCAATCGAAACACCAAACACTTACCTCGTTGTAGATGGTGGTGGGACGGATCGAGATTAGGCCATGGGAAATTTCAGCTAAGAAAAGAAGAAGAAACTAAGATCAAAGTGTTTTCCCATTCAGTGTGGTGAATACCGATCAACCGGCACGGCATGTACGGCCAAAATCCCGATCGAAATCTTTCTCTCTGAAAAAGTTTTTAGAGAGAGAAAAAAGAAATAAGTCGACCACGTTAATTGGAATTAGTAAGGACTAACGCGTTTGTGTGTTACAAACATTTCTAGTAATTTCTAAATATACAATATTATATCATTATTATTATTATTCTTGTAATTTTATAGCATGAAAATAATTGTGCCACCACGCTTGATTATTTTTCTTTTATTTTCATGATGAATAGTTACTCTAGAGGCTACAATATATTAATATCATTCAACCAAGGTGAGACTATATATATATATACGAATACAAACATACGATGTTCTATACAGAATAGCACAATACTAAGCTAAGACTACGTACGAATACAATACAAACATACTAAGTTCTATATAATATAATTACACAACGTACCAAATAATATTTACATTACATATTAAGTAAGGTTAAGGACTTACTCCAAAACCTAAAGCCTCGAGCACTTCAACTGGATCAAGTTCAATATCCCTTTCTTCAACTTTAGCCCAATCAATATACTTATCCACTGGGTCATCTACCTCATCCCTTGTGACAGAACTCGATAAGTTGGTTTCATGACGAGCAAGTGTTTCATGAGTTTGGCTAGTGCTTGAGCTATGTAATGCATTGAGTTGGGCTTTAACCACTTCAAGAGTGTTGTATGGAGGATATGAACTGTACGTATACTGTGGAACATATCCTTGTATTGACTCTGGTGACTTTGAGAATATAAATGCATTGTTCAAAGTTTCCTGATGAAAAGAAAAAAAAAAAAAAATCAACATAATAATCTACGAATATGTGATTTGATATTATTAGGAATGTGGTCTAACTAATCTCAAAAACTAGCTTTAGGAAGAAAAATTGTCACATCTTTTATATATTGTCCAAAGATCATTGTCCTTACCGATGTGAGACTTTTGGACTCTAATATCCCCTTTAGAGATGTGATGAGAAACGGTCCAACATGGAAACCGTCCGAACTCAACATTTCGGAAATGCCACAACAAGACATGCCACTTAACTATATAGGACATGTAGGTGGGAAACCATTTTTTTTGGAAATTGTTTGTTGGACTTAAAGATGGGCTCTGATATCATATTAGGAATATGGCCTAACTAATCCCAAAATCCCAAAAGCTCGCTCAAGGGAAAAAAAATATCGTATATTTAAGATAAAATTGTTATTTACCTGATGAGGAGGAACAGCTATTGGTGGTACTGTGGCAGATAGTGAAGTTGCATTGTCATATGAGTCTTGAATGACACAACCATCGTTGAGTTGAAGCTGTTGTGGAGTTGTGACAGTAGAGAAGCAAGGCGGCATAGATTGTGACTCAATAGTACACATATATGGATTGGTAAAACCTTGAGCCATATTGTACTCGTTGAACTGTAGATTCCCTTGAGTTGGATACATCGATGGCTCGTACATCGAAAATGCATTGCTAGTGTTTTGAGTAAACTCATGATTCAATGAAAGACAAGCCATACCGTCATTGCAAAAATCTTCGACAGAAGTGATGTTTTGTGAGTAGTTCATTGCAAATGGATTTGTCGCTCCATAGGGGAAATGGTATGAAAATGGTATAAACCATTGCTCTTGTGTATGTGAAGATGGTTCTTGTGATATAGAAGTTGATGTCGAAGAAACATAGTTGTTGTGTTGTTGACTAGGTGAGGTTGGAACCATACTTGCCTTAAAATGTTGAGTTTCTATAGCAAAGGCCTTTTGTATTCTTTGTGCTCTGCGATATCTTTGTAAACGTAGATCGTTCTACAACAAATATTTTTAAAAACGTTATATATATATCACACAAAGATGTGTTAATTAGTAGAAAATAAAGATAATAATTAAGTTTACCTCAATAAGCATGTAGAGTGATCCTTGGACTTCTTTTTCTTTCTTTGGCTTCGGTTTTACAGCTCCCATAAGTCTAGGTTTTCTACTCAATATTTTCAAAACTCTCGTAATAAGTATGGATTAGTTTTTTAAAATTTTAATAACATGAATATGACTTTATAAAAACTATCATAAATACTATTTATTTTCTTACATATTTACTTGTGGGCGAGGATGGTTTATTGAAGCACATGTTTTAACGTCACGAGCACTTTTAAAACCTTTAGAAACAAGATAGAAAACATTAATTTGGATTAAAAAAAAACATTAATTTTTTTTTGCTATATTTGTTTAAATGGAAATTTGATTTTATAAGTTATTTTATATATGTGATCAATACACTAAAAAAAAACTCTTGAAGATAAAAATTTTTTTGCCTTGGTTTATCATAACTTCTTGTTGTATTGAACTATTTCTTATCTTTAATCGAATCATTCACCGTTAAAAAAAAAAAAGAAGATAAAATTTTTTTGTTTTGGTAATTTTGGAAAACAAAACTTTTGCAGCATAAAACTAATACTGGTGTTGACAGAAAAATAAACTAATAATGGTATTTTCTGAAACAAAACTTAAAAGTGTAGTATTTTGAGAAATTTACCTTTTTTATTTTTACTAGGTAAAACCGTGGGCTGAACTTTTTATTTGATACAAATTTATAATAATATATTTTTATTATTTAATATATTTATGTATCTGTATATGTGTTTGTTTATCCAAACAAACTATATATTTGTTTGATTATTTTATTTATAGATTATAAATTATCTTACAATTTTATATATTTAATTTTTTTGATTCATTACCCTTAGTATTTGTTTTCATTTTAAAATTTTTCTAATGGCATTTCAATGTAAATTTTTACAATTTACAGTATAAGGTTATTTACATTATTGTACTTCTCAATTAATATAGTAGGATTATAAGCACACTACTCTTTTTTATTATTTATCTTTAAAAAGTACTTCAAAATAAGTTTTTAATTAGAAAATTACCAGAAAAAAAAAAAAAAAAAGAAAAAGATAGATTTAAGGGAATGAAGCTGAACATACGTCTAATATACTGATTTGTTCCATTCTGAATGTTACACCTTCCAAGCCTAAATTTCTGAAAACATAGAAGACTTAAAACATTAAATACATCATGAAAATTAAAATTAAATTTCGAGTCATATGAGAAACATAAGAATATGCAAATACTTACCTGAAGATGACTCTTTACATGGTGAAGTGCAATTCCTTCAACTTCCATCATTTCTTTTACACTCTTCGGCGTTGCCTCTGCAAAAACAGAAATATATGTATCAACACATCAATAATGCAACAACAGTTTTGGATGTTTTAGCCCTAGCTATAAGTATTGATGGTGTTTGTGTAAGGGTAAACCATTCAAGTACTTGTAAGTTAGATCCAATGAATAAATGATAGTATACATAATTTAAATCTCTTGTGTAACCAAAATTATCTTTTTACCAATACGCAAAAAATTTATGAATGCAATGACGCGTGGTAAAGTTATGCTATCGTTAATATGATATCAATAAAAAGCGACAAAATGTCTATTGCGTAACGAAAAATTCCAAAATAAGTATGTGCGAATACATATAAACTATTCGCCGCAAGTAAACTGTTGGATAAATTATACACATTCCAAATTTTTCGCAAAACGAAAAAAGGAACATCTTGATTAACGACTTAATATCTAAAATGTTAATAACAAACATTTAAAGTTGTATGTCAACAAAATTAGGAGTAAAATGTTTAATTTAAACTAAAAATATATTAAAATAACATATGTTGAAATATTTGAAATCATATAACCATCTATAAAGTTTTACTAACAAAAATTTATTAAAAAAAATATAAGAATGATCTATATGTATCTTAAAGTCACCTTTTCTAGAATCAATAATACTTCATGAAAACAAAATATCAAAGCTTCTATGACCATTGAAAATGAATCCAAGGTTAAAGATAAATAAGATCACACTTTATTTATAACCGTTATCCAAGAACAATAAAAAGAAAAATGAAAAGAAAAACAAAACACATATGTATTTGCAAGCTAATTGAATATAATCAAAAACACACCAAATTATTGTAGCTTTAATCTTCTTTATCCTCCTAAAAATATATCTTAGGATTAACAAATGATAACAAGTAATAGTTTCTATATATATATGAACTCTTACATTAATTTTTGTTTCTCAAAAACTCATATCAATGATGATCACAATTCTATAAAGATTGATTTCATCATAGATAACATGCATGAATGTATTCATAAAATCCAAAGAAAACATGTAGAAACCATAAGAAAAGTATAATTTTATGATGAAAACATACAACATGCAAAGCTAAAGTAGATCAATATAAGTGACTAAATGAAGAATTCAAAGAGATATATATGTTACTAACTGTTCGGTCCACCAAGTTTGTCCACAGCATTAACAAAGCAATCATGAAGGTCGCTTGACCACCGCAACCGAGCCTTTTCATCAGATGTGTAGAAAATGCATGGAATGATCTTTGAAGAAGATGATGATGAAGTACTCTTTTCTTTTCCATCAGCATTATATTTCTTAGATTTTTCTAAGTTTTCTTTGTTACCACTTTGTAGAAGAAACTCTATTTCTTGCTCACTTAAGATCATTGAGACCTTTTCCTTGGGATGATGATCAGAAGAAGTGACAATTTCTTTTCCTTTGTCTTTCTTCTTGATCATCTCTTTGGAACTCATTTCTATAGCTTCTTGATCCATGAGCTCTTACAAAACTTTGTCAAGATTCTTTTCTTCTTTCGGTATGATTTGTTATCAAGATCAGAGTGGTTGGTTGAGAGCACAATAAGGGGAAAGAAACTAAATAAAATTATGATTTAAAGAAGGAAAAGAAACTTTTGTAAATCTCAAAAACAAAAGATTTCAAGGTTCAATGGACAGTAACTAAGAGTTTGAGGTAACAAAATGTATTGACATGTAAGGAGATGATTTGGTTTGTGATTTGTAAAGGTTTTGGACTCTTCAGTTTAATATGGCTACATATTTCAGAGAATGACAAAATTGTTATAAATTAAAAGTTAGAAGAAGCCAAGAGATATTGAAAACGGCCGGCTAGGAACTTGCTTTTTCTTTCCTCTTTTTTAATTTTGTTTTTTAAGTTGGCAAGTTTTGATTTTTTGAACTTTACTAAAGAAATATAAGGAGAAAATACCAAGTAAAAATTAAAACTTTGATTGGTTATGAATATTGAAATGTGTATCCATTTTTATATAATATTAAATATGTTAAAATCTATATATAAAGGAGGACGAAGAAGATAATAAACTTTATGGTTCCTCTCATTACATTTTGAAACTCAAATGATATATGATTTTACAAAATTAGGTAGTTAAATTATCTGCAAAAACATCAAATTAAGTTATATTATAAAAAAAATTATCAAGTAAATATATAATAATCACTTTGAACTAAGAAAACATTTAATTTTGCAACACAAAAGTATATATAAAAAGTAAGAAAAATGAAAAATTAAATAGAAACATAGGTTGATACTAGTAAAAAATATTTCTATAGTCACTTGAATTTTTGTGGCTATAATAAAAAACTCTATATAACCACAAAAATTCCGTGGCTATAGTAAATAAATCTCTATAGTCACAAATATTAAGGATCAGCCACGAAAATTCAAAGAGTTATAAGGATTTTTCATATGAAACTATGATTTAAAAGTTTATGCTAATTACGCTGCTCAATCACCATTTAAATACAAACTTGGATATTCTATTGCATGTTGTTAGCAAAAAAGGGTAAATTACTCTTAATTTCTAACAACACCAAAACATATTATATGAAAGACATCAAAACTAAAATCGAAATATGTTAATAATTGTTTAGTGGTTTGTATATACATAAATTATTCAATACTCATATGTAGACATACAATTACAGTAAAAGCAGAGAGAATAATAGTTGTTCTTATTGTACACATAAAATATAGTTAGAAAGTATAATATATATTTTCATTTCGATTAATACCAAAACTTTTGTTTGACTTAATTAGACAATCGTATTATGCTAAGTGGCGACTACGTACGAGTCACCGACACATGCATAAACAAAGATAGTTGGACTCCACTGTGGTCTAGTGTGTGAACAATTAAAGTTTCTTTCATATACTTATTTTACTGAAACAAGTTTTCTAAATGTTGATCATGTTTTACATGTTTTAGATAATGTTGTTAATAGTTTACACTTTTTTTTTGGTACGTGCATGCAATTTAATGGAAAGAGAGTATATATCTACAAATTAAATCTATCATGTTTGGTGACAGTAGAATGAGAACTAACGCAAAATTATAATTAAAATCTTATCGATATGATCATAAAAATATGTATATTTGGGAAACATTATAAATTAACTGCATAAGATCAAAAGTTTTATAAAAGACTGAAAAGGAAGTTACTACAACACAAAATTGCTGATTGAATCAACCCTCTTTAATTGTAACAACTTCTAAGTTTCTTTATACTTAATGCATGCAGAAGAAAACAACTTTTCTAAAAAATTGATTTTTTCTATATTTTTAATATTATTTTTAATTTACTTCAAAGTTTTTTTTATTGAATATGCATGGTTTTTAAGTTCAAAAAAGGCATTGAAAATAATGTTTTTATCCCTACCTTTCTTACATATTTTAAGAAACAATTATCAACATGTTCTTTTTAGTTTTTGTCTGAATCCACGTGTTCAATACTTTTTTTTTGTCTTTCTTTGGGTACGATTTTAAGAAAAGAAAAGTGGTTTGTAACTGTTATATATATTTTTTTGTATTTTATAAAGTTGTTTAATGTGACATTTGGAGATGGAAGTGAAGAAAAAGAAAGTGTTCGAGATTATGGATGCCATAGGTACCTACCAAATATAGACAATTTAACATTTTTTAAGTACATTTTGTAAAATCTATTTTAGGTTATAACCTTTTATTTTGTAATATTTGCATAATCATACCCTTACCAATTGAATATTCATTAACATATATGGTTGTTATATTTTATGTTTTGACGCAAAATAAATAATCAAGACATCTCAGGAAAATGTTTTGATAGAAGAAATTAAGTAGCTAATTAACTCTACTACATGATAGAAAGTTTATTAGATGTTTTCAAATATCAGTACAGATTTGTTTTTCAACAACGTTATATTAATTTAGAACATCAAAATAGAGGAATATTACTTTTACATATACTAGAGACAATGCGGCTGAACATAAATATTTTGTGTATGTTAGTTTGGTTTAACATTAGTTTGTCTGAAAATCAACAAGATGAAAAATAAACAAAATAATTTTTCCTTACTCTCTTTTACGCATGCCTCTCTTTTGGTGTAACAACCAATTTAGAATAGACTCTAATAAAAATCACCACTCTGTTGTTCTTGTAATCAAAGACCTTATACCCCAAATAAGTGATTCTGCTTTTTTATGAAGTGAATGATGCATCTTTTGTGGTATCTATGTCCACATAACAATTGAAAGGGAAAAATGCCATTAAAATCCTGGAGAGTACGATTTCGTTGATTTAAATCATGTACTTTCCAACTGTTGATTTAAATCACAAACTTTTTGTTGACTCTCAATTTATTATGAAACTTTGGTTGACTTTGCCAATTTAGGCATATCGTTAAATGACCGGACGGAGCAATTAAATGAGATTAATTTCTCATTAACTATATCCGTCAAATACAAAACGAAACCGTTTTAAACCTAACACAAATCATGTTTTAAACCTAAAACAAATACAAAACGAAACCGTTTTGGGGTTAATCGATTAAGTGTTTTGCGTTATGGTTAAAACGGTTTTGTTTTGTATTTGACGGATGTCGTTAACGAGAATTAACCCTGTTTAATTGCTCCGTCTGGCCATTTAACGATGTGTCTAAATTGGTAAAGTCAACCAAAGTTTCATAATAAATAGAGAGTCAACAAAAAGTTTGGGATTTAAATCAACAGTTAGAGAGTACATGATTTAAATCAACGAAATCGTACTCTCCAGGATTTTAACGGCATTTTTCCCAAAGGATATCACTAGTAGGATCATAAGCAGTGTGGGTGGACATGTAGTTTCTGATATATAACTCACAAACTTCATCACTAATAGCACTAACATCTTGGCCTGATTCCCACCCATCGGATTCTTTCAATTGTCAAATGCTTCGTGACATGCGAGTGCGATAATATCTTTTTTTTTTTTTTTTTGGCTCAACAACAACTTTTCATTCCCCAATTAATTGTTACACAGTTCTAAATCAACAATAGGTTTTATCCAATTTGGCACAACAGAATAAAACATGGGATCATAATTCCTCAACGAAAGAGATTCCCGTGCTACTCTATCCGCCACTCCATTTCCTTCACGATTTGTAAAAACAAATTTGACCTCCTTCATCTGGTGGATTGCTTGCTTGATATCATGGACGATTGGATCTAAAGCTGGAACGTCTTTGTTTTCGTTTATCAAGGATACAAGCTGCAAAGAATCAGATTCAAATATCACATTCTGATAATTGAATCTTGCCAAGGATATGGCTGCCCATCTAAGAGCTTCAAGTTCCACTTCCAGCACTATTCTAGTCCTCGGTAACGCTTTCACACCCATCCACAACACCCTCCCATGATCATTTCTAAGAACCCATCCAACCCCACAATTTGTATTACCTTCCACCCAGGTCCCATCTGAATTGCATTTTAGCCAACCTTGGGGAGGAGGCTTCCATTTTCCACGTTGGTTACCATTTCTTTGTTGGTTAGCGGGCTGTGTTTTGGGAGTTGTTCTGGATCTCCACTCATCAGCGTCCTCTAAGGCTTTTTGGATAACATCTTGGGCTGAGAATTCTGTTCCTTTAAAGGTCAAAGCATTCCTGTTCTTCCACAGTCTCCAGATGATCCAAGGGACCCCATAAGTATCCAACTCTTTATGAGGGTGATTCTCTTTCAGGTTCATTACATAATACAGGTTCTGGAAGACAGAATCAGACCACTCTCCCCCAGGTGGGGCTGGATAAGGGGATATAGCCCAAACCAATCTAGCAAAGGTACACTGGAATAAAAGATGGTTCACAGTCTCTACCTGGTTTGGATATCGAGCACATGAGCCATCTCTAGTCAAGTGTCTATACTCCATATTTCCAGCCACAGGTACACAATTGCTTAGGCATTTCCAGAGAAAGTGTTGTACCTTAGGAGGTGCTTCCGTATTCCAGGCTTGTTTGAATAGCGGGCTCAAGGACGGGTATATTATTTCCTGGGGTTTATGTTTCTTCTTTAAAATTTCAGAGATCACCCAATAACCAGATTTTACAGAATAATGACCTGATCTGCTAAACTCCCAAGTGTACCTGTCCTTTGTGGTTCTCCCTCCTGGCCTTAATTCCATTATTTTTCTGGCATCCTCCTCGGAAAACAGTAAGGTGATAATATTTTGTTTCCAATCTCTTCCAGTTTCATCAATCAAATCTTTGACGAAATGGAGACTGGTAAGATGATGTTGAAGTTCTAATGGAACCTTTTTTGTCTTCCTAATAGGCGTGGCTGGCTTGGAACCTATCCACTGATGATTCCACATATCTATAGACTCTCCATTCCCTACAATAGATCTAGCTCCTTCTCTTGGGCTTCATGGATACTTCTCCAAGCATAAGATGGTCTTGAGCCCAAAGGAGCATTAAGGGGGTCTGTTTTTCTAAAGTACCTGCTTTTGTACACCGGAGCCATGAGAGAATCCTGTCTTGTCATCATCCTCCATAATTGTTTTCCTAGCAAAGCAATATTGAAGTCTTCTAAGTCTTTAAAACCCAAACCTCCTTCCCCTTTGGGTTTACACAAATTCTCCCAAGCTTTCCAGTGCATCCCTCTTCCTTCTTTCCTGTTTTTCCACCAAAACGCTGCCATGATTGATACAAGTTGTTGGTAAACCGTCTTTGGGAGTTTGAAACAAGCCATTGTGAAGGTGGGAAGAGCCATTGCTACTGCTTTCAGGAGGACTTCCTTGCCTCCAGGGGAGAGAAAAAAGTTTTGCCATCCGGAGACGTTCTGATTCAACCTCTCTTGTAGGTAATTCAGAGACGTAATTTTTGAACCTCCAAAAGATTCCGGTAGCCCCAGATAGATCCCCTGACCTCCCTCTTGAGTGATTCCCAGACTGTTTTTTATTATTGATCTTCTCTCTTCTGGGATTTTCTTACCAAAGTGGATGCATGACTTCTGGTAATTCACTCTCTGCCCTGAAGCCAAACTATACTCTTCAATAATCCTAATAATTTGGCTTAGTTCTTCATTATTCTCTTTGCAGTAGAACATGCTATCGTCTGCAAAGAGGAGATGGGATATGGGAGGAGCTCCTCTAGCCACTTTAAGCCCACTAATTTGTCCTTTTCTCTCTGCTACCTGAAGGGTCTTGACTAACATTTCAGTACATATCACAAATAAATAGGGGGAGAGGGGGTCTCCTTGTCGCAGTCCTCTTGATGGGGTTATCTCACCATAAGGTGTTCCATTTATTAACACTTGATATTTCACAGATTTCACACACTCCATTACCAAATGAATCCACTTCTCAGCAAACCCCAAAGAGTGCATTGCTTGCTCCAAAAAGGACCATTCAACACAATCATAAGCTTTAGATATATCAGTCTTGATGGCAATAAATTCTTCAGCACACTTGTTATTTGAATTCAGGGCATGTAACAACTCATGAGCTATAAGAATGTTGTCACTTATAAGTCTCCCTTCCACGAATGCTGATTGAGTTTCAGATATAACTTTAGGAAGTGACTTCTTAAGTCTTATTGCCATCAGCTTTCCTATAATCTTATACACCACATTACAGAGGCTTATGGGTCTAAACTCTGACATTCTGTCAGCCTTAAACTTCTTTGGAATTAAGCATATACTGGTCTTATTCATCCCAGTCTCCATGACCCCTGTTCTAAAGAAGGACTTGACCATCTCTGTAATATGATCTCCCATGCTATCCCAAAATTGTTGATAAAGAAATCCACTCATTCCATCAGGACCTGGACATTTGTGTGGGTTAATACTGAAGGTAGCTCTCTTCACTTCTTCTTTAGAGATTGGAGCTAGTAATGCCTCATTCATGCTATCTGACACACAGCAATCAAACTCCTCCATCTCATCTATCTGGAATCCCACATCCTCAGAGGTAAACAATTTCTTAAAGTATTCTTCAGCCACGTGACCCATCTTCACCTCTGTTGTCCATTCTTTTCCATCATCAAGCAGCTTACGGATTCTGTTTTGTGCTCTCCTGTTTTTAGTCGCTGCATGGAAAAACTTCGTGTTCCTATCCCCGTTTTGGAGCCAGGTAAATCTGCATTTTTCCTTCCAGAACTGTTCTTCATTGTAATATTCCTGGTTAATCTCCTTTTTCAGCCTAGCGACCTCCCTCCTATCAAAGGGGATAGATCTAGTAGCCGCATCCATCCGGGATTGAAGTTCTAGCAGCCTTGATGCCGAATTAGGCTTAGAAACTCTTTTCCATTTTGAGATTTCTTTCCTACATGAAGCGATTTTCTCCATCATTAGGCTCTGCTCTCCACTTTGCTGATGACTCCAAAATCGAGAAACAAGATCTTGAAAGCCTTCTCTCAAAATCCATCTTTTGTCATACTTGAAAGTAGCCCAATGATTCTGAGATCCCTCAATCAGAATATTGATAAGGGGACTGTGGTCAGAGCATATTTTTTGGAGATAAGTAGCCTGAGCCTGAGGGAAGAGTTCCATCCAAGCTTGATTAGCCACTGTTCTATCCAACCTGCATTGCACTAGCTCATCATTACGTTGCCCATACCAAGAATATTGGTAACCAATGTGTTTCACCTCCCATAAACCACATGCTGTCAGCATTTGTCTGAACTCCTTACAAGAAGCAGCTGATCTCACTTGCCCTCCAATCTTCTCACCTGGATCAACAAGCTCATTGAAGTCCCCTGTCAGCATCCAAGGTTCCTCTCTGTCGATTCCCATTCTAGTAAGTCTCTCCCATAATTCTCCTCTCTCACTTTGGACGGGATCTCCATAAATACAGGTGAGGTAAAAGTTTTTCTCATGCCAGGCAATATGAGCATCGATTAGTCTTTTATCTGACTGGCTGATTCTCACTTGCACCTCCTCCTTCCACATAAGAGCCAATCCACCACTCAAACCTTCTGGCTCCACTGTATGCAAATCAAAGTAACCTAAATGACCCACAACATTTTCCAAGTACCCTCGTCTATTCTTGGTCTCACAGAGGAATGTGACCTCAGGGAAATAATATCTCCCTTAGG
Source organism: Capsella bursa-pastoris (assembly GCA_036452645.1). Taxonomy (NCBI): domain Eukaryota; kingdom Viridiplantae; phylum Streptophyta; class Magnoliopsida; order Brassicales; family Brassicaceae; genus Capsella; species Capsella bursa-pastoris. The sequence goes on along the minus strand of CP144193.1, from coordinate 9,962,294 downwards.
CGTCGAACTGTAGGGGTATTCCCCACCCCCTGACAGTTCCAACTCAATATCCTCATAAATGGTTGGAAGGGTTAGAATTACCCATCAACCCTTCTTTCTTGTTGTTGTCACTGCTACTCCCAGGCGTTTCACCAGAGGAGCGAGGACGAGTTGCTGCTACAGAGGAAGCAGAATGATTCGATAACTGAGCTGCTACATGAGCAGAATGATCTGAGTTAGCTGCCAACGAGGCAGAATGGTCTGACAATCTTGATTTATCTCTATTTGATGGACTGGAGGATGAGACTTGTGAGCCCAATCTCTCAAACACTGAACTAGACGGACTAGATTTTTCATTTGACCCTCCCTTTTGTCTTTCTTTCATCCTATCAGCGCTTGAGCCCAGTCTTTCAAACACAGAAGGAGATTGCTGAGATTTCTCCCCTGAACCCAATCTTGCCTTCTTATTGGCTCTTCCATCATCACTGCTGGTTCTTCGTTTCTTGCTATGGGAGACTGGCAGATCTTCATCCTTCTGGACTCTCCCTGAGGCCTGTAATCTCTCCACAACTTTTACTTTAGGTTTCCATTCCAGCCTAGAACGACCACTCTGGTAAGGTTCTCGATGGCGTACCCTTTGAAAATTTTCTCTGGAACTCCTAGATTGATGATCTTGAGGACAAACCGAATCCGCGGATGGGCCTAACGATTCATTTCTGAACTCATCTTCTTCCCCACTTATTAAAATCCCTTTCCCTTTGCCTCTGCCTTTTAGTCCCTCTTGCTTACTGCCTTGTCTTCCTCCCCTTCTTACAGACGGCTCTCTTACTTGGAAAGGGCATCCAGACTGATCGTGAGTGAGTCTTCTACAGAGAAAACAGACTTTAAGCAGCTTCTCATACACCAGCTCGATGCGGACCACCTCGTCAGTCTTAAATCTTGCTGTTTTAACAAATTGCAAGGGTTCATCTGCGTTTATCCAAGCTCTAGCTCTAACATACTAACCACACGAACGAAGCCACAATGGCCTAATGAAACAGCAGATAGCGGAGAACAGAATGCTGAAAGTAACTAGGGGTGACACAAGCTAGATCTGGAAATCGGACCGCCGTCGCCTTAGAGAGAGAACCCTAGCCTGCGAGTGCGATAATATCTAGATGGGTTAATTTATTAAGATTAACATGCGGATTTTTCTAAACCTCAGTCTACAATTTGTCCCTTGTATAATCTAACTACAAAAGTTATATGTTCTATCATGTATATGTTCTAACTACACTTATTAAATTATATACTTGTCATGCATTTTTTTCGTTCACTTATCATGCACTTACTTATTGCTTATAGGTAATAAATAAATTAAAATTAAAAAGCACATCCAAATACATTTCACTACATATAACTGATTATGCAAATGAAAAATCATGCTTTTAAAATGAAAAGGTTTAGAAATGAAAATGATTTATAAATATTACCAGATCAATCCCATATTTCCGTTCGTATTTTTCCAAAGCTTTGATATATGACTCATGGCTATGATCAAGACTTATATGATGATTCGTTAGATCTTTATAATCTCAACATTATTATCAAAATTTAGTAACCATGACAATAATTAAATGTAGAATACATTTTAGACTCTAAAAATAAAATATTTTTCTCTATGTGAAATTCTCTACAACTTTATCTTTACTTTATCTCAACATCAAAATTTGAATTTTTTCTTGAGTGAACAATACATTATGATAATTATGCGTTTTTAAAGTTTTCAAAATTTACCGCAAAATAAAAAGTACTATATATGAATGCTTAAATTGTTTTATACTGATCTACTAGAGTCGGACTCGCGCTACAGCGCGGGGGAAAAGTTTCGACTTGTTTTTTTTATAATTAACGAAAACATTTTCCTAGTAAGAGATTTTTCTAGTTGTGTTGATAATTTTTCATGATAAATAAATATTATTGATTAAATAGTTGCAATTGGAAATGAGGGTAACTATTATGTTTTGGTTAATCCATATAGTTTAGTAACCAATTAAACATGTCCCATCTTACAACTCGTATGTCATATAATTTGTTGGAAGCATATTATAATCCTTTCGTGTTACAACCCATCCCGTCATATAATTGCCAAAATATTTAACTCATGTTTAAAATTATGGCAAGGTCAATATACATACTTCAAACTTGGTGTAAAGTTACAATATTAATAACTTTAAAATATTTTAAACTTTATATGTAGTTAACAACACTTCCCGTTTTATAACCCGTCCCGTCTTACAACCCGTCCCGTCATATAATCGCCATAAATTAAACCAATGTTTAAAATTATGGCAAGTTCGATAATACTTTCGTTTAAACTTGGCGTAGAGTTAAAATATTTATAACACTTAAACTTTGAATAAGTTTTGAACATTCTATAAAACTTAAATATTTTTAAAATTTAAACATTTTAAAAGTTTCACTATTTATAATATTTTGAAACTTTATAAAAGCTTAAAACTTTTAAAGTTTCAATATTTATAATGTTTTTAATCTTGATAAAAATTTAAATATTATAATATTTTGAAACATAATAAAAGTTTTAATTTGCTCAAATAAAAACCGGATTAACCAAATAAACTTTAAAATTTGGAAGCCTGAAAATCACGCTTCCTGCTCATTCGGAGTTGGAAGCATTTAGTCCCTATTTATATATGTTCTAGACCATTGTAAGAACAATTCTATCCGATGTGGGACATTGCACTTATGCAAAAACATTTTGTATATATGTCAAAGTTTCCATTATTGATTTGGAGTATTTAATTTATTTTCCTAAATTGTAAATTCACTAATAAATTGCCAATGTAATAAATTCTTATAGCATTAAATTTTGCTAAAAACTCTTGCAAAAATACTATAGTGTATATATATATTTTGTTTTTTACGTTTTAGAATTATTCTATAACCAACTTTTAACTAAAATTTGGCTTGTACTAATCACCATGTAAATGTTTGTTTATTATCCTTTTTTGAATTATGAGAGAAAGGATGATACCATTTAGATAAAATATTTAGCGAATATCATAGGATATTCAGGTATAAAATCTCAATATCGTATCGAATCGAAGTGAATCAAGGTAAAGCAGATATTACGGTTAAGGTATGGATGAGTATTAATTATGTTTCTATAGGTGGTTGCAGAATATATTTTCAAACTCATGTCTAGCGAATATGTTTCTATAGGTGAGTACATAATAACCACGTTAAAGTTATTATGTAAAGTACTAAGAATATTCTGTTGTTGTATCTTGTACGCTGGAAAAACGGAGCAGTCGTTTGTATTTCTAACCTTGGCCCAATAAGGAGACCCGTTAAAGTCCGATTAAATTGCCATAAAAATCGAGCAAAACTGTAATGAAGATCCGAGATGGAAGTCAGGTTTTATTTTGTTTTTAAACCGACCCGGAAGTCTTTTTGTACTTCTGTTTTACTAGGGATGATGGTGGAAATAGTTTTTTCTGGTACTTGTTTTTGTATTTATTATTATGTTGTTTTAATTATAAAAGATAAAACTCTCCAACATATCAATTAGACAAAACGCAGAAAATGAAGTTAATATTTCCTTATATATTTCAACAATATATATATATATATATATATATATATATATATGTGTCCATTCATTTTCTATCATAATTACCTTTCTAATTTATGAATTTACATCTATAACGTAGCCACTCATAAGATCTAAAGATATAGGTTTTTATATTTCCTTTATATTTTTCAACAATAGATATATCTCAATTCATTATCTGACACAATTACCTTTCTAATATGACCATTTAGATACATCAAATTCAATTAGATTTAGTCTTGTGTTTGAGTACTTAAGGTAACACAATATTTTATAAAATACTAGTCGGTTGTCCGCGCTACGCGTGGGAGTTTTATTATATTGTTATGAGTAATTGGTTTGTATTTTATTTCCTATTTATTTTTTTTCATTATAGCATACTTTATTTTTTAATCATAGATTTTGTTTTGTATAAAAAACATGTTGAGTTGAGAAATTAACTGTATATAGTATAGGTCGATGTGTGGGTGTAAACGGAAGTGCAGTAGAGAATCATAGAGAAACATGTGTTATTAGGGTTCCCACAAAATATAGATCTACATGTTAATATTGTGGGCCATTTTAATATGTTGGTCCGCAAGTTGAAAATGATTTGTGGGTTTTCGGCGGATTGTTGTATTTTTAATTGGTTACATTATCTCTTTATATATTGTCATAATTTACTTTTTTGCTTTACGTTTTTCATTTTTGGAGTTGACGTAATTTATATCTCGTTATGATCATTTTTATACTATTATATATTCGTTTCAAATATTTTTTTTTATATTTTTTTGTATTTTCATATGGAAATTTTTTAAAATTTAACATATTAGTATAATTTACTTTATATTTATTTCATTTCATTTAATTCTGTTTTTATTTAATTTTAATTTTCAATTTTATGAAATATTTTTTATTTTTTATTTTGTTTATTAGTTTACCATATGTGCTGTATTGGAAAAAATAGTTAAATTCATACTGAAAACCTTTAAAGAAATATTATTTTTATTGTTACTTATTTATACGTGTTTTTAAAAGAAAAATTCCTCAAAATACCATCATTTTTGTTTTCTTTCCAAAAATACCACTAAAATCAAATATTGTTTAATGGTATGGAATTTTAAATCTTTTGTTTGGGTTGATTATTTGCAATTTAGGGTATAGTATTTAGGGGGTAGGGTTTAATGTTTAGAATTTAGAATTTAGATTTTGAAAATTTAAAATTTAATTATAGTTTTGTGGTAATTTTGTCCTAAAAACAAAAATGATGGTATTTTAGAGAATGCCCCTTTTAAAAATGAGAATTCATGTTTCGTCCCATCCAATCTCATTTATGTTGGAGAATTTTGTGAGACATAAATTAGATAGATTTATATTCTCAAAATTGCTTACTTTTTGTTCTATTCCCGTTAAATTCTATTATAATTTAGGTTTACATTGTGTAAATATAATGAAATTTTGTGTTATATTATTTTTAATTGATATATATATATATATATATATTCTTAATAAAAATTCACTTAAAACTATAATCTATTATGTATATATTAGTTAGCATAATCAGTAACTATTAAGTGTTTAATTTTTAATCAATTATCTTTTTAGTTTTATAATATAAAATATAAGAAGAAACCTTTCATATTTCTTTTTTAAAAACTTATTTACATATGTCTAAATCTTAAAATTAAATAATAAAATGATATAATTAATTTTTATAATTAAATAATAAAATGAGGTGGATTATGATTAGGATGATGAGGTGGCTTAAGGAGAAGAAAGAAAAGCTAACTTTATATATATAGATGTGCTTTTTGGGAAAAATATGATAAGTAGTCAGAAAGTGCAAGACTTTAGTCTGATATGCATAATTTTATGCCATATAGATTAATCTGACCATCATTATTTAAATTAATAGTTAACAACAAACTATTTTATGATAAGTTAATTTAAAAAAAAATTAAAAATACCACAAAAAATTGATAACAATGTTATGTATATCATTATTTTTCCTGACGGTATATCATTTCTTCATTGTTTTTTTTATATATTTTTAAATGTAATACATATGTATAATAATATTCTATGGTTATAAGAAATTTTTTTTATTGATGGGATTCAAAAATATTAATTTCCGACCATTGCACAATAAGAAAATCAAGCTAAAAAAACTATCTTCATTCTTTTACTTTGGATATTTGTTTCTTTCTCACATATTCATGTATATTTATTTTAATTATCAAAAAAAACTTTTGTTATATAATTATCAAACCAATTTGTAAGATATTATTTTAAGAATAATGATCCTTATATTTAGTTTCTGATTCAACATTTGATAATATAAAGAACATTTTAATTTTGGTTAACTTTGAATTTTATATTTGATATCTAAAAAACAATTTGATATTCAATTTCCGATCTATTTGATAAAAAAAGGATGAAAAATATAATTAAACCTAGAGATATAACTTAAATTAAGAGGAATATAAAAAGAGTTTAAAAATAAAATTATTCTTTGTGAATTTTTAAGGTTTCACTCTCTCCTTATTGGTCCATTTAGCATTTATTTTTAAATTATAATATTTATTTTTAATTAAACCAAATATCTAACACATTTAATCATATACTTTAATTCATACTTGAAATTCACACTTTACTACTAAATTATAACTGAAATTATATAACTTCAAAACTGACTATTTGTTTCCTCCATTCAATTTCAATTAACACACTATAAATTATAATTATAACTCCTCTAATTTAATTAATTTAGAAATATAAATTAAATCATATTTTATCCTATATATACCCATTCTTACATCGTCCTCCACCATATCTGATACCCTCAATATTTGCTTTGTTTTATTTTTTAATGTTTTTGCATGGGTTGAAAGCTCAATTAAGATATCATTGTAAGAGCTTGATTATATATTTGGTTTAAAATTTTTTTTCCAATTCTATTTTTCCTTTGTTTTATGTACTTCATCATTTCTTCATTGTTTTTTATACTATTAAATGTATAATATTTTTTAATGGCTATAAGAAAATTACTTTATCGATGGGATTCAAAAATGTTGATTCCGACCATCGCACCATAAGAAAATCAAAAAAAAAAAAAAACCATCTTCATTCTTTTACTTTAGATGATTGTTTCTTTCTCACATATTCATGTATATCTATTTTATTTTCAAAAGTATGTAATTATTGTAACAAAATAATTTTTTATATAATTATCAAACCAATTTGTAAGAGATTGAAATAAATAAAATTTTATACAAAAACAAAGGTAATGAGTATGTATATTTATAAGCTTATTACATATTTGGATAAATTTCAACATTTTTGATAATTTTTTTTGTATGGATTAACTTAAAATATAAATTTTTTATTTTAAAAATATCGTCCCGTTGTGTCCAACGGAGATGATCGAATTCGGCTGAGGAACAGAAACATAAACTCATGATGGCAATAATATTGAAAAAAGTTTAATCTACTTATAATACAAACTCATAAAAATTATATAATTTTTTTAAAATAATCTCTAACAAAACTAAACTACATAAAACAACTAAGAAAATGATCAACCAAACAAATATATTAAATTGTGAACCCGTCGTGTACCACGGGGTAAATCTTAGTTACCTATATAGCTCTAAAAATATTAGGGTTAGCTGAGTTTTTTATGCCCAAAGTACCCTTAATCTCTTTGATAGGAAAAAAATAAAATACTAAAATACCCTTAATTTGTTTTTTCAAAATTTTCGGATTTGTTTTATATATTTTTAAGAAATTTGCCGTTCGGTTGCCGCAGATTTATTTTTGGGTGGCATATTATTTTTTCGTCACAGATTTTCTATGACAGACTAATTTATGCCATAGATTTATTGTTTTAGGTTACCACAAATTTATTTTTAACTACATATTTGTATTCCATGACAAACTTATTGTCGACGTTACGACAGACTTTCTGATTATACGCAGTTTTTGTTGTAACAGTGGCTATATGTTTTCTTAAGACACAATAAATCTGTCATAACATGCCTAATTTGTTGACCAAAAAGTAATTACTAGATTGACTTACAAGGGTAACCGTGTCCGAGATAGAAGGAGGTAATGTCGGAGAAAGGTATGAATGATTGGAAGGACGAGTCATCTGATACTTTAATGGAGTGTTCACTATAACAAGTCGCAAGGCCTCCCATCAGAAAATGGTTGTCATGTTTTTCCCAGTAAAGTTAGAAAGAAAGAGTAAAAGGGAAAACTGAAGAAGAAGAAAGATTTGATTTTCGTTTTTTTTATTTATTAAGGTTGTATTTTTTATAGAATTATTAGGATACAATTTGATTAACATATTTAATGATTACCATATTATTAATAATAATCAAATTAAAGCTAAAATGTTTTTTTTATCGTCATGAAGCTTTATTAGAACAGAGGGTTACAAAACAAAGTAACAGAGAAGTAGAAACAGAGCTCAAAAACAAACATCAAAAACAGAGCCAATAACCAAGAAAATTAACAACGATCCCTCTGGATCCGGTGATGAAGCCACGCCGGTCCGCCCCTCGATAAGTATTAGCTTCATAACGACCAAAAAAAAAACTAAAGCTAAAATTTAGAGATTTCTATTCCCTAAAATGTAGCTATCATGAATAAATTTAGGTAAAAATTTTAATTGATTGTTAAAAATCAAATCTTTTAAAATGAACGATTAAATAATTAAAGCAAAAACTTAGAAATTTCTATTCTTTAAAATGTAGCTATAGTGATTAAATTTAGGTAATATTTTAATTGATTGTTGTTAATCAAATCTTTTAAAATGAACGCTTAAGATTTAATTTGATCTTTAGATTAACGACTGTGATTAACTTATTTAACCTGATTAATATATCCAATAATTTTAAAATATCCGGGTGTAAACCCGATTAAGCATGTATTTAATTTCAGTTACAAACTTTGTTAATCAAAAAATTTAGTCATAATCTTTTGGCGGGAAAATTTTGTCGGAAATTTTTGGCGGAAAGTTTTTCGGAAGAAATATTCTTTTATTGGGAGGAATATTTTTTTCTTCATTATGAATTATAATAAAAGAGGGTAATTTAGTTATTTTGTACATTGAAGAGGGTATTTTTGAAAATGGACACCTGAGAGAGTATTTGTAAAAAAAAAAGTATATTAAAAGGTTATTTGTGCAAATTCCCCTTAATAATAATACCCTTTCGATTAAGTATCACATATATATATATATATATATATAATGATTTATGTTATAAACGCTTAAACCACCTAGCCCCGATTAAGCGTTTTAGGGGATAGGCGTTGGGTTACCACCTAGCGATTACATTTACGATCTGGGATAAGTATCTTAACCATGAATCCATGATTTCTCAGAACAAACACATTTATCAAATTTCACAAGAACAATAGAAAAGATAAAAAAAAAAAAAAAAAAAAAATTATTAAATATCAAAAGGAGCATATACATAAGCTGAATTGTGCTTCAAGACTAATAGTACAGAAACTTAAGCAAGATAGACTCAGAATCCATATAATGAAACTACCAAAAACTAAACCTTGTAACCATTACAGATGTATTGTCATCAGAATCCGATATGACGATCATCATGGTCGCCATGTACTAATCCAATCCTTCAAACTTGCGACATTGTTAGAGATATCTTCGATTGTGTTACTTTGTAGCGCGGTGACAATTTCCTCTTCATAACTCTCGTTTGCTTCTTCGAGTAAGACTTGGTACATTTCACATTGAAGGTTGTTGCTAAGCTTGGTTCCTGAATAGCCTCTACATTGGTAGAGAACAAAATCAGAACCTGCTAAAGCAAGACAAGTAAACTACTCTTAATGAAGAGAGATGAAATCGATTCATACCTCCTAGTAAAACGGTCATACAAAACGGAGTTCTCAGTTTGAAGCACCACAACGCGATCAAACCATCGCTCGGGAAAGAACTCACAGCCATGGTAGTCCACAATGTTACCTCCTTCTTGCATTACATCTTCAAGCTCATCACACACCTGATCCAAGTTAAATGCAATAGCTAAATAGGACTCTCTTCTCATGCCAAACAAATGATTTGAAATTTTCAATGGTCAAGAAGTTATCAAAAAGTGTAATCCACAATGAACCAAAACCATGCAACTCCAACAATCGAATTTTGATATCGGATTGTGAAAATCAAACCTTTTGGAAATATTTGAGAGGCAACCAAGAAATCTAGCAAGGCAAAATCAAGATAGCTAAAAAAAAAATTACATGTAAGGCCTAAGATTCGAAAGAGTAAAGCTTTATCTATGTCCAAAGTAGAAACAAGCAGCTCAGATAAATCCAGGCAAAGGAATTAGGGATTAGGTTGGAGTACCAAGTCTTCGTTGATGATGTGACAATTGAACTCATTGTCCCAGCCATCATGCAAGTTTTTCTCTTTGACGAGATCACCAATGCAAATATACCGGAAATCCGTGGCTTCTGCCAAAGCAGAAGCCGTCGTCGATTTGCCAGTACCAGGAGTCCCCGTAATTAGTAAGTTGGGCCTTTGGCGCCTTGCCCCATTGTTAACTCCCGCCATATGCAGCTCTTTCTCTCTTTCTCTATTAGCCTAAAGAAATTAAGCAAACCATAAGATTCTATATCAGACTCAAAGACTGACCCTATCAGCAAAATCCAGAAGACTCTCTATCAAAGAAATTTAGTATCTGATCAAAGAAATTTAGTAAAAGCTATCAGCAAACCAGAAGATTCTCTATCAGACTCAAAGACCGATCCTACACTCAGATTATCAAAAGGCAATGATTATCACAGTGAACAGAGAGGTAAAGACGTGAATCTAAAACACAGCTTATGAGAAGAATCTGAAGCTAATCAGCATAGAGAAGACGAAGATCTAAAGGTTAAAGAGCATAAAGAAGACGAAGATCGAAAACTTAAAACATAAAGAAGATCGAAACATAAATAGTAGAGTCTTGCTCTTCTCACTTTCCTGTGACTTACCACTATGATCTCCTTTATGTTGGGAGAGTATCTGTTGAAACAAACAATTCACATCAGATACATATATATATACACTAAAGCAGCAACTCCACTACAGTCTATAGATTCAGCTATCGTATAACTGGAAAGATCATGTAGACTACTAGTATGAATTGATTTAGTAGCGAATGAGAAATCTAATTCATGTTCTAATAAACATATATCATCAAGGTAAAATCCTCAGCTTGGTGATCTAAAATGCTAAAACTTACAGCATACATGAATAAAGCTGATGCAAATAAATATATATGGTCAGCTTCATTATCGAAAACAAACTTTATTTCTCAAGAAACGAAGAGCACTATGACCATATTCAAGCCAAGTAACTGTTAGATGTTTGTTTTGGATTCTCTAGTCGCTCCCCTATTAAAAAGGCTCCCAAACAACCAAGTAGCCTAGGTCTCGTCTGTTTCCTCTGTATTGACTTAAGAAGAAGGAAGAGAAGAGAGAGAGATGTACCTGACTAGAATCTGGGGGAGAGGAGAGACAGCACAACACGGTGACGGAGAAGATAGATGAGGAGGAGACGGTGACGAGGAGACGGAGTATTCCGGTGAGGAGGAGACGGACCAGACGCTGAAATGGTCGATATCGGGGAGCAGAGAGATGGAGAGATTAGGTTTCCACAGATATCGATTTGGGATTTTTCTTTTCCTCAAAAAAAAAGATTAATTCTTCATTTACTCAGCCACTCACGGTGTTGTTGAGGAACCCTCTCAAAAAATCTTAACTAAAACCCGATTACCCCTACTAATTTCACTGTTTGTTTATTTTGGCCTTTTCTAATTGGGTTAAGGCCCCTAAAGATGTAACTATAAAGATGGTCTAAGGCATCCAAATTAAAAAAAAAATTATTTGGTTTAATTTGGTTATTTGTTTAACAAAATTAAAAATTTAAAAAGTTTCAAAATATTATGAATTTTTTTTTTAAGTTTAAGATATTTATAACTATTAAATTTTTTAAAACCTTAAAATATTATGATACGGGCCTGCGTAAAAACACGGGTTAAAATTTATGATTTCCCGTATGTACTAAAAATATTGCATGTGTTAAATTTTGGAAAATCATAACATTAACAAAATAAATTAATCAATATTAAATGAATATCATATTTTCTAATATAGATTATGGCCTGTCTAATAAATGGGTTATTTATTTCTGAAATAAAATTAAAATTAAAATTTTATTATAAAAATGTTATATCCAAAGTATTCAAAAGAGATAATTTTTAAGGAGTAAATTGTTTCTTTAACATAATTATTTATGTATCATACATAATTAAAAATAGTTATTAAACGTTCATTATAAAAATCTAGTAATGTTAAATTATCGATCACCAAAAATATTGTGAGCTATTCACCATTTTTCATAATATTACTATTACCAAATCTTTTAAAAACTTAATTTAGGTATTATACCCTAAACATGATTATACCATTATCCTAAAAAATGTTATTTCCTAACTTCCAAATTTTTTAAAACTATTCTCGCATATTTTTTTATTTTGCAATTTATTTTATTTCTTAAAATTTATTAATTATTACAAAATTTGATGTTAAAGTTCTGAAAAATTAACATTATTCCGAAAAAATTAATTATAGTGTCGTTGAGATAAGCATTAAGAAATATTTTAAATATGAAAGTATACAAAATTACATATTTGAAAGAAAAAATATTTTAGAGATCATTATACGACAAATTATATTGACTATTGCTATTCTTATTTTAAGTTGATAACGTCTCTTTTTTAGTTCTATTTTATTCACCCTTCTTATTTTAGCCAATGAGATTGCACTAAAACATATTTTATTTAAATATAAAAAAAAAATTAGAACATATTAAAAAAAAAAAGTAAAAACATTTAATAAACAGATTTATTTTCTTAAACCCTTATTCTCGTTTAATTGTACCATCTAAATCTTAATTCTCTTTTATAAAATTAACCACATAAATAACCTTATATAAATTGTGTAATCAGAACTCTACTCCTTATTTATAAACCTAAATCGACATAAAACTTGTTTAATTATAAAATCTAAACCATAATCCTCATTTATAAATTCAGACAACCATATAACATGTTTAGTTGTAAAAACTAAACTTCAATTCTTCTTTATGAACTAAAGTCAACATATAATCTCGTTTTACTGTAAATAATAAATCATAATCTCTTTGATAAATCCAAACCGACATAACCAAAACTTAGGTTAATAATTTAATTATAAGTAAAAATTCTGAATATATATTTTTCTTTTGTAATTTCTATTTTTAGTGTCACATTCCGGCATCTAATATTTTACGTGACATATATCACAATCACGTGAGTTAGTAACTCTGGAACCAAGTTTTACATAATACGAATTTTTGATTTAACATAAAAACCCATTATAATTAGGTATACTTTTATGTGTATTACTTATGTAGAAGTTTTTATGATATACTTAGGTATACAATTGATACATGTCACATTAATGACTAAATTATTTAGATTAACTTACTGAATAAAAATAATTAAATATTACATAATATTTTACGATAATGCAAATATTTCCTAAGATTAACTTATAGTTTTTTTGGTGAAATAATATTAACTTATAGTTGACTAACTTAATGTATTTTTCTTTTTATTTTTTAATTTTTTTTATGTCTTAGATCTAATTTTTATAATTTTTTGATAATTTTATTTTATAATTACTATCCTATTTTTTTAGGATTACTACGAAGTAATTGTTAAATTTTCTGAATTTTTATTTTCTTCTTTCTATTTTGAAAATATTCTTTTTTTTTAAACTAATTTATATAATTTCTTACCACTAATTATCTGACACGTGTCAACATCTTATCACTTCAATTAACACGTGTCACGATCTTGTTAATGACTAACTTTGAAAACCCAACTTTATATAATAAGATTTAATTTAAGCTTAATAGAATATTACAAAATATGAAAAGGATTTATACTCTACAAAAATAAAGTATTATTATTATTTTAAATCTAAAATAAATTAAAATATAATAATATTGTACATAAATATGATTAAACATGTTTGAGTTTACATAAATATGATTATATTTTTCTTACGGGTTGTCTATAGTTAAAATCTTTTACTGGTTAACTAGAAGTATATATTTTTTTTACAACAAAATGGTCCCGCGATACACTGCGGGTTGATCACATATGTCAATGAATCTACTTATAATACATTATGTGGGAGCTAAATCCCGCTTTTAGGTTTTCGTGAAGGTGAGGGGTCTGAGATTGGGTTTATTCTCCGTTGCCGAACTCGAACTGAATTGAAAAGTGAAAGTGTGAACTCTGATTAGTATTATTGCTATTATTTAGGTTGTACCAAAAGAATTTCGGTTCTTTTACAATATGACTCCTCCTTCCTTATATACTAGAGTTTTACAAAATAACCGCACTAAAGATTGCTCGATCTCCGCCTCGATAATCACGCGATCTTCATTACTCCTTAGTTTGACCCGGAACTCATACGTTTAGATTCTGCTTTAAATGCTTGCTCGCATTCTGGTTACCGGGCCTGGGCTTCTTAGTGGGGCTTCGGTTTTAACCCACTTACTAATTGGACCATGGTCAGGCCTAATTGCTGATTCGGGTACCCACACATTCATAAAATTATAAAAATTAAAATAGAATAAACACGTTTAAAAATTAGATTATATAAACTAATTACGAAATGACCAACTAAATGAATATATTAACTTATGGATCCGTGGTGTATCATGGGATAAATCCTAGTATGGTAACAAAAAAAAAAGAAGAAATATATTGTGATAAACAAATTTTGGTTTTCAAAAAGCAAACTATCCCTATATTAGTAAAAGAGAAGTACAAAATGAATACGGGTCGGGTCAAAATTAAAAAAATTAACCCGATTTTAACAATTGGATACTTCAAAATTGGATATTAAATTGGGTTTGGATACATACATCGGATACTTTCCATATCTAATTTTAGGATTGTATTATTTCCATAACTAATTATAGGATTTCCTAATATTTCTCTAACTAATTTAATATAATCTATTAAAAAATATTATTATTCTTTCACTTTTATTTGATCTTATTTTTAATTTATGATAGTATACTATATAATATAAATATTTAATAAAAATTAAACTTTTTTTGCATATGTTGCAATTTAATTTTTTCAAAACGGACATATAATACTCCACTACACTCGGTTAAATATTTTGGACAATGGTTTAAAATCATTATAAGTATGAAAAATTTTAAAACCATTTTTACATGAGCATATTTAAAATATTCAAAAAGTTTCAAAATATTATAATTAAAAGGTTCAAATATATAAAAGTTTTAAATTATTGAAAATATTTTTTTGAAGACATAAATGTAATTTTGGAGACATAATTTTTATTGATAAAATATATCATATATATCAAACTATGTAAAATTTTAGATAGTTCACGGATAGTTTGTTAAAATCACAATTATAATGATAAAGCGAGGTATGAAAAATGTTTTTTACGAAATGAATTCTGTTATGGATTGGTCATTCAACAAATATATTGTAAATATGTAATTTTACGTATATTCCTACTTCTACTACAAAAATGGTCAAAATGAATAATTTATCGACAAATATTATTTCGTACTGTTAAATTTTCATCGTGTTTTTAATTGTATCAAAACTCAATATATGATTATTTACTCTCTTTTTCCTTTATTATTGTATTTAAACTTATTATAGAAATATATGAATCATCGTAATCGACTACACTGCAATAAAATTAAAATGTAACATATTCTAATCCGTTAAAAATTATATATATAATTATTTCTCCCGTGCTGTAGCGCGGATCCGAACCTAGTATACCTATATACCCTAGAACCTAGTTATAAATAAATATAGTCAAATTAAAAAAAAAAAAATATATATATATATATATATATATAAGTCAAACTAAAATTTAACGAAAGTGACATGTATTACAAAAAAAGATCATCGGAGTTAAGAAAAGATTGGTCAATGCTCTTGCATGTAATACATACTAGGATTTACCCCGTGGTATATCACGAGTCCATAATTTAATATATTTTTTTGGTTGATCATTTTCGTATTTGGTTTATATAGTCTAGTTTTATACGTGTTTATTTCATTTTTATTTTATATAATTTTATGAATTTGTATTATAAGCAGATTCACAGATATATGTGGTCAACTCGCGATACACCGCGGGACAATTTTGTTGTAAATAAAAAATTATATTTTAACTTAACCCGTAAAAGATTTTAAATATAAATAACCCGTAAGAAAAGTATAATCATATTTATGTAAACTCATACATGTTCAATCATATTTATGTACAATTTTATTATATTTATTTAAAATTTTTGTAGAGTTTATAATTTGCAGCTTTTAAAAGTTTTAATATTTACAATATTTTTAGTTTTTTTTTAAAAAAAAAATTTATAATATTTGAAACTTTTTAAAATTTTTATTTTTCTTAAATAAGCAACCAGATAAAACTGAATAAAAAATTAATTTGGATACCTGAGAAATTAAAGTTCATGCTTTAGTTGGGAACATATTAGTCCTATTTATAATGGTTTTGAAAAATTCTCTAAAATTTTCTACCTTATGTACACGTTATACATATATTTTTTCCTTTATCGATTGAGTTATAAACGTCCGTTTTGAAAATTTTAAATTGCAAAATGTGTGGAAATTGTTTTGTATTTTTATTATAAAAATATTTTATGTAATATTATAAATTAAAAATAAATAAGATTATATAAATATATTAGAGATATTCAATTTATTAAAGAAAGATTTTAGGAAACTTTTTGATGTAGTAAATATTTGTTACCATTTTTGCGATTTGCTTGTGAGTTAATTACAAAATTTACTTTTAAGTTTTGTTATTTATTCAAATGACAACGATTTGATTATGCAAATAATACAAAATAAAATGTTATAATCCAAAATAGATTTTAGTACAAAATGTACTTCAAAATG
Source organism: Capsella bursa-pastoris (assembly GCA_036452645.1). Classification (NCBI taxonomy): domain Eukaryota; kingdom Viridiplantae; phylum Streptophyta; class Magnoliopsida; order Brassicales; family Brassicaceae; genus Capsella; species Capsella bursa-pastoris. The sequence continues at coordinate 9,945,677 of CP144193.1, read as the reverse complement.
TTAAGATATACTAGGATTTACCCCGTGGTACACCACGGGTCCATAATTTAATATATTTGTTTGACTGGTCATTTTCGTAGTTAGTTTATATAGTCTAGTTTTATACGTGTTTATTTCATTTTAATTTTATATTATTTGTTCATTTGTATTATAAATAGATTTATAGATATATGTAGTCAACCTCGCGGTACACCGCGGGACGATTTTGTTGTAAATAAAAAAGTTATATTTTAACTTAACTCGTAAAAGATTTAAAGTATAGACAATCCGTAAGAAAAATATAATCATATTTATGTAAACTCAAAACCATTAAATCATATTATGTACAATATTGTTATATTTGTAGAGTTCAAATATTTTTAATATTTTTAATATTCTATAAAGCTTAATTAAATATTATAATATTTGAAACTTTAATAAAAAGTTAAAATTAATAATATTTTGAAATTTTTTTAAGGTTTTATATTTCTTAATTAAATATAGAACCGGATTAAACTGAATAAAATATTAATTTGGATGCCTGAGAAATCAAACTTCATGTTCATTTGAAGTTGACAACATATTAGTCCTATTTATAATGTATTTTCTCCTTTATCGATTGAGTTATATACGTCCATTTTCAAAATTTTAAATTGCAAAATGTGCAAAACAAAATTTGTATTTTTATTATAAATATGTTTTACGTAATAATATAAATTAAAAACAAATAAGATTATATAAATATATTGGAGAGAAATTCAATTTATTAGAAATAGATTTTAGGAAACTTTTTTGATGATATATAAATTTGTTTCTAATTTCGCAATTTACTTGTGATTTATTTACAAAATTTACTTTTAAGTTTTGTTATTTATTCAAATGGTAAGAGTTTGATTATGAAAATATCTATACTATTAAAAAGGAAGCATTTTGTATAAGATGAACATAGTATATACAATTAAAAACCAAAATCAAATAACTTGCAATCTCAACCATGTAGCCAAACAGAATAAAAGACAGCAAAATATATTTTCGGAAAACAAATCAGCTTTAAATACATAAAATAATCAAAACTAATAATTAACCAACATTTCATAATAATTTTGTTAACATAAAAGGTGGACTATTTAAATCGAAATTGTATATATCTATATAAACATATTTTAATTTTTTCTAAAATTTCTACCTAATTTAAACTAATATATTCAAAATGTTATAATATTTAAATTATTAAAATTTTAATCTTAATTGAAACTTTTAAAATATTTAGTAACTAGAAAGCATTGAAATATTATAATTTTTGAAAATTTACACGTTTTTTAAAAATATTTAAAATATTGAATATTTAATAGGTTCTAATATTATAACATTTCAACTTAATAGAATGTTAAAAAAATATTAGAAATACATAAAGCTCCAAACAAATATTAAAATATTATAAATATTTAAGATATATGGAGTTTAAAATTTTAGAACTATGTAAATATTTATAAAGTTTGGAGTTTAACATTCTATTTAAATATATAAATATTTATAACAGTATTTTTAACATTCTATTAAGTTGAAATATTTTCATATATTATTTATAACTAAATGTAAAGTTTAAAATTTTAGAAATATTTAAAATCTATTTAAAATTTATAAGTTTAAGTATTATTATATTATTCAATTTTTAATATCTTGAAGATAATTTTATTTCCAATGGTTTTTAAAACTAACTTTTATTTTCAAAGATATACAATTTCTATAAAAAAAATTTAAATACTTCTTAACAACATATTTGTTTTTAAGAAAATCAAATCTAACAATCTAATATATATATATATATATATATATATATATATATATATGATGTAAATATAATTATATATTTCAGAGTTTTATGATATTTTAATAATACACAGGTTGGTTTGCGAAACTCATAATCATATGGTAGTATGGGTCATGATTTATATTTACGAATTCAATTTTCACGGGTTAGTCCATCAAAATATATATGATGTATTTTTAATAATGTAATTTTATTAAATAATTTTTTCCATCAAAGTATATATGATGTATTTTTAATAATGTAATTTTATTAAATAATTTTTTCCATCAAAGTATATATGATGTATTTTTAATAATGTAATTTTATTAAATAATTTTTTACAGTTATACCAAACTCGTGCTGTAGCAGAAGTATTGAAATACAATCATGCACGTACGTGCGGGTCCATCACTAATTTAGTTCACATTTGATCCGGATCCACCGTTACTAAAAATACGAATTTCTTAGTGAAACTATTATTATTTCAATCAAACATTCACAAATTGAATGAAAACGACACATCAAAGTCTGAGTTATAAATTTTATATGAAACAATTATATTTACGAATATAAATTCATACGTATGTACGGGTATGAATGTGATACATGAATTTTGGGTAAAAAGATAAATATTTATGGGAGCAATATTCAGTACTCAAAATCTCATTTGAATTCGTCAACTTTGGAAAGGGTAACTATCTATTTTGGATGATATATATATATTATATGATTTCAGAAAATTCACTTTTTGAAACTTTAAATATCAAAACATAAAATGAGAGTATTATGTTCTAAATCTATTATCAAGTCCCGTAAACATATATTATAGATTATAATTTTTTTTTCTTTTCGAGTTGCATGTTATCCACGGGTTTTACAAATTCAAATGAGACAAATACAGACATTGGTCATGTGGGTTTTACGGGATGAGTTGTTTACGGGTCAGAACATATTAAAACCGTTACGAGATGCATTTTTCCACCTTGACAATTTAAGTAATTCGATTTATAAATGTTTTTTTATGTATTTTATCTGATTTAACAGTTTATGGGTTTACAATTGATCCGGATCCGGCGTCATGTTAATCCGGATCCACCGCCATGTCGATCCGGATCTATTAGCATACCAATCCAAATTATATGGTAAAATCACTATTATTGCAAAAATTCACAAATTGAATGAAATCCAACAAAAGTAAATATAAATAATAAATACTATATTGAAAATTTATATTTACAAATATAATCTCGCACGTACGTGCGGGTTATCATCTAGTTATAAAATAAAATGTTATAACCAAAATAGATTTTAGTATAAAATGTAATTAAAAAATGTTAAGATAGATACACGAACACTGTAATTTACCATTCTATTACATCCCCTTAGTTCACTTTTTCCAACAACCAACTTAGCAAACATCTAATTTACATTACTATCATTGCAATTTGATTCCAGCATCCGAAGTAAAATACATTTGATTATTTCGGAACCATGTACAAGCCTGCAAACACTAACTTGTATCAACGATCCAATGATTCTACATTTCTTGCATGAACGTCCATCAAACTTGTGATTGCTTACCAAATCATATTAATAGCATGAAACTACCCACAAGTGCTTGTGCTTTCAGCTTATCTCTAAAGCAAAATCTTATGGATATATTCTTATGTTTTGGTTGTGAAGACCATAGTGCTTTCACATGTTTGCCTTCTGATATTGTCAAGATCTCGTCCTTGTTTTCGCAATGTATGTTCTTTCAAGCATTCCCACAACGAAGAGTACCTGAATGTAACAAAAAACAAAGCGTTACACTAACAATGTATTAGATTGGGTGACTAGTTTGAAAGAAACCACTTAAGAAGACCTACACTTACCGAATGGTTTATAGATAATCTGAATGAGTTATAATGGCCTCTACTCTGTCAAGTGATGCCTCTAAACGCCCGGAGCTCATGTTGAATAACGGTTCCTCAGTACCAAGGGCCCTGTTTCAATCATCAGCTAAGCATTGTGACCAGAACAGAAGTATAAAGTGTTTGTTTTGAATACTGGAGACATGAAGATTTGTGACTTGCCCAGTAACTTCTGGGAGTACAAAATCAGCTCTCCATCCAAACCGGAAATCGATACCAGGACTAAGACCAAGCGTAGTTTTGTTTCGAATCCGAGACACACCATCTCCACCCAAACATGAGGTAAGCTTCCATTTCCAACCAATTGCATTCATTTGAAAGTTATGTCCAACACCAACCTGCATTTGATAAGATTACAACATATTGTATGTATAAAAAGCTTCCAAATAGAGACACAAGAGACGGCATACACAACATCAGAAAACAAACCTGGAGGTTTAGGAATCTGGTTACAGGAATCTTCTTTGATAAAACGCGAACTTCTTGGTGTAGTGGCTCATATATAAACTTCCACTTCCTTTCTGGACATAGAGGCTTCAAAACAAGCTTTGCATGGTAATCATTTGTGGGTTCGTTGTATAACTGCATCAAGTCCAAGGAAAATAAAATGAAGGCATATCTCATGTCTCAAACAACATGGAACATATGTGAGTTCATCAATAGATGAACTATCCCTAACAAAGCTTAAGCTCCACAGTCAAATCCATAATCCATAAATTTTTCAAACTTCACAACTTCAAAACAAGCTTTGCGTTTTAATCATCTGTGGGTTCGTTACATAGCTGGTAAATTCAAAAACAAGACAATGATGAACTATCCCTAATAAAGCGAATACTTAGCTCAACACTCAAATCCATAATCCATAAAGTTTCAAACTTCACAACTTCAAAACAAGCCTTGTTGTAATCACTGTTGGTTCATTACATAACAGGAACATTCAAGTAAAGACAATGTTCACACATCTCATAGCTTAAACAACACAAGAACATATGCGAGAATGCATCAATAGATGAATCATCTCCAATACACTGAGTACTTAGTTAGCTCCACACATAACTCCATAAAGTTCCAAACTTTACAACTTGAAGACAATCTTTTTGTGTTTATCACTCGTGGGTACTTTATATATAACAGCACAGACGAAAAAGACATCTCATAGCTCAACCAATAGCACAGAATAGGTCTCTTTGAATACATATGTAAACACATCAATAGATGTAACAATCCCTAATAAACCGAATACTAAGCCAACACTCTAATCTATTATCCATAAAGATTCAAACTTTACAACTTCATACTCAATTTTAATGAGAGAGGACCTCTAGATTGACGCCAACGCGAAGGCCTTGAAGCTCTTTGCGGAACTTGAGGAATAGCTCCGACGGCATTAGATTGACTTTGTAAAGGTCCTCCCATGACGGTGGCTCCTCCGGTCTCGAACTCGGTGGCTCCATACAAAATCCACCGCTCAACTTTATCCCAACAATCAAAAAAGGATTTGGGGTTTTTGTTTTTGATTTCGAACCCAACTCATAATAATATCGGTTATGTTCTGGTTCTGGTTTTAATTCCCTTACCGGTTTAAGAGAACCGGAGTTTTATCAATTTGACATACAGTATACAAAAGCTCTTTTTGCTGCTGCAAATCACTTTACTTGACAACCAAAACTAGTCACGGATATTCGGTTCGGCTTTCGTTCGGTATGATTTGGTTTCCGATCTTGAGTATAAGATATATTCAGTTTTTAAAAAAAACAAATTCGGTTTAGTTTCGGTTTGGTTTCTTTCATTGTTCGTTCGGTTTCGGATCTTATACAAAAAAACGATCTAACAACAAATTATTTTTGGATATTTTCTGTTTCGGTATTAACCGAAAATTTCATATATTATTTGATATTTTGGATAGTTTTCAGATATTTTTGGATGTTTTTTTAGTTTTTTTCTGTTCAGATATTTGCATTTAGGATTTTTTTGGTTTTTTGGTTTTGATTATTCAGATATTTTTATATTTTTCGGTAATTTTAAAGTTTTTCGATCTGAAATAAGTATATAATTATATTTTAGATATTTCGGATATTCATTAGGTTCTCATTTCAGTTTTCGTTCGGTATGATTCAGTTTCAGATATTTTCGGATCTTGAGTATAAAATTCATTCGGTTTTTAGTCAATTTTGGTTCGTTTTCAATTCCTCTAATTTTGGTTCGGTTTTGGTTCGGCGCATTCGTGTCGGGGTTTTTCGTTCAGGACTAACCAAAACAAAGCTCATTGGAAAGATAAATGAACAAAGAAAAGCATATACAAACTTCTTTTTCAGTATATAAAGACTCCATGATCTTTTTAGTTACATCATCAAACTACTGAGACATGTTAAGACCTAGCTTTGATTCACATTTTACAATTAAGGTTGCTCAGATGTTGTTGTTGTCCCATGCATCTGTTTCCTACGCTCGCCTGCTACTTCCTTCTGCAGTTCCGCGTTCGACATCCGCTCCACTTCCAAAGCTCTCTCAAGCTGATATCAGAAACAAAAAACAGATTCAGATATCAAATTTGTACACTACAATAGACCAAAAGCTTGTTTCTTTTAAGATCTTTACATTTGCTGCTCGCATGCTCCATTCACTCAAAATTGCTCTTAGCCTTTCGTTTTCTTCAATATACTACACCACACACAAACAAACTTAGAAGTTTTAAATAAGTCTTTAAGGATTTTCACTACAATACCGGGTTTTTGCGAAACCTGATTGTTGGTACTACTGACACGCTTCACCTCTGCATCTCTCTCTGCTATTAAAGAACGAGCAAGCCGTAGCTCAGACTGAAGCTGATTCATCTGCAAAACAATATTCACATTGTTAGACCTTTTTTGTTTCATTATATAGAGAGAGAGATGAAGATTCAAAATCAAGTATTACCTCAGCTGAAAGTGTCCTCAGCTCTTGATCTCGAGCAGCTAGAAGATGTGCGAGATCAACCTACCAAGAATCATTATACATTTAACTATACCAATGAGGAATTAAGGTATTTGATTGTTTTAAAGAAAGCAAAAGCCAACCCTCACCTGAGGTGTGCTTCCATCATTAGATTGTTCATATTTGCTTAATTTCTCTTGCAAGGACAGAATCTTTGAAAAGCACCAATAACAAAAGACAAGAAAAACTATTATACAAAAGCTGTCTCTTAAAACAGCAAAGGTCAAAGAAAAACTAGCAATGTCGATGAAACAGAGTGTTTGTATTTGTAGCATCACGTACCTCTTCGCTTAGAAAATGGAGGTTTTCACGCTGATATTGTAATAAAGCCATTTGTTGATCAGACAGCCGGCCTTCGTAATACCTTTCATACCAAAACAAAGAAAGAAGAAACAAACTTCTGCATTATTGGCTGAAGCATAACATATATTTAAATTCAGATACATCAAGGACAATCAATACCTCAGACCTTCCATCGAACTTGACGGCTGAAGAGGAGAATATAATGACTTCAATACATCTGGTCGAGAATTAACAGAGTTGTACTGGTGCACATAACCTGCATTCGACGACATTTATCAACGTCGAAAAACACCAATAGTACTTTTGTCAAACCAATTGTTATGATAAGATCAATTTAGTTCCACATTAACATATAACATTTTTTATTTACACAAACCAATTGTAAGAAAGTGTCCTGATTAGGGCCACACACAGTTAAATTTTACACAAACAGGTAACGTCAATAGCTTAGTAACATTCTAATTTAGAGAAAAGTATTGACAATATAGGATAATAAGCCACTGACCGATGTATAAACCCATGAAGAAGCCAGCGCACACTGCTTCAACCAACATGATTATGCTGCAGATCATATATATACATTAAAACATCATGGTTGAAAAATGTTTTCCTCCATCATATCAAGAACTGCTCATATTTCATAATTGCTATTGTGGAATTATAGAAAATAGTCATAACTATAAGCTTTTAATAGTGAAAGGAATTTGGGAATCACGGTTAAAAAAAGAAAAAAATAGCTATAAGCTTTTAAGTGTATATAGATAGCACTCATTGTGGGAACAATGAGCTACCAACCGTTGCAAAGAAGAAATAGAAAGAATGCGGATATAAGGCTTCCACACTATCACAAGAAGCATCGCAGCGGTCCCTGGCATAACATCAAAGGAACTAATTAATCACGAGACGATACCAAGTGGTCTCAAAATAACTCGTAAACAAGGTAAGATCAGTGAGGAACAAGTTTGGTAAAAAACAAAGTTTCCATGAAAAATCTTGAACATATCTTCAGATAAACTAACATGTTAAAATAGTACTAAAAGTTTCCTTTCCTATATATAGTGACAAAATACCTTGCTTAATTTTGTATTTGCTAGATCTTTTTGATCCCAAGTTCATTCTCACGAATTAACATAGCTAACAGACACTAGAGGAAAAGGAAAAAGTAATAAAATTGGTAGGGAAATACCATATGCAGCGATTGCAAACGGTAGACGTACAACATGCTTTAGCTTTTGACTGAAACTGTAATAACCCTGCAGTGCAGACAATTCTCAATATTAATCAGTCTTTTACTAAAATGAAAGAACTTTTGACATCACTCGAACAATTCTCATAAGTGCCCGAAATTTCAGTAAAACAGGTTTGGTACCTGGAGACGTATTTTCTGGACTTGATAAACAAAGTATTGTTGAAAGATACCTGGGATAGGCCACAGAGAAATTAACTTAGGAATGCCAACAAAATATGAATCTGTAATACAACTGGCAAAACAAAGGTTATAAGGTCGTAGTGAGTCAGTGACGAACAGAGGCCAATGAAAGGGAGAGGAAGAAATATTGATGTTGTACTACATGTGTGCATATGCTTACTGACACATATTATCAATGTTAGCGCACAATCATTCCCATTCTCTCGAACAACAACAAAACGAGAAATGAGCAAATAGAGGTTCACAACATCAAAAAAGACAAACTAGTAAGAGCAGAGAATAAGAGAAAGACCTATGTTGTTCTATAAATAACTAACAACCTAGATTGTCGAATGGGCGGAGTTAAATAGGCCTAAGAAGAAGGTGGAATCTATCAGATTATTGGGTTGGTTATGGAAAGCTTCTTGGCTTGAGAGAGTTCTCTTCAACAAATCTCAATCGCAGTCAAGGAGATTAGCCAAAGGAAGGATATATTTACTGTTCATCAAGATACAGAACCTGAACCTATCACTAACATACATGCATAGCTAGAAACACTAGTTAAACCAAATTATTTCAAAAACCTGTGACAACCAAAAGGGCAACATCGCAGCAGCAGAGCAAAGAAGGAGTCAAGTGCTGAACTTGGTGAAATATCCAAGGAGCTCCTGCAGCTAAAACAGCATAACCTGCCTAATGTTAAAAGACAAAAACTATCAAAAGGCAACACTAATAAGTATGAGATCAGCCTTATGAACTTAACCAAAAAGGATCAGAGTAACTTGCCAATAGAACTATATAGAGATAACTCCCAACAAGGCTTCTAGATTTCCTATGACCAAACAATGGTGCTTCATGCAATATATCAAGGAACCTACAAAAAGAACATGAAATTGCAAAAAGTATCAACTTTTTTTGGTTTATCAAAACAAGAAACTAAATAAAGGTTGTATCTTTATACGAACCCAAATCAAAAACTAAAGCTTGAATCAAATTTAAAGAAGATAAGTATAAGACATTACATAGCGTTCTCTTCGTTGGTCATTGGATTAGATGAAGCACGTCTCTCCGTTGACATCTTCGACACTAAAATTGTGAAAATTCTTAGAATTTCTCTGATCAGACTAATTGACTCGATCTAGTATTATGTTAATTGTAAAAAAATATGAAAGTGTGATCGGAGATGTCGAGGATGGAGACCAAATTTTCCGGCCGGAAACATATTTTTTTATTTGCTTCTGTCTTTGATTAAACAGAGAAAACAAACAAACAAAAATGAAAGACCAAAGTTTAGTTGTTCTGGTTTGATTCGGTTCTCCCGATTTGAAGTTTTTGTAGATAAAATTTTCATTCGGACCGGTTCGATTTAGAGCCAATTTTTTTTTTTTTTTTTTTTTTTTTTTTTTTTTTTGTAAACGATTGAGAAAAATACAATAATAATACCTAATTAAGTTGATATTACTGGATTTATAAGGAGATAATAAAAATACTACTCCATCGGTTCCTAATGTTTTCTAGGTTTTTCAAATATATTAAGAAATGAATTAAAAGTTAATTATAATAATGTTATTTGCTGTGATTTACGGGTTTTAAGGAATTTAAACCAATAGTATTTAGTTATTTAGTTTGAAATTTCTAAATTCTAATTAATAATGCATAGAAAAACTGGAAGTTTGGAAAAATAATATTTTGGGACAAAAAAAAGTTTTCTCGAAAAAACATAAATTAGTAATAGAGGGATTAAAGTACTAAAATACCATAATGAGTTTTATTTTCTAATAATACTACTGAAATACATTTTTTAAAAAAATACCATAAAATTAAAACTAATTGTAAGAATATTCATACTAAACTCTAAATCTTAAAAAATATATTTGACTCCTAAAAACTATATCATAAATATAAATAGTCAACATAAACATTATAAAAATTTTACACTTTCAAAAATCAAATATTTATTTTCACGACATTTTTGAAAAAGAAAAAACTTTTGTGGTAATTTTAGAAAAATAAATTGTTGCATTGGGAAAATAACGTAATTCCTCTTTTGTTATTTAAATTTATTTCTATATATTAATTTTAGTAAATTTCGGTTGAATTGTTCCTTTCGGAAAATTCAAAATTTAGATCCGAATTCGGTTTAATAATGTTCGTTTCGGTTCGGTTCGTTTGCTCTCACCCTTAAGGTCAAATACTCTATTTCATTTAGTGGGTTTTGCATTGCCTCTACCTCTCCGAGAAGGTCCCAAGGTTCCTCCGTACTGTTTCAGTCTCACACAAATTGATCTGAAAAAAAAACAAACAAACACAGATGAGGTTGACCAAAACAATCCCTAGCTCCTCCTCCAAAATCACACTCGCCGCCACGCCGTTATGATAAGAACAACCTTCGCAACCGCCATAGCTCATTTCCACACGCATTCTCATGGAGGAGCTCAAGCTCGTCCTCTACATCACAACAAACGCGAAGTGATGCATTGCCCTGAAGCTTGGTTAATCAAAATCGTATCTACTCTGTTCGTATACAGAGTCCCAGATTCAGATCTTTGTTTCTGTTACTTGAGTAAGAATCTGAATCCGTTTATCACATTTGAGGTTGTGAAGAAATTGGATAACAATCCTCACTTAGGGTTTCGGTTTTGGGAGTTTAGTAGATTCAAATTGAACATTCGTCACTCGTTTTGGACTTATAATGTCCTCACTAGATCGCTTTGTAAAGCCGGTATGCACGATTTAGCTGGTCAGATGTTTGAGTGTATGAGGAGCGATGGTGTTTCTCCGAATAGTCGGTTATTAGGTTTCTTGGTTTCTTCTTTTGCTGAAAAGGGTAAGCTTCAGTTTGCTACTGCATTGCTTCTTCAGTCTTATGAGGTTGATGGATGTTGTATGGTGGTGAATAGTTTGTTGAATACGTTAGTGAAGGTTGATCGTGTGGATGATGCGATGAAGTTGTTTGATAAACATTTGAGGTTTCAGTGCTGTAATGATACTAAGACGTTTAACATTTTGATTCGGGGTTTGTGTAGCGTAGGAAAAGGGGAGAAAGCGTTGGAGCTGTTGGGTGAGATGAGTGGTTTTGGTTGTTCTCCTGATATTGTTACGTATAATACTCTTATTAAGGGTTTTTGTAAGAGTAATGAGTTAGCTAAAGCGAATGAGATGTTAGATGATGTTAAGTTGAGCAGTGGTTGTTCTCCGGATGTTGTTACGTATACATCGATGATCTCAGGGTATTGCAAAGCTGGAAAGATGCAAGAAGCGTCTCTTTTGTTAGATGATATGCTTGGTTTGGGAATATACCCAACTACGATAACTTTTAATGTTCTTGTGGATGGTTATGCGAAAGCTGGTGAGATGACTTCTGCTGAAGACATTCGTGGGAAAATGATTTCTTTTGGCTGTTTCCCAGACGTTGTGACATTCACTTCCTTAATTGATGGATACTGTAGAGCAGGACAAGTGAACCAAGGGTTTAGACTTTGGGAAGAGATGAATGTCAAAGGAATGTTTCCTAATGAATTTACCTATTCTATTCTTATCAATGCACTCTGTAAAGAAAATAGTCTGCTCAAGGCTCGTGAACTTTTGGGGCAGTTAGCTAGTAAGGACATAATCACAAAACCATTTATTTACAACCCTGTCATTGATGGGTTTTGTAAAGCTGGAAAGGTCAATGAGGCAAATGTTATTGTGGAAGAGATGGAGAAGAAGAAATGCAAACCAGATAAGATCACATTTACGATTCTTATAATTGGCCATTGCATGAAAGGAAGAATGTTTGAAGCAGTCAGTATTTTCCACAAAATGGTGGCAATAGGTTGTTCACCGGATAAGATTACAGTAAATTCTTTGTTATCTTGTCTTCTTAAGGCTGGAATGGCTAAGGAGGCCTATCACCTAAACCAGATAGCACGTAAAGCCCAGAGTAATGATGTGGCACCTCTAGAGACGATAAAAGCAAATGTGGCTGCCTGCTAGGCTTTCTATACAATATCTCTCTGCATTGGCTTTTGTCTCACCATACATTCTCTGCACATGTTAGGCGTAGCTAGAACCGGAGCAGAGAAACAGACAAAACCTCACAGTAAGCATCTGCTCACAATCCTTTCAATGCTCTGATAGATTCACTAGATCACAATTCGATTTTGAAAATTAGAGTAAAGTGTAATTGCAAAATAACGTTATATGTTTATATCACTCTTAGTTGGCAAGTTCTCATCCTGCATGATTTTGATGCTTGTTGTGTCAATTTCTAATCTCTTGTTCAGGCTATACTACTGCCAGAGATCACAATTCAGTATAACTTCTGAGAATGTATCCAAAATAATTCATCTGCAAGGTCCAGGATATTCAGTTCCTTAGTCTAACGATTAAGGATCCTCATAGCTACTCCTAGGAACATATTGACCATTGTGAACATATTGATCCGCATAGCACAATTTTCGGGGTCATTTTAGGATCAAATAGGGGTAGTTATTTGAGGACTTTGAAGTTCTTATGTTTGAGTTAAAAGATTTCATCTGGTGCTTGTTGTTTCAATATTGATAAGGAAGTGTTGTTGCCTTGTTGAATTATCTTCTTTTAAGCTTTGCAGGGTAAGAAGAACTAGGAGGTTGTTCAGGATGTTCAAACAATGGCAGGAAGGACCAGCAAAGATCCAAAAAAAACTCCACAGTTCAAAATAGTCAAAACCCCAAGTGAAGAGAGACTGACTTAAGTGGAATGACCTAACTAAGAACTTCTATTACACAAACTAACAGAAACCAGTGTTAGGTCTTAAGCTCTAACCCAAGAGGGGAACTGGTTATCTAAAATTTTAGGAGGGAACCAGTTTGTTTGGCTTCTGAGTGGAGGAATGAAATATATATTTTTGGTTTATGGGTTACCTTCTCATAAATAAATAAAAACCGTAATTGTCAAAATAAGTTTAATTCAAGATTAACTTGTAAAGTCTTTTAATAATACCCTTTTCATAATGACCTCAGTCCTCAGATGAGACTCTTCAATGTGTATAAGGTAAATTCAAGACAATTGTAAAACATTATGTGGGTAGATCTTACTGTACATATTGTCTCTTAACGCCCCCATTACATGGACTTCTTTGATTTTATTAACATGCAAGATAAACTGAATGAAAATTGGTTTAATTGACCGCAACTTTATCTCTATGTAAACAATATTCTTAATTCTTGGCTCATTTGAGTCCATTATATGAAAGTTGTTGACAAAAAAAAAAACCAATTAAAGAAAAAATAATCAAGAGCATTTTAGAGAAGTATCTTTTTGGTGTATTCTTTTTCAAAAATACTCATCTTATCTATCTAATTTCAAAAATATCTCTGTTTAAATATGACAAATTATAAAGTTTTATATGGTTTTATAAGATACTTCTAGATAATAAATACTACTGGGATATTCGATCCAAATAGTTTATAAGGTTTTCATTCGTTTTTACAATGTTTACAAGATTTTTCAGAGGGTTTTTAAGGTTTTTAAAAAGGTTTATAAGGTTTTTAAATGGTTTTTAAAAAGTTTATATGAGTTATTTATACGGTATTTATGAAAGATATATAAAATTTCATACACATATAAATATAATTTGTGTGTATATTTATAAGTTTACACATATAATTTTTGGATGAATTTCAACATTTTTAGTGGTTTTTTATTATTAAGTTTGAAAAGGGGGTATATTTGAAAGTGGTATTTGAAAAGAGGTATTTTTGAAATTTCCTCAATAATCAATCCACTTAATCTTTTCATGATATCCAATATTTTACATCAGATAAAATAATAAATTACTTAATCTTTCATGTGAATACTCAAAAAAAAAAGATTATGTAAATGCACCAAAATTAGAATTGTCAATGATATTTAATAATTAATCCACAAGGTTTGAGATACAATCTTCAACTTTTATATATATAAAAAACTCAATACTTAAAATATATCTAATAAAAATGGACCCTAGATCTTTTAAGATAATAACTAGGCTATTAACCCGTGCTACACGCTGGTATGTTTGTATTGATTGTTTTAATTTTTATAATCATTTAAATAGTTATATACTGACATGTAGTATGCAAAACATATTATAACATTTTAGTTTTGATTTTATTCAATACAAATGCTCTTATAATTGGAGGTAAAAACTCCTAACTTTTTCCAACCATAGCCATCTTGAATCGAAAGAAAATATTCTATGTAGAACAAGGTATTTTCTCTGAAGCGTCTGTCCTTTTGTTTATTACAATACATTGCATATGATTGATTACAAGTGTTAGATATACATGAAAAGTGTGTATAAAAGTGTAGAGAGTCATATTGATATTTTATCCCAAATTGGTTGAGACTTCAAATGTATAAAATAATACCCTCGAGTCATCCATCTCTTTAAGAAGATCTTGAAGGGCCGCATAAAGGGGACGGAGAAACTCTAGTGTTTCTGGAACTGTATGAATTGGTGAATTAGATTGTGGGATGCGTTTCCTAAGCCAATTATATATTGTTAGTATCATTTTTATTTTATACATCATTTCTTAAAAAAGTTAAATAAGAAATAAAAAGTAAAAATTATATACGAATACTTTTTATACATTAGTTTTGGTAATAATATAATTACAAAATATGACAAAAATAAAATTAATTTAAAAATTTTGAAATTAATATTAAGAAGTTTTTGAGAAATAACTCTTTCCAAATATCTCCTTTCAAACATGCCTTCTCCTAATTTTTTGGGTCAAAATATCTTAAAATCTCAGACATACCAAAGTACATGTGTTAGAAAAGCGTATAAACATTTCAGAGTAACACCTTATAAATATCTTACATATAAAACCTTATTAATTAAATAACTATACAAATGTACAAAACTCACACACATATTATCTTGTCATTTCACTATCATTTTGTTGTTGTCACTACTGTATCTTTTATTCATAACACAAAGTCTCATATCACAAAGCCAAATGTGACAGGCCTAATGTTTTACAAACACAATAAATAGGCCTAATAAAAGAACATGAAACCCAAATACGGAACCCTAGATTGAAGGAAAAACTGAGTAGTCACTAGCATTTCACTATCATTTATTTATGTTTTTTAGTTTTTGAATTATTTTTTAATATCTTAATTGATAATCTTTCAATAACTATTTTTATGTCCAGATTAGACCAAATATTGTTTATAATTTAAACAACAATATGTTAATATGCAAACACAAAAAGAAAGTATAAACGAATCAACACAAGCAAGATCATACGACAAACAATGAAATCTAATACTACAAACTAACTAACTAACTAACTAAGATATCAATAAATAATTAAAAATAAAATTAAAAAAAAATAAAAAAATATATATATATCGGATTGTGATTTTTACCTTTATCATAGCGTGTCTAACGTCATCCCCAATTCTTTCATTAAAAAACTTTCTTAATGAAGACACCAATATAAACAGATGACTTTTATATACATGTATAACGTTGGTATTTTCTCATTTGTATTTATTTTTTAACATAATTATTGGAATTTATGTTTTTATTGTAAGATTCTATGTGTTGGCGCATTCTAAATACCCCAAAGTTCATCGGCCATTCTATTTGTAGCTCATATTTATCCAATTCTTGGAACAAACAAAATGAATCTAATAAAAATAGTCAATATTTTTCATGAAATTGGATGTCATTGTCAAAATATTATGCCGTACATACTACTCATAAAGACAAACAAGCAAGCTCATGGAATAGAATTTGTCGAGTTCAGTCGTCTATCAAGAGTCAAGACACTAGTTCTTGCTGTTGAGGTCTTTAAAAACAGGGCTGTCCAGTGCAACTCCCATTGCATTCAAACCATTGTCCACATAGATGGTTGCACCTGTTATAGCAGAGGCCAGTGGTGACACCAAGAAGGCTGCCGCATTCCCGACTTCATCTGCATCATTGCCATTTATAATCTGTAAGAAAACAAGTTTTAAAATGCTCAAGAGGTATGTCGGTTTTGAAGGAAACGAACCAGCTGTCAGTGTTTTCTGAATAGGTCCATTATTGTAGGAATACTCAATCATGGTGTCTATGAACCCGATTGCTTTTGCTGCTCGGCTTCCCAAAGGACCTTGAAAACCAAACAGTAGTGTTCTGTTATTATCACAGCGCCTGAAAATTTTGTATGACTAGGTTTGCAAGAGCGAAAAGATGAATTACCCGCAGAGATGGTGTTGACTCTAACGTTTTGTTTCCTTCCAGCTTCATATGCAAGCACCTATGTTGAACACGCAGTTTGGACTAAGAGATACATATATAAATTAAGTTTATAAATACTATTTTAAACAGAATTGCAAACTTACTCGTGTATCACTCTCTAGTGCGGCTTTCGCAGAACTCATACCTCCACCATACCTGCACATAATGGAACAGATACTTGTGAGCCTCTGAGAAATCAAACTCTGTGTACAAGAGAATGTGTGGTTTGTTACTTCAATAGTATATAAAGAAGCAGTAAACTTCAGTATAATTCTTACCCAGGAATGATCCTTTCAGAGGCAATGTAAGTAAGAGATATCGAAGCACCTCCTGAATAATCATAGAGAAACAAATTAGAAGACATGATTATAAAGAATGAAAGCCATACAAAGTTCGTTACGTGCCTGGGTTCATGATTGGCAGAAAATGCCTGAGCAAGGAAACAAAGGAGTAACTTGAAGCAGAGATAGCAGCGAGATAGCCTTTCCTCGATGTCTCCAGAAGAGGTTTGCTAACCTAAACCAAATGTGCAATCATTAGGAAAAGAAGTTGTACACAATGAAGTTACTATATAGTCCATAATCAATAAGAACGTGTAAGTTCTCTACCTCTGGCCCATTTGCAAGGGAATGGACAAGAATGTCGATGCTTCCAAAATCTTTTTTCACACATTCAGCAGCTTCCTGATGTAAATCAACAACGAGATGAGGTAACAAGCCACAACCACTAATGAGTAAAACATTGCTAGCATGTTTAGAATGTAACTCTAATCTATACCTGTACGGTCCAGTTAGATGATCCTGCATATCGCTTGTTCGTTTTCACCTGAAAATAAATCATACAGTAAGGATAGTTAATAAGTAATACTAATAATTAGCAGCTCCATATGATGAGAAAGCTATGCACTTAACCCCCTTACATCTTCAGGAACATCTTCAGGATTGTCAAACACAGCATCCAAAGCATAAACCTTTTTAATCTCCATCAGAGACCCATCTGGCAACCTGAATATAAATGGATGAAAACTTAATGTCCCATTATATGAAATATACATGTCTTCACACAAATTTGAAAGTCCTTACACTCGTGACTGGTCAAACTTTCCACGTCTCAAGCTTGTCTCAAAAATATTAAGTGCCTAGTAGACCACTCAAAGGTTAGTATAGTTAGCAATGGAGGAAAACTAGAAAACCTTAGACTACAATGAATATCACTTACAGGAACCCATGTCCCAACCAATATTTCAGCTCCAGCAGCAGCAAGAGATTTCGCTATAGCCCAACCATATCCATTATCATCTGCTATACCAGCAATGAAAGCTCTTTTCCCTGTATCATTCACACTTGCTTAGTTCAAATATCAAAAATTTATCTGTCACAAGGCTTGTAATAGCAACTCAGTAACCTAGTAATGCTAAAAACATGGGTGCAAAAAAGGATATGCTAACCTCTCAAATCGATAGGAAGACCAGCAGGAGCCTTATTATCACTGGACTCAGACATAGCCCTTGTGGAAAAACAAAAGGGTCTTTTAGAAGTTGGAACAACAACAGCACTGTGGCTTCTCAAACATCCAAGGTTCGATAAATGGCGAGTGCAGCTAAGTTTATCCCACGACGCGTTTCCAGGATTGGCACCGACAATGTAAGTCCCCGCTTTAAGAACATTGCAAGGCGAAGAAATGCTCGGCCTTCTTGTAGCAATTTGCAAGCTTGATGCTGCTGTTGCCGCCATTCTCACAAGTTTTCTAATTTTTCCTATGCAACAAGTGTTTAAAACAACAAAGTCAAGAACCTAAACCACTGTAAGAAAGACCAATGAGCTTTTCTTTCTAATGTATAAGTTTCAATTCAATACACAATCCAATACAAAATTTTAAGAATCAGATCAAAGCTAAAGCAAAGAGTTCACATAAGTTCACTACCTGAACCTCATAAGAATCCAAAGTTTCGAAATTTAGAGAACAAGATCAAAGAAATCTCAATCTAAAGATATGAAAAAGATCTCAAAAACCCATCTGCATTGTTTTTCTAATGATTTGATTAGAACACACAAAAACAAAGTTCACATTTTTCACATATAAGGATAAAATCAAGAATGAGATCAATACAGAGAACACATAAAAGAACCAAACCCAAACCACGAAATCGCACAAGTTTCGATGTTTTCGCAGCCCAACATCAGAGAATACTCAATAAACAGAGATATAAAAGCTTCCTCAAAAACCCCAAAACACATCTGCATTTTTCATTACAGAACAAATGAAGAACAAGAGAGAGAGAGAACAATACCTGAGAGATAGAGCGAGAGAGGGAGACAGAGAGAGAGAGACAGAAGTAGGTTTGGTTGATGTGAAGTGATATGTAAGAGAGAGAGGAGGAGCTTCGATGAGATCGAGGTGTTCTGTGAAGTGTTTCTAGAACCGGTTAATTTGATACGAGAAGTTTTCGTTTATGAGGCCGATTGATACGAGAAGTTCGCCTCAAATTTCAAAACCGGTTTTGATTTTAAAACCGGAAATTTTGGTTGATTTAAACCGATTTTGAAAAATGAAAAAATATACATACGATATGACAAATTTCCTATACCATATTTCATTTTATTTATTTATTAATACAATAATTTATTTATTTTTTCAGAAAAATCGCAAGTTTTAATTTTTCGAAAATACAATAAACATAAACTATTAATTTTTAAAGATGTAATTTTTTTTTTTGTATGCTTGAATTAACTATTTATATTTAGGATATATGGTACACATAAAAACATGAAATGCTCTAATTTTTCCTTTGTAAATTTGATATGTTGGCAGTCCATCCTCAATTTACTTTTTGTTTTTTAAAGAAAAATCATTTAGATGTATAATAAGTGTGAATGGAGAAAAAGATGCAGGTCATGTTCTTTTAAGTGTCTGCGACTCTTTTATGCGACTGAAATTTGCAAATTTTTTTTTTAAATAAAAGTTTTGCAATTATGAGGTTTTAAGGACTATAACTATAAATTTAGAAAAGTTCTGCAAGTCCCGATTTTTTTTATCTTCTTCTGCTGCAAAAAGCTTTAACAGATATGTACATCTACGATAATGGCAATCTGATTTTTAGAAGTAAGCGATTGTCGCTGCTCAAATCAATGCTTGGGTTTCTATCGCTGTTTTACCCAGCGGCTCAAAAATCTTCTAATTAGAATCGCACGACCGTAATTACAAAAAATATGAAAGAGAGGTGAAGAGAAGTTAGACGAAAAGTAAGCCAATATTTTGATCGCCGGCAACTGTCGTGCGATTCCCTCCCGAACAGGGCCGCAAATAGCTTAGGTTGGATAGACGATGGTACTTGTCTGTTTTTGAAGCTGATTAGGTCCTCTATAACTCTATCAAACCCACCACCTTTAGATCCTTTCGTCTCTATCTTGGATGGGCGCAGACTCCATGATAGCAAAGCAAAAGGTCTCTAGGCTGGTTAGTTTTTTACCCCTATCAATGTCAGATTGAAAGCTTGTACTAAACCCTTCTCAAAACCGCCCATCCCCAACACCCACAATCGCCTAATGGTTCCAACCTAGGGTATGCTTTATTTTTTCATTGTAAATTCGATTACAAGCTTTGAGTGGAATTCCTTAACTTCTATGGTTGATGGTTTCATGTGAGTGAGGACACACCTGCTCTGTTACGGTATTGCACATATCATTTGCGATTCCGGTTTGTAGGTTCCCCTAAAGTCTTGAGTTTTGAGCTTTGATATTTCTCTTGTTGGCGAAAGAACTACCTTTTGCCTCCCCAATGGAACACTCTTTTAAAGTTCATATATATGTATTGCAAGAGCCGTCTATGATCACTTGTTGGTCGAGGAATTCGCGAATCTCATCTTCATGGTCGATTCCGCTATGGTCCCAAACGATTCTTCAAGTATTGTAACTCTCTCCAAGTTAAGCATCCTCTTGGAAAACTCATGGAACCACTATCTCTATTTCCTTTGTATGCTCTTATTTTTCACTTGTATGAATTCCCCACTGTTGAGGTTTTAAGTTAGGGAGAATTACTTAGATAGAGTACATTTTAGGTGTATTGACCAGAATGCACCGAAACTTTTTTTTATCCTTACATGTTTTTTAATTACCAGCGTGCCCTTTTTACACGTTATCGGAAAAAACTAATTACGAAAAATGCCATCGCCACGTCAGACAAAATGGCGCGTGTCTCCAATAACTCAGCCATAACGTACGTTACGGCTGAGTTATGTCACGTTACGGCTGAGTTCTGGGCCAACGGCTGAGTTTCGGGCCAACGGCTGACTTACGATCATAACTCAGCCAACAGTTACGGCTGACTTATAAAAATCTAGCTGAGTTATGAGAAAACGGCTAATAACTCAGTTGCCGTTACGGCTGAGTTATAGTCTAATGGTTGAGTTATCAGAAGTTGGCTGAGTTATGTCTTCGACACGGCTGACTTAACTTTCTCCGGTTGGCTGAGTTATCGACAACGGCTGAGTTATCAAATGTTGTTACGGCTGACTTATGTTTCAGAGACATAACTCACTCTTAATTGGCTGACTTAACAGAAAACTCAACCATATTACGGCTGACTTATTGACGAAAGATTTATTACTCATATAGTTTCTAGTTACGGGTGACTTATTTTACGTTACGGCTGACTTATTGACGTTACGGCTGAATTTGACATCTTAAAAAACATTTTAGTAATTACTTAAATATTTTTCATGTTGTGGCTGATTTAAGTTGTGTTGATGGCTAATTTATTTTGGCTGAGTTACAGATTTGTTTGGTGGCTGACTTACGACTTCAAATGCATAATTCCATGTCATCATTCCATGTCATCAACGAGGGAAATACGAAAGGTCGCCCTTTTCAAACCCTCGTTTTTTTTCTTTCTTTTCTTACACTCTGTTCTTTTTCACCTAAGTTCTTCACCTCTGTTCTTCATTTTCGTACATGGATCATCCGGTTCAATTAATTGTTGTGTCTGGTAATTGGGCAAAGAAACAGAAATATGTATTTAACGACGATGACAAATCGAATGGAAGGATGAAACGGCCACGCAATTCGGCTTCTTCAGCCGTTGAAAATCTAGAAGGCGGTAGAGGATTTGATGGTTTCTATTATGAGTATAGTGAAAACCTAGAAGATGAAGTCAATGACGATGAAGTAGAGTACGAAGAAGCAGAGGAGGAAGAAGAAGATGACGAATATTCAACCCGATTTGACGTTTTCGACGACTCCGATGGTGCGTTATCTGATGATGATAACTTTACTGTGTACGGCGAGCATCAGGAGAACGATGAAGATTTAGCGTCTCCTACTCAAAACAGAGCTCATTACTTTGGCAAAGTGGGATCGATTGGGAATTCAGAGTCTTTAAGGGTGTAGATGTCAAGCTAAACCTCGTCGTAGGACAACGATATGCGAGCAAAGACGAGTTGGAGAAACGACTAAAACTTCTTGCCTTTAAAGCCGTATAACTCAGCCGTTACATAACTTATAACTCAGCCATAACATAGAACAAGTCAGCCAAACCTCAAATATGCATTATGTCAATTTGTTGTTATAATCAAGTTATGAAATCACATAAATACTAAGTTTAAATATGATACAATCATTTTACCATATTATTCATCAATAATTTAGACTTTGTTGGAAACTTTTCAAAAACTATCTAACAACATCGTTATATTCCTATACCCTAAACTAGTTTCTAGTCATAACTAGCATCACATAATTTGAATTGGTTGTAATTGTGGATTTTTTGTTTTTTTCAAAATTATAAATCTTACCTTGCATATTTGTTGCAAATATATATATATATATATATATTATGTTATATCCATATTATAATTATATAATTGCTAATTATAATTTAACTCATAACTCAGCCGTAACTTACCGTGTAACTCAGCCGTAACGTATTGCGTAACTTTGCATAACTCAGCTGTAACTTAGCCGTAACTCAGCCGTAACATAATCAGAGCTCAGCCTATCCCATTTTCATTAAACATGACAAAGAACTCTTAAAATTGCTGGTTAAACAACTCAAATTACAACATAATCAGTCTAAACATGATGAAACATGATGCAAACAACAATTACATTCTCTCCCATAGCCATACAATTGCGATTCCTATTACAGAGAGTAGACAAATTGTCTTAAAAGCTGTCTTACCCATATCATCCTCAATCTTGTTCATCAATTTTTACTCAAGCTTCTTAACCAGTTCTTCCTCAAGCTTGTCAAACATTTCTTTTTGAAGATATAAATTTTGAGTAACATTATGCCTTAAGTCCGTCACATCTTCTTCTATTCTCTTTTTACCTTTTCGCCGACCATCTTAATTTCTTCAACCGATGCCTCATCAACCCATTTGAAGAAATGCGATTCATTCGGTCTCTACTTAACAAAAAAACAAAAAATTCACATCGATACCCATATGTTAGCAATAAACAATTAAATGAAAATTACTACCTTCAAAGCAATCGAGCATCTATTGAAGATACGGTAAGGGTTTTTTTTTTGTCTTCGATATGTATGTGATGATATTGTTACCACACCAACATCAGCAGTTCGTCGGAAGATCTGGAGGGTAAGCACCATGTGCTGAACGATATGAACTCGACGAGTAGTCGCTCATTATTAAAAGATGGGAATTGGAACCCAGAAATCGAAGACAACCCCAGAAATCGCAGGCAAACCCAGAAATCGAAAGAACCCTAAATCCCCAATCTGATTTCTCGATTATGTGTATAAGGAAGAAGAAACAATAAACGACGTCGTCTGGGTTAATCTCGGCCAACCCACGAATTTAATTTACGATAAGTCAGCCAAACCTCAAAATCTGTCTAACTATAACTCAGCCAAACCTCGAATCTCAAATTCAAAACCATAACTCAGGCGTAACATTTACATAACTCAGCCATAACGATGTAAAATAACTCAGCTGTTACACTTCAATAACTCAGCCAAACCTCAAATTTGAAATATAAGATTATACATACATTCATGTTATTACACCACTTAGATGAGATGAAATTAACATTTTTATTCAATGGTGACAATGAATATAATTAAAATAGCTCGTGTTTATAACTTTTAAGACTTAGGTTTACTACAAAGAGATATAACCCTAAAATGTTTGTCCCATTACTAGGTAGATAGTGTAATACACTAACGTAATACAATTATATCTTGCATATTAGTTGTTTGATTTTGTGTGGGTTCGTTTATTGTTTCTTCTTCCTTATACACATATAAACTATGAAGATATATAAACATACGACGTCGTTTATTGTTTCTTCTTCCTTATACACATAATCGAGAAATCAGATTGGGGATTTAGGGTTCTTTCGATTTCTAGGTTTCCCTGCGATTTCTGGGGTTGTCTTCGATTTCTGTCTTCGAAAATGTTATTAACACTTATAAGGATTTTATAAGGTTTTTATAAGATTTTATAAGTTTAAATATGGTTTTTATAAGGTTTTATAAGTTTATATATGGTTTTTATAAGGATTTTATAAGGTTCTTATAAGGTTTTATAAGTTTGAATATGGTTTTTATAAGGTTTTATAAGTTTATATATGGTTTTTATAAGGATTTTATAAGGTTTTTATAAGGTTTTATAAGTTTGAATATGGTTTTTATAAGGTTTTATAAGTTTATATATGGTTTTTATAAGGATTTTATAAGGTTTTATAAGTTTAAATATGGTTTTTATAAGGATTTTATAAGGTTTTTAAACAGTTTTTATAATTTGATTTTAATAAGGTTTTAAAAAGCCTTGTTAAAACTTTTAAATACTTTTTTAACATAAAACACATTTTTAACACCTTATAAAAATCTTGTAAAACCTTTTAAACACTTCACAAAACCTTATACAAGCCTTTTAAATATATTTTAAAACGTTTTTAAAGTCTTGTAAAACCTTATAAAAACCTTATAAACGTATTGTAGAACCTTATAAAAACCTTATAAAAACATTATAAAAGCCTTGTAAAAACCTTATAAAAACCTTGAGAGTGTGTTCACATTCACAATGCTTCAGCTTATGTGTTCACATTCATAATGCTTCAGCTTATGTGTTAGGGTCACTTAAGAACCACAAATTTTGTATATAAAAGGTTTTACAATCTTTTGAAAACCTTAGAAAATGTTTTACAAGCTTTTTAAAATCTTTTACAAGCTTTATAAAATCTTTTTACAATATTTTAAAAGGTTTATAAGGTTTTTGAAAGGATTTTAAATGGTTTTTAAAAGGATTTGAAATGGCTTTTAAAAGAATTTACAAAGGTTCTAATATGTTCCCCATGCCCAACATCTATCCAAAATGGGCAAAACCAATACAAAGCTTGAATCTCTTCGACTCTAATGTGATATCAAAGTTTGTCTTATCACCTAATGTGAACTAAAGTCAACAATTAACATCTTTTAACACCAAATGAGCAAAGCCGTCAAACCTTCAAACTTGGTAATTCTTTTATTTTTTCAAGAGATTAACACAAAAAAAATTGAAAAATGGTACACTACTACGTTACTTTTAAGACCAAATACTAACAAAAAAAATACAACACCAATAGCCAAAGCCTCAGATGCTCCATCACCAAACACTCACAATCGATTGTACTGCAACTTCTTCTTCTCTCTTATATCAGATTATTTCTTCTCCCCTTCTTAAGGTGATATCACATTGAATCACATCCAACAAAGACATTGACAGTAGAGAGCGACTTAGAGAACCAGCAGACCATTCATGCATTTAGTCAAACAGATGGTGGGAGCTTAAAACAGAGTTCCTAAACTAAACTAGTTACGTTCGAAGGCTAGGTTCGACTATATTCTCTACAAAAGGTATCTCCTTACATATATAGAACCACTGAACCAGAATTGTGTATAGGACTGAATAACGACATGATATTCACGGTGGCTGATCGAGACAGAGAGGTGCGGTGGCGAAACTTAATGACATATCAAGACAAAAATTGGATCTCTCAAGAGAAATTGACAAACCCAAAGAGAGGGACTTCGTCCTTAGTTGTCAAAGAAGAAGAAGAAACGAAGAAGAAGAAGATGAGGGAGAAGAAAAAACAAAGAGAGAGATGAGTCGCCGTCGGCGTCCACAGAGAGACGAGTCCGAGTCGGAGTCAGTCGCCGTCGACAGAGAGAGATGAGTCATCGTCGCCGTCGAGAGCGAGAAGTTGGAGTCGCCGTCGTCGTCGAGAGAAGAGTCGGAGTCGCCGTCGCCGTCGAGAGAGATGGTGAAGAGATAGATTTATTAGGTTAAAACAAATGATGACAGAATCGTCTTTTTGTATCAAAACAGGGATAGTTTTAAAAATGCTCTCTCTTGTGGAATATTTTTAAAACTGTGATCCCCAAAAGGGGCATATTTAAAATTGTCCCTTTTTAATTTCACTAACTATACTATACTAGAGAAATTGTAACATATTAAGAAAAATGTAATAATTGTATTAGCTTTTCATTATAAAAAAATTGTACTACAATTTTAAACGTGCATAAAACTGATTTTTGTTTCCATTGTCTACATTGACAATTCAATGGGTGGGAATCAAACGACTTCTTGCTTTTTCTTTAACCAATATATAGAAGATATTTATGGTATATATACTTTCCTAGAAAGCTATAAGTCATACGGGCTGAAGAAACCATTAAAAATAAATAAATAAAACTATCAAACGTATGACATAATTTATTATTATAAAAACATTAAATTGGTTAAAAAATATAAGATTAAATATTATTGTTAAATCACGTATAAATTGTTAGGTGAAATATAGCAATGGCAGCTGCAAGGCTCAACCTTACTCGTTGAAATTAAAATATATCTATCTTGCAATTTTGATAACCAATTTCACGCAGTGATGGTTTCACTTTCATTAATTAACTTAGTGCAAAGTTATACACCACAAATGTGACACAACTTCTATTCATTGGATTGGAACAATGATAATGTATGGATTTTATAGCATGATGGTGAAAATAGAATAGAGTTTTATCTTTGAATCCACAACAACACACGAACTAAAACGTTTTAGGTCTCACAAACAAACAAGAAATGTAATAAAAAGGCTAAATTTAGGTTTTTAAGATAAACATTTAGTTTATTAATAACTTGGATGAGACTAAAGTTTACAATGGGATGAGCTAAGCTTATATAGAGCTCTTACTCAACATTATAAAAGCTTAAAATAAGAAACCAAATCGTAAAATCATTTCTGGAATTTCAATGTCAAATTGAAACAAAAAAGATTTTTTTTTTTTTTTTGACAAACAAAGCTTCCATTAACTTAAAGAAAAAATTACTTAGATAGAGCACAATTGTATGTTTATTCTCTAAACAGACAAATCATTTTTTATTCCTTAGATGTTTAGTGAGATTGGTGTAATTACAATAAACACTCTTGGGCATATTTCACTTAAATATTGTCACGTCAGATCCGACATGCCATGTCATACCCAAAATTGCCACGTCATACACAAGAAGAAGACAAAAGGTCGCGTTACGGCTGAGTTATCAATCAACTTAGGTTTTCGCGGTATGTTTTTATGTTACGGCTGAGTTATCATATACGGGAAGAAGACGAAAGGTCGCGTCACGGCTGAGTTATCAATAAACTTATCGGGCTGAGTTATCGAAATTAACAAGCGGAGATGTGGCTGAGTTATGAAAGACACATTAAATTTAACAATAAACAAGCATTTTAAATTCAACAATAAACTTAATATTAGAGTATAACGATATATATTAAAGTGGCTTTGTAATATAAAAAAATAAAATTAACACTAATATGCAAGATATCGGGCTGAGTTATCGAAATTAACAAGCGGAGATGTGGCTGAGTTATGAAAGACACATTAAATTTAACAATAAACAAGCATTTTAAATTCAACAATAAACTTAATATTAGAGTATAACGATATATATTAATGTGGCTTTGTAATATAAAAAAATAAAATTAACACTAATATGCAAGATATAATTGTATTACGTTAGTGTATTACACTATCTACCTAGTAATGGGACAAACATTTTAGGGTTATATCTCTTTGTAGTAAACCTAAGTCTTAAAAGTTATAAACACGAGCTATTTTAATTATATTCATTGCCACGATTGAATAAAAATGTTAATTTCATCTCATCTAAGTGGTGTAATAACATGACTATATGTATAATCTTATATTTCAAATTTGAGGTTTGGCTGAGTTATTGAAGTGTAACAGCTGAGTTATTTTACATCGTTATGGCTGAGTTATGTAAATGTTACGCCTGAGTTATGGTTTTTAATTTGAGCTTTGAGGTTTGGCTGAGTTATAGTTAGACAGATTTTGAGGTTTGGCTGACTTATCGTAAATTAAATTCGTGGGTTGGCCGAGATTAACCCATACGACGTCGTTTATTGTTTCTTCTTCCTTATACACATAATCGAGAAATCAGATTGGGGATTTAGGGTTCTTTCGATTTCTAGGTTTCCCTGCGATTTCTGGGGTTGTCTTCGATTTCTGGGTTCTAATTCCCATCTTTTAATAATGAGCGACTTCTGGTTATATTGTTATTCCCATCTTATAAAATCTTATAAAAACCTTATAAAATCCTTATAAGTGTTAATAACATTGGAGTATCTTACACAACATTTTCATCATCCAAATTAAAGAAGAATCTAGCATTGAAGTGATTTCACCACAAACACGTACGTACATACACCACCAAAGATTTAGTTTAGTATTGGTAATATATATCTTAATCTTGTTCGGATCAAATCATGTAACATACTTTATCATCATAAGATATGGTTATATTGATTGACCGAACACAGTATTCTCCGATTTTGGAAAATTCTCTGTAACTTTCAGTTCCTGTTACACAATTATGCTTATTTCCTAGTTCTAGACATAGTTTTCTCCCAATTATGGCCACACAAAATCAAACAACATATCCTAGTCATCTATACAAGAAACTATGAAGATACAAATAAAGAAGAACCTAGAGAAGGAAGAGCGAATGTAGAAGTGAAAGAGAGACTGTAAGATCTGAATCGATTATTGCAAACATGACTCACAGACATATCATCATCAATTCATCACATCATGGTTGGATTCATAATCTGTATCATCGAATCCCCAAGCTTGATCACTTTCGTGTTGTCTTCTTCGTTGTTCTTCTCATCTTCGTCTTTGCTTAAATCAGACTTTGTAGGTGAGGAGACACATCGATCTTGCGTTGTTACCGGACTGAGTAATGGGTTCACGTCGAGATCCTTCACCGATTATCTTTTATCATGAACAATTGGTTCTCTCATCTTCTCCAATTCCATCGGAGTTGCCTCAAACCACTCTCCAATTCCATCGGAGTTCTTCTCGAAGACATCGTAGATCTTCAGGAATCCATCGATGCTCTTACCAGTTACCAATGCCACCAGACTTCTTCGTGATCGTAATCTGATGGATACGATTCATTCATAAATATGACGGCGATAGATGAATCATGGAGAAGCTCAAATCAGAGATTGGAACGACGACTTCGTTGAACAAAAGCAAAATTGGATCCAGGGACTTTGACGATGATGAGAGAGATGAGGATAAGGTTTTCAAGGGCAAAACTGTCATAAAATTTTAAAAGAGGGTATAATTAAAAATGGTAAAAAAGAGGGGTATTTTTAAAAAGTGGTATCCCAAAGAGGGTATTTCTTACAAATTCTCAATTAAAAATTAGATACAAAAAGAAAGATAGAGAAAATCTTTATAAAGAGGCCGTTCGGTAACGGTGATTACTTGTGGCCAATGTTCAAAAAATCGGTCTAGGCGCTGCCTAGGCGCTCGACTAGGCGCCCACTAATGATTGAACGCCGCGAATTATGCCATATCGGAGAAACTAATCGGAGTCCCGGTTCAGGCGGTTCATTTCGGCAAAAATCGGCCAAATCGTTTAATTCGTCCGGTTTAGTATGGTTTATATTTTTCAATGATTTTTTAGTCTTTTTGGTGAACGGGAGAAACGTGGGCTAATGAGCTAGGGTTAAGTGATCAAATCTCTTATAAATATTGATCTCTCTCACGTTTCTGGTTTCTTTAGAAACTCATACATCATCATCATCTTTGGTTGTTTCGTTTGTGACGGTTCGTGCACTCCATTTTATTGATCTAAGTCTTCGTTCTCTTTTTCTTTTTGTTTACAAGTCTCTGTTTTTATTTTTGCACTAAAAATTAGATAGAGAAACAAACAAATGCATTGTAGTTTAGTATATTCTAAGTTGTGACATTGAATGTTCAACGTTTGCTTAATAACTATTAACTTTAATTATTACTTATGTAGTTATGTTTGATATGTTTCTAATTGTTACTATTTGTGTCCTCTCTGCAGACATTTATGGATCCATCAACTTCACAAACTGCAGCTTCACAACCTGCAACTTCACAAGCTTCATCATCACTTAAGCAAAATTCTAATGATGTTGGGTGGGAATATGGAATTTTGTGTGATCCTAAGAATCCAGATAGAGTTAAATGCAAGTTGTGTTCAAAAGAGATGTCTGGAGGAGTATACCGGATTAAAGAACATATTGCTCACATCACAGGAAATGTTGTTGCATGTGGAAAATCTTTAAAAGATGATCAAGTTAAGTGTAGAAATGCCATCATAGAAGCAAGGAAGAAGAAGATGAGCAAGAAACATGAAGACAAATTGTTAAGAGCTGAAGTGAATATTGATATGCAAAGGCTTGAAGATGAATTAGAAGAAGACCTTGGGACTCTAAAACCTTGTAACTTACAAGGTCCTATGGATAAGTTTGCTACAACAATTCGTCCCGAAGCTCCTGTTGGTACACAAAAAAGACAGCAAAATATCAATTCTGTACTTTTTAAGGAAAAAACTCATCAAGTGCATCAGTATTGTGCAAGATGGATGTATCAATCAGGTATTCCTTTTAATGCCATTGATAATGATTCTTTCAAGATGTTTTGTGAGGCTCTTGGACAGTTTGGACCTGGTTGGGTTCCTCCAACTCAATATCAACTAAGGGAACCACTATTGAAGGAGGAGGAAGAGAAAACTAAGGAGCTTTTAAAGACTCAAGAGGAAGAATGGAAACGAAACGGTTGTTCCGTAATGACTGATGCATGGACTGATAGGAAACGGAGGAGCATAATGAATTTATGTGTCAACTCTAGAGGAGGAACATGTTTCTTGTCTTCAAAAGATGCTTCCACAGATTCTCACACGGGGCTGTACATCTTTGAATATGTTGATCGATGCATTGCAGATGTTGGTGCTGAGAATGTTGTCCAAGTAGTAACAAATAATGCTCTTAATAATGTGGCAGCATCGAAGATGCTTAAAGAAAAGAGGCCAAATATTTTTTGGACTGGTTGTGTTGCCCATACAATTGATCTAATGCTTGAAGCCATTTCTAAGCTGCCTAAGTTTACAAAAATCATTGATCAAGCAAGAGGACTTACAGTTTTCATATATGCTCATCACAAAACCTTATCAATGATGAGGGTTCATACTAAGAAGAGGGACATTGTGCGACCAGGAGCGACCAGATTTGCTACAACTTTCTTGACATTGCAAAGCTTGTTAGAAAAAAAACCAGAGCTAAAGTCAATGTTCACCTGTGAAGAATGGGACAAATGCAAACATTCGAAGAGTACAAAGGGAAAAAATAGTTTCTTAACTGTTATGAGTCTTGCATTTTGGAATGGCGTTGTATTTGTGTTGAAGATTTTTGGACCGTTAGTGAAGCTTCTTAGGATTGCCGATGGAGAGAGGAAGCCTTCAATGGGTTTTATTTTTGGAGAGCTCATAGAAGCAAGAAACAAGATTAAGGTAGCTTGTAATGACTTGGAGAGGAATTACAAACCAATATTCGATATCATTGACGAGAAAATGAAAGGTAGGTTGGATTCTTGTTTGCACATGAGCGCCTATGTATTGAACCCATTCTACTTTTACAAAGATCCAACCATCGAGCATGACCAGATGTTGATAGATGGATTTCTGAATTGTGTAGAGACCTTTTATCATGGTGAGTTTGAAAAACAAGCTAAAGTCGTCAATGATGAGTTTAATATTTATAAGACAAAGTCTGGACTTTTTGGGAGAGCTATAGCTTTGAGAGGTTGTCAACAAAATGATGAGAAATTTGATCCAGGTATTCTTTTGATCTTAATGAAAGTAATGATTATTAAGTCATCTATACTTCTTAACTTAAGTACATTTTAGGGAGTTGGTGGTCGATATATGGTTGTTATGTGCCTGGTTGTGGCTGTACAGACTGTGATTGTAATAAATTTACAAAAAAAAGTTTGAAAAAAATATATGTAAATCTATAGAGAGATTCTAATTACTATAGGGAGAAGAAAAAATAGTTTTTAAAATTTGTTGGTTCTACATCCGTGATATTGAGATAACATAAATAATGTAAAACAGATTTCCGTTTTACCTTTTTAATATTTTGAGAGACAAAATCAAGAGCATACAAGAGATTCAACATAAACCACAAGGCAGACGAATCAACTTCAGAAACCCGTAAAGGATTTATAGATTATTTCATATATGTGCTATGTAATAGACTAAACCCGTAATTAGTCTTATAATTGCTATTCGTTTTCTAAACGATAAAAGACTATTCAACATCTATTTAGTGTTTTTTGTAGTTTATAAACAAACATATTATTTTTGTCCAAACTGGATTCGTTTTGGTAATAATAGTTTTAAAGTTAGTTGTTTTAAATTATTATATGTTACAAAAATTATTTTTATTCTAATTTTGACACATGGCAGGTGACTCAGCAAAATTTGTACATATGACATATGACTCAGCAAAATCTGCATACATGGCAGCTGACTCATCGTAGTTGACCAATATAATTATGGTCAATGTAGATTTTTGCACAAATTAGATAGTTCATGATAGTTATTCTAAAAAAAAAATATTTAATTCAGGTTGAAAATTACACGTTATCAAAGCTTATGTATAAAAATACATTTTGAAATTGTTCAAGTAGAAATTTACCATTTACCCATCTTCTTCAATATAAACATTTATATTTTGGAAACTTCCTAAGATCCCGAAGAAGTTAAAGACTTGGTACACCAAAAGCAAAAAAACCTTTCTATTGACTTCTTTTATAAATTATCATCTACTTCTAAAAATAGAACAAGTTTCTATATAATAATTAACAATTCTCGATTATATTGTTTATACAAATGCTTTGCTAATCCAATTGCATCTCTCCAATCACACCATTAAACAAAAATAAAAGACAGGAATCTAACAAATTATGAAAGAACAATTTGTCGGGAAGAATATATATAACAAAAGAAAAAGAGAATATTAAAACCAAAAGATATGAAGAATATACAAGTTTATGTCCTCTTGTCGTAGGCCAATACACGTACGGATGATGCAATGGTATTTAAAATAGAAACATGTTCCCCTAATAAACTTTATATATCACAGCCAAGGATTAATCCATTGAATCATCCATTCATCTATGGATGTATTTGTTGGTTTATCCGTTGAGGATAAAAAGTTGAGTTAACTATTTGATTCTATGATGGATTGACTCATAAATCCGTTTGTTCATCAGCTGAATTAATAAAAACTATAAGAAAGTTCAAGTTAAGCATGTTGGGTTATATTGATCATACATCATTTAAAGACAGTAAAAAAAAACTATAGCGGTTGTAAAGAATTCAAGGTGGTTAAAAAAGCGGTTAAAACTATGGATAAATAATAGTTACAACCGAAAACAGACGGTTGAATAGTAAAAACATTATTATACAAGAAAATAGAAAATAACTTAATATTTAAATTTATATTTTTAAAAAAATTCAGTTTTAATTTAAAAACTCTTCAAGAGAATAATATAAATGCACAAATATTTTTTTAAGAAAATATATTAAATATTAAATAATTACATAAATCCCAATCGCCCGTTTTGTAAATAAAGCGGTTGTAAACTCACATATATTTGAGCGGGTGCCAACCACTTCATTTAAACGTCTAGCCGCCTCTTTTAACTACCTATTCTAACCACTCGTTTCATTCGCCTATTTCAATCGTTCATCTGATTAGTAACCAAACAAGCGGTTGAAACTCTAGTCGTTTATAAATATACAACCAATCAGAACCGCTAATTATTTTAAGTGTTATTAAAATCGTTACACTCTATTTTACTGTATAACTTTCATATACCAGTTTTTCTTACAGATTCGCATTATTCTATAATAATTTAGGACTCTAGCTTACAACTCAAAAGAATTATACATTTTCATCAAACCCTTGATCTAATTATAGATATATTATATATCCTCAAGTTATTTGTTGGAATTAAATTAACATTTTGATTCCAGAAAATAAGATCAAATGGGATCCATTTAATAAGACCAAAAGTAAATGTCAACTACTCAAACTAAACCAAAACAAATCTCTCAAAATACAATATACAATTATATATATATATACTTCAAAGACGAATAAGTCGTCGTCTTCAGACAAACGCGTTTGAGATCTTCCTTCATCTTTGTTCTCATTATCACTATTCTTCTTCTTCTAATTATTGATATCTAAAACGATATGTTTCTAGAAGCTTGACACATTTTTTCTAATATATATTGCATTTCTACCAAACTCTCTTTTTCAAATCTTTGTTTTTTTTCTCAATGGTGTTTGTTGAAATGTTACATTTCTTGTTTGTTTTTTTTTTTTTTGTGTTCACTTGTTTTCTTTAGTTTTGACCAAACTAATTTGTTGACTATATACATGTTGCTTGGAGAAGAAGGACAAGACAAGAGATCAGGAGGAGTGTTCTAATCTTCTAGAATCGTTTTGTTTTGTTTTTTATATATAGTTGACTGTTTCTAAACAATATTATCGTTATTTGTAGTTATATATGGGCATGACGACATTATAATTTTAGTTGTTTAACTTATTGTTATTGATGTGTTATAATTTGTTACAATCTAAACGTATATCTCACATTTTTTCATAGTTTAAGACTCTATACATCTCCATGCACTAAGCTTGCCAAAAACCTAAACCAAAAAGGTTCACAAAACCCTAGATATTTTTCTTAAAGTCTTTATTTGGATTTTGGAAGATAGTCATTGCCTACTTCTTTAATAGTAAGAAGGAACACTAAAACAAAAAGATAGTCTTCTAGCTCTCTTTATTCATATGTTTAATTAGAGATAATTTTTTAGTCAATTATGAAAACACCTTTTTTTTTTTAATGTCAGTTCGTGGATTTTGCTATTTTGGCTAAAACTTTTTCCGAGAATTAAAAACTTTATTTTTGTGCTATTCTTTATGTTTAGTCTTGTTATGAAATATGTATTTTAGCAAAAATAAATTTAAAAACGTTTATTTTTAGGTGGTAAAAATGGCAAAATCTAAAATATTTGCAATA
This sequence comes from Capsella bursa-pastoris, assembly GCA_036452645.1. Lineage (NCBI taxonomy): Eukaryota > Viridiplantae > Streptophyta > Magnoliopsida > Brassicales > Brassicaceae > Capsella > Capsella bursa-pastoris. Next base: position 9,910,617 of record CP144193.1, on the reverse strand, counting down.
ATATGGCAAATCCAAAAAAGGGTGAACAAAAAATGGCATATTATACAATAATTACTCCTATGATTTTTGTCTTTTTAGTAGAAAAAGTGAGAATATACTTAGATAGGATGGATAGTGAGAAAACAAATAAAGTAGAATAAATTGGAAATAGGTTGAAAGAAGAAGATGTAGACAAAACTAAATGTAAATTATATTAATAACAGTTTGATAGGCAAAAGTAATTTTATTTTCAATCACTATCATGTCTATCCCTTTCTTAAATCAAGATTTGCTTTGTACAATTTTTAACAAGTTTGTACATCTTTAATATAAAGATTGAAACTGAAAGCTATACTTCATGCAAAAAAAAATTTATAAACTCTATCGATTGATTCTGTTAGTACTAGTAGAAATGCATCGAAATATTTTAGAGTGCACTATTCTCTGTTATCTATTCTAAATTTGGAATATTTTCCGACTAATGACAGATTAGTCATTTCATGCGAATTTAATATTTGATGTTCCTTTACTTTGCCACGATCAAAATTTTTACATATTTATATTGTAAGGTTTTACCGAAACGGTGTATCGTGATTATTACCAAAAAAACTAGTAGTCAAATTTGACCGTGACAGACCATCCTCTCCAGCATGTAAAACTACTAGAAATGACGACAAAAAAAAAAAAATCAAAACACACAAAAAACAAAATAGCTTTATTATTGTCTCTTTTGTATTTACACTCAAACTTCCAAAATATCTAAAAAAATATATTCCAAACAAAAATTTAATAATTTTATCTGAAACTTTTTATTTGGCGTCATTGCATCAGAATCACATGTACATGGTCCTCCATTGACGAAACGATAACACGTATTTTTGTTATTTCGTTTTACTCGTTAGAGAAAGGTGCAAAGCTGTCAATTTTGGAAGCACCCTACCACTAACTTATTAATCAACTCGTTACAAAAAATATCAAACAAAGATAATTAAAAAAGAAGAAGATAAAACGTGTGCTATGTAATTACAATGTCAAAGCATGGTTAGAAGAAAATAATATTAGCCTATAAATCAACTCGTTAATTTTATTTATTTTGACTTCAAACAACTCGTTACTTTTGCTAAAAAAAATATCAACAAAGATTAAAAAGGGATTCTTCCAAAAAATACCAATTTATTAGACCGAAATTACGACGATATTTTTATGAAATTTTTATTTTAAAACACTTCAGAATGTCATTTTAATATAAGTTTGACTGACAACAAAATTTTTTTTTTTTAAATATCTATATATACAATTTTGTTTTGCTAAAATACATACGCTATAACATATGTTACATTTTAAGAACAAACAAAACCAACAAATGGGTTAAATGCATGTTTAATCGTATTGTTTCACTTAGTGATAAATTCATAAATCGTAAACAAATTAACAATATTAATAAATACCATCACAATCTTGACAAAAAATAAAAATAATAATAAATAAAATAAAAATAAATAAATACCATCACAGAAAATGATAAATCTATGATTAATTTGGATAAAAATACGCATGTGTTATATAAAAATAATAATTACAATGTCAAACCATGGTTGTAAAATAATATTAGCCATCACCCTAGAATATAATGAACGAGTAGCACTAGTAGTAGTAGGTGAATTTAAATTGAAATTAGTAAACAAAAGTCTTCATTCATCTCTCTCTTTCTCTCCTCGTGACCTTTAAATACCAAACCATACATAATAAAAATATAACATAATATAAAGTCTTCTTCTCATTTTCTTTAAATTTAAACCATCTCTCATTTCCAAAACCAAAAAGCCAAGAACAAGAACAAGAACAAGAACAAGAACAAGAACAATGGCGGTGAAGAAGAAAGTATCATGGAGATCATTGATCGTTGGATGTTTAGGAGATCCAGAAACCCTAATGGCTTCATCTAAAAAACCAAAAAGAAAAGGTGATGACGTCATCAAGAAACAGAGCTCGTTCCAAAGGCTAGCGATTCTTGATTTGAGCAATCCAAGTTCCAACACTTTATCAGAAGATCTATCGATCTCTTTGGCCGGATCAGATCTCCATGTGTTCACTTTAGCCGAGCTTAAAGTCATCACGCAAAGCTTTTCATCTACTAATTTCTTAGGTGAAGGTGGGTTTGGTCCTGTTCATAAAGGTTTCATTGATGATAAGCTTCGTCCTGGTCTTAAAGCTCAGCCTGTAGCTGTTAAATTACTCGATCTTGAAGGTCTTCAAGGTCACCGTGAATGGCTGGTTAGTAATTTTTAATATACTTCTCTTTTCTTGATTTTGTTAAGTCTCTCTCTCGAGAGAGATATTATATTGAGTTTTAATCTTTGTTTTTTTTCAGACAGAAGTTATGTTTTTAGGACAGCTAAAACACAAAAACTTGGTGAAATTGATTGGTTATTGTTGTGAGGAAGAACATAGAACTCTTGTTTATGAGTTCATGCCTCGTGGAAGCTTAGAGAATCAACTCTTCAGAAGTGAGTACTCTTTCTCTATGTTCTCTTATCCATTAGTGTTCAAGTTCCGACAAGAATATGTCCTAACAGAGTTTTTATATTACTATATTTACAGGATACTCTGCCTCGTTACCTTGGTCTACGAGGATGAAGATAGCTCATGGAGCCGCAACAGGACTTCAATTTCTACACGAAGCTAAAAATCCTGTCATCTATCGCGATTTCAAAGCATCCAATATCTTATTAGATTCCGTAAGTCTTCATGAACCGTTTTGATTAAATTATAACAACTTCAAACAAAACTCTAACAAAGCTATACAATTCTCAAATCTTGTTTTTTTCAGGATTACACAGCTAAGCTCTCTGACTTCGGATTAGCCAAAGACGGACCAGAAGGAGACGACACTCACGTGTCAACAAGAGTGATGGGAACACAAGGCTACGCGGCTCCTGAATACATTATGACCGGTCATTTAACAGCTAGAAGTGACATATACAGCTTTGGTGTTGTGTTGCTAGAGCTTTTGACAGGGCGTAGATCGGTAGACAAGAAACGATCATCGAGGGAACAAAACCTCGTGGATTGGGCTCGTCCTATGCTTAATGACCCGCGTAAACTTAGTCGAATCATGGACCCGAGACTTGAAGGTCAGTACTCAGAGACAGGTGCAAGAAAAGCAGCAACGTTGGCTTACCAATGCTTAAGTCATCGACCTAAGAACCGGCCTTGTATGAGTGCTGTCGTCTCTATACTCAATGATCTTAAAGACTATAATGATATTCCCATGGGAACATTTACTTACACGGTGCCAAATACTCCGGACAATAAAGAAGATGAAGGTCGTGTTGGTGGTACTAAGCCACGTAAGAGTAGTCATTATCATCAACAACAACAAAGTAACCATCCTAAGTCGTCGCCATCGCCGACCGCTAAGTCGCCATCTCCGACAGCTAAGTCGCTGAGGAACTCTAGAGATAACCACCGGAGAACGTTGAGGAACGGAGTGAATTCGCCGTTACGAAGTGAGGCTGGTGGGGAACGGTACTGAGTTTTTCTAGCCTCACCTACTCTCTTAATTAATATTCTTTTTATTTTTGTTCTTTTCTTAAAATCTAATGTATATAATTTGTCTTTACGAAATGTAAAAAATATATAATTATTTTTTTGTGATAATTATTTAGTTGGTCTTTTCATTGAGTTTACTTTTTTTTGTTTTTTCTTAGTCTTCTAGTTTTATTTTGATTTGGTCCAAATTTTTATATTCTTTAGTTTATATATAACATTGCGTCGTCTAAAGAAAGACGCGTTATTATATTCACCGTTTAGTATAAAGTTTGTAACATTTTTGGTAATTGTTTCTTTTAAGTTATACACATAATAGACCAATTAATATTTTTAAGAATTTGGGTAAATTTTTACAGCTATTACGACTATGATATGCTTTATGACAACACCAATTACATATGCATATAGCTTTTTGATATATGTGGTTGAAACTCTTGACAAGTATGAAGTATCATAGAATATTAAAAGAATCAATGGAAGTTTTTGCTTTATGGGGTATTCAAAGTTTTGTGCCTTTTCACAACTTAGTGGAATTCTCATAAAGTTTATGTATACCACGTCTAGTTGTTATTATTCTACAAGGTTTTGTATCATATTTGAATTATCTATAGTTCACGAATATTCATCTGCCTTGAACGTGGAAACATGCACTCTAAAAACATATAGGAATCTTGGATCAAGATAGCTAAAGTGGCATGGATATTGCAGTTTGACAACAACAAAACATATAAGATAGATTACACAACTTACATTGACTGTTTTTAAACGCTATGTTTTTGTTGTATGAATGTAAAATTTATTCGAAAAGACGTTTAAGCGATGAATATAGCATTTACGGTTTAAAGAAGTTGATTCTAAAACTGAAAGTTACAAGAATAAAAGAGGTTTAGAGGCTTCGGTTGTGAAACCAATAGCGAAAACCATCGGCATAAGCATCATTTGCCGATTTTCGAATAGTACTGAAGCAATTGCGGATATTTTTGTCTTTGGTGTTCGAGGTAGGTGTATGACCATGGCTTCTTCCATTTCTTTTCCTCCACTGGTTTTCAAACTTAAGCAAATTTACTAGTATTATTGATGATCAGGCTTAATCTATGATCATCTTGTTAAAGACTGATGAGAATTGTATATCTAGTTGTATTATACTTACTAGCCAGTCACCTAGTTTGAATCATTTGGATACAGCTTGCGCATTTAGTGTCTTTATATTATAGTTATATATCTTGATTAGGCGTGCATTAGTGTATTTGTGTATATATATTAGGCAGACAAAAATATCTAAGACCAAATCGATTTTGATTGTTTATAGGAGTCAAAATTTACAGATGAGCTAACGAATTACATTTATAAAGTCTCTTTAACTTTTTAATTTCCTGCCAGTTACCTACTAATCTCCCACTATGCCCAAGTTGCTAATTTAAAATTACTATCATATTATGTGAAGTCTTAGAATTACAACTAATGTAAGAAATTTGACTCTAGCTAAAATATGTTTATATAAACCATTACTTTGTAAATTGTAAAATTGAAGAATACTAATATGGTGTTTTCTTGTGTTAGGAATCAATACTAGATTAGAATATATATATATATATATATATATACATTTTTGAAGTATATTTTGTACTAAAATCTATTTTGGGTTATAACCTTAAAATATTGTATTAAGATATCTATTGATATATAAAGTCTTAAAATATATAAAGTTTGATTATGTCATTAAATTTCTTTCGAGCATATTAATTTCAAAATTTTATAGTTCTACTATGATTTTCAGATTAGTTTAATCATATTTTTTTTTTCAAGTTAATTATCAGAACTTTCTTAGGATTTTGAAATATGGATGCAAAACATAAAATTAGTAGATTGTTAAAAATAACTTTGTTATTGATTATGGTACAAATAATAAAGCAGTTGGCAAGCCTTTTACTTTAGTGGGTTTGTCTCGATGATACCACATAAACTCTATTCGGACTCATATCCAAAATTGTGCAAATGTTAAACTATTTAGTATTTACCTAGTTTATCTAAACAAGGTTTATAAAATAAAGACATTTGGGCTGACTGAAGATAAGAAAAGAAGTATCTTAAGTACAGGTCTCTTGCTAAGCAAATGTGTAAAATGGAGGTGAAGAACGGGGATAATACATCATTTTGGTTTGGTACTTGATAAAATTTAGTGTTGTTTAAAAATGTCTGTTAATATTTTGATTATTAAAAAAAACATAATAAAACATACTTAGATGAATTTAGTTTTGATTTTTGAAAATAATATTCTTCAATTTCCAATTCTAATATTCTTCAATTTCTAATTATGTTTCCAATTTCCAATTTAGTTTGTACTCACTAATTATCAATTTTTTTCTTTCATCTTTAACACATGCAATAACAAAAAATAACACTAAAAATCAAAGTTCTTGGAATATATAAAAACTAGAACATATTTATAACAGTGATTTACATCAAATGATCGTCGATTACTGTGGTCATCTCAAATCATTTGTTAATTTGTTATGTTTTCTTTTACCAAATCATTGTTAATAAAGTGATATGTCACAAATGTCTGTTTACAAAATTGTTTCTTTTTTTCTTTCTGAAAAACATAACCCATGAAAAAATTAAATAAGAATATTTTTATACAAGTTGTATCAAAAGTAAATATTCAAGTTATTGAAATTTGACGATAAAAAATTAAAAGATAAGAACATATATATCATTTTCATAATTTAAGCCATAAAGCCATATGTATTTTTTTACCAAAAGCTTTAAGGTCCTAATTCCTAAAGATGTGTGTTAACACGAGAAAACGAATTATTTTCCCTTGAAAACTATCGTATCAATCTAGGTAGAGCTTGAAATCTGACCTTGATATATATATCCCCGGAAAAAAACTCAACTCCTATTTTTCCTTGAAATAAAAGTTCTCAACTTAATTCCCTCTAGAAACCACAGTTTGAGATTTAATTACCTATATAACATGTCCATTAAAGTTATACATTTAAAAAAAATGAAAAGGCTAGAAAACCATCATGGGCATAATACGATGTTTAGGAATTTATTAGACACCAAAACACAACATTCACAAGTAAGCAAGTTCGGTGGTCAGTGGTAATATGTTGAAGCCCAAGTGTTTTGGACCAGCAAGCCCAAGTAATATGGTAGTCTAGTCTGGCCATGGTTATATCAAATTTATCTGCGTCTGAGTCACTTCTCTTTAGTAAAAAATCTTACAACAAATCATCGGAATAGGTTTCGTTTATGATCTAATCTAATATTCTCTTACAAAAGTGTTCGAAATCGACATAGAACATTGACCGATTATCAGATTATACAAACGATCTTCGCTATTGGTTTCAAACTATATATATTGTCGTCTGAAATTTTATTAAAATCCGAATATATACTGGTAAAATATAAGGCTTTTCCTGAATATAATGCCCAAGAAAAGGAAGCAAAGAACCAATACTAAAGGACTAAGAATACACATTGATAAAAGAAGAATCCCACATGCAAGATAATACAAAACCGAAAAACCCTACACAAAAGAAACAAACTAAACCCATCAAAAAAATTCTAACTCAAGAAAACTAATACATATAGAAGATGTCTACGACCAACCATCGATAAAATCTTCTATTAAATGTGAAACTGCTTAAAAGTAACCGAACTCATATGTTAATCTTCATAACCTAGCAAAATAAAACTACTCGTAGTTCCTCGCATTTCTTTTAAAACTTAATTAAATTTATTAATTCTTTCTAAAATTTAAAATATCGGTTTTTCATTATGCATTTGTTGTAAAACAATATTTTGGTATATATAAATTTACATTTCATACAACAAAATAATAAGATTGGCTGTACTTCGTTTTTATACTCTTTTTCTTTTGTGATTGAAATCTCAATTATGTAAATAAGAAACCAACTGAATTTTATTTTTGTTCTCATAAGTGCATATAAAAGATAAGTGGGATAGCTATACAAAATGTTATTGCGTGAGACACGGAGTAGTGATGGTTGGAGCATATAATGGGATCAAAGTGTAAACACTAAACACTATGCACAATGTCACAATCATTGAATTCGACACTCTCCAGTCTGTATTCCAATCTCTCTATCTATAAATCTTGTCAATTTAATCTTTATACGTATATAGATTATAGAGTGTGCCACTGAAAATTATACTTTTTGAAGTTGAATATTTTTGTATATTGGTGGTAGAGTGACATGCTCCACTTATTCTTATATACTATATAGTTATATACATATGCACAACTACTATTCCCAAGATAATTAAATTTTTATGAATTTGTGGGTCTGAGATTCTGATGAAATATACAAATATTTATTCACTTTTAAACTAATTTCTATATAAAAAAGATTGGTTCATGTTTTATATATTACTTAGATTTATAGGTGTCAGTTTAATGTTAATGTGGAATTCCTTACACAATGCTTCTTAGATCATTCCTTTTAACAGGTGCATATGCACAAAAATACAAGTATATATATATATATAATTGTGGTTAGGGCTATTAGGCTATTACCAATATTTATCAGTGAATTAGTTGTTGTTTAAATAAATTAAAAAAAATTTTAGTCCATACAACCGTGGTCCAGTCGTAAAAGAGAATTTGAGAAAGGAGGTTGGTAGGAACTAACCTAAGTTCGACCTATTCTGGAAACAAAAATTATTGGTGTGTGCGAAATCTTTCAATTAGGTCAAGACCCAATTGGTTTACCTAGTAGTCAGAAATACATGCGGTTTGATTACTTTTTAACATTAGTCGGAAAACAATCCAAACTCAGGATAGACAGTTTGGTGGTCCTTCGAAAAAAGTCTAATGTGAAGCATTTCGATGCATTTCTACCGCAGCTAACCAGATTCGGTTATAGGATTTATAAAATTTTTTTTTTAAATCACCTATGTTATAATTTTGCAAAAATATGGATTTTGAAATAAGTGCATTATTCAGATCTAGAACTGAAATAAGAAAAAAAAAACTTATCATCGCTGTTCAGTGTTTAGAACAATCATTGATTTACATAACTCTTTTTTTTTTGTACCAGGGTAGATCATGTATAGTTGACTTTTATTTAATACTATGGATGTCATTTTAGTGATATACTTGTATTTTTTTTTTGAACCATCACACATTTTAGTGTGCAAGCCTAAGTAAGGCTGATGGGAACATTAGCTAGGTCGGTTGTGTATAACTTTGAGAAAGATTATATTCCCTCTGTTTTACAAAGAGTATCATTTTAGAAAAAAAGAATTTGTTACACAAAGTGTACCATTCTACATTTCCAATACATATTTTACATTAGATTTCCAAATTTTACTCTTAATTTATAATTAATTAAACTGTTAACAATTTATTAAATATGAGCATACATGTATATATATATATATATATATATATTTGTTAAATTTGTGTGAAATATATCAAAATGACACTTCTTATGAAACAGAGGGAGTAAATGTTTGCAGACAAGTTAGTGAGAGAGAAGGTTTTGTTTCTTAACAAAGCTAATGACACGTAATTATATTGTCTTTGTTGGCAACTAAGCAACATGTCTAGTGATGATACATAAGACTTAGTGTGCAAGTCTAGATTAAGCTAATATAATTACTCTCCACTAATGCACATGCAATCATTCACAAGTTCACACATGGCTATTTTAAAGCTAAAACTTTCTAAATATACATTTTTAGCTAATTATACTTAAATAGTTATAGAAATGTATGCACATGAGATTAATTGAAACAAATTTATAATCTGAATGTAATATACATAATAAACACTTTCATAATTCTACAAAGTTTAAAGAAATTTCTACGAAATCTACGAGTGACAATTTAACTGATATTCCAGAATTTCTTAGATATCAAGATTTCGATCCATAATAATTAAAAATTATTAAATAATACCAAAATTAAATAAACTGCAGTACCAAATATAAAAATAAAATTCTACAAAAATGTCATTTTCAACCTGATTTTTTATAAGTAATATTTCAAACATAACTATTAGGATAATTTAAAAAACACTCACAAAAAGTTATTTTGGGATTTGATCACATTTCTTAAAAAAATGTATATTTATAAGTGGATCCAAATTAAACCTAAATATCATAATTTAAAAATATCCAGATTCAGATATAAAATTTTAATTATTTTAATTATTGGATTAGACTGGATCCTGAATCACAGGTGTAAGACACCTTATATTTTGCTCATCTATCATGTTACTCCATTACATTTGGACAAAAAAGAAACCCTTGATGCCTTCAAATAGGAATAAGCAAACTAAAAAATAAAAATCTAATTATATTCATATCCACTAATTTGGGATTTAATCGACCTACAATGTGTATCAAATTGAACCATATGTAGTTTATTATGAACTTAAACAATGATTTGCTTCACTACTCCTCAAATTTTCTACAAATTTAATCTTATTTCTCTTTAATCTTTCTTCAAAACCGGATTGTTTAATAGAAAGAAGTATGATGCAGTTTTTAATAGAGAATGCAATTTTTTCTTATGGAGCTACATTACTACTAGAGATTGGTTCTCTTTGTTGTTGCACATGGTTGTAACTATTATTCGATTCCATTTATGTTTTGTGACATGTTTTTTTCACAATTTTCCTTTGCTATATCTTAATTTTTGAAAATAAATATGAATATCATGATTCCCTAAAAAAAACCATGATTTATAAATTAACCTTTTTAATATTTTGAAATTTGTATATAGTTTAATCTCACCACTAAAACATTAAAAGAATATCATATACGAGAATTAGACAATATATCCATTAATAATAATAAAGTGATAAAGTAGACGAAAACATTCATTTTATCCATTTCAAAACATTACATTAATTTTCATAAGCATGTATAAAATTAAAGAGTTAAAATTAAAATTTGTATAGCTAGAATTTGAAAAAAACATTGTAACAAAAATATATATATATATATATATATATATAACTTCCCACCGATATATATATATAACTAAACTAAATGATAGTTGATTAACGATTTTTGTAAGACCATCTAGTAGAATTCACGACCATTAAAAATTGCATAATCTAGTTTAATAATAACAAACACCTAATTTCAGCACTTATAAATATTCACAATTTATATGATTTATAGGTGTTTGCTGCCTAGGCAGATTGATATAATCAAATATTTTTCACTTTTATAAGAAAACTCTGGGTGTGAGTGGTTATTACAGTTTAAGAGAATAAAATTATATGTGGATCGAACCGTTTTTTATGTACTATTTACTAATTGTGTGCGTAGTGGTGCGGTCTCAAAAAAAACAAAAGAATTACAAACCAAGTACATACCATTTTTATATACAAAAAGAGTTGAATCGGTGCAGTTTGTTATCCGCCCTACAAATAAAGTGAACTAAACCACTGACAAATCTCAGATTTCCAACCCCTATAACTATTCACACCCTCTATCAATATGCAGTGGCGGAGGTAGAGTATTAGCATAGGGGTCAATTGACCCTGGTGAATTTTTAAAACTTGATGAATAATTAAGGAAAAAATCAAATTGACCCTTATAAAATAACATAATTGACCCCTGTAAATTTTTTTAATAACATAATTAAATTCCAATTTAATTTTTGACCCTCCTGAAGTAAAATCCTAGCTCCGCCACGGTCAATATGTATGAACTATCAACATAGTTCTTTGTAACAAAGGTCTTGTCCTTGTCCATAAATTTTATACAGACCCAAAAACTTTACATGGAGACAAAGAGTATATGGGTTACTTACACGGCTCGAGTAGCAAGAAAAAGAGCATGTCACTTTTATCTCCATCGTGGATAAATCCAAATATTTCAATCAAAGAGAATAACCAAATGTTACTTTACTTTACTTTACTTATCAATGGATGTTTTCATCATTTCGACAAGTATGTTACGTAACGACAGTTTTGCATTCCTCAGATTCCAAAAAAAAATCAGAACTATGATCAAATGGTGAAAAAAGTAACAAAACGCATGAACAAAAGGTAACGTTACATACTTACATATTTGCACGCTTTCACGTACGACTTGGTGTTGATTGGTTCTCTCGCTTTCACCCGCCTAGCGGTTGGTAGCGGGCATTTGCGGTTATTAGCGATTGATACCAATCATACAAAACGCTACACACCGTTTGGGATCGCTCGAAATCGCTGGATTCCCGCAAGCGTTTGCAGTTACGGGCGATTGCGATTGATTTTAAAAAGGAAAGAAACTGAAAAAAAAAAATCTGCAAAATAAAATATATATTATCAAATCTTATATATATTCACATTAATTCTCAAATTATAACTATTCTCTAAATTTAATTTTCCAATATTATCAAATCTTATAAAATTTATTTATTTAACATTTCAATAATTATTTAGTACATATATTTAGTAATAATTTTTTTTTTATCGTCTTTAGATTTATTAATTATTGCAAATTATGAGAACTGTTACAAAGATAATCTACCATGGGCAATTCCTTCCGACCCTATTAGATTCACTATTGATAACACTTCTTTGCTGATCTTGAACGCCTTCTTCTCCATGCTGGTCTTGGACACCATCTTCTTCTTCAATAACTAGAATCACGGCGAACGGCTATAATTGCGCATCACTGGAGATCTCCTGTAAACTTATCTCCATTAATCTGCAGAAAGATTAATAAATCGCATTATCTGGGGTTCGAACCCCAGACCTCCTGGTGTAGAAGCATTACTAAACCCTTGGTCAACACCATTGGACCAAGAGGCTTCTACATATTTAGTAATAATTTATGATATGTAATTTTTAATCATATCTAAAATGTTTATACTTTACATAAAGATATTTTACTAAAAAATTTGACGAAAAAAAAATATTTTACTAAAAAAGTATTTGTTTTAAATAATTATTCAGTAATTTATTTATGGTTTTTAGTTATTAATCATATTCAGTTTTCAATTCAAATAACCAACCTGAACTATGTTAAATTTTGTCGATTTCAACCTCGACGTAAACAGTATCCCTGGCCATCTTGAAGATTTGGACAATTAAGCTTAAGCTTAAGTTTAAGTTCTCTTGGTTTTTACAGAAGCTTAAGTTTGGTTTTTACAAAAGCTTAAGCTTAATTTCACTAATAACTTATCGGTCAATTGGTAACAACTATTATTTTTGGCCTTAAAAATTTGGTGTAAAACCTTTGACTAGAAATTTGAGCGGTTGAAGTAATAATTGGTAACAACATAAGCTATTATTGTTATTTTTAGCATATAGATTTGAATAATGGATTTTTGTGGCGAATCATTAAAAATTACAACTCGTGATTCTGTATAGTGTATACTACCATTTTTTTTTAAAAAAATGTTGAACTAACTTGAATTTTTTTTATATACATAAAAACATTGACAAAATAATATTTATTAAAAATAAAAGTTAACAAATTTACAAGTCGTATTTCTGTATACTATAATTTAAATAAAAGTTTTGGAATTAATTTATATTATTTGAATATAAATAAAATGACAAAGAACTTTTTTTGTAAATTATTATTTCCATTATGAAAAGACATTTATTTATTTATTTGTTAGTTGTTATCCTTAAATGATCATAATTCTATTAAAAAAACAGTCCAACAACTTAATTAGTTACCCACTTACCCTTCAATGATCTTAATTCTCAACAACATTCATCAAAATATACAACAAAAGTTTTTAAACCCCTGACACAATAAACACACATAAATACATAAATCATGAGTAATAATACAGCAAAAAAAAATTGTTTCAAGTGTAAACAAACTCTGATGCATCAATTCTAAATAAAAGAAAAAAAACAATTAAAAAACCTATAAATAAATAGATAATAATAATAAAAAAAAGACACAAAAAGAACGTTGAATTAAAAAAAAAAAAAACAAAAGAACGTTAAAAGAAGTCTCAATCGTGTCTCCAGCTGTGATTTCCCACACACACTCTTTTCAAAACTCCCCCACCACCGACGATGGCATTTCCGTAATTACTCTCCTCCTAACGGTCACACGTCCCTTACGTGTCCACTTCTCTCTCTCTCCCTTTTATCTTCTTCTTCATCATCACTCCTCAAAATTCTCACACTCTCTTCTCCACAGTCATGGCCTCCTCCTCCTCCTCCTCCATCACCACCATCATCCTCCTCCTCCTCCTCCTCCTCCACATCGCCGCCGCGAAAAAAACCTACATCGTCCGAGTCAAACACTCCGATAAACCAGAATCATTCCAATCTCACCACGATTGGTACTCATCCCAACTCAATTCCGAATCCTCTCTTCTTTACACTTACACAACCTCCTTCCATGGCTTCTCCGCTTACCTCTCCTCCTCCGAAGCCGAATCACTCCTCCGCGACTCCGATTCAATCCTCGACGTCTTCGAAGATCCTCTCTACACACTTCACACAACACGTACACCGGAGTTCCTCGGTCTCAATTCCGAATTCGGCGTTTACACTAATCAAGATCTCGCCTCCGCTTCTAACGGCGTTATCATCGGAGTTTTGGATACTGGAGTTTGGCCTGAATCCAAGAGTTTTGATGATACTGATATGCCTGAGATCCCTTCTAAATGGAAAGGTGAATGTGAATCTGGTTCCGATTTCGATTCGAAATTGTGTAACAAGAAGCTAATCGGAGCTAGAAGCTTCTCCAAAGGGTTTCAAATGGCGTCAGGCGGTGGTGGTTTCTCGAGTAAACGTGAATCTGTTTCTCCTCGTGATGTTGATGGTCATGGAACTCATACTTCAACTACAGCTGCTGGATCTGCGGTTAGAAACGCTAGCTTCCTTGGTTACGCTGCTGGTACGGCGAGAGGTATGGCGACTCGTGCTCGTGTTGCTACTTATAAAGTTTGTTGGAGTACTGGTTGTTTTGGATCTGATATCTTAGCTGCTATGGATCGAGCTATCCTTGATGGTGTTGATGTTCTTTCTTTATCTCTTGGTGGTGGCTCTGCTCCGTATTATCGAGATACGATTGCGATTGGATCGTTTTCGGCTATGGAGAAAGGTGTGTTTGTGTCTTGTTCAGCTGGTAATAGTGGTCCGACGAGAGCTTCCGTTGCTAATGTTGCGCCTTGGGTTATGACTGTTGGTGCTGGAACGTTAGATAGAGATTTTCCGGCTTTTGCGAATCTTGGTAACGGGAAAAGGCTTACCGGTGTTTCGCTTTATAGTGGTGTGGGAATGGGAACGAAGCCGCTTGAGTTGGTTTATAATCAAGGGAATAGTAGTTCTAGTAATCTTTGTTTACCTGGTTCGCTTGATTCGAGTATAGTTCGTGGTAAGATTGTTGTTTGTGATAGAGGTGTGAATGCTAGAGTTGAGAAAGGAGCTGTGGTGAGAGATGCTGGTGGTTTAGGGATGATAATGGCGAATACTGCTGCGAGTGGTGAGGAGCTTGTGGCGGATAGTCATTTGCTTCCGGCTATTGCTGTAGGGAAGAAGACTGGTGATTTACTTAGGGAGTATGTTAAGACGGATTCGAATCCGACTGCTGTTCTTGTTTTTAAAGGAACGGTTCTTGATGTTAAGCCGTCCCCTGTGGTTGCTGCTTTTAGCTCGAGAGGTCCTAATACTGTTACTCCTGAAATCTTGAAACCTGATGTTATTGGTCCTGGTGTTAATATCTTGGCTGGTTGGTCTGATGCAATTGG
The DNA here is from genome assembly GCA_036452645.1 of Capsella bursa-pastoris. Taxonomy (NCBI): domain Eukaryota; kingdom Viridiplantae; phylum Streptophyta; class Magnoliopsida; order Brassicales; family Brassicaceae; genus Capsella; species Capsella bursa-pastoris. The sequence continues at coordinate 9,895,383 of CP144193.1, read as the reverse complement.
TCCTACTGGTCTTGAGAAGGACTCGAGGAGGACTCAATTCAACATCATGTCAGGTACTATTACACTTCACGGATTCAAGATTCACGATTTTAACACTTGGTTTTGATTGCATAATTCAGAATTGTTAATTAGTTTGGGAGACTGATGAAAAGTGTGTGATTTTTGTTAGGTACGTCAATGTCATGCCCACACATCAGTGGTTTAGCTGGTCTTTTGAAAGCAGCTCACCCGGAGTGGAGTCCGAGTGCTATCAAATCAGCTCTCATGACCACAGCTTACGTTCTTGACAACACCAACTCCCCTCTCCATGATGCTGCAGACAACAGCCTCTCTAACCCACATGCTCACGGCTCAGGCCATGTAGATCCCCAAAAGGCTCTCTCTCCGGGTCTTGTCTACGACATCTCAACCGAGGAATACATCAGGTTCTTGTGCTCTCTAGAATACACAGTAGATCACATTGTTGCGATTGTGAAACGACCTAGCGTAAACTGCTCAAAGAAGTTCGCTAATCCTGGTCAGCTCAACTACCCAAGTTTCTCGGTTCTGTTCGGGGGTAAAAGAGTAGTGCGGTACACTCGGGAAGTAACAAATGTCGGTGCAGCAAACTCGGTTTACAAAGTGATGGTTAACGGGGCTCCTAGTGTTGGGATCTCGGTTAAACCATCAAAGCTTACGTTTAAAAGGGTTGGAGAGAAGAAGAGGTACACAGTCACGTTTGTTAGCAAGAAAGGAGTGAGTATGACTAACAAAGCTGAGTTTGGATCCATCACTTGGATCAATCCGCAACACGAAGTAAGAAGTCCCGTCGCATTCTCTTGGAACCGGTTTTGATTAAAAATCAACAACGAAACACAAATCTAACATCCCTAGTGATGTTTTTTTTCTTTCTATTTAAGTTAAGTTCCTAGTGATGATTTTGGTTTCTAGATGATTGAGTTTAGGCTAAACCAAAACCAATCCTTGAGCCGTAATGATGATAATCATCATGTAGTGGGGAAGTAAAGTGTTCTTGTTTGGTTATTGAGTCATTGAGTGTGTAGGTAATGAAGAAAGCCATCCCCCAAAAAAAGAGTTCGGGATGGTAGTAGAAGAAAATGTTTCTTTGTGTTGCTTCGAGTTTTCCATTTAACTATATTATACTGATGAAATTATGAAATTGTCTCTTTTATAAATAAGCTAATGTTGTGACATCACTTCAGACTTAAGAGTCTAGAGTTTCAATACAAAATCACGTGAAGCTAACAAGTACTGATGACTGTTTAGCTATTGTGTTATTGGTGCTGTCACAAAACATTGTAAGATTGAAACATTGTAACTCAAAATTTGCAAGGTTATTGTTCTAACTTCAGAATTCAATCTTTAGACCAAAAAAGTTCGATAACAGAGAGACCAATTAGGAACATTTGGTATTGAGATAGCTATGATTGCTAGGAGATTCGAAGAATGGTGTGTCCATACTTACCAATTAGGAACATTATTTGAAGGTAGTGAAGACCGAATTTCTCTAGAGGATGAATAGTGGGAACTTCCAAGCTTTGCAAAGGCTATGGAGTTGCTACTTTGAAATTATAGTGGCCTTTGTTTACTGAAATAAGAGTCCAAAGATTCATAGAACACGACCAAGATAAGTTAAGAAAAACACAACCAAAAAGAACATGACCAAGATAAATTACATGTAGAGCTTGTTTAGTAGTTGACGTCAACTCTTTTCCTTTTGCCTTGATGTGGTTTGATTCGATCCAAACTTGGAACATAGTTAAGAATAGAATGCCAACATATCTTCAAACCTTCTACTCCAAAATCCAAAGTTGTGACTATGTTATCCTCCCCAACAATGTAGATAACGTTTTTGTACAAGCCTTCAAAATAATAACTACCACACCGTGTGCCACAATACACCAAGACTTTCTTCTCCTCGTCGAGCAAGAAACTTCCATAATCCGACATCACAACATCAAGGCTCAAATCCAATGCTAAGACCTTGCTCCATGACACCACTTTGGTAGTCTCATCATCAATCTTATTCGTCACCCATACCTCAGTCTTGGATCTTCTATCTCGCTGTAATAACAGCGCGAGCTTCTCTTCTCTAACAACAGAAAGGCATGTAACTCTAAAATCAATACAATCATCATAAGGAAGAGGCACATGAATAGATTTCTCTGTCGTGTAATCAATTTTGAGCAATGATATGATTGAGGGAGTTTTGGTTTCATCTTCAGCAAAAGTGTAAGTGTTTCCTTTCAAAGACATACTGATCATCTCTTCTACCAAATCCTCACGTAGCTCTGGGATCGTCATTGACCTTAACCCGGAAGTTCGATTTGGATATTCCATAAATGACTTGCTTGCTTTTAAAGAGTGATTACGTTTGGGCCATTTTTTCAATAAATATAAAATAGGCCTTCCTCAGCCCTTGACTAATAACAAAACATGAACGATTAAGATCGATGTACACCATTGATTATATGTTTATATGTAACAATTTCTTTTAAAATCTTAACAAAACGTAACAATTTTTTTTCAAGAGTGAACAATTGATGATATGTTTATTTAAACCTCTAGCAACTTAGGAAGAGCTTTTGTTGACTTCAAAATTTGATTTAATACACCAAGGTCCCTACTATATTAGAAGAGAAATACATAAGTCTTCTCGGGTCAGATTAAAAAAAATAACTAAACTCGAAATTTCTAATTGGGTCATAATAATTATGTTTACCCGATTTCAATAGGTTTACATGGATAACATTTATTTTTATGGAAACAAATATTTTCATATTAATTTGGCTGATATATAAACGATTTTAAGGTAATTATTCATATTAATGTTCCTAACTAATATATAAAATTTTAAAACTATATAATTAAATTTAAAACAATAAAATATAAAAACCTATATGAATTTTTAAAAACAAATACGAATTTATTATTTTATACAATAAATAAATCTTTGATATAACAAATATAAAACATGCATATATGTATAACAAAACTTAACATTATTTTAATATATAAAAATTAAAATTATGTTTTATTTATCATTATATTAATACATAATATGGAAAAATATACTATACTTATTTTTAAGTACTTTAGGAAAGAAAAAAAAAACAAAATCTTAGGGGGGTTATTGGATCATTGATTTTGATGGATTTGGAAATCCAAACAAAAATCCTATGTTATTCAATCATTGATTTTAAAATAACTATCAAAATCCTGTGTTATTGGTTGTATGATTTATAAATACTAGTTAAAATAGAAGGATTCAAATCCAAGGATAAAACATGTTATTTCAAAATCCATGTATTTTGATTTTATAAATAATAAAGATTTACAAATTCTAGGTGGATTTACAAATCCATAAACCAATAACTCCCCCTTAAGCTGATTATTAAGCATAAAATATTCCTTATATTAATTTACAAAACAGTTAATCAACTTCAAATTATATAAGGTCTTGACTTTTAAATTTTTCTCGAAGTGAAAGTACTTTTGTCTCAAGAACTTTTCTAATTTGAAGATGATACTTAGTTTGTATATCCAAATATTTGTAGGATTAGGCCCTTAATCATGTGATCTTAATTATAAGTTTTATTACAATTATCTAATGTAGAAGGACATAAGAACAGAATATTTTTGAAAGCCGCCAGCTCACACTTTCGAAAGGTTATGCGCTCCCGAGAATACAGACCAAAGAAGAATAAGTCTTCCAAACTAGGTTTATCCATAAGTAACCATCCGTCTGTTGACTAACACACAGTGGACACTTTTACCTTAGGCAAATTCAAAGCTTACAACTTCCGATCCAATGGACCTTAGAAGTCAATTAATTTTCCACATCGAGGAAAGCATATAAGCCAAGGATGCTTTTCCCCTACGTGAACATATACAACAGCTTCACACCATTACTTACAAGCAACCAATCCACGAATGTTATAACCTACCGAGTTATATATAGTAGACCTTCATGTCATTACTACTATCTGGATATAGTAGTACTCATCATCTGAGTCTTCATCAGATGATGAGTCACAATCAAAATTGACAAAAGGGATACCATATGGGTACTCTGCGGTTGAGTCATTCGCGCGTTTGAACTATTTTATCTTCTCCCAAAATTGTTTCTCAAGATCTTCGTCAAGTTTAATGTTGAAACAATTTCATAAGTCAAGGTGTTCTATGTGAGGAAAGCCGTTCAGAATGGCTTTCAAGCCAGCGTTAGTCAATATGGCCCCAAGAAGCTGGAGGTGGCGTTGTGAAGATGCAAGAGGAAAAATTGACTAACACTGGCTTGAAGGCCTTTCTTGACGGTTGTCCTCAATTGGAACACCTTGATTTACGCAAGTGTTTCGAGATTAACCTTGACAATGATCTTGAGAAGCAATGTTTGGAGAGGATAAAAGAGTTCGAACATCCGAACGACTCAACCGTAGAGTACCCATATGATATCATTTTTGTCAAATTTGATTCTAACTCATCATCTAATGATAACTCACATGATGACTACTACTATATCTAGATAGTAGTAATGACATTGTGGTCTGCTATATATGACTTAGCAGGTTATAACATCCGTGGATTGGTTGCTTGTAAGTCATGGTGTGAAGCAGCTGTATATGTTCGGGCAAGGGGAAAAGCATTCTTGGCTGTATATTTTTAAAGGGTTTTTAAGAGGATTTACAACTATTTTAAAATGCATTTATAAGGATTTAAAAATGGTTTTAAAGGGATTTACAAGGATTTTAAAGACTTTTAAAAGATTTAAAAATGATTTTAAAGGATTTACAAGGGGTTTTAAAGGGTTTCGGAGTTTTAAACGGTTTCTAAATGGTTTACAAGGGTTTTGAAAGGCATTTAAAAGGGCTTTAAAATGGTTTTTAAGGATTTACAAAGGTTTTAAAAATTTACAAAAAATTTTATAATAGGATTTACAAGAGGTTTTAAACGGTTTTGGAAGTTTATAGGGGTTTAAAAAGGTTTACATGTGGTTTTAAAGGCATTACAAGGTATTTTAAAGGATCTTACAAGGTTTTAAAAATGTTACAAGTTTTTAAGGAATTTATAAGGGTTTTAAATTTTTTACAAGGTTTTTTAAGGAATAGCGGAAATTTTTTGGTGGGAAATTATTTGTCGGAAATTTATAACTGGAAATTTTTCGGAAGGAATATTATTTTTGTTGAAGGAATATTCCTTTCTTCATCATGAGTTCTACTAAAGGAGAGTATTTTAGTTATTTTTGTACATAGAATAGGGTATATTTGAACATGGACAGTTGGACACCAAGGGAGAGTATTTGTACAAAAGGGTAACATAAAAAGATTATTTTTGCAAATCCCCCATTTTTTTAAGATATACACTAATAGTAAATTAAAATTGAGTGATTACTTTGTATATAAAAAGATGTACTATAAAAATAAATAAATAGATTTAAAGCTGATGGATTGAGTGGTTATACTCTAAATATTAAGTTGGAATCACAATAAACTAAATATTATTGAGAAAATAGTTTCTCTAAATCAGCTTAAACATATCATTTTCTGTATTTCTTTAAGAGAATCTCAATATACATCATCAGCAGATTCAGTCATTAATCCAAGAGAAACCTAAGAAGCATAATGTGGTATTAAAATTTTCAGAAATTTAAACAAATGAGAACAGAAGATGGTTGAAAAGAATAATAACTAATTAGAGGGAATTCCACACAAAACCCGCCTCAGAGAAGTTTTCATAGAAAGAAGACAAAAAAATAAGAGAAGTTTTCATAGAAAAGGAAAAAAAACAATCAATTCGAAGAGTTCCGTTACAAAGAAATCGTCAAATACAAAGAGTTGCTCAGAATCAAGAAATCAAGATGATCAACACAAATCAGACTTGGCATCTTAGGAAAAGGCACAAATATACATACAATATTATACTGAGTAAGCTCATCAAAGAAATCATTCATGGAAGACAAAGCAGAGAATTAATTATGAAAAAAATATTGAGATTTTACATGAAAATAATATGAGGGAGATATCAATCTAACCCATGAATTGTGAAGAATACTTGGCTTGCTCAAGAATAATTCATAGAGAAGCAAACCCCAAGTGAAATTGTCACCATCACGGAGAAGCAATAGCTGAATACAAGCGAGAAACAAATCAAATATGGAAAATAAGAAGAGAGAATCCATCAAGGAGATGTTCATATAATGATTAAGATTGAGACACAAAACCTACCATGGAGTTTCACATATGTAGTACTGATGAGAATTCCCCAAGCAAAAGGAGTACAAGCTTAGAAGGAGAGTTGGGGTAAGCTTGCGGCGATAAAGAACGAAGAAGAGTTGAATTTTGAGAATATATATATATGGTGCCCTATGTGGGGCAAAAAAACCATAACCTAATAAACCAATCCAAACCAAACCAAGATAAATAATTTGGTTTGGTTTTGATTTAGCATAAAACCTTTTTTTTTTGTCTATTATGGGCCTTGATTGGGTGCACACTATTGTAGCAATTTTTGGTTTTGATAAAAATCCAGTTAGCTAAACAACCAAAGTTTTCTAATCTTTCCGTAGTTACCAAAAATCACATTTTATGAATAAATTACTTAATTTTCTTTTTTTTTAGTTATCACTATTTATTATTTTTCCAACACAAAACAAAAAGTAAATTAAAATAGATGACGTAGAAAGGTTTTAAAAAATAATTATATAAAAACCAAAAACTAAATAAATTATTTTTCAAGATTTTGCCAAAACTAAAATGTACACCAAAAATAAAAAACTGCAAAAACCAAAATTAAGAGAATGATTCTTAATAAAGAGCTAAGTGTACATGTTCTAGAAAACTATCCCCTATATATTAAAAGAGAAGTACAAAAGTATCTCGGATCGGTTTAAAAAGAAATTTCAACCCGGAAGTTCGATTTGGATATTCCATAAATGACTTGCTTGCTTTTAAAGAGTGATTACGTTTGGGCCATTTTTTCAATAAATATAAAATGGGCCTTCCTCAGCCCTTGACTAATAACAAAACATGAACGATTAAGACAACATTGATTATATCTTTATATGTAACAATTTTTTTCAAGAGTGAACGATTGATGATATGTTTATTTAAACCTATACCAACATAGGAAGAGCTTTTGTTGACCTTAAAAACTCGATTTAATACACCAAGGTCCCTACTATATTAGAAGAGAAATACACAAGTCTTCTCGGGTCATATTAAAAAAACAACTAAACTCAAAATTTCCAATTGGGTCATAATAAATATGTTTACCCGATTTCAATAGGTTTACATGGATAACATTTATTTTTATGGAAAGAAATATATTCATATTAATTTTCATGATATATATGCGATTTTTAAGGTAATCTTTCATATTAATGTTCCTAACTAATATGTAAAATTTTAAAAATATATAATTAAAATTAAAATAATAAAATATAAAAATCTATATTATTTTTTTAAAAAAATAAGAATTTATTATTTTATACAATAATAAATCTTTTCTATAATAACTATAAAACATGCATATATGTATAACAAAACTTAACATTATTTTAATATATAAAAACTAAAATTATATATTATTTATTATTATATTAATACATAATATGGAAACAATATACTATACTTATTTTTAAGTACTTTTGGAAAGAAAAAAAAAATCAGAAACTTAAGCTGAATATTAAGGATAAAATACTCCTTATATTATATTTACTAAATCACTATATTCACTAAGCGTATACTCCATAAGTTTTTAAATTAGGAAATTAGTTAAATAAATCAATATTATGATTGTTATTGTAGGAAAATTTGAATTTTAACTTCTATTTCAAATCTAAAAGCTAATCTATTATATAGGGATTTAAAATTTCTCATTTTTCAATTATACTCATTTTTATGTCATGATTCAATTATATTTATTTAATTATGCTTCCATTTTTCAATTATTATTCATTATTATTATTCTTTTTAAAATACACGGGTCTTTGCGGGTTGGTTCGTCATAACATACATTGTGAGTATGTAATTTCTGTAATTCACGTTCCTTTATTTGTTTTATTTAAATATTTTATTTTATTTTATTTCCGAATACACACTTTTCCTAAAGAATTGAAACCAAATATACATTTCGTAACAATAATTGTTGATACTAAAATAAACAAAATAATAACACATATGATGAAAACGTTAAAAATAAAACAAACCCGAAAACATTCTTCCGCGCTGTAGCACGGGTACGAACCTAGTATATATATACAATATCTTTCCCTTTTCTTATTTGGTTTTCTATTTTTATTCCCACCGGTATTTCTGATTTTGTGGTAATTTGGTAATAGAGATTAACCATTATAGAAAATTTGGTTTGCTATTATTTGCATTCGGGTCGGTTATAATAACTGGATTACCGATCAAGAACCGGCTGTATTGATGTTGTCTCATTTATAAAACTCAGCTAAGCTATAGCGTCCGCTTTGAAAAGTTTATATTTTTGTTTTTGCTAATCTGATTATTTAAAAAAATACTACAATTGAACATGTCTTGGGTATGAAACCCCATTCGTATCCTCTAACAAAATCGAGTTAACCACATCCGGCCTCGAGTTCAATAAATGAAAATCAAGAGGTAATGAAAACGTATAGTTAGCTAAGCCATCCGCAAAACGCATGATTATGGTTGATATAATATTTTTATTTACACTAATTGCAAATAGATGCAAACTACTAGAATTTTAATATTTTGCCTCTAATATTGTAATGAAAATATAATCGAATTAATTATACTGGCTTAAGTTTGTGAACTCCTCATTTAACAAATTTCAAAGATTCATTTTTTAAAAGTCAATGAAAAGTCAAATTAACAACTAACATATCTTTCAACAATATATTTCAATTTCGCTGATTCAAAAAAAAAGCATCAAATAGATGTATTTTGAACCACTTAAACATAACTAGATACTAACCAATGGTAAACCGTAGGCTGAACTCTTTATTTGATATAAATTTGTAATAATTTATTTTGTTATTATTTAATTGAATATTTATGTGTTTGTATATCCAAACAAACAATATATTTGTTTGATTATTTTACGATTTTATTTATAATTTATAGATTATCTTGCATTTTTATATATTTATTTATTTTGATTATTTGTTTAATTATCTTTATTACTCGAAGTTTTTTTCTCTATTTTTAAACTTTTTCTAATGGCAATTTAATGTAAATTTTTAATAAGCTAACAAGTACTGATGACTGTTTAGCTATTATTGTGTTATTGGTGCTGTCAAAACATTGTAAGATTGAAACATTGTAACTTAAAAGTTGCAATGTTGCTAAACAACTACTCCAACGCCACATTTCCATGATATGGCAAGAAGTAGTCAACAACGTTAATGCGAAATAATATCGCCTCCAAAATTTCTTGATTCGTTATAGTTTTCTAATATCGATTCATTCTCTATGGCGGGAGCGTAATGGGAGGAAGCATGGAGAGCCGCCAACCTCAGCAACTAATCTCATCTCTTGGCTCGATAAACTCTTAGTCATTCAAAAAGAAGGAGATAAAAAGTATGAAGCAGGCTTACGGACTTGGTTTGAATCAAGAGGACTTTAGTAGATTCATGTAATCTTTGATCCTATTTTTTTTTCAGCAACTCTTGCATATGATGTAACCAAACGTTATGTTTTCTTGAATTAATTTAACATTATATGTCAAGAAACTTTAGTTTGCGTAAATATGTTTTCTTATTGATCTCAATGTACATGTTTAGCTTTATATACATGCTAAGATTAATAACATCTCTAGACCTAGCTACAATGTAAGTAAACAAAGATAATAGAGGCCCATATGGCCCAATACCCTCTCTCAAGCTGGAACGTGGAGGTTGCAGACACCCAGCTTGCCAAGAAAATTTTCAAACTCTTTTTGGCCGAGAGCTTTGGTCAGAATATCAGCGAGCTGTGTCTTGGTGTTAACATGAGGAGTAGAAATAACACCACGAATGATCTCATCTCTAATGAAGTGAACGTCGTTACCTACATGCTTTGTACGGGCGTGATAAACCAGGTTGGCTGCTAACTGAATTGTATATAAGCTATCCGAGTGTAGTGGGATAGTGTAAGAGCAATCAATACCAAGAATAGGGAGAAGCTATTTTAGCCAAAGAATCTCACTAACGCTGTCAGCCATAGCACGGTATTCGGCTTCAGCGGAGGAACGAGATACTCGATCATGTTTCTTTGTTTTCCACGAGATAGGAGAGCCACCAAGTTGTATAAACCAGCCCGTAAGAGAGCGACGTGATGACGGACATGTAGACCAATCAGCGTCACACCAAGCCGTGAGTTTCAAGTCGGCGTTAGCACGGAGTAAGATGCCTTGGCCCGAACTGTTTTTGAGATATTGCACAACACGCAGAGCTGCTTCACAATGCTCTGTTTTTTTGTTCTTTTATGTACTGGGAGAGAATATGTATAACATAAGACAGCTCAGGTCGTGTAGTGCCGAGGTATATCAAACGTCCAACTAATCTTTGATAGCAAGTAGGATTTGGCAGCGAAGAACCTTTAGCATAAGGGAGTTTGTGGTTTTGCTTTAAGGGTAAAGTGACTGGCTTCACACCAAGGATACTTGTTTCTTCAATGATGTCGAGAGCATATTTGCGTTGGCACAAGTATATACCATCTGGTCCTCGCGCAACTTCAATGCCAAGAAAATAGCGAGAGATGCCGAGATCATTGAAAACACGTATTAAGATACTCCTTGAATAGATTGATAACCCACAAAGTATTACCCGTGATAATCAAGTCGTCCACATAGACCAAAACATATAAACGATCAACACCATTATCGAAAGCAAAGAGAGATTGATCAGCTTCATTCTTCGCAAAACCATAGGCAACAAGAGAGGTCACAAGTTTAGCAAATCAAAAACGAAGAGCTTGTTTAAGGCCGTAGAGAGATTTGTGAAGGCGACAAACTTGATTCTTTTGTGAAGTACGAAACCCCGGAGGAAGTTGCATGTAAACCTCTTCGTCAAGATCTCTGTGTAGAAACGCATTATGAAAGTCCATTTGGTGGACTTCCCAATTTAATGAGGCAGCCTGTTGAAGAAATGTACGAACGGTTACCATTTTTGCGATAGGTGCGAATGTTTCGTTGTAATCAAGGCCTTCGGTTTGGTGATTTCCGAGAACAACCAGCCGTGCTTTGTGTCGTTCCAAAGAACCATCGACATTAAACTTCAACCGAAACACCCATTTGCAATAATTTCATCTTTATCAGCGCATCTCCAATTTTCATCCTCAAAGGCATCTTTGTAAGACTGAGGTTCAACACCAGTGGTGATAGCAAACAAGTACTTTTTGATAAGTTTCAGAGAACTGAGCACTATCAATGGGATACGCTGTCGCGGACGGATAGGGAGTATAAAGAAAATGTGTAACATAATCAGCCAACTTAACTGGAGGATTCTTTTTCCGGTGACCAAAACCAAACTGTTCAGGCTCAAAATTATTCGTGGGACCCGAGGAGTGAGGGGGATCTGAGGAAGTATCATGGTGATCGGACGAAGTTGGCTCGGGTTCAGACGCAGAGGAGACGGAACCGGATTCATCATCTCCGTCGTCCACTTCTTTGTCACTGTCAGAGGAAGAAGGCGGGTCTGTTTGATCAAGATCGTCGTCGACATGAACAGTGGAGGAAGTAGCATTGTTTTCTGTCGACGGAAATGGAGCTGAAACAGGTGGAGGCGAGTCCGTAGGTGAAGCAATTAGATGAACAGTAGCCGTTTGAGAAGTGGGTGGTGATGGCGACATGAGAGAAGACAGAAATGAGAATGTAACTTCGTTGAAAACTACATCACGAGACACTAAGATTGCTCCCGTTTCCATGTTATAAACACGCCATCCTTTCTTACCCAACGGATACCCAATAAAGACCGATTTCATACTACGGGTTGCAAATTTATCACCGCCGTGCTTTTGATTATGAACATGACAAAGGAAACCAAACACACATAGATGATCCATGGGAGGAGGACGCTTGTAAATAATCTTAAGTGGAGTCTTTCCTTGGAGAGGAGTAGTTGGAGTCCTATTTATGAGATAACCAGCAGTGAGAGCACAATAACCCCAAAACTCAATGGGAAGGTGAGCTTGAAAACGGAGAGCTCTGGCGACATTGAGAATATGTTGATGTTTGCGTTTGACGCGACCATTTTGCTGTGGTGTACCGACGCAAGAAGTCTCATGAACAATGTCGTGTTGAGCAAAGAAATAAGATAAACAAAGAAACTATGATCCATTATCATTGCAGATCATCTTGACTTGTGAAGAAAATTGGCGTTCAACAAGAGCTAAAAAATTCTTAAGATGTTGTGGAGCCTCTTGCTTGGATGGTAACAAATATATCCAGACCGCACGAGAAAAATCACGGTCCCCATAAATCGCAATGAATTAATTCAGATGCAAAACTCGTCTTATTAGAACTCAAAGGAAATGAATCTTGCGTCTGCTTAGCGCTAATACAAACGTCACACGCTTTAAAAGACAACTTAGGACCACTAATATCATAAAGTTTTAACATCTCCAATGCTTTAGAAGAAGGATGGCCCAAACACTTATGCCACACTTCAAGAGAAGATGACTTCTTGTGATAAATAGCAGCTGCCACCTCCAAACCTCTAAAGAAATTGAGACCATTGAGTTGTTCACCCACGCCAATTAGGGTCTTCGTGATGCGGTCCTGAATTACACAAACCCCGTGAGTGATCTGAAACACACAACCACAATCACGAGTCAACTGTGAAACTGAAATAATGTGACAATGCAGCCAATCAACAAACAACACATTCTGTAGGATCAGAGAAGAACCCAAACGAACATTGCCGTGTTTTGTGGCTGTGGTGAAGCGTCCATCAAGAAGTTTAATTAAAAGTGGTGCTATGTCGTGTATGTCAAGCAAAAACTCAAAGAGTACCCGTCATGTGATTAGAAGCACCGGTATCTATAATCCATGATTCAAAGAAAAACTTACCGGAGAGACGTTCATTAGGAGAAGCCTTGCGCTCAGCCATCATGTGTTGAAGAAGCTTCCAATCGTCGTTGCTAAGGCCACAAATGCCGAAAAGATGTCGCGTGTAAAGCAAATCCAGAAGGCGTAGTCCCATTATGAGTAAATACATGATTCGCGTGAGCGACTTTTATAGACGTGGGAGGCACATTTTGGTTACTACGTCCTGCACCGTTGGAGTTGGAGTTGCCTTTTGAAGAAGTGTTTCCTGGTTTGAATTTTGCCTTGTCTGGCCACCAAGCAGGATATCCAATTCTGTGAAAACACTTATCCACATTATGACCTTGGCGACCATAGTGAGTGCCAGACATGGAGCTTCCTCTGTTTTCAGAATACTGTTGCGGATGAGAAGACGTCTGAACATGGAAACTGACGAGGTCTGAGCGTTCTTCATGTAAGCGGCTAAGAGATTTCGATTATTCATTTTGAGTTAAAACGTTGTACGCTTCGTCAAGAGAAGGAAAAGGAACACGAGAGAGAGAAGAGACAATTTAACAAAACCATAAATCGTTTCATCTAAACCCATAAGGAATTGATATAGTTTGTCCTCTTCCCGTTCTTTCAACACCTCCTCCATCGTCTTAGCTTGTTGGTAATCAGCTAGACTTCTCCACAATTGAGTTAACTTGCCATTGTGAGCTTCAATAGCTGATAGACTCCTGGACGTGGATTTATGCTCCAATGACCACTTTGTTGGTTTTGAATTGGAAGTGGCGAGATTGATGGTGAACGATGGATTGATCTCGAACAAAAACAGCGGAATGACGATGAACGGGGATGACGACGAGTGTGAATGGATGCAGAGGAATGAAAAGGGGGAACGAGATGTACTTTCAAGAGTGATGAAAGACTCTTAGACTACGAGCTTGGATCCAACTTAGATATTATACACTAAGAAGAAAACAAGTTGAAAATATATTACACATTTTCAGATCAAACAAGTAAAAGAGAGAGTTTTCGATTAAAATGTTTGATGAGTTCTCCAAAGAGATTACAAGGGGTTTATAAAGAAGAAGTAAGTCTTGGAACACACTCACAAGACTACCTTGGAAAATGAAAAGAAATAAAGACTACTTTGAAAATTGAAAAATAACCCTTCCACTTCTTGGCTCCAAAATGACTCTTGAAATGCTCTTTTCGTCACTCCTCTTAACCAGCAAATTACCCACTTTTTTGGGGCTCTTCTTGGGCTTGTAACAAACATAAAAAGCAGGACTTCATATATATTCCATAGGGCCAACTTCTGAATGATATTCATTGGTTTGGATCATCAAATAAGTGATTTGGATGTGATTCATTTGCCTCATTAAAAACCTTGTCAAGAAATCCCATTGGGACAAAAATTAACAAGGGAAAAAAGTACAAATAAACACATGCTCATTTGATGATCATGTATCAAAACTAGTGAGGTTAAGATAACATCTTTCCCATACTCTTTCTCTGTTATTAGCTCATTTTCCGGTTCAAACGGTTCCTTACCTTTGAGTTGCTCCTCTGCTTCAAGCTTCTCCTCGGCTACCAGCTCATTATGAAGTTCCAAGTCCGTTGTGCTACGCATGATCATATCATCTAGTGATCATGTATGAAAACCAGCGAGGTTAAGATAATATCTTTCATATACTCTTTCTCTGTTATTAGCTCATTTTCCGGTTCAAACGGTTCCCTACCTTTGAGCTGCTCCTCTGCTTCAAGCTCCTCCTCGGCTACAAGCTCTTTATGAAGTTCCAAATCCGTTGTGCTCGAGAAGATCAACATGGCTCTGATACCACATGAGAGACTCCTGGACGTGGATATATGCTCCAAAGACCACTTTGTTGGTTTTGAATTGGAAGTGGTGAGATTGATGACGATGGATTGATTTCGAACAAAAACAGCTGAATGACGATGAATGGGGATGACGACGAGTGTGAATGGATGCAGCGGAATGAAAGGGGGAACGAGATGTACTTCCAAGAGTGATGAAAGACTTTTAGACCACGAGCTTGAATCCAACTTAGATATTACACACTAAGAAAAAAACAAGTTGAAAATATATTACACACTTTTCGGATCAAACGTAAAAGAGAGAGTTTTCGATTAAAATGTTTGATGAGTTCTCAAAAGAGATTACAAGGGGTTTATAAAGAAGAAGGAAGTCGTAAAACACACTCACAAGTCTACCTTGGAAAATGAAAAGAAATAAAGACTACTTTGAAAATTAAAAGATAACCCTGCCACTTCTTGACTCCAAAATGACTTTTGAAATGCTATTTTCGTCACTCCTCTTAACCAGCAAATTATTCACTTTGTTTGAGCTTTTCTTGGGCTTGTAATAGACATAAAACAAGCTAGACTTCATATATATTCCATAGGGCCAACTTCTGAATGTTATTCCATGGTTTGGATCATCAAATAGGTGATTTGGATGTGATCATTTGCCTCATTAAAAACCTTGTCAAGAAATCCCATTGGGACAAAAATTGACAAGGGAAAAAAGCACAAATGAGACACATGGCCATTTGATCATCATGTATCAAAACTAGTGAGGTTAAGATAACATCTTTCTCATACACTTTCTCCATTACTAGCTCATTTTCCGGTTCAAACGGTTCCTTAGCTTTGAGCTGCTCCTCTGCTTCAAGCTCCTCCTCGGCTTCAAGCTGTTTATGAAGTTCCAAGTCCGTTGTGCTAGGCATGATCATATCATCTGGTGATCATGTATCAAAACCAGTGAGGTTAAGATAATATCTTTCCTATACTCTTTCTCCGTTATTAGCTTATTTTCCGGTTCAAACGGTTCCCTACCTTTGAGCTGCTCCTCTGCTTCAAGCTCCTCCTCGACTACAAGCTCTTTATGAAGTTCCAAGTCCGTTGTGCTCGGGAAGATCAACATGGTTTTGATACCACATGAGAGACTATTGGACGTGGATATATGCTCCAAGGACTACTTTGTTGGTTTTGAATTGGAAGTGGCGAGATTGATTGTGAACGATGGATTGATTTCGAACAAAAACAGCTGAATGACGATGAATGGGGATGACGACGAGTGTGAATGGATGCAGCGGAATGAAAGGGGGAAGGAGATGTACTTCCAAGAGTGATGAAAGACTTTTAGACTACAAGCTTGAATCCAACTTAGATATTACACACTAAGAAGAAAACAAGTTGAAAAGATATTACACACTTTTCGGATCAAACGTAAAAGAGAGAGTTTTCGATTAAAATGTTTGATGAGTTCTCAAAAGAGATTACAAGGGATTTATATAGAAGAAGGAAGTCGTAGAACACACTCACAAGACTACCTTGGAAAATGAAAAGAAATAAAGACTACTTTGAAAATTGAAAGATAACCCTGCCACTTCTTGGCTCCAAAATGACTTTTGAAATGCTATTTTCGTCACTCCTCTTAACCAGCAAATTATCCACTTGGTTTGAGCTTTTCTTGGGCTTGTAATAGACATAAAACAAGCTAGACTTCATATATACTAGGTGATGTCCCGCGCATATGCGTGGGTTGTTGTATATTTATTTAATTAATTTTAATTTATTTATTACGTATAAAAAATAGATGAAATAAATTTCAATTCTGATGACATTTTTACTTTTATTTATTTAAATCATACAATAGAAGCATACATCCATATCTTTTGAATTTATTCGTTGATTAATTGTTCAATTTTGATAGTAATTTTCTTTAGTACTTTTAAGTATTTTTTGATAAAACAATAATATTGTTAATGATAAAAATAGGAATGATATTGGGAAAATTTAAAAAATACCCCTTTAAAAATTCCACTTTTTAAATTTACCCCCTTTTCAAATTTTATCAAAACAACCACTAAAAATGTTGAAATTTATCCAAATATGTGTGTAAACTTATATATATACACACAAATTACCTTTATTTTTGTGTAAAATTTTATTTATTTCAATGTCTTACAAATTGGTTTGAATATAACAAAAAATTATTTTGTTAAAATAATTACACACTTTGAAAATGAAATAAATATACATGAATATTTGAGAAAGAAAAAAACATCTAAAGAAAAACAATGAAGATGGTTTATTTAGCTTGATTTTCTTATGGTGCGATGATCAGAAATCAATATTTTTGAATCCCATCGATAAAGTAATTTCCTTATAGCCATAAAATATTATTATACATATGTATTATACATTTAATAGTATAAAAACAGTGAAAAATGAAGAAGTACATAAAATAAAGAAGAAATATAATTTAAAGCAAAAGTTTTAACTAAATATATAATCAAGCTCTTACAATAATATCTTAATTGAGCTTTCAACCCATGCAAGAACATTAAAAATTAAACAAAGAAAATATTGAGAATATCAGATATGGTAGAGGAGGATGTTAAAATGAGTATTTATAGGATAAATTAGAGGAGTTATAATTATATTTTATAGTGTGTTAATTGAAATTGAATGGAGGAAACAAATAGTCAATTGAAAGGTTATATAATTTAAGTTAAAATTTAATAGTAAAGTGTGAATTTCAAGTATGAATTAAAGTATATGACTAAATGTTTTAGATATTTGGGTTAATTAAAAATAAATATTATAGTTAAAAAATAAATGCTAAATGGACCAATAAGGAGAGAGTGAAACCATAAAAATTCCCAAGAAATAATTTTATTTTTAATCTCTTTTTATCTTCCTCTTAATTTAAGTTATATTTCTAGGTTTAATTATATTTTTTCATCCTTGTAGTATATATAATAGATAGAAAATAGAATATCAAATTGTTTTTTAGATAGGAAATCAAGTATAAAATTCAAAGTTAAAAAATAGATTAGAAAAATGGCGACTTTTCTCTCTAGAGGCGATTATGGATGCGATTTTCGTTTTTTGATTCGCCCTCCTCCTTCTCCAATTTGGAGTTTCTTTCCGACAATTCTTGTGACCGTTGTCTTAGATTTGGCCGGTTATTGTCTGCAGCAGTTGTGTTTTTGCAGTTTTCTCTTCCCTTTTTTTTCGAGAGATAACCGTCGATCTAAACGGCTATGGCCAATTTGTTATATATATGTCGGAATTCGGACTCCAATTTCTATTCTACTTACATCTACCAACAATCAAAAAGTTTTACTTGTTACGATGAGTGATTACGTTCGAAAGTCTCTGCAAAATTTGGATTTGGGAATCAACGATGTTCCGATTGCTCTCCCGGCGGCGCTCTGTGGACAGGCCGTCAATGCCAACCGCTACTCGTTGATTGTTTCAGTGGTGAATCCGCGCAAGCAAAATCTCAAGGCGATTGTTAACCAAATGCCCAAAATTTGGGGTTTCTCAGATGATTGTCGTGGTAGAGTTCTGGGTAATGGTCGGGTTCTGTTTATTTTCAAGACCGAAGAATCTCTCCAAGTGGTGCTCCGTCGTGGTCCGTGGGCATTTAACGACTAGATGCTTTCTGTGCATCGTTGGTACCCGAACATCTCAGTGGCATTCCGATCCAATTCCTTAATGCGGCGATGGTTAATTACATTGGGGATCAGATTGGTGATGTGGCTGAAGTGGATTTCGATGAAAATGCTAATCTGGTGGAGTTCATACGTATCTGTGTGAATTGGAAAGTTGATGTCCCGCTTCGGTTTCAAAGAAATTTTCAGTTTGGGGGTGATGAAAATACCATCCTGAAGTTCAAGTATGAGCGGCTCCGTAATTTCTGTTCAAAGTGTGGCTGTCTTCAACATGACGCAAAGGAGTGTCCTCTTAATTTTGATGATCAGCCTGAGATGGACGGTGATGATGGTAACGGTCACGATGATCATGATCACCAGGATGACCAAGAGCATCATGATGATCAAGAGCCTCACGATGATCAAGAGCCACACGATGAAATCCCACACGCCAACTATGACTTTGATGCAAACAACTTGCCTACACCTACTCCAACTGAAGAGAGATCTCCTCTGACGAGAGTCTCAAAACGCAAGGAGTTTATCATCACTGAGTCAGATGGCTCTTCTCTCCCAAGTGTCTTTGAAGACACTGAACTCACGGCGGAAAGGCTTCGGTACCTGTTCACCAAATTTGCTAAAGAAAAGGAGATACAAGATGCAAGCCAATCCAACACTGTTTTCATTCCAGGGATTCACACTTCAGAGGTCTCACACAAGAGGAAGAGAAACTCCATGGAACTCTACTATCAGCAATGTGAAGAAGCAGAAGATCTGATGGTCCTGAGTCAGATGCGCAAGAGAGAGAAGGTGGAGTCTGAAGGTTCTTGCAGCAGTAAGGCTATCGACGGAGGCGCGGGGGGCCCGGTACCCCCACTACCTCCATGAGAGTCGTCTCCTGGAACTGTCAGGGCATCTGTTCGCCGCTGACTCAATATCGCCTTAAACGTTTATGTCGTATTTTAAAACCTCATGTTTTATTCTTGTGTGAAACTATGAATTCTTGTTCTGTTGTGTGTGATTTTGCTTCTGTTTTAGGATTTAATAACGTTATTACTCAACCTCCTCAAGGGAGGAGTGGTGGTTTAGCTTTGCTGTGGATGAACACAGTTTCTTTGTCTAGTTTGTATCAGGATGATCGTATTATTGATGTTCACATCACTATTAATAACATTAGCTTTTATTTGTCTGGTGTTTATGGTCATCCTGTTCCTAGTCAAAGACACATTTTATGGGATCAGATTGAGGCTATGAATGCATCTAGAACTGGTCCTTGGATGCTTACTGGGGATTTTAATGAAATTCTGGGCAATGAAGAAAAAATTGGTGGACCTTTACGTGAAGAGTGGTCTTTTCGACGTTTTCCTAACATGTTTTCAAACTGTGATCTCGCTGATTTGAGATCTAAGGGAGATAGATTCTCTTGGGTTGGGGAGAGAAGAAATTATACTATTAAGTGTTGTTTAGATAGGGTGTTGATAAATACTGAATGGGCTGTTTGTTTTCCAAGAGCAGAGGCTGAGTTTTTAGAGTTTAATGGTTCTGATCATAAACCTATTTTAACAACCTTTAATCCACAAAATACAGTCCATTATAAACCTTTTAGATTTGATAGACGTTTAACTCAAATAGAAAATTTTAGTGAGATTGTGGAGCAAGGTTGGAACAGTTGTAAAAATAGGAATTTTTATTCTATTTGTGATCAAATCACAAATTGCAGGAGAGCTATGGCAAGAGGAAAACACAACGTCAATTTGAATGCTGCAAAACGTATTGATCATTTTCAAGATGCTTTAAATAAAGCTATGGAGAGCACTTTTGAAAGACATCGAAGAGATATTCCAAGACTACAAAGAGAATTAACAATGGCTTATAGAGATGAGGAATATTATTGGCAAAATAAGAGTAGGAATCAATGGATGCTTCTTGGTGATCGTAATACTTCATTTTTTCACGCGTGTACGAAAACAAGATATGCTCAGAATTACATCTCCTCTATAATGGATGCATCAAACAACATTTATTCTGGGGATTAAAGTATTGGAACTCATGCTCAAGAATACTTTAAAGAAGCATATAAATCAAACAGAAATCCGGTTTCACCAATTGATTTTGGTGACTTTGCGTCGACTGTGACAGACGAGATGAATACGGAGCTAACGAAGTCATTCACAAATGAAGAAATTTTTGAAGCCATATCCTCTATTGGAGATGATAAAGCACCCGGTCCGGATGGCCTCACTGCCCGTTTCTATAAACATTATTGGGATATTATTGGTGTGGATATAATTCAAGAGATACAAGATTTCTTCGAGACATCCTACATGAAGTCAGGTATTAACCACACAAACATTTGCATGATACCAAAAATTACTAATCCAAAAACCCTATCAGATTTTCGACCAATAGCTTTGTGCAATGTTCTATATAAAATCATTTCAAAGTGCTTGGTAAATAGACTAAAACAACATTTAAATTCCATTGTATCGGATACTCAGGCTGCCTTTATCCCGGGTAGAGTGGTCACTGATAACATAATGATAGCCCATGAGGTTATGCATTCATTAAAATCTAGGAAAAGGGTCTCACAAAATTACATGGCAATTAAAACTGATGTAACTAAAGCTTATGATAGGGTTGAATGGAATTTTCTAGAGGTAACCATGCGTTTGTTTGGTTTTTCTGAAAAATGGATCTCTTGGATTATGGCATCGGTTCGTTCTGTTAGTTATTCTATCCTTATAAATGGTTCCCCTCATGGATCGGTTATTCCTGAGCGGGGTATAAGGCAGGGAGATCCCCTCTCGCCTTATCTATTTATTTTATGTGCTGATATAATGAGTCATTTAATTAAATCAAGAGTAATGGATGGAGATATTCGCGGAATAAGAATAGGAAATGGAGTTCCAGCTATTACTCATCTCCAATTTGCAGATGATTCTCTATTTTTTTGCCAAGCCAATGCTCGTAATTGTCAAGCTATTAAGGAGGTGTTTGAAGTTTATGAATATTATTCTGGCCAAAAAATTAATACAACAAAATCTTTAATAACTTTTGGATCCAGAGTATATGGACAAGTTCAAAATAGACTTAAAAACATTCTTCAGATTCCAAATCATGGGGGTGGGGGGAAGTATCTTGGTCTTCCTGAACAGTTTGGTCGGAAAAAGAAAGAAATGTTCAACTACATAATAGACAAAGTAAAACAGCGAACTGCATCTTGGAGTGTGAAGAAGTTATCTCCGGCTGGGAAAGAAATTATGCTTAAATCTGTGGCTTTAGCAATGCCAATTTACACCATGTCCTGTTTTAAGATTCCTGCAAGTGTAATAAATGAGATAGATTCTGAACTTCAACGTTTCTGGTGGGAAAAAGGTAATGAGGAGAGGGGTATACCTTGGGTAGCTTGGAAGAGATTACAATTCTCTAAATTAGAGGGTGGTTCAGGTTTTAAAAATTTATCAAAATTTAATAATGCTCTTTTAGCAAAACAAGCCTGGAGAATTTATAAGCATCCTAACACCCTTTTTGCAAGGGTTATGAAAGCTAGATATTTTAGGGATGAAACTATTTTTGAGGCAAAAACAAGGGCCAATCAATCTTATGGTTGGTCTTCTATTCTAGAAGGGTTAAAAATTTTAAAAATGGGGACTCGTTATATAATTGGGGATGGAGAAACAGCTAGGGTTAACATTGATAGTGTCACACCCACCCACCCTCCTAAACCTATTCAGGGTGTTAATAACAATAATTTTGAGTTTAGAGATCTTATCTCTTCTACAGGAAATCATCGGTATTGGGATACTTCCAAAGTTTCTGAAAATATTAATATAATTGATCATAGCAATCTTCAGAACATTCATTTATCTAAAGTTAGTTTCCCTGACAAGCTTATTTGGCATTATACCAACACGGGTGAATATTCTGTTCGATCTGGATATTGGCTTTATACTCATGATCCAACAAATTATATGGCTAACCCTCCTATCCCTCATGGCTCTATTCGACTAAAAAATAAGATTTGGAAGATGAACATTTTACCGAAAATAAAACACTTTTTCTGGAGAATTTTATCAAAAGCTTTGCCCACCATTACTCGACTAAACACTCGTGGGATGAGTATTGACCCTATTTGTCCAAGATGTTTTCAAGCGGATGAAACAATAGATCATATTCTTTTCACTTGCCCTCATGCCAAGTCTGTTTGGGAACTTTCTAATATTCCTATTCATATTTTACATTCATCAAACTAGGGTAGTGATACAATTATTGAAGGTTTTATATCCTTACTTTCTGATGATGATCTACCTCATGAAACAAAATTACTACCTTTTTGGTTAGTATGGTATATCTGGAAATCCAGAAATAACTTTATATTTAATGGCATTCATGAAAGACCTATAAATATCGTTTATCATGCTAGGGGAGATGTTCACAACTGGATTAAAAATAATTATCCTCCTATACCTCAGCATACAAGTTCAGTCATGAATAATAATGTACATTGGTCACGCCCAACAAATGGTGTTCTTAAGTGCAATTATGATGCTGCTTTTAATCATACTACAAATCAAGTTAAAGGAGGATGGATCATAAGGAATTATCAAGGTGGTACGTTTGGCTGGGGATCTGCGGTATTGGGATATGCTACATCTCCATTGGAAGCAGAAGCGAAGGCGTTGATTTTAGCTATGCAACAATGTTGGATTAAAGGGATCAAAGAGATTTGTTTTGAAGGAGATAGTGAAGTATTAAATAAGATCATCAATAAAAAATATACGGATGTGTCGATCGAAGGAGTTTTACATGATATATTATTTTGGACTTCGAAATTTCAATCAACTACTTTTATTTTCACAAGGAGAAATTGTAATGGTGCTCCTCACCTTCTTGCAAAGTATGGTTGTAATATTTTACCTTTTTATTCTGACTGTTTTAATCCGCCAGTTTGGCTAACACAACAATTGTATCATGATTACATTAATTCATCTATATAAATTATATTTTGACGAAAAAAAAAAAATTCAAAGTTAAAACAAATTATAATGTTCTTTGTATTATTACATGTTGAATCACAAACTAAATATAAGGATCATTATTCTTAAAAGAATGTCTTACAAATTGGTTTGATAATTATATAAGAAAAAGTTTATTTTGTTAAAAAGTTACATACTTTTAAAAATAAATTAAACATACATGAATATGTGAGAAAAAAACAAACATCCAAAGTAAAAGAATGAAGATGGTTTCTTTAGCTTGATTATCTTATGGTGCGATAGTCGGAAATTAATATTTTTGAATCTCATCAATAAAATAATTTCTTATAACCATAAAATATTATTTTATATATGTATTACATTTAAAAATATTAAAACAATGAAGAAATGAAGAAATACATAAAAACAAAAAATAAATAAAATTGAAAACAAAAATTTAAACCAAATATTTAATCAAACTCTTACAATGACATCTTAATTGAGTTTTCATCCCATGCAAGAACATTAAAAAATAAAACAAATAAAATATTGAGGGTATCAGATATGGTGGAGGAAGATGTAAGAATGACTATTTATAGGATAAGAAATGATGTAAGTTACATTTTTAAAATAATTAAATTATAGGAGTCATAATTATAATTTATAGTGTGTTTAATGGAAATTCAATAAAGAAAATCAATAGTCTTTGAAAATTTATATAATTTTCAGTTAAATTTTAGTAGTAAAGTTTGGATCTCAAGTATGAACTAAAGTATATGATTAAATGTGTTAGATATTTGGTTTAATTAAAAATAAATATTATAATTAAAAAATAAATGCTAAATGGACCAATAAGGAGAGTGAAACCTTAAAAAATTCTCAAAGAATAATTTTATTTTTTAATTTGTTTTTATATTCCTCTTAATTTAAGCTATATCTCTAGGTTTAATTATATTTTTCATCGTTGTAGTATATATAATAGATAGAAAATTGAATATCAAATTGTTTTTATATAGGAAATCAACTATAAAATTCAAAGTTAACAAAAATTATAATGTTGTTTATATTATTACATGTTGAGTCACAAACTAAATATAAGGATCATTATTCTTAATAGAATGTCTTACAAATTGGTTTGATAATTATATAACAAAAAGTTTATTTTGTTAAAAAATTACATTCTTTTGAAATTTAAATAAATATACATGAATATGTGAGAAAGAAACAAACATCCAAAGTAAAATAATGAAGATGGTTTCTTTAGCTTGATTTTCTTATAACCATAAAATATTATTATACATATGTATTACATTTAAAAATATAAAAAACAACGAAGACATAAAGAAATACATAAAAACAAAAAATAAATAAAATTGAAAAAAAAAGTTTAAACTAAATATTAATCAAACTCTTACAATGATATTTTAAATGAGTTTTCACCCCATGCAAGAACTTTAAAAAAAAAAAACAAAGAGAATGAGATATGGTAGAGAAGGATGTGAGAATGGCTATTTATATGATAAGAAGTGATGTAAGTTACATTTTTAAAATAATTAAATTAGAGGAGTTATAATTATAATTTATAGTGTGTTTAATTGGAATTCAATAAAGAAAACCAATAGTCTTTGGAAATTTATATAATTTTCAGTTTCATTTTAGTAGTAAAGTGTGAATTTAAAGTATGAATTAATGTATATGATTAAATGTGTTTCTTTGGTTTAATTAAAATAAATATTATATTTTAAAAAATAAATACAAAATGGATCAATCAAGAGAGTGAAACCTTACTTTTATATATATGATTTTAAATAATTTTCCACCAATAAGCCTTATAAAATTTGTTGAATGATATATGATTAAGTCCTTTCATTTTCTTTGCCATTTGATTATAACTTATAGTGTAATTAAATTTTGTATTGAATGATTGTCATAAACATTTATTTATTTATTTATTTATTTATTTTGTTGAATGATATATGATTAAGTCCTTTCATTTTCTTTGCCATTTGATTATAACTTATAGTGTAATTAAATTTTGTATTGAATGATTGTCATAAACATTTATTTATTTATTTATTTATTTTGTTGAATGATATATGATTAAGTACTTTCATTTTCTTTGCCATTTGATTATAACTTATAGTGTAATTAAATTTTCTATTAAATGATTGTCATAAACATTTATTTATTTATTTATTTTAAAAAAAAAATTAAAGTCTTAAATATTTTTCCACCAATAAGGAGAGAGTGGAACCTTACTTTTATATATATGATTCCATAGGGCCAACTTCTGAATGTTATTCCATGGTTTGGATCATCAAATAGGTGATTTGGATGTGATTCATTTGCCTCATTAAAAGACTTGTCAAGAAATCCCATTGGGACAAAAATTGACAAGGGAAAAAGAGTACAAATGAGACACATGCCCATTTGATTATCATGTATCAAAACTAGTGAGGTTAAGATAACATCTTTCCCATACTCTTTCTTCGTTATTAGCTCATTTTCCGGTTCAAACGGTTCCTTACTCTTTCTCCGTGAGAGCTAGTCTCTGATTCGTTGCCCATTCTTCGTAGTTAGGACCGCAAAGCAAAGGTTTTGAGATTAGCGTTCCTGGGTTATCGCCGGAAGAGAGATCATAGGGAGATATAGTTCGACGAGTTTCAACACAAGCAACAACATCACCCATTGTTGATACAGAATTTTGATTGAAAAGAGAGAAATCGAAACTTAGGTCAAATGAGAGAAAAAAATGAGATCCGTTGAAGTAGAAATGGAAGTGGAAGCGGAAACAAAAATCACAAGATCGAGCAACACAAACCCTTTTTGTAGTTTAGGTTTGTGGCGCTGATGCCATGTCAAGAAACCTTAGTTTTTGTATATAGGTTTTCTTCTTGATCTCAATGTTCATGTTTAGCTTTATATACACTAGATTGTGTACCCACGCGTTGCGCGGGATTTTAATTTAAAACCTATTTCTATCAATATTAATCTTTGAGCATAACTATAATCATTCAAATTTAAAAAGATAAAAGTTATATAATTAAACACTAAACTAAAATTTTTAAGTGATATACAACATATATATTGTTGGCGATAGTGTTTTCTTGACAAATAAATGATTTAATATTATTACATGCTAACAAAAATTACTTGAAAAGATTTGCGAGAAGAGTAAATGGCATTGATGACCATCTTATGATCTTAATTGTAGATATCATTTACGATTAGATGTTGATACAAATATA
The DNA here is from genome assembly GCA_036452645.1 of Capsella bursa-pastoris. Classification (NCBI taxonomy): domain Eukaryota; kingdom Viridiplantae; phylum Streptophyta; class Magnoliopsida; order Brassicales; family Brassicaceae; genus Capsella; species Capsella bursa-pastoris. Next base: position 9,868,698 of record CP144193.1, on the reverse strand, counting down.
ACACCGTTCTATATATAACACGAATTTACCGAGCCTCATATACATCATTAACTGTAAAGATACATATATTATATCATGTCGCTAGAGTAGGTTTATTGAACTTGCTTTATCCATCGGAAAAACTGCAATGTGGTAAAAGAGAACTCTCGACCAAATCATGAATGTGTCTATCTTTTCTCATTTTTATAACTAACGGTTAAGCCCGACTTTGAATCTAGTAGTATGTCCTGAGTTTTTGAAAAACTCACTTCATTTCACACAATAAATAAGGATGTCAAATATTTCAAAATGTAGTCATATACATTATCTTTTTAAGTTATAGTCATTTCTATTCAATCGCTTTTAACTACTAATTCTTTTGTGATCTTCTACGATGCACTCGTTACCTCTCGACATCTAGTTTATTTCCACCTTCTATTAACTCTCATATAATATATATTGAAGTGTGAGTTGATTTTTAAGACATATCATAACAATTTCTTCCTTAATAATAGTCCATTTTGGGTTAAAAGCATTTGATTCAAATGATGGGATATCAAACTTGTTTTTCTTTTTGATTATGTTAGAAAGTTATAGTTCTACTTGAGAATAAGTAAACTTTCTTTTTGAGATATGCTACACAAATTACATATCACTTTACGGCTTACATATCACTTTCTATATATTTTATTGTAAAACTCATGAATAATGTGATAATTAATTATTTATTATTTTAGAATATGGATAATAATGTTTTCTATAAGTTTTATATTTTTGATAGAATTTCACGGTATAAAGTGTGACCTTTCAAATATTTTTGTCTTTGAGTATTTTAAGTTGAGTTTAGTAATCTTCTATTTTAGTTAAAATTTAATAATAAATAAAAATATGTAATATTTCTATAAAAAAAACTTATGTTTGACTTTAATTTTTTTTTCCTCAAAATTCTAAAAGTAAATTTACAAACAATTTGTATTATTCTACCATACATTTAAAATTTACTTAAATTTTAAAACACATTACCACATTTAAAATTCCAAAGTGATTATTTTAAAGTTTTTTGTTGTTTAAAGTTTGAATGATTACTAATAAAATTCTCATAGTATTGGTTTTACTATTTTAAATTTAATTTATTTTACATATTTTTATTTTTAATTCTTTATTTATTACCATGAACCTTTTCGGACTGAAATGTACCGCCTATATTATCAAAATAAAGGTAAAATCACCGAAAATTAGTTGGGGATAAGAAGCAATGGAATGGAGTTTAGAATTTGTTAATATATGTTAGAATTAACTTACGCATTTGAGTACTTTAGGCGTGGAGATTTGAAAAGCAAGAATCTCATGAGCGTTTATTAAATCAGAAAGGGACTGAGTTTCTGAATTCCGATAAGCTGAAGTGGAAACGACATAAATCCGTAAAAGAAAGAACGTAAGTGAGAGACAGCCTAAACATATTAACTTATTTGGGCTTATATTATATTGGGTTAAACAATGTGTTCCTTTTAATGTCATAAAAAATAAGCCCGATCTGGATATAAAAGTGTTGAGGCTTAAATTACACACTAACATGCCAAAATAAAATAAAATAAAACAAAATATATGGGTTTAGATTATTTGTTGGGCTTGACAAAAAAAAATTAGAAAATGGTGATATGGACAGCTTTAGAGGAAAGAGAGAACTCTCCCATTATATATATAGATGCTAAGATTAATAACATCTCTAGACCTAATTACAATGTAAGTAAACAAAGATAATAGAGGCCCATATGACCCAAAATTATATTCAAAAAAAAAAGAAATTTTGCAATGTTATTGTTCTAACTTTAGAATTCAATCTTTAGACCAAAAATGTTTGATAACCGAGAGACCATATGATGTGATGGGACGTCGAAATGGTTTTTGACCATGTGAAGGTTTCTACTGCCGATTGAGCTTACACAACAATTGAATCAAAAGATACCAGAAAAGAAAACGAAAATGAACAAGTAAACAACAACACACAGATTTAACGAGTTCACGTTTCCAAACCGGAAACGCTACGTCTCGCCGGAGTAATCTTCTCCGGAAATCCACTAGAACCTTTGTGAAACTTCTGTATGTGTTACAATCGCTCAAGCTCTCTTCTCTCTTCTCTCTACACTGATTCAATCTCACTTCTCTCTCTTTGATCTAACAAACTCGAATTAGATCTAACAGACTTGATAAGAGGAAGAAGAAGAAGATTGAAGAGATTTATAGAAAGACGAAACTACCCCTCCGTGGTTTGTTGCGACCAACGGAACATCACGTGCTTCCCTCGTGACGTTTGACTTGAGCTGAATTATAATTTATAACCTTCCCGTTGATCGAGAGTCTCTTCCACACTTAGCAAGAACTGAAGAATATCTCAATCACTTCTTTCAGACCACTTTTGGCAATTTGCAAGTTTTCATTAAGTATTGAGATCGCTATGATTGCTGGAAGATTCGAAGAATGGTGACACCATTATGGTGTGTCCATATTTACCAATTAGGAACATTGGGGAACATTTTTTGAAGGTAGTCAAGACCGAATTTCTCAAGAGGATGAAGGTTGCGGCTCCGTAACCGCGGGTGATCACATGTCTTTTCCTGGGTTTTGGAGATTTTCACACCTCCAAGGCAAGTAGGGAATAGTAGGAATTTCCAAGCTTTGCAAAGGCTATGGAGTTGCTACTTTGAAAAGATAGTGGCCTTGTTTACGGTATCAAATGGTTTTCTCTTTAGCGACTATTCTCTATCTTTTTGGATTGTTCGAACTCCCTATCCTTGGCATTGTTTTAGCCACATTGTTTGTAGTCTTTCTGGATTCTAAAAGTTGTTTTGCGAACATCTTGCCGCCACTTTTTATCTTCTTTTTTTCCTAAGTGTGTTGTATGATGCATGTAAGACTCTTTCTAGAGAAGAGTTTCACGATTATAACATAATATAATGGGTTTTGGTTGTCAAAAAACAAATACTGATGACATATTATGAGCCTCTTGCAACATGCATCACTTTTTTCATTGAATTTGAACCTTGAAATTTCCAAACATAATGCTCTTCTTTAACATTGTGTTAGTTAAAGCAAGGAACATTGGGTAGTGAAACATATGATAATACACATCTTATTGAAATAAAATTTCAAAAGATTCAAAGAACACGACCAAGGTAAGTTGAGAAAAACACAACCTAAAAGAACATGACCAAGATAAATTACATGTAGAGCTTGTTTAGTAGTTAACTCTTTTCCTTTTGCCTTGATGTGGTTTGATTCGATCCAAACTTGGAACATAAGTAAGAATAGAAAGCCAACATACGTTTACATCTTCTACTCCAAAATCCACTCTTGTGACTATGTTATCCTCCCCAACAATGTATATAACGTTTTTGATCATGGTGGTCAAGCGTCCCTGATTATAACCCAATGTGCCACAATACACCAAGACTTTCTTCTCCTCGTCCAGCAAGAAACTTCCAAGACTCGACATCACAACATCAGGGCTCAAATCCAATGCTAAGACCTTTCTCCATGACACCACTTTGGTAGTCTCATCATCAATCTTATTCGTCACCCATACCTCAGTCTTGGATCTTTTACGTCGCTGTAATAACACAGCAAGCTTCTCTTCTCTAACAACGGAAAGGCATGTAACTCTAAAATCAATACAATCATCATAGGGGAGACGCACAAGAACAGATTTCTCGGTTGTGTAATCAATCATAAGCAATGATAGGATTGAAGGAGTTTTGGTGTAATTTACAGCAAACACGTAAGTGTTTCCCTTCAAAGACAGAGGAAATAATCTCATGCGCCAGTCTGGAGTTATATCACCAAGACTCCTCCATGTATTAGAGTCAAACTCGTACATTCTGAAAACGTTGGTATCGCGATGAATAGTCAAGACTTTGTAGCTCTTTCTCTTATTCTTGTCTCCTTGGCTGTATCCGAGATGAAACATGCAGAACTTTTGGTTAGGCTGTTCGGTTTTGATCCACCTTTTTTCACCAGTTAAAGGGTTCCAAAGACATGTTATAGATTCTTTGTTGAAGTTGGCGCATAACAAGACTCCGTTACAATGTATGACTCTATTTGTTTCGAACTTAACTGGATAATTGTACCGAGGATCATTGAAGCTGTGCTCGATTTCAGTTTTTACCTCTACAGTTGTATTGAGATCGATGCTCACTGGGGCAATGTTGAAGTTCTTTGTCATGATGAGATACGTAAACTGCTTAGGGGATTCGTTGGAGTGTTTTCTTGCGAATCTCCAATCATCGTTGAATAAACGGTTCCATAGTTTGCAAGTAGATCGTAATCGTTTCAGATGTGTAGCCGGAACGCGACTGAGTATCTCTTCCACCAAATCATCTGGTAGCTGGATCGTCATTGACCTGACCTCTCTCATGGAATACAAACAATGTAGGGTTTTACGTTTTTACTACTCTCTTCAACCAATTTATTAAAAATCTTTATATATATATATACCAGATGCTTGGAAAAAGGGATTTATCGAATTACTCCCTCAATTCTGATGAAATTCTTTCCCTTTTACACTCTTATTTGGTTTTCTATTTATATTCCCACGGGTATTTCTGATTTTGGGTAATTTCGTATTAGAGATGAACCAATATAGAGAAAAATTGGGTAATTTGGATTCGGGTTGGTTCGAATACTGAATAATCGATCAAGAACCGGATGTATTAATGTACAGTAAAACTTCTTTAAATATTAATTTATAAATTATTATCACTATAAATTACTAAAATATTATGGTTTCAACATTATTAATTTATAGAGGTTTAATTTTACTGTAGTCTCATTTGTAATACTCATCTAAGCTATTGAGCCCGCTTTGAAAAGTTTATACATATATATATATATATATATTTTGGTAATCTGCGGGATTATTTAAAAAATACTACAATCAAACATGTCTTGGTTATGAAACCACATTCAGATCCTCTAACAAAATCGAGTTAACAAAATCCGGCCTCGAGTTAAAAAAATGAAAACCAATAGGTAAAGAAAACACACAGTTAGCTAATCCATTCGCAAAACATATAAGTATGGTTAATATAATAATTTTATATACATTAATTGCAAATAGATGCAAATTACAAGAATTTTAATATTTTGCCTCTAATATTGTAATGAAAATATAATAGAACTAGTTATACTTACTAAAATTTGTGAACTCCTGAATTAACAAATTTCAAAGATTCCTATTCTTAAAGTCAATGAAAAGTCAAATTATCAACTAACATATCTTTGAACAATATATGTCAATTTTCTGATTCAAAAAAAAGGAAACATCAATAAGATGTATTTTGAACCACTTAAACATAATATCCGGGTTTTAATTCTAGTCATATTGGCATCCACATTTTTAAGATCAGTAATTAGAACCTATATACACTAAATGACTCATATATAATCTCTTAATTAAGTAGGTAAATATAAACTTGTAAAACGTTTTAAATTAGACAATGATTATGTGGCCAAATGAGAGTTTTTTTCTTACTATGAAAGTAAGATCATTATCTAGAAATGGGTAAGAGAGAATAAACAAAAGAAGATGAAAAAAGGGTAATTTGACTTACACACAATGTCCTCCTCCTCCACAAGTAATCAATCTCCCACACGAATACGCATGTTTCACATTTCCCACATGGAATATTTTGTTTTTATCCCCTATAATTCCAATGAACTTCAAGTATTTAGATTTGTAATTTTGTGTCTCAAGAAACACATTATGATCTTTGATTCTCCCACAATAAAGAATTATTAACAAATTATTGCATCATATTAATATATTGACATTGAGTATTGTTTTGAGACTAAATACCAAAGAAGAAAGAAGAAAAATATTGAGACGTGGTGCATGAAAAGTTAAAAGTCAAAACGTAAGTCGCCGAACATTTGAAAAAAACTGACAAATGTAGTAAACCATTTCTTCTTCTTTTTTGCTTTCTTTAGAGTCAAGAAACTAAAATAATAAAAGAGAAAAAGTAAACCTATACCGCCATACGAATATTTATATATACATACGAGTAATACAAGAGTTTAGCTTAGTAGAGAAAGAAAATGAAAGCAGTGGTGAGCAAGTTGCATTGTTCTTCAATGGAGGAGGTGATGGTGGTGAGACGTCGTCCACACGTTGTTAATGGTGGTGGCTTCGTCGTTACAAATTGCAAAGATGATAAGATCGTTTTCAAGATCGATGGTTGTGGAGTTCTTGGTACCAAAGGAGAGTTAGTTCTTAGAGATGGTGATGGTAACGATTTGCTTCTGATCCACAAAAAGGTACCTTAATGTTTTTATCTCAACCAATCTGATCTTTATATAGTCCAAATTCATATGGGAAAAATATCGAAAAAAACCTAAACTTTTTAATTTGAGATGAAAAATAGTTGAATGTTTGAAATGTCAATTAAATCTCAAAGTTTACTTAAATTTACGGTAAAATAGTCAAGTTTTGTTGACTTGACTTTTTAGATATAACGTTAAATTTAACAGAGTTGACTTTCAAAAATTTATATGGTAAACTTTAAAAAATTCGAAAATATTAATTATAAATACTAGAAAATAAATCTCAAATGCATGATTTGTTTTTATATATAAAAAGGTGACATAGTGGTAGCTATCTAACAACGACAAGTGAATAATGATTTACTTTATGTAAAGCTGTTAAAGAAGTAATGCGTCAAATTAAAGCAACCCTTTGAATATATATTCCTTTAGTTTAAATATGATTGGTTTCTAGAATTAATATGTTGATTGTTGTAGGGAGGAGTGGTGCAGGCTTTGAGCATTCATAACAAGTGGAGAGGTTATAGTTATGACTACCAAGGAAGTGTTAAACCGGTTTTCACATTGAGGGATCCTAAACACTCTTGCTTCTCCATAACCGGTTCGATTCGCATTTCGGTTGGACCGGGGAATTCTTACTTTGATGTGAGAGGGTATTTCCCGGATAGGGATTGTAGCATCATTGATTCAACGGGAAATGTTATTGCTAAGGTAAAAGAATGGGTTGGGAGTAGAGATATATATAAGGTGGTGATCAAACCAAGTGTGGATAAAGCTTTTGTTTTCGGAGTAATCGCTGTTCTTGACTATATCTATGGTGAATCTACAAGTTGTTGATCATCGCTTATTATCTTTACAATTCTGTTTGCTAGACTCAGCCTATGTATGTTATTTCTTGTATAAGTTCAGAGACTATCGATGTGGTTTTCATGTAATGACTAGTTCATTAATTAACTATGTAATGGTTTTTATGTCAAAAAATAAGTACATGGGTCTCTACTAACCATGTGATGAACCCATAACGTGGGATACTTTGGCCTAACCAAACAATAGTACTCCAAGCTATTAAAGGGTAATGAATTCTTAGCTGATCCCATGTGTGAGTGATTGAAAAAGATGGTCTAAAGTTATCGGTATTGTGGCTCCATGAAAACTCAACTGCCCCGTATGATGGAAGAGGAATTGGTTGTGCTCTAAGCTGTTATATAATTGGGATCATGTGGGATACCTTTGATCAACTTAATCTTCAACCAAGTGGTCCTAATGAAAGTTTTTCTACCAAGGCTTAAATAAGAACCCCTAGAAGCTGCAATACAGCTTCACCGATGTAACTTATTTTAAATTATGTAACATTCCGACCGTCACTACTCTAGGGTAATAAACAATGCGTTGCTTCAGAAATTAACAACGCTGACCCCCTACAAACACCCTCATACTTTTTAGAATTTAAACATGTGATCGGTTTTAGTTCGCAACGAGGACATTGCGACCTGTTACTGGGAGAGTTGACGGGCGGAGCGTTACAATTTCGTATAGTAAATTATAAGAAACTATGTAAGTAAATATACGTCGAGCTAATGGACAAATATCAAGCTTACAGACTACTTGTATCAACCTCTGATAGCTTGTTTTTTTTAGGACCAATCTTCATCATATGAGATTATTTTATGAATTTTCTGTAAAATTGTTAATAAAGATCAAATTCGGATTGTTACTGGTAAAATATATCTATTTTTAATTTCAGTATCTAAAAATCATTATCATAACTCTCATTAATTCATGTAAGACTAAAAACTTTGACTAACCATAATGATTATATATAACAAGAAAAAAACTTTGACTAACTAAAATTATAATAATTCAAGCAAAACTATTATTTATATGGTTTATAATATTGTTCATGTAATACCACATACATTTCTAGAACAAGTTCTTAAATATACAGTACTCACATGCAGTTTAACATATCTATTTTTGTTTAGTGAATAGAAGAATAAGTTTGTTCCTTACACATCAGATTTAAAGTCTATTACTTATTTGCACTTCCAAACATTGCCTAAATGAAAGTTAAGAAATGTGTTGTTGTGTTTCTTGAAAACTCATACATTACATAATAAACAAAAATTATTTACCTTGCTTGTATACAATAATTAATGTATATAAGTAAAATTGAAATATATTTTATTCATATAATATTCAGAGTTCATATTAAATCATAGGAGGATTAGACAAATGAGATTGTAGAGACTCAAAATTGAGTGTGCAGCAACAATAATCAATACCAGCAAATTGTCTACAATATCCTCCTTTCCTGCCAATATATTTACATGATGCATTGCATTCCGATGCGCCTACCCACCTCTTCTCCATCATACATGTAGGTCTTTTACCAATCACAGGACATGTATGGCCTGTTTGATTTTTAACCATAATCTTAATTTCATAAATCATAATAATTTTTGAATTGGAAATTCAAACACCTTTTCTGCAGCTAATGAATTACATTTTTAAATAAGAAAGCTTTTAAAAAATATAGATATTGACAAAAACAAAAAAATAGGTTACCTGAAATTATTGGCATAAGGATGAGAGCAAAAACCATGAATAATAATAATAGAAGAGATGTAAACTTTATGACTGCCATTAGCTCTTTTTTTCTTGAGGACTTCAAGAAGTCTTACCGAAATATAGTATCTATAAAATAAAAAGAAAAGTTAATGTAAAAAGAAGTTTTGGTATAGAAAAATTGGGACAATGGTATAAAAAAAATTGAGTGATTGCTCCAAATTTGTTTCCCAGTTAGTTTGATAAACAAATTATATTTCTTTTCATAAAAGATTTACATTTTTAAATTGAGCATATTTTTAATTTTATTTACCTTTTGTTTTTTTGATATTTTGCTAGCTAGAGTTATTGAGGATTGATTGTGAGTATATATAGATTGTAATATCTTCTTTATAGAATAACATTTAATGATTTGACCAAAATAATAAAAAAGAATAACATGGAAGGAATTTCCATTACATATATATTTGTTTTTAGTATTGTTTGCTAATTTGGACTATATATTTAATTTGGTCAAAGGTTTTCATCATTAGCTATAGTATTTTGATAGCATTTTTAACAAATAAATCCTAGAGTTGGAAAAATAAATTTAATTATGTCATATTGACTTCTCAGAGTATGTTTGTTGAATGTGATAATATGACAAAAAGAAAACCTATTCTCTTTCTCGTCGGTCAAATCATATTCAAGCAAAATTTGGATCAAACATAATTCGTGCAAAAATTAGGCAAAATTTGAAGTTGGTGATGAAAATAGGTTTGCAAATATCTCTTATGTTAAAAACCATGTTGAAGATTCGAGGGCAAATCTTTCTTGGCATGAGGGAGATGATGCAACGAAGATACAAGAAAAGATACAAAATTTCATCACCAACTTCGGATTATGAATTGATAAAATTGGATGAGCAAGAGGAATCAAATAAATAAGATAAAATGAGTGCAAAGGAAGATGGAGTGAGTGCAAAAAAAGATGAAGTGGGTGAGGAAGAAGAAGCAAAGAAATGAAGAAACAAAGAAAGAGGGCAATGAGAAAGCTCAATAGTTGATTGAGAGCTTGAAGACACTAATCCCTCCATAAGATGAGAGGTTCAACCATTATCTAAGCTAGAGCGAGTGGAATGGATACAACCATTATGCCATGGGAAAGCTCGATCGTGGGTATCAGCTTGGAGAAAAGACCAAGGAGGGTACCCTATTCATGTTTGAGATATTTGATGGCAGTGCAGTTGAAGTTTGGGAGGGGAGAAAAACATTTCTTTTCACTTTGAAGGATCGAAAGTTGGGAGTGAGAAACTTTGAGATCTTATAAATCAGGCCGAAGAAGAAGAAGAAGAAGAAGAAGAAGAAGAAGAAGAAGAAGAAGAAGAAGAAGAAGAAGAAGGAGGAGGAGGAGGAGAAGAAGAAGAAGATCAGTGGCTAGACAAAGAAGAAGTAGAATGGTGGCCATAATTAACTAAATAACAAATCCCATTCAATAAGGAACAAACATACTGAATAGATTTTATTGACCGCTGGTTCACAATGCTTTATTTAATTTATAAATATTCAATATTTTCAAATATTTCTTTTATTTCCATAAATCTTATTTTCCCCCTTTTTATAAAAAACAAACTTTAGATAGAAAAGTATTGTTCTTTTGAAATTGTTAAATAGTGAGATGTCCAACCGTGATTGGTGGTTTTAAATCTCATGTGGACGATCTCATAGCTTATAGCTTCGACTTTTTATATCGTATAGAACTTTAAAAAACTAATTATAAGAATAATAGATCTTAAAATATTAGTAAAATAATAAATCCATATACCTACTGAAAAGAATGCGAGAAAAACATGAGTTGTTAAAAGAAAGTATAAAGATATAATATTCTTGAGAGCGGATGAAATAAAACTATGGTTGTGATTGGATTGGAGAGAATAAGAAAAATGCTAAAATATATGGTTGTGATCTAACAACTAGTTGTGAGATTTAATGGGTTGCTTATTGTGTAAGTTGGCCAAAATTAAATGCAAAATAAGGTTGAAGTGCCCATAAGATGAAGAAACGTTGTTTCTCTTAGGCACGAAAGCATCGCATAATTAACACGACGTGACACACTCTGGTTGGTCGATGAGTAAAATAGAAAAATAATTTTATTTTCTCATTTTTTTTTCTTTTTTTTTCCGAACAATCTCTCTTTTCTCTCTCTTCTTACAATCTCTCTCTCCTTTAATTTTAAGCACCTTTGATGGGGTGCTCTAGTGGAGATGGTCTTAGTTGTAAAACTTAAATAAACAAAATAGAATATATGGATGTATATAGTCAACAAATGTTTAAAATGTTCGATTTAGAAGAGCTATATTAACTAAAATGAACCAAAATAAGGTAGTCATAGAAGTGATGTCTCACCCTAAATTTCTGATGTATCACAACAACAAAACTAATAAAATTCAATCAGAATGTCGTAAGTGAAAAGACTGAGAATATTTCTGGATTTTGATTTTGTATTCATTTATTTGTTAGAAGTATATTATTAGGCGAAAAAAATATTTTAACTGTCGTATATAATTCTTTATCTTTTCCTTTTTATTTAAACAAAATTTTATACAACATAAATGATACTCAAAATATAAAAAGCTTTCTTTAGAAAAATCAAAACTAAAACGTTATAGTAATTTTGCATAGTATTTGTCAGTTTTTTTTTGCCATTAATACTAAGACAATTGGATAACTGTTTAAATACTTGACAAGATGCGGAGTGGAATGAAATTTGTGTGCCAAAATATTAAATTTTACATTCAAATTCCTTGTATAAGAGATAAAGAAAAAGTTGAGAACACACTATCTTCACCAAATCTAAACAGTCAATAAGGAACATAACATTTTTGTAATTATGCCCAATCATGCATCTCATCGCCCATACCAGAGATTCTTCTTCAATATGGAGACGTGAGAGACTTCGTCGGAGACTTGAAGCTCCCATCGTCGTCGAAGAATCCTGAACATGTTGACAAAACCAACCTAAACCTGCATGCATATCCATATACTTCCAGGAGCCATCTATAAAACACCTATAACTGTAAATAGGGAAGGTAAAAGGCCCGTGCGACCTTACATCCGAGATTTTGCTAGAAAAGACTCTATAGGGATCCCCAAATCTTCTAACTATTTGTCAGTGTATATTAAAAATGTGAGACTCCAGTTTGTGAGATGCTTAAATGAATTGATTTGGCCACCTATGTCACCAAAGTGCACTTATCTTTTCGGTCAAAGGTCCTTAGAAAACTCCACAAGTAAGCGTGCCTATGCTGGAGTAGTCAAAGGATGGGTGACCTTCTGGGAAGTGGTTGTCGGAACTGTGTGAGTGAGGCCAAAACATAGGGAAAGATCATGTGGTGATTTGTAGGGTCGGTAAACAAGTATTTAAGCCTCTCGGACGTAGCAAACCGACCGTCAGATATTAATGGGCTCATGGGCCTAGTGAGAGGACGTGAGGCCCATTAAGAGAAGTGGGTTCATGGGCTGGTGGTGAACATAGGACCCACTGGAAAAATAGCGGTCGGGGATTTACAATTAAATCTAAAATAATATGCTATTTTAATAATTACTAATTTTTTGTTATGAAAAAAATCAATACAAACATAGCCCGGGTTAATGATTTATAGTATAAAAATAAAATAAACACAGTAAAAGACTGTTGAAGCGTGGGTACTTATGTAAGATAAAATAAAAGTAGAAACCAAATAAGCAAACAAAGTTAAAATCATGGGCGGCGACCTAATTCTATTAAAATTGAGGGGTACTCGTTGTATTGGTAGGAGAGTAATACGTAAAGCCCTACATTGTTTGTATTCCATCAAGAGAGGTAAGGTCAATGACGATTCCAGAGCTACCAAAGGATTTGGTAGAAGAGATACTCAGTCGCGTTCCGGCTACACATCTAAAACGATTACGATCTACTTGCAAACTATGGAACCGTTTATTCAACGATGATTGGAGATTCGCAAGAAAGCACTTCAACGAATCCCCTAAGCAGTTTACGTATCTCATCATGACAAAGAACTTCAACATTGCCCCAGTGAGCATCAATCTCAATACAACAGTTCCATTGGTGAGGTAAAAACTGAAAGCGAGGACAGCTTCAACGATCCAGTTCAATACGGAATAACTAGAGTCGTTCATTGTGACGGAGTCTTGTTATGCGACAACTTCCATGAAGAATCTATGACATGGGTTTGGAACCCTTTAACTGGTGAGAAAATATGGATCAAAACCGAAGAACCTAACCATAGATCCTGCACCTTTCATCTTGGATACTGCCAAGGAGACAAGAGTAAGAAGAAGAGCTATAAAGTCTTGAGTATTCATGGTGATACGAATGTTTTCGAAATGTACGAGTTTAACTCTGATACATGGAGGAGTCTTGGTGATATATCTCCAGGCTGGCGTATGCTATTCGTTTCTATATCTTTGAAGGGAAACACTTACATATTTGCTGTAGAAGAAACCAAAACTCCTTCAGTTCTATCATTGCTTAAGATTGATTACACAACCGAGAAAGCAGTTCATGTGCCTCTTCCATATGATGATTGTATTGATTTTATAGTTACATGCCTTTCCGTCGTTAGAGAAGAGAAGCTTGCTGTGTTATTACAGCGACATAAAAGATCCAAGACTGAGGTATGGGTGACGAATAAGATTGATGATGAGACTACCAAAGTGGTGTCATGGAGCAAGGTCTTAGCATTGGATTTGAGCCCTGATGTTATGTTGTCGAGTCTTGGAAGTTTCTTGCTCGACGAGGAGAAGAAAGTCTTGGTGTATTGTGGCACATTGGGTTATGATCATGGACCCTTGACCACCATGATCAAAAACGTTATATACATTGTTGGGGAGGATAACATAGTCACAACAGTGGATTTTGGAGTAGAAGATGTAAACGTATGTTGGCTTTCTATTCTTACTTATGTTCCAAGTTTGGATCATATCAAGCCACGTCAAAGGCAAAAGGAAAAGAGTTGACTACTAAACAAGCTCACAAAGTATGTTTTTCTTAACTTATCTTGGTCGTGGTCTTTGAATCTGTGCACTGTTATTTCAATAAGAACATTTTTGAACACTAATTCTTGTAATGTGTTTCTCCCATTATGCAATAAAGGCCTCTGGATAAACTGATAAAACCATCTAACTTGACATTAATTCCACACCCTTACATGCAACTCATGTTAGGATCAAACAGATGACTAATGTAAATCATCTTATAGATAGCTTTGGAGCAAAATAAAGAGATGCACTCTGATTTAATGTCCAAGTGAGAAGTGATCAGTCACGTTCACTAATAGCCGTCAAGTGCTCGTCGATCTCCTCTGTTCTCAGGGAACGGAAGAGAGGGTCATCCGCTCTCACAACTCCTACCTACCAACACAACAATAGCCACCTTAAATATTTACATGGACTTTAACAAGCCTTAGCCAAAATGCATTATTATTGGTTTATTGTTTGCCACATGCAGCTCTGTAATTCCTAACCACAGTATGACTCTTGCCAACATATACACAAAAGGAGTACAGAGAGTGTAGAATTGATACCTCAATCTCAGTTGCCTTGAAGTCTTCTTGAAGAACAGATTGAAGAGCAGATATGGCAGTCTACAAAAGTTTGATCACTCAAAGTCAGAAACTATGAGATAACTTTGTCTCAGAATTATGGTGCTTTGCCCGTAACTACGATTTCTAAACCTATTATATATAAAACAATATGGTTTTCAGGTGTAACCAAATGATCACCCTACATGACATATAGACACACAAATGCTGCTTCCCACCTAAAACTACGATAAAGGAAGAAAATAAAGGAGTGTCCATAACTACCTGAACTGTTTCGTCATATGTGAAGGCAGGGTTTTCTTTCATTTTCTTCTCCAAGAAATTGACTGCTTCTTGTTCTTTCATACCAGCACTAGTGGCCTGCATCAAATCTTTGCTTAGTTGAGAAACTATTAGTTAAAAGCCTCTAATTTCACAGAACCATAACATTGAATTAGCCTCCTAAAATCAATAGGTACATGGTCCAGATGTAACATACGTATCATACTTCAGATGTTTGCAATGTGTAACAATTTTTGTTTCACCTCAATGATCAACCAATAAGAGCAAAAAAGAAAACATCTCCTAACACTTCATATACATATAAGTCATGTAAGGGTAAAAGAATTTTGGTTAGACAACATTGATGTAAACTTGCAGCCCGAGGTGTTTTTTCCTTCCATACTACCAAAGGTCAGTAGTCTATAACCCTATATCAATATGCATGTCAGATGGTGGTAGAGGCTTATTTAATAATAAGAGGCAGAGCGGTTTTACCTTGTGACCGTAAAAATGTCCGGCTGGGTCACATTTGTAAAGTAGGGGTCCTCTCTCTTCATCAATACCCAGAACCATGGCAACTTTAGAAAAACAAGAATGAGGATAACATAAGTTTACATTTACATCCAATTAACTAAAACCAGCACAGAGACAAACACAAGTAAACGTATAGAAATTGCAAACTTGCCTACTCCAAGTGGTCTCATGTAAGCATGTTGAGTGTAAACCTGTGACTTATCTGCAATCCTATCAACCCAATTGTTCAGTATTAGTAAATTCAACTCCCCCATTCACTAACAAAGAACCAACTCTGCAATCATATACCATTTCGCAAGAATGTCCGCAGGCATCTCATATCCATATTGGAACCTAAACTCAGCTGCCTCATTCCTCGCTTGTTGAACCAACGACCTTGAATCAGCTAAAACATACAAACAAATCGATTCGTAAACATATAACAACAAGCATTGTGATAGTTCTTACAACATTAGATAACAACAAAATACAAACCTGTCATGCCAGTAGCTAATAATCCAAGATACTTAGTAACAGGGAAAAGATGAGATACACTAGACTGATCAAGAAGCTTGTCCTGCCATTGCCAAATCAAAAAATCTCTAATTCAAAACCCTCACTTTAAACAAAACCCTTAATTTCAATTCGATCTTACCCAAAACTCACCGGAACTTTCTTCTGTGTAACGACGCATACTGAATCTTTTCCTCTAACACCGATCGATGTGATTCCAGCTGCTTTCACTGCTTTGAATGCATACTCTACAAAAACCCAATGACCAGATACATTCAATTTTGCTTTGAAACAACAATGGAGGAGAAAACGATAGGAAGCTTAGAGGAATTGATTACTGACCAACTTGGAAGAGACGACCTTCAGGGGAGAAGATAGTGATGTGACGATCGTAACCAGCGCCGCTTCCTCTGCTCATCTTCTTTCTCAGTGAAGATTCACAAAGCAAGAGAGTAAGAAGAAAAGATAAATTCTTTTGAAATTGAAGTTTTCAAGTTTTTGGTTATGTGATGTGTTAGAAGGAATAGAGAAGAAGAGAGCTTTCTTTGCCTTCAAGACAGAGAGAGTAAACAGAACAAAAAAGATTTCTTTTGATTGCGCCGGGAGTTAGTGAATTTCCTAATATACCCTTTGGCGTTTCTTGATTCTGTATCGATTGATCTAAATTATTGCGACTCGAAGTTGTTTGTTTGGCAATCGCAAGAGGTCTCTGATTGCGATTGGGATTGAAAGTTATTCTTTTGACAATCGCTGTGACTATGACTAAAAATTTTGATCGCATGAGAAAACAGTAACGCGGCTGTTTTAGTTGCGCGATTACATAACAAACAACTCGCGATTCGTAATCGCAATTGCAGCAGGTTGTGATTATGAAATGAACATGATCAACTATTTTGTGACCAGGTTGATCAGTCAATGGCTAAGATTGATACAAGTACTAAAGAAGCAGTGTACCATGCTTGGTTCGAGTATTACAACTCGATTCGAAAAACTAGTAAAAGACAAAACCACGCTGGCCGACTTAGCTAAACAGTTTGCCATTGTATCGATCTGAAACCTCATGCTTTATTTTGAAGACCCGCTGTTAAGATGGGTCTCAAAGGAATTTATGGATTGAATATATATAAGCCGCGGTTAAGAGAAATTTCATGCTTTATTTTAAAGATTTGCGGTTAAGATGAGTCTCAAAGGAATTCATGGTATTCCAATCCGAAAATAAGTTGACACGGGTTGGTAATTTAGTTGTATTTTTGTTAAGAGAAGTGTATCAACATACCTATTATGGTCAAATAATTAGTTTAAAGGGTTATTTTCTAGGATTGTAGGAATTTATTTTTAAAAGTATAAACGGTCAGAAAACTTGATCAACTTGTTGGGTTTAAAAAAAAATTATAAATGTAATTAACGAGTCAAATTTCTATAGTTGATTCGGCAAAACAAAGCTTCACTTTTATGATAAAAATCCACAAAATTTAGTTAAAAAAAATGTTTACAAAATCTAGTTAAAAAGAATTTTTTTTTTGATAAGATTCTATCAAGAAAACTAGTCCTAAATCCAAATAATAATTTTATTAAGAAAACAGAAAAACAAACTTAAATGTTAATTTACATTACATGAAAACATGTTAAACCTCTAACACCTCTAACAAACCATAGGAGAGATCCTATGGACCGGATGCGAGATCTGATTTGTTTCCACGTTTTATAAATTGAACACTTAAGTCTTTTAAAAATAAAAGTAAATTTTTGTATATCTATAAAATAAATATTTTAAATAAAAATTCCTCATAAAAAAACATTTGTTTAATTTTGAAGATGTGACAATAAAAGAACCTTGGTAAAAAAAAAAAAGAGGATGCTGTAAAATTTAGGAAGTATCGTTCCAACGTACCTCGAGACTAAGAAGAAATCAAGAAGACTTTTTTGTATCTTCACCCAATCTGAAGCCACCGACACCAAACAGGAACATTAAGCCAAAACAGAGCAACGATCATGTCTTCTGTCATATGAATGAACTCTACCGTACAACGTAATTACAGAGAAAAAACGAAAGAGAGAAAGAGACAGAGATATAACCTGAGAACATCGGTTTCACATTGTCGTACATGATCAAGTGTCCACGCATCGAGATATCTGCAATAACAAAACGAAACACGTATCTCATAAGTTCCATGTTGGGTTTCAGACAAGAAAATTTTGGGTTTTGCAGATAAAATGTTAAGTTTACCTCAGAACGGTGTCTGAGATTGGAGAGTAACAGAGTCGTGAAGCCCAAGGTAGTCTTCACATAACTATTGACGTATATATTTGTGACCGGACCAGACCTTCTTCATTCCAACGATATGATTCATTAGAGCATAACCATTATCTTAAGATATTCTCTGAACAGATGGATTAAGAAATAGGTTTTTTTTTAGTTTTACAAAGAGAATTCTAGGGTTTTGATTTATTAATGAAGAAGCAAAGCAAAGCGTATTTAAAGAGGAATGTGAGTTAAATTGTAAAACAAAATTATTACCGTTATATTACCCATTTTTATTTCAAACTCTTAATGTTAACAAAGTTACCGTTGCATACAACGTTCAATTTAGAAAACTATTTCAAATATATTTTATATAAAAGACTTGACATAAACAAACGATGATAGTTTGATTAATCAGTTGTATTAATTAATTTCAAATAATAACATCAATTTCTTGAGGAGAAAGCAATGCCACAAGGTTTTCTCATTTAATTTACATTGTCTCAGGAGGGAAGCAAATAATCTCATTTCTTTAATCTTAAATCGGAAATCAGAATATCTTAAACAGTAATTTGTATATCTCTCCCAGTCACATAATGTAGATAGAAAATTATCTTTAATATCATACCTTTTTCTTTTTTTTTGGGTCGTATCTTTTATTATAATATATGTAATTTATTTTTGTGTGTGGCCATGTTTGTATGTTTTGGTTGCTGTTATTGCATTTTTTTAGTGTTAGGGTTCATGGTTGGAGCTTTCGAGGTGGTGATTTCTTTCTCTGGAGAGTTGAGAGGCGAAATCAGGCTTTCGCGAAGGCGGTGTCGATCGACACATGTTCGGGTGTCAGTCGACACCAATTTCTGGGCTACAAATTTTCGATAGATTTGATTGATTGATTATCTTATGCATAATATGCTTGTGTGTATAACCTAGTATGGGAAGATAGTTTCACTGAGTATTTGTGATAATACTCATGCATCTCATTGTGTTTGTGGTGCAGGTAAAGTGTTACGTGGAATCATTGTACTGAGGAGGAGGATGATATAGGGTTTCGGTTGTTATGTTTATGGTTATGTTATGTTGTTGGAACCTGATTAAGAAGCATGCTAGGTTGCTGGTGTAAATGTGGTGATTAAATTATTGATTAATTAATATTATGCTTATTGGAGTTGGTTTGGTATGTTTCCGATGTGCATGATGGTTAATGATGTTATTGTTGGTTTAATTTAGTTATGTTAATTAGTAGGTATGAGACAAATAATTAATAAATTAAAAATAAAAAGTGGATTGTGTTGTTTCATTTGCGAATAAGTTATTGGATATGGCAATTGGATTTGGTATCAACACCCACCCGTCACAATTCCACTTGCCTTTTTAGGTATCCGTGTAAAAATTATATGTATCCTATCATTCGATTCGATACATTATTCTTACAATCGATAAAGATAATTATATGACATATTAATTAAAATATGCTAATTAATATACTTATATTCGCGAAAAGAAGTTATATATTTTTAGCTCTCTATTATTAAAATCCATTAAATAAAATGTAAATATTACACAATCAAAAGATTATTTGATGCCTCCTCATTAAGGTTTACGTTTAGTGAACTGACTTTATACATTATTCTTCTAACCGATAAATACAAAAGGGAATAAATATGTGAGTTTGGACGGTGGAATATTGGTCCTCTTGTAAATCTCAACTTTTGGAATTAACATCAACACCCACTTGTGAAAATTCCACTTGCTTTTCTAGGCATCTATGTAAAAATTGTTTGTAACTTATCATTGATTGTTTGAAAAAGTTTTATTTTTTTAGCGGGTTTGATACCATACCTTCCAATCTCTTACAAAATTGATGAACATCTCAAAATTTAATATATTTTCTTTTTTCACTCGGTTCTAACGCAACAAACAAATTTTCATCATACAATATGTAACACCCCACTCCCAATTGGGTCAATTTTTTTATATAATGATGCAACCCATTAAAAAGTTTAATTAGTGGAAATCATGAAACAACTAATGGTGAGTCAATTTGTTAGTAGACCAGATAAGGTGGTGTTGAGATCAGTCAAAGAAGAGGAAGAGAAAGAGTAGGAAGAAGGAGGTAGATGAAACTAAGGGACGTGAGAAGAGGAATTAGAGTGAAGTAATGGTGGTTGTGGAAACCACGAGTGGATCTGATTAGTCATGTGTAGATATGGAAAGTCTCTATAGTGGTGGAGGATCAACGTTGCAGCAGATCAGAGGCGGAGAAGAAACAAAAAAGGAAGACGACTAAGTAAAAAGGAGGCAGATCCGAGTTCATGTGTCGGACCAGAAAGATTTAGGTCGCAAGTAAGGCGTATTTGGAAAGGAGATGTTGTCAAGATCATTAGCCGCTGGCAGAGCTTGATTTGAGCTTATATTCGAGAAGTTATCAACATTTTCTTGGAAGATCGGATGATTAACACGTCGTCTTAGCCTCTATGGCGGGATGGGTGTTACACAGTATATGGATTTTATCTCAAAAAATTGTAAATATGGAAATTGAACATATATAACAAAAAGCCAATCAGTAAC
The DNA here is from genome assembly GCA_036452645.1 of Capsella bursa-pastoris. Taxonomy (NCBI): domain Eukaryota; kingdom Viridiplantae; phylum Streptophyta; class Magnoliopsida; order Brassicales; family Brassicaceae; genus Capsella; species Capsella bursa-pastoris. The sequence goes on along the minus strand of CP144193.1, from coordinate 9,848,158 downwards.
GTAAACAGAAGCCATATTGGGCATAAACTCATGATTAACATAATCCAGTACTTTTTTGTTTAAAAGCCCAAGTAAATGGAATCAACAAATCCCACATCGGCTATGTAAACCGAAAGAGATGTAATTTTTTGTTATAAATTAGATGACATTCTTCAACAGTGATATCTTCAACAATTGGTGTGGGTGTTGAACTTGTCTTGTTAATGGGGAAGACAATGCGCTTGTCACTCTCAGAAGAGGAACGATGAGTCAAAAGTTGGGGTCGTTATCTGCCACAACTACAAAATGCATTTCTTTCCACTTAATGAGATAAGTTCAACAACCATAAATGGAAAATTAAGAAGTCTTTATTATAATTTTCTTGTTTCTGGTATGGGATTTGAATAGCCAATGCCCATGGCCGGTCCTAGTATTTTTGAAGCCTAAACGAAACTGGTACATATGTGATCTTCACAAAAAAAATATACATGTTATATATGGTTCCGCTCTCTTGACCTAGACACCGAAGGAAAAAAAAAATTCATATGGAGGCTGGATTTTTGTGGCTTCCTCAGCACCAGATCCGGCCTCTCCCTCTTTCGCTCTATTCTTGTTTAGTTTTTGTTCTCCTCGTTGTTAAAGCGTGGATTTGAGGTGTTATCTTGCCGATTTTGGTTGGGTTTTGGAACTAGCTGGTAGTTTGCGGTGGTTGGGTTCGTCCGTTGTGGTTATGTAACTCGGGTCTCTGAAATAATTTCTTCTCTTAGCAGTGGTGTTTCGTCAAGGAAATTGCTATTGAGGAGATTGTTTTGGATAGTGTTGGGTGCAGAGTTTGTAGCCTTCGATTGGGAATTTTTGGTGTGATTGGAGTGTTGATTATGTGCGTTAGAGATAGCGGATGGAGCGGCCAGTTCATTTGGTTTTGTGATTCCAGTGTAGGTCTCCTGCCCTTGAATTTGTTATCGCTCTTGTTCTTTACTTCGTTTCTATGCCGTTAGGGTAGTGTGGGTGTGGGATTAGTTAGTTTCTTCCAGCCTATGCCTTTCCTTTCGCCTGATCTCCTCGTCTCGGCCTTTGGATTCCAATGAGTTCGATCCTCTAAGCAGAAGATTCGTTTTGTTTGAATGTGATGGTAGTCTTCCAAGTCTGTGTGAGTTATCTTCTTCTTGCTGTTGTTCGCTGTGGGTAGCTCTCATGTTTTTTCATCGTTCGCTTTGAGATTGGTGATTTTTGAGTTGCAGGCCTCGCTCCTTGTCTCTGCGTTTGAAATCTATTGAGGTCTGATCGCGTTTGGAAGACTTCTAGTATGACGTTCTTTGCGTATCAACATGTTCGTCGCTTCCGAAAGCTAGGTGCTTATCGGGTTTTGAAGTCCTTGGTTTCAAGAGATTGGCTCTCATCGTGATAGGAGGTGGTAGATGTTATCTTCGGTTTGGCCATGGGCATCCTTGGTAAATCTCTCTCATTTGTGTCTAGCAAGAAGAAGTCCTTTGTGTTCTTGGTTCTATTTTTTAGCTTAAGGCTTTATGACCGGTTTCTTCTGTTCTGAGTTTATAAATTAGTCTTCTTTCGATTTAGGTTCCAAATTTTCTGTTTTGTATCTCTTTTTAGACTCCCTTCCATAGGGCTTAATGACTCTGGGGACATCTTCATCGTCCGCCGGCTTATGTTTCCCTCTTTTGGGCTTTGTATCTCATCTGTGGTTTCACAACAAGAATTAATAAAATTTCAGACGACCAAAAAAAATGTGATCTTCACAAAAAAGAGTATTTTTGTTAATTTAATATATTTTTTATTTTTAATATAAAATTATAGGAAATCGAGGAAACACATGTTTGATAGGATATGGTCATTGTTTTGAGAGATGTTGAAATCAGCTAATTTCCACATAATTGAGGTTGACAATTTTAATTTTTTTAGTGAGTTTAGATTGGTCTTGGCATGGTATCAAAGTTTGGGTATAAAAGAACTGCCATGATGAATGAATGAATGAGATTTGAAAGGTTTTTATTTAGTCATGTGCATTATTAAACTTTCAAGTTTTAGTAATTTATTTTAATCGTAGCCATCAGGAAATTCGCCACAAGGACGAAGACTTGTAACCGCCGCAAACTCTTGAAGGGAGAATTGTACTCTGTATGCCTTCATTAAACCATTGAACTACAGTTATTACTTTACAGAACCAGATTCATGTGTAACTAAAAAGCGCAACCTGTTTTACTGTTTCGTTCATCTGTTATACTTACTTTATTGGGTCACTTTTGTCCTTTTTTGCCAAAATAAGTTGACATTCTGCCTCTGTTTATATTGTTACCTTTTGATATATCGATTCTTATAAGTTACCTTTTATGAAATACACTCTTACTAAAATCTATTAAATAAAATGTAAATATTACGCAATCAAAAGGATTATTTGATTGATTCACCCTTAAGGTTTATGTTTAGTGAACTGACTTTATACATTATTCTTCTAACCGATAAATATAAAAGGGAATGAATATGTGAGTTTGGACGATGGAACAATGGTCCTCTTGCAAGTCTCACCTTTTGGAATTGGCATCAACACCCACTTGCGACAATTCCACTTGCTTTTCTAGGTATATATGTAAAAATTGTTTGTAACTTATCATTCGATTCGATCGTTAGAAACTGATATATTGTGTTTTTATCGGCTTTAATTCTTTTTTTCTCCTTTAGTGTCTTTTAGTCCATTATAGAGTCTTAACAGTTAGGTTGCTATGGAATAAAACAAGCAGTTTTGGGATGCAAACACATATTTAGAAATGCAGATTCGTGTAGAAGTGTCAAATTTTTGGGATCAGATGGACGACTTTCCACTGTTAGATATTCTCATATTTTGACACAAAATGGTTACAGATGTTATCGTTTATTTGAAAGTGATTTGAAGGAAATCTAACGATGAATTCAAGAGTTAAAGCCGATTTTGTGAATAGAGGTCATTCTGACGAGTAGTTGAAGTAGATGCAGAATTGAAACTTGAGAGTGCTAGACTGATCGGTCTTAGTGTCTACACTCGGACCGATTGATCCCTTACATCTGACGCATATTTTAGCAGCTATCCTTGATTTTTCTCAGTTCTAACATAATTTTCATTTAGTTAGGATTGTGGTAGTAGTTGTTTGGATGATTGACATTGAGCTTATATGTTTGTTGGTTATATTTATGAGCATGTTGTCACGGACTTGATCTTTGGTGATCAAACCGTGCGGCCCTAGACCCTCTTTGTCTCGAACAAATGGACTAGGTAGCCTAACTCTCCCAAGATTTCCGACCCTTTGTGAGAAAAGAATCCGGAAAGAACGAAAAGAACGAGAAAAGACAAGTGATTACTGAATTGCTCTAGTATTGATAAAAATGTTGGATGATTACAAATGAGGGATCTCACCCCTATTTATACAAAACACCTCCTTAATGGACGGTAGAGATTAAAGCGATCTAATGGCCGATATTGAAGATATCGCCATAAATACAAGGATTTGGCTTGGTGACAAAGTCTTCCGAGAATCCTCCCCAAGTCTTTCCTTAAGTGGCTTCGAAGCTCTTCAACGAAAAAGGCTGAAAAATGCTAAGTGTTCGGTGGGCTTTCTCCATAATACGGCCTGTATGTGTGTTCAAGTAAATGGGCCGTGACATCCTCCCCCACCTAATTCGGCGACGTCCTCGTCGTCGTGAATGCCTTGAGTTCCTCTCTGAATTGCCATAGCTCGTCTTTTGGTTCCCATGAAGCCTCTGCTTCCAGTAAACCCTTCCATTTGATGAGGAAATGTGTTTGTCGAGGAACACAATGTTTCCGAACTACCTTTGACGAGAGTACTTCCTTAATCTCCTTTTCATAAGACTTCGTCATAATGGGTGGTGCTCGAGACGACTCTCCTCGACGTTCGTCCTCGACGTCTCCGTGATAGGGCTTGAGCATACTCACATGGAAAACCGGATGGATCTTCAAAATTTCCGGTAGATCAAGTTTTTATGAAACCTTCCCTATCTTGGCTATTACTTCAAACAGCCCCTCATATCTCCGGAGAAGCCCCTTGTGCATGCTCCGAAAAACCTAGAATTGTTGAGGAAGAAGTTTCACCAAGACTCGATCACCTACTTTGAAATCCAATGGCCGTTGTTTCTCGTCGGCCCATTTCTTCATACGCTTGCGGGATTTTTCCAAGCATACCCGGGAAAGTCCGCATGATCTTCCCATGTTTTTGCCATCTTCTGTGCTCCCGGACATCGTGTCTCGTTGTTCAGTATGGCCATGGAATAGGGAGTCAGCGGTTGCTGTCCAGTCGCCAGTTCGAAGAGACTCTTGCCTGTCGCTTCGCTCCGTTATAAATTATAGGAGAATTGAGCAGTATCGAGCAACTTTGCCCAATCTTCTTGGTTTGCACTTCCGAAGTGTCGTAGGTAGCACTCCAGTAACAAATTCGCTCGTTCTGTTTGATCGTCGGTTTGGGGATGAAAGCTTGTTGAAAAAATTAGCTTAGTTCCAAGATTCTTGAACAACTCCGTCCAAAGCTTCCTGGTGAATCGAGGATCCCGATCGCTCACGATATTCCTCGGTAATCCCCATTGCTTTACTACGTTCTTAAAGAACGATCGAGCTGCCTCCTCTGCCGTGCAGTCTCTTGGACAAGCGATAAATGTCCCATACCTAGAGAAATGATCGATCACCACAATGATTGATCCGGACTTCTCTGAATCTGGTAAGGCACTTATGAAATCCAAAGAGACAGACTCCCACGGTCTCTCTGGTATTGGTAATGGCTCCAACAATCCCGCTGGTTGTCAGTTTTCGGACTTTTCTTGTTGGCACACCAAACAAGTCTTCACATAAAGCTCCACGGTGTCCCGCATCCTTGGCCAATAGTATACTGCTTCGACCAAGGCCATCGTACGTTTTTGTCCCGGATGCCCCGCCCACTGAGTATCATGACACTCTCGAATCATCTCTCGTTGTAGGCTCCCCACTTGTGGGACATGTAAGCGTCGACCCTTGGTGTAGAGTAACCCATCCTCTACCCAAAATCGGACAGTCTTCCCCTCCGACGCCAATCTCATCAACTCCCTGGCTGTCGGATCATGCTCGAGACTCTCTCGAACCCGACTCAAGATTGTCCCCTCGGCTTGATAATGTTTGCGAGTTTGGCCTTCCGACTCAACGCATCAACCACGACATTAGCCTTCCCCGGCTTATACTCCAACGTGAAGTCAAACTCAGCTAGAAAATCTTGCCAACGAGCTTGCTTCAGTGACAACTTCTTCTGAGTCTGAAAGTAAGTCGTTGCCACGTTGTCCGTCTTAATGGAGAAATGGGGCCCCAATAGATAATGTCGCCAAACACGCAAGTAATGCACAACGGCCGTCATCTCTTTCTCCTGAACCGTATACCGCCTCTCGGTGTCATTCAGCTTGCGGCTCTTAAAGGCTATTGGGTGTCCTTCCTGCATAAGAACTCCACCGATGGCAAAATCAGGAGCGTCGGTTTGTACCTCGAATGGTTGGCTGAAGTCCGGAAGGGCAAGTACTGGTTCCCGGCTGACTGCCAACTTAAGCTCCTCGAATGCCTTCTGACACTTATCGGACCACTCCCACAACTTTCCCTTTTTGAGGAGATCGGTCAACGAAGCCGCCCTCATGGAGTACCCCTCGATGAAACGCCGGTAATAATTAACAAGACCGAGAAAAGACCGAAGTTCAGGTACCTTAGTTGGAGCTTCCCAACTCGTAATCGCTAAAACTTTGGCATTCTCCATTCTCAGTTTCCCTCTCCCAATGATATGCCCCAAGAACTGCACTTCTTCGGTTGCAAACGTGCATTTCTCTCGCTTCACGTATAACTCGTTCTCTCGTAGAACTTAGAATACTATCTTCAAATGCTCAACGTGCTCCTCCATGGAGTTGGAGTAAATGGCGATATCATCGAGATATGCTACCACAAACCGATCCAAGTAGGGCTGAAGGATCTGGTTCATGAGTGTGCAGAACGTGGCCGGCGCATTTGTGAGGCCAAAAGGCATCATTAACCTTTCAAATGAACCGTATCGAGTAACACACGCAGTCTTGGGTTTATCCCCTCGGGCTATCCGAACTTGGTAGTAACCCTTTTGTAAATCCATCTTGGTGTAAACCTTCGCACTTCCCAGCCTATCGAACAAGTCGGCAATTAACGGAATCGGGTAACGGTTTTTGATGGTTACCTTGTTAAGTGCCCGATAATCCACGCACATCCGGAGTGAGCCATCATGCTTCTTTTGAAACAACACCGGTGCGCCGTAAGGAGCCTTCGATGGTCTCAACATTCCGGTTGAGAGCAACTCGTCGAGTTGCTTTCGTAGTTCGGCCAATTCGGATGGAGCGATGCGATACGGTCCCATGGACGGCGGTTTCGCTCCAACTTCTAGCTCGATCTGATGGTCCACCTCTCTCCTAGGTGATAATTTCTCCGGTAACTTTGGCGGCATGATGTCTTTGTTCTGCTCCAAGACTTTCTCGATCACCGGTGGGATAACAAGCGCTTCTCCAAACTCGTCATCCAACTTCAAGAAAGCGAGATACGTTGGGTCTCCTTTCTTCACTCCCTTCGAGAATTGCATCGCCGAAAGTTGCCGAACTTCCCCATCCTTTCGAGCTTCTACGGTAGGCACCATACATGGTGAATTCTCCTCAAGGATGCACATCGTACTAAGGGCGGGCATAGGTATTGCCGAGACTTGCCTTTGGAATTCGAGGCCAAGCATGACCTTGAAGTCGTCCATGGATACCACCATGAAATTCACGCTCCCCTTCCATGCCCCGATACTAAGCTCTACCCCATGTGCGACCTCGTGAAGTGGTTGAGCTTTGGCGTTCACCGATTTCAACCATCCTTCACCCTTTGTCCATGTCAGACCGAGCCTCTTCGCTTCTCCCTCGGACACAAAATTGTGGGTTGCACCCGTGTCCACCATTGCTTGTGTGGCTCGCCCGTTGACATGGATATCCACGTACATCAATCCTCTACTCTTCGCCTTGGACGTAGTCTTGAGGGCGTTGAGTAGCTGTAACGACCCGATCATTCCAGTATCTTCTTGACCATCGGCCTCCGTTTGTTCAAGAAGAGCGGACAATGACCCCAGTTTTGGCAATCCCTCGTAGGGTGTGGCCCTTTGCACACGTAACAACCGCTCCTTGGGACAAAAGAACGCTTCTTTGCCTCATACTCTTCTTGTCCCGAACTCTTCCCCGGGTTCCGAGACGATGCCGGCTGGTCTCGCCTATCTCCATTACCCCTAGGCGCTACTTTCTCCCTCTTCTTGTAGGAATCGGGTTGATTTTGGGTGACAAAATCGGAAAGCGACTCGGCTGCAGCAATTCCCTCATCCACGGTGCTTACATTCTGCCGTTGCAACTCTTGCTTCGCCCATCCTTGGAGTCCATCAATGAAATGGAACACCAAGTCTTGATCGGACAAATTTGGGATTTGCAACATGAGGGTAGTGAATTCCTTCACATAGTCCCGTATCGCACCCCTTTGGCGAAGCTCTCTTAGCTTTCTCCGTGCCTCATACACCATATTTTCAGGGTAGAATTGGCGCTTGAGCTCCTTCTTGAACTCCTCCCAAGTGTCTACCCGACATGTTCCCCGCTCAATGTCTGCATGACGCCTCCGCCACCATAACATTGTCGTATCGGTAAGGTACGACATGGCAGCTTTTATCTTTGCAGTCTCGTCTCCGATCCCGAGATTGTCAAAGTACTGCTCCATTTGCCACAAGAAATTCTCAACTTCTTTGGCATCCCGTACCCCATCTAATCGGGATGGTCTCGGGTAATCCACTCTACCCGAACTTGCATTGCTAGTCCCCCCACCGGCAACAGCCTTCTTGCACAAGGTAAGGTCTTCTTGCATCGCCTCGATGCTCACCTGCAATGCTTAAACCGCCCCCACCATCTTCTCTTCCAATCGGACGAATTGACTCTCAATTCCCCCCACGTTCTCCTTGACTCCACCGAGCTCGGAGAACACAATTTTTTCGAGTTCGGAGGCCAAGTACTCGACACGCTCGACCCTCTCCCCCAACTCGTTCACCACCACAACCAAGGATCCAACCTCATCGCGAACCCTGCTCTTCTCACGCCTACTCGCCTTCATCGGAGCATTGACATCACCAGTCTCCGTCACCAGGTTGATGTCCTCTCCGTCAACAACGATGTTTT